>CM072155.1:9169887-9769887 GCA_036850595.1 Rhyacichthys aspro
AGTAGTAGAAGAGTTGTAATTAGAAAATCTTATCATAAAATCGAATCATTTCTTTAACTTAAAAATAATTGATTAAATTCGGATGAAGGGCAGTTGTAACTATAATTCATTGCATTATCAGTACATTCTTTCTCCCCTTTTGAATGTTTAATTCATTATCAACATTGTACTTTTTATTGAACAACAACATCACTGTTTCTTGTTGAGATATGCAAATAATTCAAATGATGACCAAGCACAGGAAGACAGGAAGAGGATGAAGTCAAAACTCACATGCCCCACTCCTGTATTTATATACGAGCCTATTCAGAGAACACAGAGTTGAGCATGATGGACTACAGGACACGACTGTTTCTTCTAACTGTCTACTGGACAGGTGAACTTATGCACTATCCTGGTTCGACCTGTTGGTAAAAAACTGCAGCAGCTTAGGTTGTTTTTGTTTCCACAGGGATCTACGGTCAGACTCTGACTGAATCTGGTCCAGCTGTAAAACGACCTGGAGAGTCTCACACACTCACCTGTACAGCTTCTGGGTTCACATTTAGAGACTACAGCATGCACTGGATCAGACAGGCTCCTGGACAAGGGCTGCAGTGGGTCGCTGTCATTAGCAGCAGTGGTGGCACTACCTATTACTCTGAGGCAGTTAAAGGCAGGTTCACCATCTCCAGAGACAACAACAAACAGCAGCTGTATCTGCAGATGAACAACCTCCAAACTGCAGATTCTGCGGTGTATTACTGTGCCCGAGAGCCACTGTGACTGAGTGAAAGAGAGGAGCTGTACAAAAAGCCACATTAGCAGCACAGCCAAACAAACAAACAAACAAACAAACAAATCATAAATAAATTAGATCTAGTCTGGTCAGAATCATTCACTTTCTCAGCAAAATGAAGTAGGTCTGGACCCTCTCCCATTCAAACATATTTCCACCAAAATCAATCCCATCTTATCAATCATAATGTTAATCTAAAACATGGCAGGCTTTATATAATTCTTCATTTCTTCATTTCATTAGTTGCATGTTTTTCTAATTGTGTTGTTTCTGGAGAATCTCTGTGTATGTTGGTACTGCTCTCTGACTTCTGTACTGTCTGATGCCCTCCATTAAAATAAACTCAAATCTACAGGGACCAGACTAATTCTTTTTATGGAAAAGTAGGAGAATTAGGGCGGCTGGCCAGGCTAAATTGGGTCTTTAAAAAAAAAACTGAAAAGCTACATTGTATTATGCATTTACCGTTCATGCACACTTCTATCAGTGAAGCAATATTTTAGTTTATGTATGAAATTTACTCAAACAGTATCAACCATTTTCAGTGCTGAAAAAACTCAGTCTTTCAGTTTGACAGAGAGCTATACACACAAAAAGGTGTAGCGTACATATAAACAATGAAGAAAAACTGGGAAATTCAGGTCATGGGTAGTGTGTTTAATAGACACCTCCATATTGATCATTGTTGAATAAGACATTTAAAATGTGGGAGGATTTTATCCAAATCCTTCTGGTTTAGGCTGTTGGTCATCCATTTAAGAACAAAATTACTTTTAACAAGATGAAATCCCATATATTGTTGTTGATGTGTGCACCAATGCACTGACACACAAACTAAACAAATATTCATTCATTGTGTCCATAGTTATTTCAAAGTACTCTTTTCACTCTATAACATACAATAATTCATTTTCCTCCAAGACTGATGTGTCTTTGTCGTGTTCAAACATGTCACTGTTTTGCATAAATAGTTCCTCTCTGTTACATCTGTTTCCAGCAGAGGGAGTTGTATGCAAATCAATTATTCTTTATACTGACACTTTTCGCAGATCTGGTTCATTTGGGCCAGTTTATGTGGCTACACAGGGCGGTGAATAAAAGCATTGAAGTTTGATGTTTTATTAACAAAATGGGAAATAGAGTTGTCTTAACTTTACTCTTTGCAGCTACTATTAATGGTAAACTTTCTTCTTCTCACATGTTCCTTGAAAACGTCTTGATCCTTGTTCATTGATACCAGCATTTTTCTTCAGGCGTTTGGGCAGAGATCAGACTAGACCAGCCGTCATCTGTGGTAAAAAGACCTGGAGACACTGTGAAGGTGTCCTGTGCCACTTCTGGTTATACCATGACCAGCTATGCCATTAACTGGATACGGCAAAAACCAGGCCGAGCTCTGGAGTGGATGGGGTGGATTAACACAGCAACAAGCGCTCCGAGCTATGCCAGTGCCTTTCAAAGCCGTTTCAGTATTAGTCAAGATGTTCCCAGCAGCACCCAGTACCTGGAGATCACAGGTCTGACAGCAGAAGACAGCGCTGTTTACTACTGTGCTCGATAGACACAGTGACACAGACAGTGGAGCAGCTGTTCAAAAACCTTCACCAAATGTCCACTGAAGCTTCACAATAAAGATTCATGTTATCAGCAAGACCCCCTTCAAAATCTTTAAGATGTATCACAAACAGAGGCACACACAAAAAGATTAGATTGTAATCATGTACGAGTAACAAACCCTCAGGAATTAAGCAGAAAGAAACTGCTGCATAGATGCTTTTGTCGTGTGTTGAGTTTGGTTTGTAAATGTTGTTTCTATCGTAGGAGGAGCTCGAGTGAAGATGTTATTTAAAGCAGGACCGTGCACTCGACAGCAACACAGAGCAAAGATGTCTCCTACAAAGCTCACGTTCCTGGTGTGTGCTGTGTGTTTGTTAGCTGTTGTCAGTGCTTGGAGCATAACAGAGTCTGGAGCGGCTGTAAAACGACCTGGAGAATCCCACAGACTGACATGTACTACATCTGGGTTTGACTTTAGTGGTTATGCGTGGAACTGGATCAGACAGGCTCCCGGTAAAGGTCTAGAGTGGATTGCATTTGTGCACACATACAGTAGCCACATCTACTACTCCGAGTCTGTCCGAGGGAGGTTCACTATCTCCAGAGACGACTCCAGCAGCAAGGTGTATCTGCAGATGAATGGACTGAAGACAGAGGACACTGCAGTGTATTACTGTGCCAGTGGAGACACTATGAGACAGAACAACAGAAAGGCTTTACAAAAATGACTTCCTCTTTTTACTGCATCGTCACGTGTCTCTGTAGAATCTAAGAAACATTTTAGTGCACGTAAATAAAATGAGAACTATGAATATGTTCCAGCAAACTAGAAATTCATATTGTCATTATCCTTCATTATCATCCAAAATGTCATAATGCAAAGATAAAAGCACTTCAAGCCAATAAACATCAAGTATTGTGTTTCTGGGAGGAGTCAATGCAAAGTCCTGTCCTCTATTATAGTGTGTGCAGAGAGGACAGAGACACAATGGACATAATGGACTACAGGACAGCCCTGCTTCTGCTAACTGCCTACTGGACAGGTGCTGTTCACTGGTCCTGAAGAGATGTTGGTCATTTGTAGCTCTTTAGTATTTCATGTTTATTGTTTCCACAGGGATCTACGGTCAGACTCTGACTGAATCTGGTCCAGCTGTAAAACGACCTGGAGAGTCTCACACACTCACCTGTACAGCTTCTGGGTTCACATTTAGAGACTACTGGATGCACTGGATCAGACAGGCTCCTGGACAAGGGCTGCAGTGGGTCGCTTATATTAGCAGCGGTGGTGGTGGCACTACCTATTACTCTGAGGCAGTTAAAGGCAGGTTCACCATCTCCAGAGACAACAACAAACAGCAGCTGTATCTGCAGATGAACAACCTCCAAACTGCAGATTCTGCGGTGTATTACTGTGCCCGAGAGCCACTGTGACTGAGTCAAAGAGAGGAGCTGTACAAAAACTATATAACAGGGAGACTTATTCCCCCACATCTAAAGTAAAGTATCTAAAGTATCAGTATTATCTGTCCACCATAAAACACTCCCTAATATCTCCCGCTCCACTGTACCTTCATTAAAAAAAAAGCTGGCCTTCATGAATAGAACAGAATGAACACAATGTCCACAAATTTTGGTAGAAATGACAGTAAACAATCACACCTCAAATCTAACTCAACAGATTTTTTCAACTGTACACATTTTAAAAAAGAGGTATTACATGTCTCTGATAATGACAAATGACTATCTTTAAATATATTATCTCGATAGAATGACTGATACGACACTGTGATGCAAATAAGTGTGTGTTATAAAGAGGTGCAGTGTGAGTGAGACACAGAGGAGTCCACGTCCCACATCAGTCATGTTCTCTGTGGCTGAGCTACTGCTGCTGGCAGCTGCTTCCTGTGAGAACTTTTCACTTGGACAAACACAGCACTAACATGTGTTTGAATAAAGAACAAAGGAATAATCTTGGTTTGTGTTTCCACAGGTACAGTGTACAGTATAGACCTGGTCCAGCCAGACTCAGTGGTGGTCCAGCCGGGTCAGTCTCTGACCATCATCTGTCGAGTCTCTGGTTACTCTCTGACTGATAACAGCTATGCAACAGGTTGGATCAGACAGAGAGAAGGAAAACTGGAGTGGATTTTCCATCAGTGGGGATCAGGAGCAGGTAGCTTTTATCAGAACGATGCCCTGAAGAACAAGTTCACCCTGAACAGAGACATGTCTGCTGGAACTGTGACTATTAGAGGACAGACGGTGCAGCCTGAGGACTCAGCGGTGTATTACTGTGTTCGACAGCCACAGTGACTGAGTTCACTGTGAAACTGTACACAAACCCACAAACACATGCTGCAGTTACACTTATGAACACTGAATGGCAGTCAATATCAAGATTTTGTTTACATAAATTCCAGTGCTCTGTTTGAGTCTAAACCAATAAACAGTACAGAGATGTAAAACACTGTTAGGCTCAAAGCACAATATAAGACTTAAATAAGTACAGTCTTTACGTTGTAACTTTGAAATGTGGATGTTCTCTGTCACTAAAATTAATCACACACATAATGAACTGATCATAAATGGACCTACTGAAGCCTGCAAGTGTCTTGGTGAAAAATGCAAATCCACTTTAACGTTCTTCTCCCTCCCACCATCTATATCTACTACATATACTGCAGTCCACTGAGCCTCTGCAGACTCAGTAAAGCCCCACTATGACTGTCTTTGCACACAGTCTGTTTATTTTGGCTTTTATTTCAGGTGAGTGCTACCAGTGTCTGTCTGAGGATTAGAAATACCCCTAAACTTCATATTTACTCTTTATCTCTTTCAGGGGCCCAGGCCCAGTCTCTGACCTCTTCAGGACCAGTGGTCAGCAGAGCGGGACAGTCCGTCACACTGTCCTGTAAAGTGGAGGGACTCTCTCTAGCGTGGCTGCACTGGGTTCGTCAGAAAGCTGGTAGAGGACTGGAATGGATCGGACGCATTGATGATGGAACAGGCACAATATTTGCTCAAAGTCTCCAGGGCCAGTTTTCTATTAGAAAAGACACTTCCACGAACACTGTGTACTTACAAGTAAACAGCATCAAACAAGAAGATTCGGCTGTTTATTACTGTGCACGGGAGTCACAGTGATGCAAACGGCTCCACAGCTGCACAAAAACTGAACTGACCCCTGATCTATGAAAGAGAAAAACATAAAGTGTGTTTGGAATACATTTCAGTCTAAAATAAGCTCACAACAATATCTAATGTAACAATGAGTCAGTTGTGTTGTAAAATATCTAAGAGGAATGTAAAGTATGATTCAGAGTCCCCTGTAATACACAAGTCCAACTGGTTGTGGTGGTATATATTTATACATATACATACAAACATTAATACAAACAACATGTCAAAATGCATGAACTGGTACAATGAAGAAAGAGGGCACATGGTGTTTTATATTAAGGTTATTTGTAAAATGTTAGAATGATTTATTTTTTTCACAAGGCTTTATGTCAATAGAAATATGACGAGTATAATACAGTTAATTAAAAGAACATGAGTTATCAATTTTTTGGCTCTTGATAAGATTCCAGTGTATCATTATTTATTGTAAAACTGAGTCAGACATTGCAGATTTATATCAATGTGACATTATTTTACACTTTCAATGCCCACAATAGCACATGACATTAACTCCAAAATGAACAAATAGAAAAGCAATTCTTTTATTTATACACAGCATATACACAGACATGATTAAAAACTATTGTTAATTACACTCAAAAAAGGGTATGATCCAAATGAGTGCTCATGACTGTGAGGAGGAGTTAGTCCAATACTCACCTATTTATATGAGTGCACACAGGGCTCAGAGCAGTGGACACACAGCTGAACACAATGGACTACAGGATAGGGCTGCTGTTTCTGAATTTTCTCTGGACAGGTGAGCATTTATACAGATTTGATAGATTTCACATTTTAATGAATACATTGATGATACTGTTATTTTTCAGGGATCTACGGTCAGACTCTGACTGAATCTGGTCCAGCTGTGAAACGACCTGGAGAATCTCACACACTCACCTGTACAGCTTCTGGGTTCACATTTAGCAGCTACTGGATGAGCTGGATCAGACAGGCTCCTGGACAAGGGCTGCAGTGGGTCGCTTCTATTAGATATGACAGTGGTGAAACATATTACTCTGAGGCAGTTAAAGGCAGGTTCACCATCTCCAGAGACAACAACAAACAGCAGCTGTATCTGCAGATGAACAACCTCCAAACTGCAGATTCTGCGGTGTATTACTGTGCCCGAGAGCCACTGTGACTGAGTCAAAGAGAGGAGCTGTACAAAAAGCCACATTAGCAGCACAAACAAACAAACAAACAAACAAACAAACAAACAAACAAGCAAATCATAAATTATTTAGATCTAGTCTGGCCAGAATCATTCACTTTCTCAGCAAAATGAAGTATGTCTGGACCCCCTCCCTTTCAAACGTATTCCCACCAAAATCAATCCTATCTTATCAATATATAATGTTTTATAATGTATTTATGAAATTTTCCAAACAGTCTCAAAAAGTTACATTTTTCATCATCACATTCACACAAAGTTAAAACTGTGCAAAAATTGAAAACAGAAAAACATCGAAACATACAAAGAATGCAAAAGTGGCAAAAAAGGAAGAAAAGGAAAAGTCACAGCACAACAAATGAGTACGACTGTTGTAGTAAATACAATTGATTTTTTCAATTAGTTATAGGTATTCAGAAGAGTGTGTGTGTGTGTGTGTGTGTGTGTGTGTGTGTGTGTGTGTGTGTGTGTGTGTGTGTGTGTGTGTGTGTGCTCAGTGTTGGATCACTGTGCCGTACACTGTATATAGTATTGTATGACAAAAACCTGCTTCTACTAACTTATAAGGCTAATGTGGACGGTGCTTTTAACTGGAAAAACAAACAACAACAACAATAACAACAAAAAAGACACAGTAAACAAGGAAATAAATATTAACAACCTAATCAAAATAAATAGTTAATTAAATTTGTAATTTAAGCAAAAACAGTTTGTTAAATCATAAAATACTAATCATAGATAGGAACTACAGACTACAGACAGAATAAATTGTTGAAGTGATTTGTCAAAAATGTCCCTCTGGATGCACCAGTGGTTTTTGTATGAGACTGTACTGCTGTGTGGCTGGGCACAGTGACATGTGCCTGTACAAAAACCTGTTGCAAACCAAAGCACATCTGCACTATCTGTTATGATGCTAAACATTTATGGATTTTTTGTGCAACAGTTTCACACGATTTGTCTCACATGTTATTGTTCCAATGATAAATTAGCCCTCTCAATATTTTAAACAGAAAACTAAGATATGATATGCACAGTCCAGAGTGCACTTAAACATTGTACTTTAGGGAGGAAGGTTTATTATATTATGACTGTTACTGTATTATATTGTGGCACTGTACTGTCTATCTGTATATGTATGTAGTATTAGTGTTATGTTTTAATTCTATGTCTGGGTCTATGGATGGAAATCAGCATTGTGCTAAATTTGATGTATTTATGGCAATCTTGTGTGAACTTATACAACATTGTACATTCATTGATATGCACTGAACCATCCAAATAAATGAAATGAAAAAACAAAACATTAATTCACCCATCAATGCATTTTTTTTACTGCTTATTTAGCACCGTGTTACATCAAAAGACATTAAAACAGATGAAATATCCACAACACCACAAATGAAAACTGTTGTAGTAAATACTATTTATTTTTTCAGTTAGTTAGATGGTAGTTAAAAGTGTGTGTTTGTGTGAAGAAGAAGCAGTTGCAGTGACAAACAACAAAAAACAAAGACAGAATATAATCAAGGAAATATTAACAAACTAATTAAAATAAATAGTTAATTAAATTTGTAATTGAAGTAAAAATGTTTTGTTTGTACCATGCAAAATCAAAAAATACTAATCATAGATAGGAACTACAGACTAAAAATAAATTATTGAACTGATAGGTCAAAAATGTCCCTCTGGATGCACCAGTGGTTTTTGTATGAGACTGTACTGCTGTGTGGTGGAGTGGGGTGGCCACAGTGAAATATGCCTGTACAAAAACCTGTAGCTAATAAAAACTTATATGTGCACCATGTGTTATGATGCTAAACATATACAGATTTGTTTTAAAGTGCAACAGTTTAAAATGACATTTAATTTAGGTTTCTCATGTTCAGATACAGTCCATTTACACCTTAAAATACATGCTTTAATTTGAACATTAAAATCATTTAAACAAATCTATTCCACACAAATGATGACTACGTTTTTGCGTTTCAAAAATGCACTATTTATTTTCTGTTTCTGTCTTTGTCATCTGCTCTGTTTAATTTAGCATCAAAAGAGTTAATAGTAGTAAAGAGTAAAAGTGGAATGGGAAAGAGGGGAAATGTGTATTGCAGTAGACTGAAATTTCAAACATTAATCAACAATAAATAACAACAATAAGTAATTAATGAATTTATCTTGTCAACCTACACCAGTGGTTTGTGTTCGTGACTGTACTGCTGTGTGGATGAGTGTGAAAAAATATCCATTTATTGGAGTTACATGTTATAATGTTGAACCTTTGATTTTTTTCTTTACAAGAATCTATAAACATTACGAAGAATTCTTTGACATTTTAAAAATTGCTTTTTAATGAGAGCATTGTTTAAATCCAACATCAGTGGAACCTAAACATTAGTACAGAAACAGTTTTACATGATTTCAAATAACTATTGCATTAAGGATGTTATTGTCCCAACTGGAATTTGGTCTTCACAGCAAAAACATCCAGTTGAAGACACTTAGACATTGCTAATAATCTCAAATGATTGTGATTTTATGACATTAAAATCACACAATAAAAAGACTGAACATTTTCAGCACTGTATTGGACAATATCAGTGCCTCAACATAGAGACTGAGTATAATAGAAATCCAAATACAAGAATTGAAAATACATGAACATTTTTTGTGTGAAGAATGTGTGATTTGTCCAAAATGTATGCACCAGTGGTTTTTGTATGAGACTGTACTGCTGTGTGGGGAGTGGCTGGGTGGCCACAGTGATATGTGCCTGTACAAAAACCTGTACAAAACATTAAGTACGGTTTGTTTTTGAGTGCAACATTTTAACATGAATGTTAAATTGTATCGTGGTACTGTACTATCTGTATATGTCTATAGTATTGGTGTTGTGTTTTGATTCTATTTCTGGGACAACGGATCGAAAATTTGCATTGTGCTAAATCCAGTGTATTTACGGCAATCTTGTGTGAACATTTTATGTTCATTAATACATGCACTGTCCCATCCAAATAAATAAATGAAATTAAAAATCTCCTGCTTATTTAGCACAATGTTACAACTAAAGACAATAAAATAGATAAAACACCCACAATTCAAATTTCCAACATAAGTAAAAATGCATGAATGTTCTTTGAATCTCTATCAGGGTAAGAAAACACTATGAAAAACCAGGCATTGAAAAAAAAAATGCATTAGATGTGTCCAGGACAGTTTGATACAGTCCATTTACACCTTAAAATACATGCTTTAATTTGAACATTAAAACCATTCAAACAAACCCATTCCACAGAAATGATCACAACTACGTTTTTGTGTTTCACAACTTCAAAACTGCAGTATTTATTATCTGTCTATGTCATCTGCTCTGTTTTACTTAACATCAAATTGGAAATTGTAGTAAAGAGTAAAAGTGGGATGAGAAAGACTGGGAAATTTGTATTGTAAACACAAAAAAGCCAACAAAAAAACAACAACAATGATACAATAAATAAGTAAATACATATTAACATTAACTAATCAATATTAAAATAAATACTTAATTAAATTCATAATGTAAGTAAAATGTTTTTTGCTTGTACCATGCTTAACCATAAAATACTATTCATTCATTCATTCATAAACTACAGACTAAAAAGGAATTATTCAAATGATTGGTCAAAAATGTCCCTGGATGCACCAGTGGTTTTTGTATGAGACTCTGCTGCTGTGTGGATAGCTGGGGTGGGGTGGCCACAGTGAAATGTGCCTGTACAAAAACCTGTTGCAAACCAAAGCATATCTGCACCATGTGTTGTGATGCTATTTGTTTTAAAGTACTACAGTTTAACATGACTTGTTATTTATGTCTCACATGTTATTGTTCCAAAGATAAATTAGCCCTCACAATGTTTTAAAGCAAAAAAACAAACAAACAAAAAAACATATGATATGGACAAAAATTGCACTTTATGGTAGGTAGGTTTGCTATATTATGACTGTTATTGTCTTGTATTGTGGTTCTGTACTGTCTATATATGTCTCTAGGATTGGTATCATGTTTTGATTCTATTTCTGGGACTACAGATGGAAATTGTGCTGAATCCAGTGTAATCGGCAATCTTGTGTGAACTTATACAACATTGTACGTTCATTAATATGCATTGTCACATCCAAAAAAATGAAAAACATTAATTCACCTATCTATCCACTTTTTACTGCTCATTTAGCACCATGTTATATCTAAAGACAATTAAATAAATGAAACACCTACGACACCACAAATGAAAACAACAACTGTTGTAGTAAATACTATTCCAGTTAGTTAGATGGTAGTTAGAAGAGTGTGTGTGAAGAAGTAGGGTGGGGTTTTTGTTCAGTGTTGGATCACTGTGTATAGCAACCACAGTGAAAAACATCATGACAAAAACCTGCTTCTACTGACTTCTGGGGATAATGTGGACAGTGCTTTTACTGGAAGAACAAACAAGTAACAAAAAACAAAAGACACAATAAACAAGTAAATAAATATCAACATTAAAACAAATTAGCAATAAAATACATAGTTAATTCAATTTGAGTAAAAATGTTTTGTTTGTATCATGCTAAGCCATAAAATACTAATCATAGATAGGAACTACAGATTAAAAATGAATGATTGAAATGATTGGTCAAAAATGTCCCTCTGGATGCACCAGTGTTTTTTGTAAGAGACTGTACTGCTGTGTGGTGCTGAAATTATTCAACATTTTATGTTCATTAATATGCACTTGTCCCATCCAAATCAGTGAATAAATGATATTAAAAAATCTTCTATCCATTTTCTATGTTGTATGTTTTTGACCCTCTATAACGGTAAGAATAAAGTATTAAAAACCAGGCATCAAAAAAAAAAAAAAAAGCATTAGATGTGCCCGGGACAGTTAGATACAGTCCATTTACATGTTAAAATACATGCTTTAATTTGAAGATTTAAACAAACCTATTCCACACAAATGATCAAAACTAAGTTTTTGTGTTTCACAACTTCAAAACTGCAGTATTTATTATCTGTCCATGTCATCTGCTCTGTTTTACTTTACATCAGTTAAGTTCAGTTCAGTTTATCTGCCATTTGCAGTAAAAGAAGACCACATTGGAAAACAGTTGCATGAGCTCAAGTGCACTGTCAAAGTTAATAGACAAAACATAAAAATGGTGTTAAAACATAGACACATAAAACAAGCAAATACTAAAAACATAAGACACAGGTATGAATAAATACCAATAAATACAGCAATAAAAGATTAAAACAAAGAAAGGTGCATGTCAGTTCAAAGTGCATTATTCAAAGTCATCACAGCTTGTGGGAAAAAACTTTTTACATGGCGAGAGGTACTGCATTTCACCGAACGATAACGTTTCCCGAGGGGAGAAGTTCAAAAATATTGCGAGCAGGATGATTAGTCGGGTCATTTATGATTAGTGATGCCCGAGAAAGAAGTCTGTGTTTATAAATGTCCTCCAGGACTGACAGCTCGCACCCAACTGTCCTGCGAGCAGAACGAACCACTCGGTTTAAAGCTTTCCTTTCTTTAACAGTGAGATTACCAAACTACACTGTTATACAGCTGGTAAGAAGGCTTTCAATGGCACAACGATAAAAGTTTAAAAGAATTTGTTTGTTTGGGGTGAATTCCTTTAATTTACATCAAAAGAGTAAATTGCAGTAAAGAGTAAAAGTGGGATGAGAAAGAATGGGATATGTGTATTGCAAATACAAACAACCAAAAAAAACAAACAAACAAAAAACATGACAATAAATAAGTAAATATTAACATAACATAAAACAAATCAACATTAAAATAAATCCTAAGTAAAGAAAGAAAAGTCAAAAAAATGTTTGTACCATGCTAAATTATAAACTACTAATCATAGATAGGAACTACAGACTAAAAATAAATTATTGAAATGATTTGTCAAAAATGTCCCTCTGGATGCACCAGTGGTTTTTGTATGAGACTGTGCTGCTGTGTGGTGAAGGAGTGTGGGTGGCTGGGGTGTACTTGGGTAGCCACGATGAAATGTGCCTGTACAAAAACCCTGTTGCTAACCAAAGCATATATCTGCACTATCTGTTATGGATTTGTTGTTAACTGCAACAGTTTAACATGACTTGTTATTTATGTCTCACATGTTATTGTTCCAATGATAAATTAGCCCTCACAATATTTTAAAGCACAACCAACCAACTTTAAAAAAATGCACTTTAGCGTAGGTAGGTTTTCTATATTATGACTGTTATTGTCTTGTCTTGTATTGTGGTTCTGTACTGTCCATATATGTCTATAGTATCTATGGATCTATGGGTCTATGGATGGAAATTAACATTGCGCTAAATCCAGTGTATTTTCGCCAATCTTGTGTGAACCTATAACTTAGTACATTCATTAATATAGACTGTCCCATCCAAATAAAAATGAAAAAAATCTATCCATTTTCTACTGTTCATTTAGTACCATGTTACAAAAACTGTGAATAAAAAAGCATTTTTTGGAGTTATTTGTTATAATGTTGAACCACTGATTTTCTGTTTGCAAAACTAGGAATATTCCGAAGAATACTTTGACATTTTATGAATTGCTTTTCAATGAGAGCATTGTTTACAGCTAAACAACTAAATAAATATTAACATTAAACAAATAAACATTACAATTGAAAAAACTGAAAATGAAATTGTAATTTAAGTAAAAAATGCTTTGTTTGTACCATGCTAAATCATAAAATACTAATCATAGATAGGAGCTACAGACTAAAAATAAATTCTTGAAATGATTAGTGAAAAATGTATGCTCCAGTGGTTTTTGTACGAGACTGTTCTGCTGTGTGGATAGCTGGAGTGGGCTGGGTTGGCCACAGTGAAATGTGCCTGTACAAAAACCTGTTGCTAACCAAGGCATGTATCTGCACTATCTGTTATGATGCTAAATGCTTATGGATTTGTTTTAAAGTGCAACAGTTTAAGAAGACTGGTTATTTATGTCTCACATGTTATTGCTCCAATGATAAATTAGCCCTCACAATGTTTTAAGACAGAAAACTAAAACTAAAAAATTGCCCTTTAAGGTAGGCAGGTTTGCTATATTATGACTGTTATTTTATTATATTATGGTACTATACTGTTTATATATGTATTGGTGTTATGTTTTGATTCAATGTCTGGGTCTATGGATGGAAATTAGCATTGTGCTAAATCAAACGTATTTTCGCCAATCTTGTGTGAACTTATGCAACATTGTACATTAATTAATTTGGACTGTCCCATCCAAATAAATAAAAAACAAAACAAAATAAACATTAATTCACCCATTTATCCATTTGTTTAATTCTTATTTAGCACCATGTTACATCTAAAGACAATAACATAGATGAAACACCCACGATTTAAAGGTCAAACATAACTAAAAATACACAAATTTGATCATTGTGTAAAACTGCACTATTTATTTTCTGTTTCTGTCTTTGTCATCTGCTCTGTTTTATTTAGCATTAAAAGAGTTAATAGTAGTAAAGAGTAAAAGTGGAATGGGAAAGAGGGGAAATGTGTATTGCAGTAGACTGAAATTTCAAACAATCAACAATAAATACATGGAGTAATTAATGAATTTATCTTGTCAACAGCACTACATATCAGTGCCTCAACATAGAGATTGAGTTCTCAACTATGACAGAATTCCAAATACAATAATTGAAAATGCAAACACAGTGTAGTAAAGTATGCAAGAGTGACAAAAAAGGGGAAAAAAGTCAAAGCACCACAAATTAAAAGAGAACTGTTGTAGTAAATACTATTTACTATTTATTTTTCAGTTAGTTAGATGGTAGTTAGAAGTGTGTTTGTGTAAAGAATGTGTGATAGGTCAAAAATGTATGCACCAGTGGTTTTTGTATGAGACTGTACTGCTGTGTGGATAGCTGGGCTGGGGTGGCCACAGTGAAATGTGCCTGTACAAAAACCTGTTGCAAACCAAAGCACATCTGTTATGATGCTAAACATGTATGTATTTTAAAGCAAAAAACCATGACATGATATGCACAAAAAAAGCACTTTCTGTATATGTCTCTAGGTTACGTTTTGATTCTATTTCTGGGACTACGGATGGAAATTGTGCTAAATCCAGTGTATTTACAGCAATCTTTTGTGAACTTATACAGCATTGTACGTTAATATCCACTGTCACATTTAATTTGATCATTGAAACTATTTAAACAAACCCATTCCACACAAATGATGACAACTAAGTTTTTTTCGTTTCACAACTTAAACTGCTCTATTTATTTTCTGTCCATGTCATCTGTAAAATAGTAATTTGTATTGCAAACACACACAAAAAAACAAACAAAACAAATACAAACAAAAAAAAACATCAATGACACAATAAATAAGTAAATACATATTAACAATAACTAATCAACATTAAAATAAATACTTCAATAAATTTGTAATGTAAGTGAAACAGTTTTTGTTTGTACCATGCTTAACTATAAAATACTAAATATAGACAGAAACTACAGACTAAAAAGAAATTATTGAAATGATTGGTCAAAAATGTCCCTCTGGATGCACCAGTGGTTTTTGTATGAGACTGTACTGCTGTGTGGGTGGATAGCTGGAGTAGCCACAGTGAAATGTGCCTGTACAAAAACCTGTTGCTAACCAAAGCATATCTGCACCATGTGTTGTGATGCTAAACCTGTATGGATTTGTTGTTAACTGCAACAGTTTAACATGACTTGGTATCTATGTCTCACATATTATTGTTATGATAAATTAGCCCTTCAATATTTTAAAGCACAACCAAGTGTGCACTTTTAAAAATGCACTTCAGGGTAGGTAGGTTTTCTATATTATGACTGTTATTGTCTTGTATTGTGGTTCTGTACTGTCTATATATGTCTGAAGTATTAGTGTTATGTTTTGATTCTATGTCTGGGTTTATGGATGGAAATCAGCATTGTGCTAAATCTGGCGTATTTTCGCCAATCTTGTGTGAACCTATACAACATAGTACATTCATTAATATCGACTGTCCCATCGAAATAAATAGAAATGAAAAAATAATTTTCTACTGCTCATTTAGTACAATTTTACAAAAACTGTCAATAAAAAAAGCATTTACTGGAGTTAATTGTTATAATACTACTGATTTTCTGTTTGCAAAAATAGGAATATTCCGAACAATGCTGCTTTTCAATGAGAGCATTGTTTACAGCTAATAAATATTAACATTAAACAAATTAAAATTAAAACAAATGAATTGAATTTGTAATTTGAGTGAAAATGTTTTGCTTGTACCATGCTAAACCATAAAATACTAATCATAGATAGGATTGGTCAGTAATGTATGCTCCAGTGGTTTTTGTACGAGACTGTTCTGCTGTGTGGTGGAGCGTGGGTAGCTGGAGTGTGGGTTGGCCACGGTGAAATGTGCCTGTACAAAAACCTAACCAAAGCATATATCTGCACTATCTGTTATGGATTTGTTTAAAAGGTCAACAGTTTAACATGACTTGTTATTTATGTCTCACATGTTATTGTTCCAATGATAAATTAGCCCTCACAATGTTTTAAAGCAGAAAATCAGGATACAATATGCACAACCTTTGAAGAACTGCACTTTAGGGTAGATAGGTTTGCTATATTATGAATGTTACATGTATTTTATTGTGGTACTGTACAGTCTATACATGTCTGTGGTATTGGTGTTATGTTTGAATTCTATATCTGAGTCTACAGATGGAAATGAGGATTGTGCTAAATCCGGCGTATTCATGGCAATCTTGTGTGTGCTTATACAACATTGTACGTTCGTTAATATGCACTGTGCCATCCAAATAAATGAAAAAACAAAATAATAAAATAATTTTTTTACTGCTTATTTAGCACCATGTTATATCTAAAGACAATAACATAGATTAAACACCCACAATTAAAAGTTCAAACATAGCTAAAAATACACAAATTTGATTGTTGTGTACAAAAAATACCAAGCTTGTCAGCCAAAGGTGAGGGCAAAAACAACCATAATCGACATTATTTTGATCAAGGTAAAATAAAATGTGATGTTGAATTGTCCAATCGTACTCACAAGTCACAATGAATACAGGAAGTCAGTGGTTTTTGCACGGCTATGTGTCACTGTGTATGGGGGGGGCACAGTGAAATATGGCAATACAAAAACCTGTTGAGATATGAACTTAAGTAAGAAGGAAGAACACAAGGATGTGCTGTAACCAGTCACCATACTGTCATTATAAATGCTTGTATGTACATAAAAATGCATTGTGATAATGAAGTTTTGGTAAAATTATGTGTTTTTTTTTAATTTTTCGCAAAACCTTTAAAAACCTTTAAAAACCTTTAAAAACACAAATTTCAATTCAATAAACACAACAGAATGGACAAGACAACCCCCCCCCCCCCACACTGTTCTTAGACCATTTAGATACAGTCAATTGACACATTAAAGTACTATTTGAATGACATATTTTTCATGTAAACTTGTGACTTTAAGTCTGTCTTGACCCGTGTTCCTTTGTATTTCCTTAATGCTTTATTTATCCAACACACAGGATGTATTCTTATCCCCAGCAGGTGCTTCCTCATCTCTTTCATTAATACCAGACCAAAAACCCAAGACTTCCTTCTATACAGCAATTTTAGTAAAAGTGTCAGCCCAGACCCTAAAGGCTAAATTTTGGTGCTCTGCTGCAGTATATATTAGTCTCTCAGTCTCCAGCCAGTGGGACCCATATTGAAGCCTTGGTTTTCTTACAGTTAATATACTTGTTGTTGTTTTTTTTCCCCAAATACAGGCTCAATGAACTCAGCACAATATTGTTTTTTCAAGGATACAAAGAATTTTATTGTCATTTCCAAATGGAAGACATGAGTAAAAAAATGTTAGTGGGCAATTGTAAAATGTCAGTTTTACAGCCTTTGGAAAAAAAAAGCAGTTTTAGCTTTGTTGTTCTGGCTTTGAGGCTGTGTAGCCTTCTGCCTGAGGGAAGGGTGTGAACAGTTCAACAGTGAAAAGTGGCTCTGCTCCTGCAGCCACTGATGCCAGTGTCCTTCAAGGAGGGGAGGCTAGATTTTTTTTTTTTTTAGCAGATTTGACCACTTTATGCAGAACCTTCCTTTCAGCTACAGAGCTGTTTCACTATCGCATGGTGATGGAGGTTTACAGTATGCTGTCCACCACACTCTGATAAAAGGCTACAAGGATGTGAGAGCTCAGTCCTGACCACTTTATCCTTAGTGCAGGTGTTGATGGGCTTTTTTCATTAACACTGGCTGTGTTGGCAGTCAGTGTGAGGCCATTTGAGATGTGCAAACCAAGACATTGTTGTTCGTCGAAAGTACACCTTCTGCAGCAGTTTGTTGGTCATACTATGGCAATGGCTATAGATTTTAGATGCAAGATCCTAAAAAAGCATTTACATAAATTAGTAATATGTTTGTGGTTTTATTAGGATTCATGGAAGTTTTACCTACCTAATCTATTAATATTCATCTGAGTCGAAGTTTATTTCATTGCAGTAGATGAGACCGGGGATGGTTGTAACATTTTTTTACATTTCTGTTTGCATCTTGGAGTTCTTTTAAGCAAGTGCATTCAAATTGCAATTCAGACTAGTTACAAGTGTCTGCTAATAAATGACATAGCTGTTATCTCTCCAGCACAAGTGAAATGTTACAATTCACCCCATTGTCTGGGTTAGTTGTAACACATCCTGGGGTGAGATGTAACATAATGATATCCACCGGGGTAAGATGTAAGATAATGAAATAAGGATTATGTAAAAATATGTGTATGTGTGTGTTTTAAAGCTGAATACAATATGCAAATGAGCAAGGTTACATGGCAAATGCAATTTTGCCACAGATCTCACAGACTTTCCCAGCTGTTTTACATCATCTGATCCTCTCTTTAAAATCCCAAGAGACACTCCTTGGTCTGTCTTTCTCTTCCAAGGCTTAGGCATACTGAAATTAAAACATATAAATACAACTAAATTTGCTTTGGGTTGGCTGTAACATGTGTCAGTGATGTTACAACTAACCCAGAGTCTTGCTGTTACAACTGACCCAGAGTCTTGCTGTTACAACTGACCCAAAGCCGTGAATTAACTCACTAACAGCTAAAACATTAGCACCATCAACTTGCATGAAAAATTGCCACACAGACACACAATTAACATACTTTAACTTTTAATTAGTTTAACTACAAAGGCATTACCGTTACTAAAATAAGTTAAGTAAAAAAAAGTTACTTTTGTACCTCAAATTTTGAGAGATTGGAAGTGTTACAACTGACCCATGTTACAACCCACTCTCATCTCTGCTCTGAGAACCTAAAGCCTCTGGACGTTGTGGGGATGACTTGGCTAAGATGCCTCTGCAACATCACGTGGAAGGTAAGAACAGTTTGATGGCCACAGGATCTCATCTCTGCTTTTTGCAGATGATTTTGTCCTGGTGGCTGTAGCAAACCAGGCCCTTCAGCATGTACTTGGGCGGTCTGCAGCCCCAGTGTGAAGCACCTGGGAGGACACTCTGCACCTCCAGGTCTGAGGGGATGGTTTAAAGTCGGGAAAAGTTGAAGCAGAGTCCCTACCTCAAGTGTTGGTGTTCACTAGTGAGGGACGAATTCAACATGAGATTGACAAAAAAAAAAAAAATTATTGCAGCTTAGTTAGTTGTTGTTGTTACTTAGTTTGTTGTGGGAATAAAGAGCTGAGCCAAATGGCAAAGCTCTATATTCCTGCTCTCATCTATGTTCATGAGCAGCCAGAATACGTTTTATCCACAGGCTGGCTGGGCACTCACACAGGGATAGGGTGAGGAGCTGGCGGAAGCTCAGGGTAGAGCCGCTGCTCCTCAACATCGCAAGGACCCAGCCATTACATTACATTACATTACATTATATTATAAATTAATTTTGACAGCAACTGTTTAAAAGGACTAAGAGATGAAGAAGTGATAATCTTACCTAACCATCTATTAACTATCTTAAAACAAATAATAATTAATTACATTAATTATAATGATCTAATTTGAGTAAATATTTGTAACTGACTTGACACAGTACATTGTGAATGATTTAATATGTAGTCTTCATGCTTCCTGTAGATGCCAGGGAGACGTTAGAAAAAGAGGAAGCTCTAGTAGCTGTTGACAAAGGAAGGAAGTTCAAATCTGAAGGAAACAAAAAAATAATAAAAAGAAATACATATATTTTGTCACCACTTTCATGAAAACTGGTATTTGTACCAGATGCAGGTTGGATTATAGCACTGTGATACCTACTTTGACTACTGGGGAAAAGGGACCCAAGTCACTGTGACTTCTGGTAAGTAATGGTTTTATCATTAATTATTTTCATGTTAGGATTTTTTCCATTTTATATGCTTTAAATAAGCTTGAAATTCTACACTAAGTCACCTTGTTCGCTCTTTCCCTTGTATGAATGGTAAAGTATAACAAAACACTAACACAAAACACAATAATCCTGTTCAGATAGAACGTTTAAAATGTTTTTGCACTGATGTACCATTGAACTATGTCACTGTGACTACTTTGACTACTGGGGAAAAGGGACCCAAGTCACCGTGACTTCTGGTAAGTAATGGTTTTATCATTAATTATTTTCATGTTAGGATTTTTTCATTTTATATGCTTTAAATAAGCTTGAAATTCTATACTAAGTCACCTTGTTTACTATTTCCCATGGATGAGTGGTAAAGTATAACAAAACACTAACACAAAACACAATAGTCCTGTTCAGATAGAACGTTTAAAATGTTTTTGCAATGATGTACCATTGAAATATGTCACTGTGACTACTACGGCTACTTCGACTACTGGGGAAAAGGGACCCAAGTCACTGTAACTTCTGGTAAGTAATGGTTTTATCATTAATTATTTCATGTCAGGATTTTTTTGTTTTCTATGCTTTAAATATAATCATAGTTGTTCACTCAGTCACCTTGTTCCCTATTCCCATGGATGAGTGGTACAGTATAACACCTACATACAACACAATATTCCAATCTAGATAAAATGTTTAAAATGTTTTTGCACTGATGTACCACTGCAATATGTCACTGTGACTACTATCGCTACTTCGACTACTGGGGAAAAGGCACCCAAGTCACTGTAACTTCTGGTAAGTAATGGTTTTATTATGAATTATTTCATGTCAGGATTTTTCCATTTTTTATGCTTTAAATATACTTGAAATTCTTCGAACGACTCCTACATACAACACAATATTCCTGTTCAGATAGAACGTTTAAAATGTTTTTGCACTGATGTACCATTGAAATATGTCACTGTGACTACGACTACTTCGACTACTGGGGAAAAGGGACCCAAGTCACTGTAACTTCTGGTAAGTAATGGTTTTATTATGAATTATTTCATGTTAAGATTTTCCGTGCTTTAAATATGCTTGAAGAAACCTTGTTCACTATTTCCCATGTACGAGTGGTACAGTATAACACCTACATACAACACAATATTCCGGTTCAGATAAAATGTTTTTGCAATAATGTACCATTGAAATATATCACTGTGACGGCGAGTACTTTGACTACTGGGGAAAAGGAACAACAGTGACCGTCACATCAGGTAAAATATTTCCTCCATCTCTTAACTTACTGACATGATCAATCAATCAATCAAAGCCAGATTGTTCTATTTAATCCTTGAAATGTTTGCATGTTGAGAGTGTGATATTTTGAGTGTTAATATAAGTGTGCGAGTTTTGGATAAAGGCACAGTTACAACAGGTAAGTATATCGATCATTTGTAGAACGTATACATTAAAAATGAATGGCAGTAAAGCACAATCTCAACATAGTCAAATAAATCCTATACCGCTATATGTTGCATAATTTGAATCGATCTATATGAATAATGGAACAGGTTTTTGTATGTGCTGGATAATAAAGTAGTGCACTGTGACTACGGTTTTGACTACTGGGGAAAAGGCACCTCGGTCACTGTCACTTCTGGTAAGTAACCTTAAGATTTCTAATAACAACAAATTAAATATATTCGTGTTAAGGCAAGCTTGAAAAGAATAGGTTATATAGATTATCATTTTCAACAATTCTGAAACCAGTCCAATCGAGAATACGTCTGAGGTCGTTCAGACGGTAAAACTGAGTTTTTGAGAGAGATGTTGACTGAGTCTGTTAACTGTGACAACTGGTATTTCGACTACTGGGGAAAAGGGACTGCGGTAACTGTGACAGCAGGTAAGATTCTTATTCTTTATATAATCAACAGCAGGATATTTGTGATTCTGAAAAATGTAAGTACAGTGTGTTTTAAAATGTCACTCACACTTAAGTGTAACTTGATATTTCTTCAAAAGTACAGGCTTCATCTTAACTTAAGATTAGATAAGATTTTTGATTTCTGTGCCTTTTTATTTGCCTTTGTACATATGTTGTTGCTGTGTGGTGATTTTTTAAAAACTGGCAAAAAGGTACAACAATTATCGTTTTGTAAGAATAATACATACATGATACAAGAAAGGCTTTTTTGCATTTTGCTGATTAAACTGGCTTGAACTGAATCACAGAAACTGCAAAAAACAATTCCTGTGACTCACATACAGTGCTAATAAACACTTCCAATAATCAACATATTTTTATTATAAACAATGTATCTCTGAATCAAACTTTAATGAGGTTTAAAAAGTGTGAAATTGGCAAGCCTAAGTCAGCCTCCAGCACTTACAAATGATCTATTTTGTAAAATTTTCTTTAACAACTTTTTTTTTTGTATAAGCTGTGAACATTTCTTTTATTTTTATTTTTTGGTAATATATATATGTTTTCTCTATATGTCTTGCAGCGACGTCCACTGCGCCGACAGTGTTTCCAGTGGCGCCATGTGGCTCAGGGACTGGGGACACGGTGTCTTTGGCTTGTCTGGCCACCGGTTTCTCTCCCTCTGCAGTGACCTTTGCCTGGAGCCTGAACGGAGAGACCTTGACCGACTTCATTCAGTACCCTCCTGTACTGAAAAACGACCTCTATTCAGGGGTCAGTCAGCTGCGAGTGAAGAGACAGGACTGGGACGGAAGGAAGTCGTTCAAATGCAAAGTTGAACACGCTGCAGGATCACAAGAAGTTAGTCTGATCAAGCCAAGTAAGACTTTAACATTTATGTCATTCTATATAAAGTTTATAATGATGTGGTACACTATTAATACTCAAAGGGGACTTATACAATTACAAATGCCTTTTATTATGTAATCAACAAACATGTACATTATAGTCATATATAATTGTGTGATAAACGTAATTGCTTTGACAAAACTAAATTTAACTGAGTTGGTAAAATAAAAAACATAATCATGACATAACACTAGTACCAATTGTTTGTAGCTACTGCAGATTTCCATTTTATTCCGCTCTACTACTCTACTACTTTTCTATTTTGTGTCCGTGATAAAGACTGAAGCACAGGTGGAGTGGAAGGGCTGAAAAGAAAAAAAGAAAAAAAAATCAATATGAAGGCCTTTTATTTGCCATCTAACTAAACTGAAATGTGCTTTGCTTGTTTTAAGTCCAGTGTAATCCAATTTTTTTGTTCGTCTTCATGTCCGGCTCCACTTACTCTGCCGTATTATTCTTAACACGCACTGTTTGCCTGCTACAGCTGTCAATGTATATGCAGAATGATGAACTGATCCTCTGCAGTTATTTCACGTTAGATTACAACTATGTTCATTGAGTGTTCACTTTAGAAAGCATGTCTAAACTTTAAAATACATCCGGTGACAAAATATTCACTTCTGCATATATATGATTGATTCCCTGCTTCTGCAATTATATATGTTGTGTATGTTCTTTCTCTTTGATTTTTTTCAGAAGTGCTTTCTGTGCCGCCAAGTCTTAAGATCTTGACCTCTGAAAGTGACGAAAAGGTTACGTTTTCCTGTCTTGCCAACGATTTTGCGCCCAACGTTTATGAGTTCACTTGGCTGAAAAATAATAACAAAGTCACGGACAAAATCCATGAGATCACCACGCCCTCGAAGGACAGAAAGGCTGAGAAAGGGACTCTGTACACTGCCGCAAGTTTCCTCACGCTGTCGTCTACAAACATGCGAGATGACACTAGTGTCACGTGCATATTTAACGAGGGAAGGGGTCAGTCGGTAAATTCAAGTCAGGTCTACAAACCTTCAGTCACAACATGTAAGTTTCAACAAGAGTCGCTTCTTTTTATAGCTTATCTTCACAATTCTTTATCATTTGTGTCATTTTGATCCTTTCTCTTAACAGGTTCTAGTCCTGTTGATGTGGAGATGAGCATTATTCCCCCCAACACAGAGGACATGCTTTTATATGGCAGAGGAAAACTGCTGTGTGAAGTCAAGATGTCAGATTACAGTGGTGTTACAAAGTTGTTCTGGAGGACTGAAGACAACAAAGAATTGGTCAGTCACGCAAATCAAACGGGCAATAAAAATTCGGGCATGCGTATCCTTGCACTTGACATCACGTACGAAGAATGGAACGGTGGGATAAAGCGCATTTGCCAGTTGGACCAGGAAGATTTTCTTCCAGTAGAAAGGACCTATGAAAGAAAGAAGGGTAAGTCTCTTTTCATGCCTTTTAGAATTACAAGTTGTGTCTTTTGATTGATTTGTTATAACACTGTCAAAAGCAGCTGTTTTAACTGTTGCCTTAACAACTCCAGTGGACACTTATCAGTATCTTTATCAAAAAGTCCAGAAAGCTTTTTTTTTTTTTTTTTTTATTGTGTGTGTTTGTTTTACAGCTAAGTACTACTCTCTGCTTTGATGATTTTCACTGTAAAAGAAGTCTAATCCTGCTTTCATGTCCACAGAAACATCTCCTAAGCGTCCGTCAGTGTTTATGCTGCCACCTTTAAAACACAGTAAAGAAAAAATGGTGACCCTGACTTGCTATGTAAAGGACTTCCACCCTCCGGAGATTTTTGTGAGTTGGCAAATTGACAATGCGCCCACGTCACTTGAGTTCAATACCACAAACAGTGTGGAATGCAAGAGCTCCTATTATGTCTATAGCCAAATGTCGATTTCTCTCAATGAATGGGAAACACTTGACAAAGAGTACAGCTGCCAGGTTTACCATGAGTCTATTGACAAAAGAAATGCCATTGTCAGGTCCATTACGTCCTACTCACCTGAGCAGATCAACATGGTCAACCTCAACCTGAACGCGTGCAAGGCCTAGTAGACGTCATTGTCTCTCTGTCTGTTCTGCTGTTCATGTATCTGTGTGTCTCTTGTCGTATCATATTTTGTTTTGCATATTTACATTAAAAATAATAAAAAAAATAAATACATTTAGCAACTATGTTGTTTGGTGTCTGTCCCCTTCAGTTCATGTCTTCTGTTACAATACTATACTAAAAAAACTTTGCTACATACATCATTAATTTAGTGTGAACTGTTATGAAGCCACTACCTGTGAAAGAGAGCAATAGGTCATGTCCATCCATCTTTGTCTCATACTGTGTTTGTGGTCCCTCTACTGGATCTTGCACTAGATCATACATAAACCAGAACTGACCTATTTCTTTAGCTCTTTAGATAGATAAAAATAAATGTTGTAACTGCATGCTTCACCAAAAAAAAAAGCCTTATAAGCAAGTCCGGGTCATCAGATTTTCAATTTCTCCAAAGACTAGACTTTACTGATTGTTGTTATTGCTGACCTGGTCGTCCCAAGTTAAATGACATTTTGAATGTGCACTAGATGAAAACTACGTGATTGATATGGTTGATCTGTACAACAAATGGAACCATGATCAAGAGGCAGAAGAGGACAACATGCAGAACACAGCCCTCACATTCATCATCCTCTTCCTCATCACTCTGCTCTTCGCTATTGGAACCACTGCTTTCAAGGTACACCACCATTTCACAATAGAGAGCATTAAAACAACATATTTCTAGTTCTGTTTTTTTTAACATAACACAAGTCAAGACAAGTCTGCATTATTTTATTTTTTACCAAACTTTGCACAGTAAATCTGAACTGGTAAAATTGTAGTCCTGAATAATGCACAGTAGTTGAAGGCTAGATTATTACATTACAAATAATTACATCAAGATACATTTATTTTCAAGATATATCAATAAAATAAATGAGCATGTATCATTTTCTGGTTATGCATTTATTATCATACTGAATGTTTATGACAATGTATGGGCACTTATTATGTTGTTGCTAGGGCTGGGCTGGGTGATAGATATGGCTAAATAATAAAATCTAGACTCAGATAGAGCTTTACTAAACTTAATCTACACAGGAAACACTCAATAAGAGAACACTTGTCTTTTCCATGAGTGGCCTGTTTGATATACAACAAAAAAATCTGATCAATACAAGGTTAACCAAGGCATAATACCTGGTATGTTTCAGTGGTTCTCAAACTCTTCACATCAAGTACCAGACCAGAAAATATTTGGCTTTCCACCATTATGCTGACACGGATCTATGCCATTTGATGTTTTATATGAACACATACTTATCTACCTATATGAATGTAAAATTAAATTTGTTTGCTGTGCTGCTTCTTTGAAATCACGTTTTGAATCCCACAGACTAGAGTCCAAACATTTAGTGTATTGTGTATAGTAAAGTGTATAGTAAAGTGTGTTATAGAAAAGCTGCAGCAGAAATCAATAGTCCTACATTTTATAGTCATCAGAGATTCTCAAGTACCACGACAGAGAACAGAGAACCACTGGTATGTACAGTGTTCAGTCAGATACAAAGACACTCTCACATTCACACAACATA
This sequence comes from Rhyacichthys aspro, assembly GCA_036850595.1. Classification (NCBI taxonomy): domain Eukaryota; kingdom Metazoa; phylum Chordata; class Actinopteri; order Gobiiformes; family Rhyacichthyidae; genus Rhyacichthys; species Rhyacichthys aspro. The sequence goes on from CM072155.1 coordinate 9,196,422, forward strand.
ACTAATATATGAACAATGGTTTTGTATAAATTCTTTCACCAGGGATTTAAAATGGCTAAAAAGCACAAGTCAGTCCCAATGCAATGATTGCTGAGCCTTAAAATGAAATCAGTTTTGACACAAATACTTGAGACCTGGTCTGGTGTGAGCTTAACCCATAGTTTAAAATATGCAGTAAATAATCAGAAAAAATGCTAAGAAGTGATTTACATATGAATAAAAGGCACAAATAAATAGGAATATACAATTTCTTCACTGTTAAAAGACAAATGATCATATATGCATGACTTCTGGAGTAAATAAAGTGAATAATAACATTGTGATTAATTATAAACTGGAATAATTTTAGGTTAGGTTTATTTACCAATATTAACCTGCCAATATTTAGTTCCAGAAGACAACTTATCATTATATCCTCTGAGTATTGTTTAGATTACCTCACAATATTAACTTGTAATACGTGGTGATGTTGTTGCTATTGAGATTTTGAATTATTGTGCAGTACCATATGTTTAAAAAAGCAATGATTCACATTTAAAAGCAACTGCAGGATATTACAAAAATGAAACTACCAAGCAATATACTAATTGTGTGTATTATTTGTTTTGTTTTTGTTTGATATTTTCCTGATTGTTGCATCTTTTTGTGTCTTTTGTCTTTTCAGGTCAAATGAAAAAAGGGAACTTTGTGGAATAAAGCTAAATACATACTTATCATATACCATGTCCTAATAATCTGTGAGTACTGACTATATTAATGAGCAAAAATGTTTTTTAAATAAAGCTTTTACTGAAGGTAAGCCTGATGACTTGCTGATATTTTTTTTAACTTCTTGTTGAATGTACTTTACTCACATTTTGTCTGGGTTTACTGTTTGGTGTGATGGCTCCTCTGCACCTGTGATCACTGACTCAGTCCAGTGCAAAAGGCAAATTTTGAGGGATCCAAGTGTGAGGGTGTGACTCTACTTATGATCTAATCCAGAACCAAAACTCTGAGTAGCGAGAAGAAATGTGAACTTATTATAGCAAATTCAAAATCATCTGAGATATGTAAATTTGGACTGTGTTACCCTTACTGGCACAAGCACCCCTCGCACCTGGTGTCTGCCACGCACTGTTGCTCTTCGGCATGTTTCACTTCTGCATTTGAGTCCCCTTTTTGGACCTGGGTGTTAGTCTGCGCTAACACTTGCTGCTTGCTGTGACCTCTCTGCCCTGTCACGCTGAAACATCTGCACAATGCACTTCCTCCAGCCCTCACTCCACCTGGTTTAAACACAGCAAAACTCTGCTATCTAGTGCATAGAGTGGGTATTACACTCAAATCCACAGGTATGTATGAAATCAGTCAACATGTTCCTTTTTGTCTTGAACTTAATAAATATTATGTTTTATTTATAGAATCGCGGATTGTTTCCCCAAGCATCACATTATACCCCACTTGGGAAGAGGATTTTCCAGCTTCACCGGTCAGGCTTACATGCACATTAGGCGGTTTCTATCCAGACCAACTCACATTGAGCTGGACCAAGGACCAAGGAACCTCTCTGGACACAGAGCCAATCCAGAGAAAGCTGAAAAACACAGAGGAATCTGCGACTACTTTCAGTCTGAGCAGTGAGATAGAGCCAGACAAGAACGATTGGCAAAATGGTTCCAGTTTTACCTGCACATCTGTTCACCAGAACACAGAGTACAAAAAATCCATTAGTATTTGTAAATGTAAGTGTAGTGTGTAATTGTGAAGATTAATGATGTACTGCCAAAGAAATGTATTACCTGTTATTTTTTCCCCCCTGGCAGTTATCAGAAGTACTTCCCCTTCTGTTCACTTGGACATTCCCAGCTTCCAAACAGTGGTGACAGCAACTTCTCAGGTCACAGCCACCTGTACTGTGCACAGGAACACAGGAGCCATAGTGACTTGGCTCATGGACAGCCATTTCCCTTCTGCTAATCAAGTAGCTGAAGACTCAAACACAACTCACATAATCAGCACTCTAACAGTGCTACCTGAGAAGTGGAAGGGAATGTCATTTTTAACATGCAAAGCAGAACATCCTTGTTTCTCTCCTGTAGGAGAAACTGTAAAAATATCAGGTTAGATGACTATAACTTAAATTATTATTGGAATTAAACATAGAATTCTTAGTTTGTGTTGCATTATTATCTTCCAGGACCTGCAGTTACACCTCCTCTTGTGACCATCAGAAGATCTCTCCCAGATTTGCTGAAGGGACAAAGTGCTGTGCTGGAGTGTGACATCACACAACTGTCCTCATCTGACCTCTATGTCACCCTTCAGTCCAATGGTTTAGATATTTTTGAGAAAGAGTTTGTCCATATTGGTGAAGACTCAGGCCTCCATTCAATCAGCAGACGATTTGATGTCCCTAAAAAGTACTGGAGCAAAGATAATAATTTCAACTGCAAAGTGAGCCAAGGCTTCTCCAAAGACTTTACATCAAAACCCATTGAGAATCTCTTTGGTAAGAATATCTCCTCATGTTTATAATGACAGGCCTTTGAGATTGAGTGTGTCAGCTAAGAGTGCGACTAACACTGGTGTCTTGTTTAGTGGATCCTTCAATGAAGCTGCTTTTGGCCCCCAGTAAAGAGTCAGGACCACAGATTCTCTCATGCACGGCTTGGGGATTTGACCCTCAAATTGAATGGCTTTCTGGATCTCAGAAAATCTCTGAATCAAGTGGATCCATCAGCATGAACGTAGATGGACGTGTAGTTGTGACCAGTCAGCTACAAGTGGATCAAACAGAGTGGAAAACTGGGAAGGTCTTCATCTGTGAAGTGTCTGACAAGTCTCTGAATAAAAAGGTCAAAGAGGACATCAGTGTGTGTTCAGGTAACATGTCAATCATGAATCCATCTGTTAACAGGCAAATAGTGGTCTTTGATTTAGTTTTTTTTCAAGTGAATTTGAAGATCAATATATATGTGGAGTTTGGCGCCATCTAGTGGTGTGGGTGAAGAATGTATCTGTCTAAATACCATTCATTTGACATTACACTTTAAACATGACAAGTGGCCTTTAGACAACAACTACACAAAGTATATCAATAAAAGCATTGTCAACTATGTCCAGTCAAGGCGAGTGTAAAGAACAATATTGTGTATAGAGGTGACCTTGGTGCATAAGTGAGGTGTGTACATGGCTAATTCAGTCCAAATGAAAAATACAAGATTCTTACTGCGTCCAGACACTAACATGAAAATGCAACAATAACAACAGCTTTACTACACTTTAAAATGTGTTGTATTCTTCATTCCCAGGACATTTAAAAGCACCTCCTTTAATTTCTGTGGAAAGTCCATCATTCCAGACAGTGATGTTGGCAGATTCTCAGGTGAAAGCCTCTTGTATGGTCTGGACTGTTTATAAGGCCAAAGTGACCTGGTTGATGGATGGCAGTCGTGCACAAAGTAACACAATGAGGCAGTTTGGGAACACAACGCACATCATCAGTGAGCTGACAGTTTCTACAAATCGCTGGAAAACACTGAAGCATGTGACCTGCAGAGCAGAACATGTATGCTTCCCAGATACAGAGAAGGCTGTCACTGTCACCGTTGAGAGGACAACATTATAGTTTAGAGATTAAACAAAACTCTAAAAGAGAGGACACACTGTAACTTTTTGCATTATTATCTTCCAGGACCTGCAGTTACACCTCCTCTTGTGAACATCAGAAGATCTCTCCCAGATTTGCTGAAGGGACAAAGTGCTGTGCTGGAGTGTGACATCACACAACTGTCCTCATCTGACCTCTCTGTCACCCTTCAGTCCAATGGTTTAGATATTTTTGAGAAAGAGTTTGTCCATATTGGTGAAGACTCAGGCCTCCATTCAATCAGCAGACGATTTGATGTCCCTAAAAAGTACTGGAGAAAAGATAAGAATTTCAACTGCAAAGTGAGCCAAGGCTTCTCCAAAGACTTTACATCAAACCCCATTGGGAATCTCTTTGGTAAGAATATCTCCTCATGTTCATAATGACAGGCCTTTGAGATTGAGTGTGTCAGCTAAGAGTGCAACTAACACTGGTGTCTTGTTTAGTGGATCCTTCAATGAAGCTGCTTTTGGCCCCCAGTAAAGAGTCCGGACCACAGATTCTCTCATGCACGGCTTGGGGATTTGACCCTCAAATTGAATGGCTTTCTGGATCTCAGAAAATCTCTGAATCAAGTGGATCCATCAGCATGAACGTAGATGGACGTGTAGTTGTGACTAGTCAGCTACAAGTGGATCAAACAGAGTGGAAAACTGGGAAGGTCTTCACCTGTGAAGTGTCTGACAAGTCTCTGAATAAAAAGGTCAAAGAGGACATCAGTGTGTGTTCAGGTAACATGTCAACAACACTTTATCTTGTCTTTATCTTGTGATATTGAGTATCATTAAATCATTTCTTGTTCTTTTAGTAACTGCACCAACATCTATGATTGTTAGCGTACATGTTCAAGGTCCACCACTTCAACAGCTTCAAAACATGGGAAAAAAGTTCACGGTCACCTGCCTTCTGATTGGTCCTCATCTGAAGGACTTCACTGTTACTTGGAGACTAGACGAGAACATTCAGAATAAAGGTGTTAATACAGTGTCCCCAGTCCGACACAGTAATGGGACAGAAACAATGCAGAGCTTCTTTAGTTTGTCAGCGGAGGACTGGAATGCCTACAAACTAGTGTCCTGTGAGGCAAGACACATGTGTTCCAACCAGAGCTACAAGGACAACACAAGCAAAAGCAGAGGTATTGTTCAAAAATGTGTGTTCAACGTACACTTTCCTCATCACTTTTGTCAAACCTGTTGTTTTTTTTCTTTTTGTTTGTTTTCAAGACTTACATCCACCAACAGTTACGTTAATCCAGCCTTCCTTCCCCGAGCTATCAGACACTGAAACACTTGTCTGCCTCATTTCTGGATTTTACCCTCCTGACGTCAAACTTTACTGGGAGAAGAATGGCGTCAGAATCCCATCTACCAGCCACATTGACAGTCCTCTGTGGAAAGAGAAAGGGAGCGTCACTTATTTGATGAGCAGCAGGCTGAACATATCCTACACTGCAGAGGAAGAATCCACATATTCTTGTGTTGTGATGCATGAGTCTTCAGAAACACCTTTCAAAAGTACAATAAGGAATGTTTTTGGTAAGAGCATCACTAACATCACCGTATTGTTCTGTCATCTCTTTATTAAAAATATCTCTAAAATGTTTATTTTCCATAGCATCTATAACCCCAACCCAGCCTTCCGCCATGTTGCTCCGTGATGATACTGAACTAGTGTGCCTGGTGTTTGGCTTCAGTCCAGCACCCATTAATATTTCATGGTTCCTTGATAACTCCACTGAACTCCAAGACTACAACACCAGTAAAGCCCACAGAGGCCCGGATGGAAAATTCATCATCCAAAGCCGCCTTCGTTTGTCACCTACCAACATGTTACCTGGCGCTATCCACACCTGCAGAGTCATCCACGCAACTATTACCTTGGATGTCAGTGTACTACAAAAAGGTGCCAATTAAACCATTCTAAAATATCATATGTGCTGCTAATTTCAGACATTAATATTAATTTATATTTTTATATTTTTAACAGAAAACCTAGAAAACTGTAACTTGTTCGACGATATTAGGCCTACGGACCTGAATGAGGACACAGGTGTGGAGAGTTGGTATTTGGCTTGCACATTCCTTATATGTTTTCTTATCTCTACAGTCTACAGTGTGTGTGCCACTCTGGTTAAGGTGAGACACCATATGGCAGCTTTGATATTTTACAGTTTTGGCATACACTTTTCATAGCCTGACTCGATTCTTGTTATTTTTTTCCCAGACTAAATGATGCAAAGAACTGACTTCGGAGGTCATTTCCAGTTTAAAATTTGATTGCTTTTGTATTATGATCTGTGTATATGGAAAAAGTCAATAAATAAATAAGAAAACATTGCTGTGAGCTTTTTTTTTTTTGAGGTAGCCATATTTCCAAACCTACAACCTGGGACACATTTCAGTCATGTAAAACTGGGACCTGTTTGACATATTAGTATTTTCAGATGTATTTAATGAGACATAGAACAAAAAGAAGAGACGGTCCCTATCAAACTGTGAAGTAGGGTCAGCTAAAATTCAGATACAAAATTGGATGTAAATTCACAAGGTTATCTCAGGTCATCTCTGCAGAGCATATTTGGTTCATTTTTTATTTTGTCCACAAGAGGGTGACAAAGCCCTTCTGGAAGCACTTTTGTTTTTTATGCAACATTTGTGTTGATGTAATGAGAGGATGCTGACACGTCTGAAGAGGACAAAGTGCTGCGAGACAAATACATTATTGTTTATTATGCAGCTTTGCTCTGTGTTCACGTGCCTTACACACTGAGTATTGTAAGTGTATTCACACGTCTCTTGAGTTTGGGCTATATGTTTGTTTTGTGTACCTTGTGGGTTTGATGGAATTCACATCTGGGAGGGATGACATGGAGCAAATCCAGTGTTACCATTGGCTACCTCTGGAGTGATCTGCCAGCGTGTGCCCTGATTGGCCGGGGCCCAGTGGCTGCCAACCCAAATGTGTGACGCTGTTGCTGGGATGGAGTCACAACGCTCTGCTGCCAGTGGTGTGCCAAGGGGCCTGCAACAGGGAGCAGGGCCGTGTGCCCAACAGGCAGCCTCAGAGCATCTAATACTCCTTACCCTCCTCATGTGGTGCCAGACCCCCTCCCACAGATCCTCACTTGACCTGCTCACTGGGTCCACAAAGCCAGACACAAGGAACAACCAAACTCATTCACAAGTATTAGAAATGTCTGAAGCGCTGAGGCAGAAACTATGCAGTGGGCTTTGAAGGCAGTGGCTAGGTTTAAAGGTAAAATGTGACACAGAGCAAAGCCAGCAGGATTTGTATCACTTTGGGTATTCAAATATTATTTTGTTGAAATATACAGATGTAGAGTTGATGCAGCACAGGGAAGCCTGACATTGCAGGCCACACAGATCTGATGTTTTTATATTTTCATTATGTGTTTATGTAACGCAATATCACAAACTATAGGGTCATGGCAATATGACATTTTAGCTCTGCCACAACTGTCATAATGTCAAAAAACCATTTACACTCATTTGCTCTATAAAAAAAACTTAATATATCTTTAAAGTTTGCTTTTTCTTGTCCTTGTCTTTTAGTCCAAACTCAACACTGATACAGTGATAATCTGTCCCTTTGCCCAATTCAACTTCCCAGGCCAAATATTTCCACAAACCAGACCACAGACAACCCCTGTGTGGAATGAGGCTGAGAAAATATTCCAGCAGATGGCAATATTTCAACCCAGATGTGTTGACATAATGAAAGAATTTGGAGGTCAAATGATTATTTCTTTTTGTGTATATTTGTGGTATTAGCAACCATCAATAATTTTGTTGTAATGATAATCAGTAAAATATATGACTTTTATTTGCCTGTGCTATAATGACACACAGTACCACACAAGTGAGAAATGCAGTGTGTTATGTATAAAATGTGTAGAAGCTTATATTATGAGCTTAACATTTACTACAAAAATCAAATAAAGAAACAAAAAAGACATAAGCATACTGTGGACTATAAGGATAATGAGAATGTGAGACCCTTCTCTCAGTCTCACACCCATCACATTTTTCATATTAATATATATATACACAATACCATTAACTGTATGTTTTAACTGTACTTTTAACTGTATGCTTTTAAATTTGTATTGATTTTTAAGGCGACCTTGAGTGTCCAGAAAGGCGCCTAATAAATAAAATGTATTATTATTATTCAATATAATAACTATATAAAACAGGGGTAGGTAACAGTACTCCCCAAAAATCACGGGGACTGAGCAGACTGATTTGCTAAACTCAGTTTTTCTCCATAAAGTTATAGAACGCAATAACTAGCATAAATTGTAAGTTGTTAACGTTGTTCTTGTAATTTGAGTTTTTGACCATCTGCTCTACGCAAAATAGTGAAATATAATAATAAAATAATTACATTTAACACACAGATGGAAAGTGGTCTTTATACTATATAGCCACTCACAGACAGGCTGCAGAGTGGCTCATATAGTGACAAGGTTGTGCGCGCTGGGACTTTGGAGCCATACCTCGATCCAAGCATTTCAAGGTTTAATTTATGATACAGGGTCATGTAAGGACAATGAGAAATGTTGTCACGTGAGGTGAATACATGTCAGATTAGAGTCTAGGGTGTGCCCGTGTGCTGTAAAGCCCTTTTGATGATTGGAGGAAGAGAAATCGAAATGTGTCTTGAGATAAATGAACTAATGCGAGAATGCCACGTGAGTTCAAAGATGTCCCTTCCACATGAGATGTGAATTGTTTACAGCCATGAAGGGTGCGGCTTTATACCTACTTTATATGCGCAGACTGAGTTCACTTAAGTTAACACACGCACGTACGCACACGCGCACACGGCCTACTTTACCCGGTTCCACTCATCTGCGGATAGAGTGAGCTTGGGGGGCGGGGGGGTATGAGGCCACTGCGCCAACAGTCTCCATCGTGGGATAGGTCTCAGTGCGGCGGTCATGCGTTCGAACGACGAGCGCGTCATGTTCGTCTTCCTCCGCTGTGCACCAGTGTCTCCGCGTCGTTCCGCAATCCCCAAGGAGACTCACCGTGACTCCGTGGAGCCCGCACTGAATGGCTGTACGTGCGAGGCGAAGTGAAAGCGGGCAGGGAGCGCGCCGCGTCGCCTCGTTTGAACCATATCTTAGCGGAAAGTTCTCAGTGAGCAGGGTGAGTGAGGTGTCCTGTGTGGGACACTGTGTATATTCACGATAGGACGAGGCGCTCAGTTTTTCGGGAGGTGTGACTCAGGCTTCACGCTGTGTTCAAGGGTTTCCTCACTGATGTGTGAGGTTTGCTTGTACTGTCGCCGCTTGTGAAAAGCTGAGGCTTGCTGTGCGCCCACCCCCCGCTCTGTGCCGCACTGGTTCCGTCTGGCTCGCCCTCAGCTGCTGCGTGTCCTGGGATGACCTGTTGATGTCGGTAGAATGGAGAATGGCAGGGGGAGCGATTTCCCCCATCTCCCAAATATTTAAATATTTTCTGTAAAGCGGCGTCGCGGCGCAGCTTGCCCTCGTCCCAGACTACCAGTAAGTATCCGAGTGTGGCTAGTGCTTATGTTTTGTCGCGGAAATGCCTTATGAATGCGTGTGTCTGAGAGTGCGTGTGCGTGAGGTGGATGAAACCCAAAATATTTAAGAGTTAGCTTAGCTGTTAGCCACTTATAGGCCCGTGCATGCGGATGGGAGAGGGCATGTCACTGCTGGCGCACACGAGAGAAAACGACCCGCCGCGGAACTCAACCAAGTCGTTGTGGTGCTCTCTGTCTGCTATTTGGCGTTTTTTAGGGTTTATGCCCACCTTGTGTCGCCCCACAGCCAACAGGCTAACAGACAGACGGGCAGACAGACAGAGGGGTAGCCTACTGCCATGTCCCAGTGCATCCTCTGAATATTCCCCTTCCTAAAGGAACACTTCTCCTAAGCCTCGTGAATTATGTAGTTGTGAGATTTGGGCTTTTTAATGTCTGCTCCCATATCCAGACTGTTATATAAAAGAACCACGGGCCTTCATATGTCTGTACTTGATACAACCATGGACACACGTGAACCAGGAAATGCCTCCAATGTGTTACTCCCTTTGATCATCCACTTTCAAAGGTGCTATGTAACCTTTCCTCTTTTAAATATAAAATAATCATCAGTGATTTCAACATGCCAAACTGTTGTTTTACAGAGATATCCAGAAATTGCCTTGGTTCACTTTGCACCACTAGATGGACATGTGATAAACTGGAGAGCTTAATTTTCACTTTGCAACTCAACCAAACTTAAAACATTTGAAACTGAGTTGACATTTGTAGTTGTCTGCCCATTCAAATTTCAAATTGCTTTACTTTGTTGCAGCCTCCTCAGATGTTATTGTTAGCACAGCTGACTTGCATTTAGCTGGGTATCATTTTATATCTAAATTGCAAGAAAGCGCTGAAATGAAGCTGTGTTTAGAATCGTCCATTTAAGTTTATGCATAGCCACCTCGTCATCAGTACATAACAGGAAGAATGGTAGTACACGACTGGCATGAAGCATCTATGGCTCTAATCATGTCATGACTGACCTACTTTCCTCCTCTGAATTCTTTCTATAAGTTCTGAGCCTCTGGGGTCATGTTGGGTGAGTTTCAGTCATTCACATTGCAGAGCACTGTACGTTTAATGCAACCTGAGATCATCTCTTTTCTTTTTACAGCCTCCGCCACCCTTCCTTGACAGACACACACACACACACACACACACACACACACACACACACACACACACACACACACACAATCACATTCTTCCTCAGTGTCAGGGTAAACGGTGCAAACACACCCAGCTCTCTGTGAGCCTTGTTTGTGTATTTACGTGCACACATGTGTGCTCACTGCGGCTCGCCAAACTGTAAACAACCAGCATTGTTTAATGTCTGTGTGAGTCAGTGTGCCTTTTGTGGGTTTGTTTGACTATGTGTGTGCATCTGTGTTTTAGTATGAGGCAGAGGGAGCTTGAGAGAGACACAGACAAAGACAGCATTTCTCTCTACCCTGGAGCTTGGCCGATTCCCAAATGAAAGGCTTTGGATATGATGGGGCGGCTTCACTTTGGCCCTCATCGCTCACTCGCACCAAAGTTGTTGTGTGCCTCTCTGGCTCTTGGGGTGGGCTCTTGTTGCTTTGTTCTCACTGTGGCAGAGATGCTGATGTGCTTTCATGCAACCTTTTAGAGCAGCAGTGTGAAAACGTCACCAGTGCATGTAATCTAACATTTTGTGACCACTGTATCCTCAGCTTTATGTAAATCTGAATAAAGGTTCAAGGTAATTGGCCTGGCATGGTGAGAAGGTCAGTCATATTATTAGACAAACCAAAATGCTGTGACATCACACCTATAAACTCAACAGATATTTGACCTTAAACTGAACTGATTGACTGAGAGGTGATTGTCCTATTTTGATCAAATGAAAAAGCATGACGGTCACTAAGTTAGTTCTTGGTGGTGTAGAGGAACACTCAGTTGAAGGCCTTGGTAAATCATTGCATTAACAATAATCTATCTTCAGGAAAAGTGAGAGTTCAAATAAGGACAATGAGACAAGAGTTTTCAATGTATCATATTATTTGTATTATTTGCATTTACTAATTGGATGAAAAGCATTAGTGGTACCCAGTCTTCTTGGAGCCAACTCTTATAACTAATGAGCTTCTGCATGAGCTTTCTGGTCAGCAATTTATTCCACTATTTTGCTGTCTGTGCTCCAATTTAACACAGCAGTACAAAATGTAGAAACTTAATTTTAAATCAAATGAAAAACTAGTGTCTAAAAATCTGAATCTGAAAACAGTATAATTTGATAATAGCAATTGGTATTGATTTTTATTTTATTGTATTGATTTCTTTCTGACTAGATGAAGTGCATACTCTTTTGTATTTCGTGTTGTTCAGCAAAAACGTTGATCACAACTATATAATATTTGGGTGTCTTTTCTGCCCACTGTTAACATATTCTATCCCAATGAAGGGAACACTGACAAAATCCACAGCAGCAGCAAAGAGAATATTAGTTTTTAAGAGCAATTCACTCTAATCATATAGATGTCCATGGGCGAGTACGGCACAAGGGTAGTGTGTGGGATTGTATCAGGTTTTGTGTCGGACAGTTTAGTGATATGAATGGAAACATGCTCTGCTCTGTTTATTCAGGCTGCACTCTCATACATCGGACATAGAACAAAACGTGACCCAGTATCTAAAGACAAAGGATCTCATAGTGTTAAAGAGAGAACACAAAACAATAGGACTAGAATGTTTTTTTCATATTCACTTGGGGTTTCACAAGATATGTTTCAGGTTCTTGTCTTTTTTTGTAAGATTGTATTTGGCCTACTTTGTCATAAACGCAGCTAATTTAGAGGACTATATATTTCACTATGCTTTGTGACAGATGAACAGGTTGTTGTATCCTCTAATTCAATTCTTATGTGTTTTGGCTTTTAATTCCAATTTATTTAATCTCAAACTAAAAAAAAGAACATTAGCATTGTGGTTGACATTCTGTAAATAGGTCTGGTTTGTGACATGCAGTACTCCTCACAAACAGTGCCATGTGCAAAAAACAGTATGTTTTTATGTGGACCTTTTCCAAACTTTAGATGGTCAGTATGTGCTCTTTAGATGTGTTAGACCTATGCATAAGACTTAAGACCAAATCTTAGTATGAGATAGTGTTGCTCAATGGCTTTTAAAGTAAGGGCTTTTTAACCTGATGCTTTATGAATATTAATTATGTATATTAAAATGTGATCCTTCTGTGTCTCCTTCCATTCAGACTCTCCACTGGTGTGCGTAGGCGCACCATGGCCCAGACCCTCCAGATGGCGATCCCAAACTTCGGCAACAATGTTTTAGAGTGTCTAAATGAGCAGCGGCTGCAGGGACTCTACTGTGATGTTTCTGTGGTGGTCAAAGGCCACACCTTTAAGGTACTGTATATTAATGCTGTGTGTGTGTATGTTTAAATAAAACACAGCTTTTGTTTAGGTTTTTTTATTATAGAAACCAGAACTTCTAAGAATTTCACAATAGTCACACTTTTGTTATTTTGTTAAAATAGCAGCCATGCTGCCCAAAGCATCAGACTGCATAGAGTTTAATAGAAATGTTACATAGTATGTATGTAACATTTCAATTAAACTCTAACCTAACTTAACCTATTGTCATCAACAAAACTGTGGGGTAAGTGTATCTGAAAACATGTCTATAGGTTGTATTATTCCACCTTTATCATGCTCCTTGATGGCTTTATTCAGCAAAGTTTCTCATCTTTTAAAGCCAGTTAGAGTAGACTGCATTTGGCCCATAGCCTATCAGCTGCTGTTGCTATAAAGTCTGTATTTGTAACTCAAATGATTTGGCTGCAGGGATTCTTTGTGTCATTGTAAAGTAGAGTTTTGTATCTGCTGTATTTAATGACTATAGATACCTCATAGTTCCTCATATGAACTTAATTAACAACTGTGCGTTATGATGGAAAACTTTAGACTCTTAAACCTTGTACCTTTTGTCCTAGGCACATCGTGCAGTACTGGCTGCAAGCAGTGCTTATTTCCGGGACCTATTCAGCAGCAACAGTGGAAGTGGGAGCAGTAGCGACACATGCCCCACTGTAGTGGAGCTGCCCCCAGCTGTGCAGCCCCAGAGCTTCCAGCAGATCTTATCCTTCTGTTACACAGGCCGCCTCAGCATGACAGTAGGAGACCAGTTCCTTCTCATGTACACAGCCGGCTTTCTGCAGATCCAGCAGATTATGGAGAAAGGAACTGAGTTCTTTCTCAAGGTAAGGCTCTTTACAAAAACTGTAGTGTTGTAAGAAAGTGTACATGAAATTAAACCTTTTGATTGACCTACACTAAATTGAAGTGAATTATGTAAAAAAAGCATTTACCACATTAGACCATGTAAAACAACCCCAACCCCTCCATGTTTAGACATGAATGAACATGTGCTGCACGTGTGAACACAGCCATGTGTGAAAGAGGCTGCATAAAATGTTAATTAAAAAGTTAGTGACCTAAAGATGGGGTCGGACAGAAGTATTTTGGATATTGTATATAGACAGCATAAGAATTTGGGGAAACATTAGAGTGAGATATTGATGGTATTTTAAGTGGGCTTTTCTTTTAGCTCATGTGTTGGTACTCTAGTACTATTGACTCTAGTACTATCTAGTACTTATTTTTTTAAAATATTTAACATTTTACCACAAATCCATATACCTGTTTGCTGATTTAATATTGGGGTATATTCCTAGGTCTCTTCCCCAAGCTGTGACTCACAGGGCCTTCATGCAGAAGAGGCCCCTCCCTCTGAGCCCCAGAGCCCCGTGACTCAGACCAGTAATGGAGCGTGCCGACCTGCATCAAGCCTGACTCCTCTACCTCTGGTGTCCCGAGTGAAGACTGAACAGCCGTCTGGCCAGTTAGAAGCCACCACTCCGTACTCTGTAGTGTGTACCCCTGTGGCTAAGCGCCTGTGGGAAGGAGGCAGCGCCAGGGACGGGGGTGGGCCTGGCTCAGGGGGTGGTGTCGGGGCCAGAAAGGCAGCTCGATACTCCCAGGATGCAGTGCGGGGTAGCGCTATCCAGAGTCCCGGAGCCTTGGGATTGGCCATGGGCATGGGTGCCACGGCGACTAGCTTGGCAGGAATGGTGGCTAGTGGAGTAACCAATGGGAGCTCGGCCGCAGGTCTGGGCATGTCTGATGGTGCCAGCCCTGGCACCTTGAGCACCTATGCCAGCGACTCACCTATTAGTTACCATGACGATGAAGAGGAGGAAGAGGGCACGGATGAAAGTGCTGAAGAGCAGTACAGACAAATCTGCAACATGTACACCATGTATAGCATGCTCAACATGGGAGCTGCAGGTAACACAAGTATGTGTTTACAATAATACAACTCTTTTTTTTCTACAGCCTTACAATTAAAAGACAAAACTGATTAAGATTCAAAGTACTATTAGTATTTTTTATGTGATTTTATTATGACGCTAAGAATAATCAAATATAACCCATGGACTAGTAATGTATTTGAATACATATAATTAATCCCTTGAACTGCAATCATTTATCTAAAAATATTTCTGGGCTTTTTTTTGTCTTTCCAGCTGCCGGTGAACGTGTTGAAGCCCTGCCGGATCACACAGAGACCCGCGGCCGCATGCGAGGCAGGGATCTTACATGTCTACCTGCAGAACTCATTGCCCAGATCGGCAACCGCTGTCATCCGAAACTGTACGAGGAAGGAGACCCTGCTGAGAAACTAGAGTTAGTCTCAGGTGAGAAAGATTTGTGGGCTTGTGTATGAAATAATCCTATCCATCCAACAAAAATGTAGTTCAATCCAATCCAGTGAGAATGATTAAATTGTTATATTTGTCTTGTGAGTCACTAGTGAACAAATTAAAACTTGGGTGTTGCACTGACATGTACACACACATACTGAATGAGAGTTAAATGACTGGGCTTGGCAGTGGCATTTAGATTATGCAGCACATTACTGCACATGTGACTCGCTCTGTTTATGCAGACATCCTGTGACTGTCTATGTAATGTTACTGCCTGGCACGCCGTATTTATTCTTTGTAATACTGTGTGTGATTTAATATAGAGGAAAAAGTAGAGTTAAAAGTAACAAGATAGGATTAGACTCTGAGAGTAAAAATATACCAACAAGTGATTTATATAAAAGGTTTTGATTTTTTCAATATGGGAAGTTCAAAATGTCAATCTGTGTAAGACTCGAGACATGTGTTTAAAAAACAGGTACGTCTGTGTACATCACACGCGCCCAGCTGATGAACTGTCATGTGAGCGCAGGGACCAGACATAAGGTGCTGCTTCGGAGGCTGCTGGCTGCCTTCTTTGACAGGTTTGTCCTACCTGTCTGTTTCTGGGTGTCTATTTCTGCCCGTCTTTGATATGAATTTAGCTGACTCTTTTAATATGGAAATAAAAGTAGTCTTTATCTGCAGGCAGTAATAGAATAATTATATTGTGTTAGTTTTCTTCTGTTCACAAGAACTTAATCATATTCTGATGTTTTAGAAATACTCTGGCTAACAGCTGTGGAACTGGCATCCGCTCGTCCACCAATGACCCCAGCCGAAAGCCACTGGACAACAGAGTGTTGCACGCTGTTAAATGTGAGTTATTGAGCATCAAGATATAATGTGTAAATACACAAAATTATTATAACTTTGGGGGTTTTCCATAAATTGTGGCTTACATCCCAAATTCTAGCTTGCGACTCCCAGTCAGACTTAATAAGCTGATAAGCCCATAAATCATTTCTCCAGAAACAGTAACACTGTGAAGCCAAACCATGTAAAGAACAGATCATATAGGAATATATCATTAACTATTTTAACAAACATTCATGTAGACCATCATTTATTTTGTAATTTTCCAGATGGCTAAATGATCTTTGTGGGTAGCAAAGTTTATTAATATAGCAAAGAAACAGTTTAGTTGAGTGCTTTTCCTTTTGCTTCGTGTTAAAAGACAATGATTCACCAAATGTTGGGCTAAGCTTGACCTTAAACCTTCCCCCGGACCAGGCTAAACTTCCTTCTTAAGTTTCCTGATGATGATGAGCCTGCTTCATAGAACGGAAATCTCAACAAACTGAACCGGACTTGTAGAAATAAGCCTAGCTTATCGGGTGGGCTTGTTTCATGGTATACCCCTTTAGTCAGCTAACTTATAAATAGATGCAATAGATTGCAGACTCATGCTTAGTCATGGATGTGATATAAGGGAGAGACAGTAATAATTCACATTAACCACTAGGTGGCACCATTTATCCTAAACTAGCTAGTGTCAAAACTGTATTATAGTGTGTATGTGGTACTATGATGCAATGTAAAAATTGTATATTGTAAAATAAAATGTGAGGATAAAGAAGCAACATTTATATTGGACCACCTTATGTTATAATGGTTTTGTAGTCTGTACCAAATGTCTCAAACAACTTAGCAGTTAAATAAGAAGCTGTTTTGATACCTTTCTTACAGAATAGATGTAGTTTTCTGGTGGCAAAATATGTGATTTTTCTTTTCATATAATGCTTTACTTTTTGCTGTCAGTCTATTGCCAGAACTTTGCCACCAGCTTCAAGGAGAGTGAGATGAATGCTATCGCGGCCGACATGTGCACCAATGCACGACGTGTTGTGCGGAAAAGCTGGATCCCCAAGCTGAAGCTACTGATGGCTGAAAGCGATGCATACTCTGCCTTCCTCCCTGAAAACGTCAAGACAGAGGATGATGGCCTGGTGGTGGCGGAGTCTGCCTTCGACCCCTCCTCCCTTGAGTCCAGTGGTGGTGGCGCAGGTAGTGGCTTGGAGTCTGGTGGTCAGTCATCAGGTGAACCTCTATCAGCTGTGGCAGGGGATGCAGCAGCTTTATTTTGAACTTAGTGTTCAGGGGAAAGGTCTGGTTCGACATGTATTCCCCAGTTGTGCTTGCTCCTTGCTCTGGGCCCACGCTGATCTTTTACATGTGACTTTCAGTTTTACACTGCTAGGGCAAACTGTGACCCTTATGTAACCTGGACGTAAACACTTAAATTTTGCTTTATGACTACAACATGGAACTGGTTGATGGAAGGAAGAGCGTACGAGGGTGTTTAGTTTGCTCCTGACCACCCTCTGCCTTTTCTTGTCTTTTTAAGATGTGTAAATGCATATGAATACATTCCCTGGACATCGGCTGGTGGGTGAGTCAGGGTCAGGCTTTAGGAGGAAGGGTGACTGGATGGATGTGATTTGAAGTGTCAGAGACATTATTCTCTATGCAAGCCTGACGTCTTGTCCCGGTCTTGGATGCAGAGCTAAAATGGAAGTAGATCCATCCCTCCAATTTATTTACACTACCTGAGCTTCCTCACTTACCATCTTCCACTCATCACCCTGCAAGTATCCTTGACTCCACTGTACCATTTCCTCTTGAGGCCAGAGAATATTTCACTTAATGTATCACTGTGCAGTGTTGATTCTAATTATACTGTATATCTCATATTTTCCGTTTTCTTAATGCATGTTCCTCTTTCTATAACGTGATCTAGAGAGAAGGCAAAGATTTTTATACTAAGATGATTGTAAAGTAAATTCAAAGGCAACAGTGAATAAAAGATGGTCATATTTTTAGATGAACTATATTTATACAAGAGTCCATGCCTGGCATGGTGTAAGCAAAGAAAGTGAGGGATTTTATCTTCATTCTTTTACTGAAACAGAATTTGTCACAATAGGAGAAAAAGTCCTATTTTTGCAGAAATAGTAGTATATAATAAAGCAGTGTTAACATAGGACCCCTTAAAGAACCTCAAATGGCTGATCTGTAAGTGGCAGTATACATTTCAGTCTTTTAGGACCTTTTTGTGTATTTTTATTTGTCAGTAGAGCAATGAAATGAGCAGTTGAACTGCTATTTTTGAAGCATTTCATTCTGAACTATAAAGAGTTATAAGACTGATTGACCTGGCAAGACTTTTAACTGTTGAGTCGTTTTTTGGGTTGGAAACATGCAAAGTCTGCCTCCTATTATAAAGCATGTGCACACTGTTGTGCACAAATACAAACTTCAGTGGAGATGTATGTGGAATCTTGGAATGTGCCTTTAATTGAATCAATAATCAGAAGCAGTGATGTCTGGAGAAAGCAATATCTTGAATAGGTTTTATGGTACTACTGTCTGTGTACGTGGAACCTGGTGAACAGGAAAAGTGTGTATTGGTACGTACTTTATTTATGCATCTGATATATGCCCATATTTTAGTGCCACTTGTTAAATACTACAATCCAAAATGGCTGAAGTCTTTGGGAGTTTGAAATTATTTTTGCACCTTTAGAGTTGAAGAGTGAAGGTTGGAGCACCTTAATGAGAAAAAAGCACCTTTTCACTGTTGATGTGTAGCAATCAAACCCCTTTAGGTTTTCTATGTGTGATTTTTCTGACTGATTTCACTGATTTTCTGTTAAAAGTGGCACTAATTTGTTTTGTAAATAAGCAAGAAGACTGTTGAGTTTAAACCCAAGTGTTCTTTAGTTTCCTGTTGTGGGACGAAGCTAAAATGTTATGTGCACCATTATGTTGGCTCAGGCTTGTTTGAATGCATGCATTCTGCTTCCTATTACAGAAAGATAAGTGTCCTGGGTCTGAAATGAGGAAAGTAGAGGAAAACCTAAAATGCTTACAAATGTCTGATCACACTCTTTTATTTTTCTGACTGTATTCTAATTCATTTTATTGTGAAAAAAAAAGAAAGAACTCTGAGCATGTTTCATTTTATTACTGAAAAATGACTGATGGTTTGTACGGACAGAACAAAATGCAGTACTGTGTTTGTATCAAGTAAGGGTATCAACAACAACAAAACCTCAGTTAGCTTAGCGCTGGACTGTAGAAGCCACACACACTCCTTCCCTCTTACCTCTGTAGAGTCACTCAGACTGTTGTGCTTCCTGTCCCTCACGACCACTGTCATGTTTCACTTCCACTAAACGGGTGTTCACAGAAGCAAGGCAGTGGTGCATTTCAGGTAGCTACATCTGAATTCTAAACACCTCAGTTGGAGTTTCTCAGTAGCTTTAATGGCATTTGTGAATCTCCTACTAATGTCAGACCTCTGTCACACCTCTGTCATGTATAACATGACAATGATAAAATGCAGTAAGTCATTGCCATGTTCAGTGAAGTTTTCATTCTGAAACAGAAAGCTATAAGGAAAGTACAAAGAACAAACAAAAAGATCCATCTATGGATAACTAAAGGGAACAAAATGTATCTCTAATACATAAGTCTAAGTCAAAATCTTCATGGTATTGTATCAGTGTTCTTTTAAAAATGTTTCATCATCCTGATGGAAGATCTGTTGTCTCAAATGATGACCGATTATCGGTTGTGACTACATCCTACATAGTTTTTTTTCTTCTTCACACTTCTCTGGTGTTTTTGGTACCCACAAATAGACAGAAAAAAATGAAATGATGCACACTCCTGTGTTCATTAAATTATCTTATTTGTTGAACCCTTACAGTACACTTTTTTTTTAAATTTCATACAACTTTGTCAGCCCAGTATCCTAAAACCATTTGTTTTCTCTCTAACATTGCTGAAAAGTATCAGTGTGGATGCACCCTCAGAAGCGAGCATAGTTAAGGCTAATGTCAGAGGTTATTTAAATATCAAGGCCAATGCTATGTATTTTCAATTAACTATATACTTACATACTTTTTGAGCATGTATGTTTACACGACTTATGTAGACCTACACACTTGAATGGATAAGGCGTGGCACGGCTACAAAACCCTTTCTTTTTCACTGAACAGTACATATATAAATATGGTTATATACATGTATAGATAAACTGTATATTAAATATAGATGCACACATAGAGGCCCGATTGTTTGTTGTGCAACTCGCAGCATGACCTATCAATATTTAGCCAGACTCAGCGCTTCTTCACTATCTGTGTACTAAGTGTCGTGCCCACGTTGACGCTCTTGCTCAAAGCCCTGTGTAAACCCTGTAGCACCAGTGGCCCTCCTGTTCTGCTCATCCTATTCTTTCTGTGTTCCAAGTGCCAATAACTTTGTGAAAAGCCCTGTAACTGTGACCCAACATTATCCAAGGTAATTGCACATTAACAGCTGTAAAATAAAGAGAAATCATAGAGAAAATGTCAAAAATTGACTAAATAATGAATATCGTAATAAAAGATTTGTAACAATTTTTGTCTGTTTGTTATTATGTCTGGACACTCATCTCCCAGAGCCCCATGCTGTGTTTAGGGCACCATCTTGTGTAAAAAAGCAATAAAGCATCTGTTTGAAGGAAGTGTGCTGAGGACTATAAATAAATAAATAAATATAGAATGGACGCAAGCACACTAATATGAAAGTTATCATTTAGAACTGTATTGTAACTAGAGGTAAAAGCCATGGCAGATGTTGTTTTGCATTTTTACCACAAGAGGGCGCTTTCCCCCTGTTTATTCCGAAAATGTAAATTCTGTCAAAATAAGTATTGCCTTAACACACAAAACTAATTCTGACAAGGAAATGTAAACAACCCGCCTTCAATTTCCCACTCACTACAAATGAAAGTAAATTGCTGCGCATAACCTGTACCTGGGCATGCCACTGTCCTAATATGGGCATGGAAGTAACATACCTCGACACAGCGCACGGTGTTGTAGCTTTAAATGGCTTCAGGAAATGAGGGCTCCCACTCACGTCATGGGTTTTCCTCTGCATGTGCCACAGAGACAGGATGTGCTTAATATGGGCATCTGTCTGCTACCCCCCACCTCTTCCTTCTCTTCCTGTCAAAGGAAACAGTGGCCTGCTGGGGGATGGGTCCCACTAGACACACAGAGAAGTGGGAGATGTGTAAGAAGCAGAAAAAAAAGAACTCTATAGCCATTTCTTTGGAACAAGACACAAAATTAAACTTAATCCAGCAGTAGGCCTAAATACAGTGTGTTTTCATATGGACTCTGATGTAAAAGCAGAGTAAAATGTGTTATTGGTGCTCCTCCTCAGCTAAATATAATTTAAAGTCATTTATATACTGTGTTTCTTTATGACTCACTCAAATATGATTCTGGCTTTATACTGGGAAAAGTGGGCAGAATAATGCAGTGGTTAAATGTGTGCAGCTGTTTGCACTTTGTTATGGGAAGACACTTCAGAGATAATGAATAAATAGATAGAACACTTTTATAATTAGGCTCTATTAACTGACAGAGGAAATTACCATAAAAATAGGTTTTATTTCAAAATACAAGCCTATGATTTGCGAATCAGCTCTTGCACCTTTAACTATTCCATTGTTAGACTGCCTAAAGGGCCTTTTGAGTCAAACAGATCAATACTTTGGAGCTGCTTCTCGGATTTAAATGATTTTCAGGATTTCTATCTATTTCATGCCACCCACGCGTCTTATATCAGTTTGCTTTATTTACAAAACATTAAGAAGTGCTTCTGAGGTTGAAATCTCAAAGCAGTGCGTGTGGGCGGGGCCTAACTCGCCGTGCCTGACGTCACCGAGGTGATAAGTAGCAGCCGTGGCTCGGGTCTGTATTGTGTCTGCGCCAGAAGTCAGAGGCTACCGTCTCCTGCTGCCGGACTGATATTCTGCGAGATGGAGGTCGGCGCAGAGGCCAAAAGGATCATGGTGGTGGCTTTGGGAAAACTCTACAGCTCTCGGACTCAGAGAGGGGGTCTGCGCCTGCACCGGAGCCTCCTGCTCACCCTGGTCATGAAGTCCGCCCGGGACCTGTACCACGCGGCGGCGCAGACGGCGGAAGAGGACGGCGTCGCTGCGGTTTGTGAGCGCGCAGAAATACTTCCACAATCTTTGGGTTCTAATGTCTCCACGGAGAGTCCTGTTGTTACCGGGCAACCGGAGACTACATCGCGGGGGCAGGATGAGGTGACTGGGGCAACAACAGAACGAGGCGCAGAGCCAACGCTTAAGGAGCACGGGGTTCCACACGGACAGCAGTCGAGAAAAAGAAGGGGCATGACTTCCGTGGAGCCGGACTTTTTACCCTGTAAGAAAGCCAAACTGGATTGTTCGCCGCAGCTAGTGGTTCTGATGGACTACGTGACGTGTAGTGACCTAGGGGTCGCCCCATCCCCCATCCCTCTTCACAGAGCCATAGCAGCGTGCTGAGAAACGCTAGGGGCATTCATGACAAGCCTGGGAACGCGAGGCCCGCCATTATCTGGTTAAAAGCCCCTGGGCAGGATCTTCCTTAAGCCCCAGACATGGCTCCAGACAGGCCAGGGCAGGCTACAGGTATCACAGAGACACGCCAGCTGGTGCCTAAAGCTCCCACTGACTTCTGGCCTAAATCTGGGCCACTAAAAGAGAGTGAGCTCAAGAGACAAGGGTTGAGAGTCCAGCTGGATTGGCCACACTGCCTTATGGACTGAACTGTTGTAGATGATGTGTGTGGGTGCTTATTGCAGCTAAAGTGACTGTGTCTTTGACTGGAGAGTGGAAATATGCTGATGAATTCAATGTGAAGTGGAACTACCTCAGTATATTTATTATTAAAAGGTTTTGTACTTCATCAGGAGTTCGGTGTTCTTTTTGAAAGAATTGTAAGAGTGTGAGTGGCTTGTGAAATGCTATATTTAAGGGATTTGATGCTGACAGGAAACAGTTTTTTCTTTTTTTGGTGTCAAGAAGTTTCCTTCCTTCCCCCACAAACCTCACAACCCCCAGGCTCATTTACACAACAAAAGCAGCAGGGACAATAGAGATCGTACTCAAAAGACACCGGGAGAGTGCCATAAAGCTAGAGATTGGTCAAACAGAACAAAAGCAGGGATTTTTTTTTTTTTTTCAAGGAACACTGGAGACTACAAGCTTAGTACTGCTCCAGCATTAAACCAAACGTTTAGTGTGTGTACAGCTAGAAGATGAAGCTTTTATAAATCAGTGTTAGGGTTGATAATGTATTACACTGACTACAAAACACATGTAGGTAAACAAGAGGACACTGTTTGGGTGTCCTGTTGTTGCTCCCCCACCCTTCTCCGGGCCCTGTGTGTTTGTGAGGGGGGAAGGGTTTAATGTGGGGGGAAAAAAGAGAAAGGAATGTGACTGGGCAACGTGGGGGTGGGGGCCTCCAACTCCTCGGCTGCTGGAGTCCGGCTGGACCCAGACTAAGAGCCATATTGTACCGTGTGTGTGATCTGTGAGCGGAAGTGTCTGGGCATGTCTGTGAAAACACACACACACAGCGCCGGAGTCATCCCCCTCACTTATAAGGCAATGTGTCACGTCGTCTGCATTCCTGAGCGTTTACTCTAAAAGGTAATGAGGACATGAAAGGATTGAGGATTTAGGATTAGAATTTAAACGTTCAGACAAGCAGATTATTTATAACCTGACCTTATTCCTGAAGGAGTTGAACTTTAATTAAACTCTCATTTAAAAAAAAAACCCAAAACATTAAAAAAGTTGCTAAAAAGTTTAACAGACATTTATATTGATCACAATATCATCCTGGTCACTTCAAACTCACATATACTGTCTTTTAATTGGAAAAGTGATGCTATTTAGTTGGCTTTCCTCTTACGTACATGCATGAGGTTTGTATGTTCTTTGGATAAATGCAGTTTGTGTAAAACTTAGACAGAAAAAAATTATAACTATAAGCGCTTGTGCTTTCAGATTTTCTTGGCTAGAAAAGTGCCCCAAATACAGACCTACATGACCTTTCAACGGGATATAAGAGGACTGCAATAAGCTTTTTTTCAAAACTTTTCAGGCCACTGGTGTGATCCCAGAAGCACGTTACATCTCTGCATGTCGAAAGTTTGCCATTTTGAGTCTTAAAGTGGACCAGTCCTATGTCTATGTAAATCATGGACCTCCATAATTTCAAAATTACAGTTGGAAAAACAGATTTCTTTAAGGGATGCTCACTATGTTGCATTTATAAAATAAAACAAAGGGTTATGGTGGTTATACACGCTTCTGTATGCCAAACATCCTTTTCCAAACAAAAAAACTCCATCTGAAGTACTTGAGATAGACATAGATAATCTGTACATACAACAAAACAACAGTATATGAGAACAAATAACACCAACACAGACCAATGTGCATTCTCTCTGGATTTTATTCTTTAGGAAGAGTTCTGTTTGGAATTACAAAATGCACTGGTAGAAATAGCTGTGAGACAGGTTGAGAGTGCGAGAGAGTGTCGTTGAGACAGAGTTAAGAGAGACGAGGAGTGAGTAATCAGAAGATCCAAGCCCGAGCATGTACATCAACAGACCTGGCCGCTCCTGAACTCTCCAACTCTCACTAAAGTACGGGGGTAATACACCATCTTCAGAGGGGTACGTTCTTTTCTTTGTCTAAGTTTTGTCTTTAAAAACAGTTCTTTTTTTTGTGGTGTCCTGATCATGGTTGTGTTGTGCCTCAACCCCATGTAACAGAAGAAAACAGACTCTCACCAGAGTCTCCTTTGTGTTTTACTCTTTAGACATTTTTTTTTGTGACATTTTTAACATTTTTTGTTTTCAAAAATAGAAGAAAAAAGGAAAGAATTTTTAAAAACATCTATCTATTTATATATCTTTTTATTCCTTTGAATTCGTTATCTTTTATGTCCTGAAGATGACTGTTAACCCACGGTGTGGCATGCACATAGCACATGCATTTCTGGAACTAAATATTTTTTCCTTTTTTAATCTTTTGTATTTAAAAAAAACTTTTTTTTTTCTTTTTCTCATTAGCGGCTTTACATTGCTTTTTAAAGACTTTTTGTGGTTAATCAGCGTGTTAGTGGATTTCACTGCAGCATCGACACAAAATGGATGGTGAATGTTTTGGGACTTGCATGTTTCATTCGGGGGGTGCTGACATCGTGTGCACACTCACCCAGGCGCACATCTAATTACAAAATTTTCCCACACTGTCACACCGATTGGACTGAAATGTTTAAAGATTTCAAAAAGAATTCTGGAGACAAAGAACAAAAGCAAAGCAAGCACAATTTTGATTTGAAACACTCTCATTCATCCACGTCCACACAGGCAAAACTCTTTCAGCACACATACACATACCGGTGCAACCAGGAGCTACATACCTAGTGTGCTTTCTGATTTAGGTGTACTGATGTGAAAAAAATAAATACTTGTCTGTGACATTCCACTGAGGTTGGAAAGACACTAATAGGCAGTTAGTCTTTTCGTTTTTTTTGTTGTTGTTGTTGTTTTTTTTCTCGGTGCATTCTCTGGTCAACATGTGTTAGGCCTCCAGGTCAAACATAGGTAAAGAAAAAAAAGCAATGTCAAAGCTGACAGTGGTGTGCATTAGTGAATAGTGTTAGTTTGAGGCACACAGAGAAACACACTAAAATAAATATATAGGACTTCTAGACATTGGAAATGGATAGTTTTAAGGGCTGTGACATGGCCCAGACATCTTTTCTCCAACCCACGTGAAGTGTGACACATAAAACTGTAAAGTTCAGCTGCCTGTGTTTGCACATAGTAAACACAGGCGTCGTGGTCCACTAGAAAGACAATGAGCTGGAATGGATTCTTGGTTCTATCAAGGCTGAGAATAGGGGAAAAGTAGAAAACCAGAGGGAGGGACAATCCTTGTTGCACAGCGCCCTCTCAAGGTCACCAGTGGTGCTAGAACCTACATCAGCAGTAGAGTAAATGCATTGGTCACATCAGCTCTGCTCCGTTTGCATTTTACACATGGACACAGTTCCCTTCTATCTATTTGCTGATAAAGGCTCAGAGAAACAGAGCTTTGAGTTAGATTACCCTCCTGCAAACTCATTTATGCACAGTTGTGGGACAGAGCCTCCCCCCTGGGTTGGGTAAATTGATTGGCTTGCTGTGTTTAAATACATACAAACAGAAAAAGTATGAAGAATTTGCCTCAGTGATCATAGCGAGCACTGTAGTTATTTTTAGGGGTGATAAAAAAGACAATGTTGTTCTTTCTTTTCAACACCTTTCTGCTGGTCTCTCTCTTTCTGACATCGGTTGAACCCCAAACCCTGGAAGACTTTCACATGATATGGTCTGCCAAAAAGATTCCCTTGTTTAGCTGAAGCTTCATTTGTCACACATCCTCTCTCCACATACCCTGCTTTCCTGTGGTATTTCAGCAGTGCCGCCATGGTTAGAAAAATGTCCTTTAAGAAAAAATATGTGCAATCTCAGCTGCATTAGTGGCAGGCATTTGGCACAGAACATACAGACAAGCAAGCAAAAAGTAATTCAATCTTGGATATATTTAATTATTGATGTTCACAGTCCCTTTGACTGTAGAGTAAATGAGTGGACAAAAAGAGGAATGTTGTACAGAGGCAGAGAGAGAGAGACAAACAGAAAGGCGTTATCAGTCTGAAAAAAACAACCTTACAGATGACAGAATGGACAGAGGAGCGCCCTCCCCCTGTACACAATAGATTTTCATTGTTACTATTATTTTTTGTATCATTCATGCAGGTTTCCACAAGGTGTACAACTCCACAAGCCTAAAACAAAGCTGTGTGGGGTGCAACAGAAGATTCAAGCTTCAATGTTTTGTATAAGTACAAGAAAAGGAGGAAGAAGCAGCTGCAGGAATAGAAGAAGAAATACTGCAGAAAGTTAGTGGGTTGTTTGCTGAGCTTTCTGAAACGGAATCCCCATTTATCAGTGTTGCTTCTTTTAGGTCAGAGGTTAAAGTTTTTGTGGGACAGGGTTGCTGTCCCTTACACATCCCTGTCCTTCAGACATTCACAACCCTGTTCACTTCCCAACTCTCCCATCCACTTGACCTTCTCACCTTTAACAGGTGAAATGGTCACTGTCACTTGTTCATATTTAAAAACTGATGATAAAACTCATCAATATTCACCAAGTGGCTGGGAGGGTTGGGTCTGATTTCATTTAAATTTGCAGCTAAATTAACTTAACTGTGAGAAACAAAAAAGTGAGCATTATTTTGTCTCTGACTTTAAAGTGTCTTTTGTCGAGTCGCAACTCTTGACATCTTGTAAGTGGCTGTGGCTTGCTGCCAGAGGCATTATTTAGACACAAGTAGTGCCCATCTCTCAGTCCTCTTGTTTTCTGGCAAGCTGCTCAGTTTGGTGTCATTTGGCATCAAAAGATGAATGCAACAACAATGCACAGAGAATGTGGACAGGTGGACACGGTTTGTTTCTCCACATCCTTCCTCAGCATTCCTATTTCTCGACAACTTTACTATAAACATATCCACCATCCATGAGACATATCAAGTGGCAGAGGAGAGGAATAACTGAACAGAGAAGAAAGAAATCATCATGGTTTCCCTTGGCAGTCATTGCTCTGGCTCAGAGCTCTGTTTTGTCGATTTTTTAAGTGTTCCTCCGTACACTCCTTACTCCCCAGAGGCTAGCACCAGTCATCGTCCTCCGTCTCACTGTAGGGTTCATGCAGGCCCTTGCGAGGGCCCCGTTGGTGCCCACCTGGAGGGGGGACCTTGTGGGGGCCAGAGTGTGGAGGTCCATGAAGGTGTGTGGAGGGGGATGAGGATCGGTAGCCATTGGGCAGTCGGCGCTGAGCAGCGGGCTGCACCTGGCTCAGCACAGGGGCTGTAAGGGCCGTGGTGGGAGGAGCCACTTGGTGGACCGTTCGAGGAGATGTGCCCCTGGGCTGGGGGTGGGCCGGAGGAAGGGGGTTGTGAGGCTGTGGCTGAGGGGGAGGTGGCAGTGGGTGGTTGACCAAAGGATGGGGATTGCTCCCCTGCATTTGGCCTTGCTCGTAGGCAGGTGGTTCATGGTGGGCTTCATAATCCTGATTGTAGAAGCAGCCATCTCCTTCTACAGAGCCACTCCCTGTCTCGCCCCAGCGAGGAGGCGGGTGATGACCCTGTCGGGCCAAAGGGGGACCAGCAGGGGGAGGGACCTGGAAAGGGGGAGGTTCAGGAGAGAAGCGCCGTTGCGCTGGGGCCCGGCCCTGGGGCCCACCCGCTGGTGTAGGAATAGCTTTACGGACCACAGGTGAGTAAGTGACGTGGGGCCGGGGCGTTGCAGGGGTCTGAGGCAACTGTCGACGTCCTCGCCGCGGCGTACTGGTCCCCGACGTGGAGGGGACTGGACTTCCGCTGACTGAACTACTGCCCTACACAAAAATGAAATACAGCAAATAAAAGAACGAACCACAAATTCAACAACAGAGAGATTTAAGGAGAGCACGGGACAAACAGATTTAATGACACAGAGAGAGCCAAGAGAAAGCAGGGAACGAAAAAGCAAGAATATTCGGAGAGAATAGAGAAGAGCAAGAACAGCAAGAACAAGAATAAAAGCACCAGTAATAATGTAAGCAGAATGGAGAGGCAGTGTGATCAAAAATTAATAGAGCAGACAGCATAAATAAAGATGAGATCCCAAACAGTATACATAGAGAAGCAAACAAAAGACAGGGGGGAAAAAAGAACAAAGGGTTGATTTCTGGTGCAACAAGTGTAAACAACTTATATATGGAAACTATCATTCTGCAAGTTTAAGAGCTTGTTTTAGTTTATTAAATCTGACAATTATAACTTAACAGGGTTGAATCAGGAATTAACATTTTGCTTTTCAAAATAACAGGCCAATAACTGACCAATTTATATTCATTTAAATTGGAATATTCATATATAGTCATGAATTCAATAAAAATATTGTAAGTTGCAAGAGAAATTATGGCAGATCTATATAATAGAAACTAGTTAACAACACATTGGATATTTGTCTAATATTGTAAAGCCCTGCTATTAATGGCCTTTTGGCCAAACAATCATGTTTAGGACAATCACCACCAATAAATGATAGTAATTAAATGATATGTCATTTTGTGTGTAATATATATGTGTACTACAATGGTCAAGGCATAATAAAAAAGCAGGTAGACCTGGACCTAGTAACATTCTCAAATATACATACAGTAAGTATGCATATATGATTTGTAAGCTGACACTTTTTACAATGCCTTTTTTTTTCTCATAGATCTTTGTCTTCCTTCAATCCATGTTGTGTTGGTGAACACATGCTGCACATGTGCGCAGAAGCCCACCTGTCTGTGTGTCAGGCATTCACGGCCCTCACTTGGTGAGCGTGACCAGCGGCGGTCTCTGTCCCTCTCACGCTCGTGCTCTCGGTCCCGGGAGTGCCTGTGTCCGTAGTCACCGCTTCGATCTGGTACGTAGCGATCCTTTTCTATAGAGCTGTGGTGATGATGATGATGGTGGTGGTGCTTACGGTCTTTGGACCGTCCACGATCTCTGTCACGATCCTTGGACATGAGATCACCTGACTGGCTCAGGTCTGCACCTGAAGGTGAAGACAATCAGGCATACAATAGAATAGAATTTTTTTTAATCTTGTTTCTGATATTCATATATCATTTTTGAATGACACACAAATCACTTAGTTCTCCTTATTTTTATTTTCACCTGTGTCAGCATCTGTGTAGCGACAGAGAGACCTCTCTGAGGCCCGATGACTGCGGTCCTTTCGTCGGTGTCCATGCCTAGCTCTGCCCTCCTCAGGAATAACATGATCCATGCTGTAGTCATCTGGCCCTCCTTTGTCTCTGTGACCACGGCCAGACCTGCTGTGGCCAAGTGAGGAAGCCGAACGCTTCATAGGACTGCTGTCGTTAATGGTCTACAGCAGAAGATAGAGAGCACCACAGAAAACGAGAGAAAAAAAGAAAGATGACAAAAGAGATGGAAGAAGAGAAATTTCTTTTTAGGTTGATGTTTCACTTGGAAATATTTAGGGTGTAATGTGCATGTGTGTGAATAAAAGGCTGTTCTTGAGATCTTTTTCAAGGCTCCTCCATATTCAGTCCTACATTAGTAAAAGCGGTCCAACCATGCTGCTTACAACTAGTGTATACACCTTGGACAGGGCTTGACAAAACTTGTCAGTGGGCCAAAATTTCACTTAAAAAATAAAACAAATTCATATAAAATGTTATGGATCTTCACTGCAGCTCTAACATTGTGCAGGTAAGTGAAAGGTTCTTTGTAAATGAAAGAGTGGCTTTCACTGAAAAGCAGTTGCCGACCCCTGGCACAGATGCAAAGTATCTTAAAAATAATACAAGTAAATAAAAACTGACAAATGGCCATGCCTTCCATGCTTCTGTCATTAATTTTGTAAAAGAAAAAAAAGTATTAGAAGTGTCGGTACGGCTTGCAACACTTTCCCATTCTCATTGTCAATGAAATCTAAACATGGCAGATACAGCAGTCTGGTGCTTTTTTCTGTTGAGCTGAGCACAGCAACACAGAAAACACACTGCTGCATCTCACTTTAAACTACGTCCTTTTGGACCCAGAGCTGGTACGTTCCCATTTTTCTAACAGATGAGTGTAATTAAATTACAAACATAAAATTACACATTAAATTACAGACCACATTGTCTGGCTTTTCATCATTTCATACCCAAATTAGTATGTATTTCAAACGTGTCACTCTTTTTGCACATTTAAACACACATTACATATTTTCTTAAGATGTCACATGCATTTATGGGATGGACAACTACAATGTTAGAGTCAAGCACAAAGGCATGGGGACATAGAGTAACAAAGCAGCAGAGAGGGAAAAAGAGAGCCAGGGCCACAAGACAGTGGCATGACTGTTGTCATGAGAAGGGACGTGCAAAGTCCAGCCTATGTTAATTGCTGAACAAACACTAGCTCAAAAGAGGTTAGGCATCATATAGCACATGGCAAAAAGGCGGTATTAATCAATTCTAAAGAAAGCTCTGCCCCGTAAAATGACTGATACAACATGAAGACACACATATAAATGAACACGCAAGTATTATTGTTTGAAAAGGAGACACAAAAAAGAGAGAGACGAGACAGGGAAGACAAGGTACATACACTGAGGTTACTGCCACGTTGCTTCCCTTTCCTTCGCTGCTGTTTGAGCACAGAGAGGACACAGACACAAAGCCACAAGACACCACAAGTGTGACCATACATGAGAACATATGCACAGCACCAGGAGGTACGAGGACAGCAGACAGGGATGGGTTGGCTCACAATGGTTAAGAAAAACAGAAGTACAATTAAAAAAAAAAAGGAAAAAAAGAAAGAAGCATATAGAAAACAGAGGTAAAGTCCCGTTAGATACAGAAGCAGCCATGAGGATGGAAGAGAAGCACTTACCACAAACACGAGGGCTGGGCAGCGCCAACGAAAACGCTTCACCAACACCATCACAACAGCAATGACTACAATCAGCCATTTACACACACTAATGGATATGCACACCCCCAGACACGCAGTTACAATTAACTCAGCAGCAGCACATGGCCCGTGAGCTTCAGGGCACAGGGAGAAACGCACAGCAACACACACACACAAACATCTGTATTGAGAATATCATGTTGCTTCCATGAAAATAACAGAGATATATCCTTTGATAAGAAGAAAGACAAGATTTAGTTCAAAAGATTTAAATACCTGCATTTTGACTAAATAAACATCAAATAAGATGGACTGGGATGTGTTCAACATCTGAGTCTGTGTTTGTGCATTTATTAATGACTTGTGTTCATGTGACAACCAGAGTGCTCACCAGGGAATGAAACAAAGGTGGAGTAGATGGGGATAGGACGGCCAGGTTGCATAAATGTATAGGGATGAAAAGAAGTATAGACGACAAATGACAACAAAAAAGACATTCTGACTTTGCCTTGCAATGCTCCTTTTGGATTCAAATTCATGGTTCAACATTAGACTATATAATGTTGAAGAAAGTATGTGTATTGCCAGAAACATCACACTTAAATCTGTAAAGTGTTATTCTGGCATTGTCACTGGAAGCCTTGGTGGTATTCATTTTGAATATAGACCACATTGGTGAATGAAGAGGGAACAGCAAATAATTGTTAAGCAATAAGTCAGACATGGTTGAGGGAGATGAGACAGACATAATGGGAGGGAAGCAGAGAAAGCGTGGAGAGGTGAGAATGCTGCTCACTTGGTTGTCGCCTGGGAGGCGGGGCATGGAAGCGGCCCTGCCATGGCCTTCCATTGGTGGAAAGTGTTCAGTATCCGAGTAAGCATCCTGCCCCAACTCTCTCATCTCTACCGTCTGTAAACAGAGCAGGAGAGCAGGAGATGTGTGACTGGCTGCCAAGAAACTGATAAGAGGTGGCGACATAGGTGCTTATAACTGAACAAAGTAGCAAACTGAATGTCTCGAAGTTAAAGTAATTAGGTAAATGTATAAGATGGCTATGAGAAAGAGCATACAATAAACTAATTTGTTTAAAGGACTGTGAAACTTAGATCTAAGATAAAAAAGGATATACTTTTTAACCTGTTTCTTCGAATGCATCATGGGTGAGTTAAATTAGCTTTTATCATCATCAATGAGCTTTTCATGTATGAAGTGATGTTGTTTGCGCCCATATAACTGCATGTCGTCATTCAAACCAGTTTAAATGAAGCTGATCTCCGCTATCCAACTTCTAAAATGACATGTACAAGTGTTCTGACCTCCGGCATGTCTTCAAGCAGAGGGTTCACAGAATGATAAGACAGAGGCACATACACAACATGAAATGTAGAAGTTTTGTATGGATAGACAGGTCTGACATGGCAATAATCAAAGTTTAAGGCCATGCCAGTACTAAGTGACATATCAAGGAAGCTGCAGCTTGAGTGAGATTGACCTGCTGAGAGGAAATAGTGACAAGACAGTAAGAGTGACATCAGGAGTAACAGGTTTCTTTAATTTGGTGCCAAAGTCAAGAGGACACGGGGGATAAATAGTAATGTACTCTATTTAGCTTCACTTTATTTGCACTCTACAAACAGCTACAACTCCAGTAAGTACAGAAATAGCTGAAAGCTGGTTTCAGTAGAAAGGTTATTGTTTATTACTGAGCTGTGCTGCTGATATTTCGTTCAGATATTTTCAGGACCACTCATGCCCTTACAACTGTGTAATATTTTGTACGTGCACTTTTGAACTTTCTACCTGAGAGTTGCTCATGCCTCCGAGGCCTTCAGTGTGTCCATCAGGGCTCCAGCTGCCCACCTTCTGGGACATTTCCTGAGCTCGAGCTGTGATCCATGACTGGCTTTCTGGGATTCCCCCTTCCACCGGCCTATAACACGTATGACAAACACGTGCTTTTCATCTCACCCCTTTACACACACTTCAAAATGTAAACTGTGGGAGGTGTCCTACTCACAAGCTATTGCCAGTCTCTGTCGTCTCTGCTGGAGGTAGGGCATTAGGTCCCACACCTCCATCCTGGGCTGGGGAGGGTGGCTCCACGCGCTGAAATAGTAATGGCGTTCGATTCTGTGTAAGATATACAACATGGCCATTGCCAGCTATCAGGCAGACTGACAGGACGATGGAGGGAAAACGGGGCAGAGCAGTGAACCTTTGGCTGAAGCAAGGCCAGGCATACGATCAAATTAAAGAAAGCATAATGATAGTAGTAGGGAGCTCTACTGTCCATGTAAACAATATATAAGTAGAAAAGAAATAGACAATCATTCTGTTGGAAGAAAGAGTCAAATTATATTTAAAAAAACAAGTAGAAAGCATCATGTAATTCCATAGCAATCCTCTTTGACTTAGAGCATAAGAAAACAAAATGCATAAGGCAGTATTTTCCTAATGACTCTTTTTTAAGGTTTGCGATTTTAAACCACAGAAATTGCATTTGGGCTAACCGTTTAAAACATTAAAATGAAAGAAAGAAATGACTATATCTGAACAGATTGATTTTTTGCTTAATTAACTCAAAATATGGTTGTCCCTTAAAAGACAGGGAGCTGACATTTATACAAAGATACAAGGAGGTGAAATAAAGTTATATGAGAATATGAGTAGAAATGTGTGTCACTGGAAATGGGAAGTGGCTTTAAGTGGACTATGAAGAGAAGACCAATCAAAAAAGTACAAGATATAAGAAAGAAGTTGAAGCTGAAGTTAAAATATGCCCAAAAAGTTGACCTGATGGCTGCACTTCACTTTCGCTGCTCAAAATAAACACAGTGATGTTAAAATGGAAGCTCTACAAGGACAAGTAACACTCACAATCACTACTATACAGTACTTTGATTTAGTGTAATTAAATGTAATAAAAAAAATAATAATTATAACCAACTCTAATACTGTTCATTGGTTTGCACGAGTCATAGGGAGTGAGAACATGCAGCAGCTATACAAGCAGATTACAAAAGAATAGATCATTGTTTAAGGTTTGTTGAGTTGCAATGTAGGCATATAAAACATCTAAAAGTAAAAAAGAAGAAGGAGAAGTAAAAAGAAATA
This sequence comes from Rhyacichthys aspro, assembly GCA_036850595.1. NCBI lineage: Eukaryota > Metazoa > Chordata > Actinopteri > Gobiiformes > Rhyacichthyidae > Rhyacichthys > Rhyacichthys aspro. Next base: position 9,230,923 of record CM072155.1, read on the forward strand.
TCATTCATAGCCTACTTTTGTCACAATGCAAATGCTCAAAATGCAAGCAAAACTTATAATCAGGTCCAGTAGATGGCAGCAATGCTTTTTTGCAAGAATATAGTGTGTATTTGAAAATGGATTTAAGTGATGATGTGAACAATCACAGACTGAAATGCTCTGACAAAGCCTATTTTTACAGATTCTGCAGGTAGTTTATTGCTCATTTTCTGCGACTGAGGGTTACCTAATTGTGAATCTGGTCAGAGATTTTCACAGCCCATGTTTGTGGAACTGGGGACTGCAGTCCTGCTGGTTTAAATGTGTCAGTCTGCCTTTACGTCTTCAAGCTGAATACAAGGGGTGCATACTAGAGCTGTCTGAAACATCATACCTGCTCATCGCGGAGCGCCTGTGAACGTTTGATCTTGCTCTGCCGGTAGTACTCCATGATCATCATAGCAGCATAGATTTTTCCCACTGTCAGGTCTGTAGCTGCTGAGAGAATGACAAGTTACCCTGCAAGATTAGACCCTTTGGTATGGACCCTGAGCGCGAGGAATGGCAGAGGAACCAAGACATGCACACACACGCTCACATACAAACATCAAGCATACAACATCAATGGTCTTTTCACAGTCAGATTTTTTTTTTTTTTTTTTTTTTTTTACAATGGTCATTAACTTTTACTGCATAAAATTTGCTAAATTATTTTTTGGTACAAATACCAAAAAATATGAATGGCATGCAAAAACATTAAAGTATTTTCTTCTCATTGTAAAAGTAACCAATACTGAAAAATAAAAGACATCAAGACAATACAATAAAAGACATTAATAAATACATTCATCAACTACTGCAAAACAGATCATCTATAACTAGCTGTTTTTGCATGTAGCCCAAAATAAACTAACAAATCTAATGCACCCGATACTTTGTCACCTGTGTTTTTGTCCAAATTGCTATTGACACTGTAGAAAAAAAAAACACACGATTGCTCTCATGTGCTGAAAGCTGACTGCTGCTGTAGTGAAAAGACATCTATAGAGACTTTATCTATAGTAAGGCACCCTCTGATTCCAGGAAAAGTGTTTGGGACTGGTGGTGTGTCAGGAGATGTGTGCTGGTGTCCATGCATGTTTTCATAATTTGATCATGGAAGCTGTGTGCTGCTGTTTGAGAGAACATGTGAGGTGCCACCTGTATCAGAGGGTGCAGCAGAGAAAGAGGAAGAGACTGGCTGAGAGAAGCGTCCTCTAGTGGCATGAAGAGAAACATGTCTGATCAGTGGGCGCCACATAGTGGCCATACTCTACAACTCACCCTTGTGAGGTGTCACCAGTAAATCCAGAGTCTTCTGGGACAGATTGGGCCAGATCGCAATCATCTCTTTCCGCAGCTCAGCATCCATCTGGTGCTTGTCAATACCACCTGAATATGACATATGCATGCGTATGCATAACCACAAACAGATGCATGCACACAATCCATTACACATGAACACATGCAAAGTAAAAAATAATTTGAAAACAGTGAGAATAATACAAACATGAAAAGGAGACAAAAGAAACAGATTTGATTAGTTACTATCATTATTATAAAATGCATCATTCAGCAGTTCTAAATTGACAATTGAATTTGTTCTTAAGATGAAGTGATGGAGCCAAAATTACTTAGAGCATAGGCAACATCAGCAACAGACAGGACACACAATCACATTCTACTGGCACAGAAATCACTGTGTACTTAAGCTACAGCAGGGGAATGATCAAGAAGAGCCCAAGGTGTCTGGGTTCACAGGACAAAAATAGCAGATAGTGCTGCACTAAAGAGAAATAAGAAAAAGCAGAAGAAAGCATGTGAAAATCAGAGCAAAGAAGGTAAGAGGGATTCCAAACCTTCCGTACCCTTGGCGATCTTGATGTCTAGGGCTGTGCGGATAAGTGCCATAAGAGTGGAGTTGAAGTGCACTGTGTTGTCGTCAGCCACAGGTAGATCCATGCGAAGCAGTCTCTGTAGAAGGGCCAGAGTAAGCAATGAGGGGTGGGAGAATAAACAGCTGTGTATGTATGTGGGACCTCCATTTAACAAAGGGGAGGAGTGGTTCTTCTGGAGCAGAATGGGAGTAGGAATGGGAAGGTTGGTAGGAGGATCAGAGCAATAACATCCGCAGCACTTTCTGCCTGAAACAAACTACACTGAGAGTGCTTTGTGATGAACATACGGACAATTAGAAGGGATTATAAAGAGACACATTGCTCCCCTTTGGGGTTTGGAGATTCCTCAAATTGATGCAACAAACCAAAAAGACCCATTGATAAATCAATAAGTAAAAATAATAATGAATTACACATTTTAAAACAGGCAGCTGTAAAACAGCTTTTATTTATTGATCTAATCATTGAAGGTCTTGGTTGGTTTATAAAAAGACACAGGATTAAGTCACAGTCATTTGCTTAAACAGTAACAGAAGACAACACCCCAAACATGCAGCATACTCCTTCATGCTTTGAGTGCATCCATAATCAAACATACAAAATCCCTGTTCCTTCTTGCACATAGCACCCCATGCAGCATGCAGTGCACATACATTATGCCTTACAAAACAAGCAGCTATGCAGCCACACACGATGTTTGGACTGTTTCAATACGACTCTCATAGAGAAGGGAGTACCAAAATTAGTATAAGATGGAGCTACACTGAAATGATAGAGCAAGAAGCTCTATCTCTCTAATCTGATGTCTACTGTATGAAAATGGGCAGACACTGTTAATAGAGAGTTAATAGGTGAGAGAGAGCAGCATTCTGTGGAAAAGGAAACAAGAGGAAATAAATATAAAAAGCCACAATAAATAAACAAATGCTTGGAGAGTCTGTAAAGAGTGTTTATGTGTGTACTGAAGAGTTATGATCTAAAATAATAAGTATCCTTTTGGCTCAAAAAAAAAAAAATGCAATGAGAATTATATAATTAAGGGGAAGAGATGATAGAGGAAAAAATCAACGAGGCTGGAGTATGTTAAGCGACCTCACAAAAGAAGGAGAAAAAATGAAGAATTATCTTGACACGTTGTGTCTGAAAAAAGTGACCCCATCTGAAGACAGAGTTATCTCTCTTCAGGACTTAAAGTTAAAAAGTGGAGCCAGTTTGGCCATTGTTCTATGGACAGGTTCAAAGGTTCAGATAATGAATGACATCCTATTGGATGCCATTACTTCTTGTGATAATCATTAAGGAAAGAGTGAGGTGCTATTTAGGTCCACTAAACAAATGCCATGCATGAAAATTTTCTATAATCATAAGATGTACTAAGTGTTAATCCTTTCATTCAGGAAGATTGCTTTTCTCAGGAAGGAAATATCTTGAATGACAGCCAGAGGAATGTAGGATTCAATGTGTCTATTATTAAAAAAAAATAATTCAGTGAATATTATTAGAAGCCTCTGGAATCTAAATTCTGAAGCTCCCAGCGACTGCCATTAATGCGCCATGTGACTGCAGGGTCAATCCCTGGGGCAAGATAGGGTTAATTTGTTACTCTCATTATGGGCAGCAGTAATTCTGCTGGACTGGTTTGGGATGAATTGTGTAAGATGAAGGACATGGGTGTGCGCAGGGATGCCATGCAGGTGAGGGGGAGGGGAACAATATAGAGATGAGGGGGGCTGGAAACAGAATAGAACTGCATTGACGAAAGAACCAAAGGACAAAGAGAAGACTTGCAGATAGAAAAGACTGCTTGGGGGCTTGGAGCTGCTACATGATGGGTGACAGAAAAAGAACTGCTTCTGTATGGCAACCAAAGGCTCTCTAAGAAAAACACACCACTGACACAAGCCTCTCTGCTCTCTCTACCATGACAAATAACAAAGCATATCACTAAACAGATTGACCTATAGTTTTGTGTGTGCTGGGGTAGTTTACTCATCCACAGGATGGAGTGAATCAGAGGACACAAGTCTAGTGGACCTTCTAAGCCATGCTGCACATGCTTTGTTTGATTTGTGGTAGAGTGTATAAATGTTTATTATTCTATTTAATAAAAGGTGCATCATTTGTTCAGTATGCCTGTACGTCTAATGTGCAAACAAGCTGAGGAGGTCCCTCTTTTCGTCCCCTCCTGTGGATACAGACGCTTGCTAATACCATCCCTTGAATAACTCACTACCCACCCAATCCCACACCATGACACAAGGCCACAACACCGACCAGCCCACTCCTACTTATGATAAAAACAGAAAACAACAGAACCAAAGAGACTGCCACATTAAAGATTACACCACGTTGAGCGCTCAAGTCCCTGGCCCCTCCCGTCTGGACCCCAACACCCAGATTTAGGTGAAGGTGGGGTCCGTTCTGACCTTGTAGGCCACCCGTGCTGGACACCTCTTCCCCAGGCCTAGTGGAGGACACATGTGCCTCAGCATGTCATACATTTCCCTGCAACTGATCCTGCCACTGCATCATCAGTCAGTGCCACCACCCCATTAACAAAATAAAGGGAGAGATAGAGACATTGAGAGAGAAACGGGAAATTGCTTGATTAGGAGTGAGTTCCAAAGCAGAATGCCAGAGAGGAAGAGAACAGGGAAGAAAGCGAGACAGAAAAATAATAACACAAAGAAAAACACAAAAACAAAGTGGCCAGTTTGGACTATACCAGTACTTCCTAAACATTTTTGGAGGGGAGACGGGAGATAAATGTTGGAATTTGATCAGGTATAGCTCTCTGTTCATAGTATATACAGTATGTAAGTGCATTTTGATAAAAGAGTGAGGCATCGCCTACTGGCTTGAAAAAGCACGTACTTGGGCCAGGAGAGAGGGGAGGAAGAGGAAGGGGTGTCAATGCAGTTTCTTTCCCCCAACCCCCAAAAACCAAGAACAATGCAACACTACAGTGGGCACCGTAGCTTGCTACATCATAGCTATGGCTCCACATCAAGCAAAAGAAAACATTTAGAAAAAAAAAGTTTGATTTTACAATATGCGAAAACATCTTCATATGGATTTATTTCTCAATTCACTTAGTGCATTTTGCATGCTTCTCTAGGTGTCTGCATTGTCCCGCACATTCTCTTAGCAGTTCAGAATGCAGTCAATATAATGGTGGAAAAAGTCGTAAAATATAAATGAAAAAGCAGCATTCACTCCATTCCTGGATGCTGTGGCTAGCAAGTGTGGTTGGAAAGTTTTGTTTGAATAGAAGTCAAACCTTGCAGGCCACCCTATGGGGGCATTTCTTGCCTAAGCCGAGAGGCGGGTCGATAACTCGTAATAAACTGTACATGTCCTTATAATGAATTCGCCCGCTGCAAGAAGAATACAGGGGAGGTAAGAGATACTCACAAACACACATAAAAAAGACTCACATCCAAAGAAGAAGAGAGAACAGTGGGAGGAAGAGCACAAATTACAAATTTACAAGTTCAAAATATCTTAAAATATTTAAAGACATGCCTTTTACAAATCAAGGCCCGTGGCCTTTAGTGCCATCAATTCACTATTTCCACTGCTGTATTGTTTTCCACTTAAAGCCTAACCCTAACTTGATGTATTCACAGTGTAATTATCTAACTGTTGTTATAAACTGCTAACAGCTTAATAGCTGCTTCTGGTGAGCAGCTACCCCCTCTTTTGTCCTCCAGCTGTGTGTGTTTTTCCTCCTCTACTTGAACATGTTGTCCGTGCATCACTCCGATAATTGTTTGGTATAAAAAAATAATTTTAAACTATTAAAACAATTTACTTGAGTTACCACAGATCTACTTAGACTTTAAATGATTGTCACTCTTCTCCCGTTTTTTTTCTCTCTTGATTTTCTTTCTTTCGACCATTGTGTACATTGTACAGGACAACATGAGGGCAACACACGGGCACTGGAATTCAGATACCAGGAAACTTAGCATGTCTACAGGAGAGGAGACACTACAGAAATAGACAGGAAAGTTTTTATTTACAGTGTAGACCTGCCCCGGTAAGTTTTTAGCAGTATTCAGATTCCAGAATAGGGGGAGGTTTCAGGAAGATATAGAGGTATCTTTGGACATAAGAAGCAGATTGTACAGTGGGATGGAGATAACCACAAGAGGTTATCCTCCAAACTGTACAGCTGGCTGGGCACCACAAACATTCTGGGTTTTATTTGTTGAAGTTACTGCTTTGATTGCAGTAGGATGCTGCGTGAACAAGCATATTAAAACAGTGATTTAATCAGTTATGATGAGATAATGCCTATGGTCTGTGTGACTAAGAAAGATTATTATATGTATCTGTGTTTATTGTCGTCAGTTGTATTAATATCTGTAACATGTGCAAGCCTAATAAAGAGATGAGAAAGGAACTGCTGGGCTCCACAGTGCCACTGCCTACATACTGGCATCTTTCCACTCACCATGCAGCAGGGTCATACTCGGCCCATATCCTGACATACTCATCCAAGTGGTGAGGCCCCAGAATAGATGAATCTCTGGTCAGGTACTCAAAGTTATCCATGATGACGGCTACAAACAAGTTCAGCATCTACAGGTGTTCAAATTTGAGATCATTCAGTTTCTTAGTTTAATCTTATGAATCTTAAATGCGTGTTATTCCTTGACAGTCATTTCTGCTTACCAAGAACGAACAGAAGAAAATGAACGAGACAAAGTAGAGGTAGGCAACCTGGCTGCCACACTCTGGGTCTGTGTTGCCCGACAGGGGGTCACACTCCTTACCCCCCAGACAAGCCAGCATGATGTCATGCCAGGCCTCTCCTGTGGCGCTTCTATGAACCCACAGAAAAACATTACAACAAACGTTACCTACAATATAAAGACCACCACAATGATAACATCCAAGTCACTGTTAACTTCTAACCAGTAATGTATAGGCATGTCAAAATATAGCACCCAATTCAGCACCTACACCACCATAAACATAAAAGCACCTGAAAAGAAGCATGAGAGCTTGCACAAAGGTCCTGAAGTTGTTGTGCTGGTTAATGGCACTCTCTCCATCTTCTTCAATAGCAATATTCCCAAACAGCTGTTCAAAGTTCAAAATTCAGAGTTAAAAACCAATTAAAATTAATTTTGCTTGCCACCTAATTCATTTTAAGTATAGTCACATTTAAGTCCCAGAATAAGCAAATAAATAAACAAATTCTATATACAGATTATAATATTTGTAGGTAATTTACGACACTTCATAACATTCTTGTTTTCTGCCACATTTCCTTCACATCTTTCACTGCTGCCTTAGGAAAGCACAGGGTTCATGTTTTGGGCGTTCACCCACCTGCATCCCAATAATGGCATAGATGAAGAACAGCATGGCTATAAGCAGGCAGACATATGGCAGTGCCTGAGGAGAAACACATTATAGGTTTGGATACATATACTATAGCATTCAGAGTCAAAGTTAGTGGGTATAAATGGGTGTGAACCTTGAAAGACTGTACGAAGGTCCACAGCAAGATGCGGATGGTTTCTCCCTGTCTCAGCAGCTTGATGAGACGAGCCGCCCTGAACAGCCTCAGGAAACTCAGGTTGATGAAATTATTCTACAGCCACAACACAACAATGGAAAGAGCCAGAGGAAGGGGGAGAGGAGTTGAGACAGATACAGAAAGAGAGAGAGAGGAGGAGGATAGAGGTTTAGGATAAAGGGACAAAGGAATTAGTGTAAAGTATAGATCTTCTTTAAACAAAACACAGAATGTGAAAATATTAAGTCCATCTCAAATTAAATCAATAAGTGATATTAAAATGAATACAAACAAGTCAAAGCAAACAAAACCAAACTAATGCAAGGTTTCAACAAGCCTCCATATCCACTTAATAAGGTCAACCAAACAACAACAGGAAAAGGGAATCATCCAAGTTTGTCAGGTTAATCCAATTGGGTTATGTTGTGGTAGTGGGGGGTTGCGAGTAGTTAAAGTGCAGGGATGTTTTCTTGAAAGAGACAACCAAATGCACTAAGTTTCTCAAGGCACAAACACATTTTTTTAAATGAAGCAAGCCCACAACATGCAGATGTGGAAAGGTAGCTGGGAGCAAAAAGCATCATCAAAACGGTCGCCTAAGATTTAAGACGTGATGCCAAAATAAGTGGTTGAAGGACACTGTGAGGTCGAGGAGGATTATACATGTTTATAGTATTATTTAAAATATATCTTCTTCAACCAATTGACCAATATAAAACAAAAAAGGTCTATGTTTAGTTTTTAAATAGAGGGTGGCAGCATACACATGCATGGTCTCAAGATAGTGCAAGAAGGTTAGTGTTTTGTTTTTTGTAAAAGTAAAAAACTCCACCAAAGACATGCAAGGAACAACATGCTTTTAGTTTTAGTAAAAGAACGTTACACTAGTCACTGACAGACTTTAATACTGTATGGTCTGGAAAGCTGTCTCAAGAATATTAACATTATAATGCCAGTGACTAAAAGTTTGAGGATAACATGAAACTGAACTTTTAACCATTTGAGGTCAAGCTAAAGTGGGTTTGGAGTCAAGCACAGCATGCACAATTCACAGCCATATCAATGGCTGGGATGCAGAACAAATGCAATAAAATAAGATCTCCAAAAAATTACAAACCATCTACATGTGGATGTTGCAGATATATGGTTTATAGCAGCAAATTTTTGGATTTTTGATTCGAAGAACAACCAGAGAGGTTGACCAAGCCGGTTGTCATGGGTGGACACAGAGTCATAGTGCATTTTGATTGGAATCGCAGTAGTAGGTGATGGGGAAAAGAGAACGGGGCGTGGTAGATTACAGTGGATCATCGTTAAGTTTGTGGACGATTTAAAGAAAGCATGTAAAAAGATAAAAACAAGATAGAAATCAACAATCAATATGCATACAAGTTTTCTGAGACAGTAATTCTGCACATTTTGTTTTAATTCATCTGCAATAAAGGAAAAACACTGACCCAAAGGTGAAGTTATAAAAGTGTGCATTTTAGATGTTTTTAGAAGGCAGGCAGTAGTCAAGAAATCATCTATTAAAGCATTTATTACTTATCAATGTCTTCCTTGAGAGTACCTGAGTTACTCGTATTCTTGTATAAGTACTCATTACATATGGCAGTATAGACATTATTTTACATGCATTTTTGTACAGTTACTATTATGAGTTGTCTGTTCGTATCTGCAGTATATCACATTCTCATTCCTGCCTTAAGAGTGTGGTGGCTCAAGATAAAGCATGCTCCCAGCCTTGCTTTCAGTGACGGTTAGCTGGAGTCTGGTCTCTACCCTCATTGCACCAAGTGGGACAATTATATAAGACTTTCAAGATGTTCATGCATGGATGAACAAGACCAGACTCATGCCTATAACTTATGCTTTTCTTTAACATCTTGTCTGCTGCATATTTTTGACTAAGTACACACACTCTCTCTCTCTCACACACACACACACACACACACACACACACATATACATACAAACAAATAATTAATCAAACATTTCTGTGTTGAATACAGCACAGAACTGTGACTTACCCCAAGTTCAGTAACAAGGATGTCAGTAATGCTTCCCAAAACTGTCACACAGTCAAAAATATTCCAGGCATCTTTGAAATAATTCTGTAGATGGGACACACAAAAGTAACTTACAGTATGTATGATTAAATACAATATTTAAGTCCCAAACAGACACATTAAAATGTATTTTAACCAACACTTTTACAATGACAAAACAAAATATTATCCAAGAGGAAGACAATGGGCCAATAAATGCACTAGTTGTAACTGCCTGTAGCCAATCTGTGCATTAGAGTATGGGGGACACTGAAACAGCAGGGGTGGCTGCTCTGTGTGCTCTGTGTATACATTGTACTGATACAGTAAGTGTTTATGCAGGCACTGTCCTACACTTAATCCTATTCCAATTAATCTGTAATCTTGGCCTCTATTCAACACCTATGTGTCAGTCACACGCCTCACTCATTACTACATTAAATACTACTGCCCTATTTCTGTCATATATCCCTCCTCTGCAGCTCTTATTATTGTACAATGTGCACTTGATTTAGTAGTAGGAAGATGTTACAGTTTCCTCCACTGGACAAAGAGTACAGTGTATAGTAAAACCCACAGGCATGTACAAACACCTACCAGTGCTCCAAAGGCGATGATCTTGAGTACACACTCCATGGAGAACAGAGACGTAAACACTATGTTGAGGTTGGCTAATACAGCCTCATAGGTATCAGATGCACCATCATACTATAAAGACACACATCACACAGGCATAAGATTCATCTGATTCTGATCAATTCAAGCAAATCCATGTAACCACGTGCCAAAAATATATACAAGACTAAAAAAACATTTCTGTTTAGTTCATGTCACATATAGATTGTTTAATATTTTACCTTCATCATCAGCACAATAGTGTTGAGTGCGATCATTGCCATTATTGTATACTCAAATGGCGGTGACACCACAAACTCCCACATCCGGTACTGAAAGCTCAGCTTGTTTTGAGGCATATGGCGTGTCAGAGGCTTGGCGTTTATGGCAAAGTCTATACAGGCTCTCTGCAAAAATGGAAAAAGTTAAACATATATATTTAAATTGTAATCTACGTTCTTTTATAGTTAACCTACTGTCAATGCTCAAAAAATCCATACCTCATTTTTTTCTAAGCTATATTCCTCCATCATCTTATCCCCCTGCTCCTGAAAGGTGATGATGATCAGAGCCACGAAAATGTTGACGAAGAAGAAGGGGAAGACCACGAAGTACACCACGTAAAAGATGGACATTTCCATCCGGTATCCCGGGCTTGGGCCCTGGTTCTCATAAGTCGCATCGACTGAATGTTTCAGCACCCTACATGAGGGGGTGTGTGGTTAGAGATTTTTACCTGCTGTAAAAAAGTTCCTGCTAAAGTGTAGCCTACTTACTGCGGCCACCCCTCTCCAGTGGACACAGTGAAGAGGGTGAGCAGGGCCCAAGCCACATTGTCGTAGTGGAAATCGTACTTCTTCCATTCCCGCTTCTGCGCCCTCACTTCATTATCTCGTTCATAGACCAAATATTCGCCTCTAAAACAGATATCACATGGTATTGCAGTGTTCAGAAAACAAACATTCCTCTTATTGATAAATAGTGTAATGTCATTTTCAGACCTGCAGTCACGCTCAAACTCTTTGGATTCATCAGTACAGTAAAAGAAACGTCCCTTAAAGAGTTGCACTGCCACCACCGCAAATATGAACATGAACAGAAGGTAGACAATCAGGATGTTGAGCACGTTCTTCAGAGAGTTTACCACACAGTCAAACACAGCCTAGACAGTAGAGAAGAGAATAACAAAAGGAGAAATGATTATCATATGATGAAGTGAGTTACTTTTCATGTACTGTCTTGAAACATACCTTGAGTTTGGGAAGACGTTTAATGGTCTTCAGAGGTCGCAACACTCTCAGTACCCTCAGAGACTTGATTGTGCTGATGTCTTTGCCCTTACTGCTCCCCCTGTATAAGTGTACACGTGAACACAATGCACAGAAACACAACGTAGTAAAACACACACTCTTTGACAAAGTCAGTAGGTTCACTGGAAAATGATGGACTTAGTCCTACTGATCCAAAAATGGCAGTGAGTAGCCATTCTTTGATGGAGGTCGAGTTAGCTCAAAGAGAGTAACTGCGTTTGGATTAAATATATAGCAACACATGCAGCATTGCTATTTTAGTATACTTTGCCTTCTTTCAACATGGGGTTAGCATTTCAGCTACATGCTAGAATTAAGAAGTATTATACAACTAGAGTTCATGCTATGGGAGCAATTGATATCATTCCTGTCTGAATGCTATCTAGTAGCTACAGTTGCTTAATACTCTGCAGTGTATATTGCAATGTATTTCAATGCGTTACAATGTTGACTAAGGCTGGGCGCATCTGCCCAGCTAAAGATCTTATTCTGTATACATGCTGCATTGAAACCTTGCTTTTCATGCTCTTGTGTTAAGAAGCAGGTTACATGGAGCTATATTTGAGTTGGAGAGAGAGAGTTTAGTGATGGCAAATATTTTTACAAAAACCCAGACTTTCAGTTTGATGTTGATTAACCAAAGTACTAATTTAGTAAGAGATGTGAAATGTTTTATGTGGACAGAATATAGTTTTAGTAAAATGTGATACATTTTGGATAAACAGCCAAACTCTCTCTTGATGACTCAACTGGTTTATTTGTATAAAGTCTAAAAACTATTAGTTTTACACAATTCAAACAACATTTTTGTCTTATAGGCCTTATGGCAAAGACAAAGATATTTCAGTGAGCATTTCTCAGAGAAATGCAGAACCAAACCTCTTTCTTATTAGTACTTTGACATGTCAATGGTGAAGCTTTTGGCCACTGGCTAGATGTTAAAAGAACAAATTCACACAATAGAGTGTTACTTGTTTCTTGATTCTCATCATTGAAAATGACACTATATTGTATTCCATTTTTCTGATTTGTCTCAATTCCTGACATGTCAGGCATAAAATTTTGGGTGAAAATAAGCGAGTCGTTGACAGTGCTCCTAGGGGAGAGGCCAGATGTGTGTTGTACAGCTGTTATAGCAGATGGTCAATGCCAGAGTGTGTATGTTGTATGCAATTGTGCACATGGATATCCTGTGTTATTCTATGTAGTTGTGTCAAACACTGCTGAAGCTTATTTTTTTTACACATTTAAGTTGTCCTGAAAAGATATCACGTCTACTTAATCCCATCTTTAACTATGGTGCTGTGTCTGCAATCCATAAATGTCATGAATTTGCAGCTTAGCCTGGTGTTTAGTCAGAGTCAAAGCAGTGAACCATAAAAAAGAGTACAGACACATACAGAAGTCAAGTGTAATGGATGTAAGTATGAACAAAGGGGGGGGAGTGATACATGTGATCACGAGGACAACTGCTGAAAGTGCAGAGAGAGAAGATGAGCAGAAAGAGAAGAAAGAGAACTTTACCCGCCGCCGCTGTTGGTGGTCCAAAACGGAGGGATGAAAAAGTGGTGAGAGACAGCAAGACAAAGGGAAAAAGACAAACAGACAAAGGGTGGGAGAAAGGAACAGAAATGGGACAGGAGAGGAATTCCGAGGGAAAACATCCATATGAGAGACACAGCGAGAGATCAACCCTTCCAACCTAAACTACTGTTACTAAGCCAGACACATGCACAAAGATTTCAGGAGGAAACAAAGGTAGAAACGCCTTTATATATTTAGTCAATTTGAGATGGCCAAAAGTAGATATATACACATCTATAAAATTACCACCAACTATGAGACGTACACTGGCTCGTCCAGCTGCAGGAATAGTCAGGACAGACTGAGCACAAGACGCCCGCCCTCAGACCAGATTAATTGGATTAAAGGAGCGATAAACATCTCCAATAAGACTGCTGAGCCTTTCTAGAGTGCTATTTGATTTTCACCAATTGAATTAAGACATTATCTGGATGTGTTTGAGTCTCTTCTGACTGGTTCAGATCACTTCATTTTGCCATCAGGCTCTATTGGTCTGAGGGGCAAAACTGATCTTTTCTGAGATGACATAAATATTTTTCAACACCACACAACTATGTTTTCATCTCCATAGTATGAATAATGTAATTAGTGTGATAACTTGGGAGTATAAAAAAAGAGAAGAACAAGGAAGACATACAGACAAGAAAAGGTCTTACATACAGAAGTGGATGTAGGTCAAAATTGAAAAACAAAAGATAAACAACCTAAATGATTCAGAAGGAAAAGTCAAACAAGCAGGGCACCTCTACTACAACCTTTAGTAGCATTAGAATAACATACAGACAGGTTTCCACTGTGCAGTACAGTATAAGCCAGGTAGGTATGGAGCAGTTTGATTAGAGAACACTGTCACGCACTGTAAATCATATTAGAAGCAAACTTTTAAGGTGCGTTGTCAGTAATTCAAATAAAGCTATAGCAGCGTCATATACTGCTGAGGTAAATAGTAGAAGATTGTTTAAGATTTGTTTTTGTTTTTCATTCACAAAGCGACAGCCATAAGATGCCAACTATCTCAAAAGAATAACAAATGCTATATTTGAGAAATCACTGCCATTTGGTGTTTTTACTTTAGCTGCTCATTTTTGCCTTCATATTCAGATTCTCTACTGTCCAATCAACAGATTAGAGGTATTTACTGTAGCTCCATGCTGGAACCAAATCAAAGGAGTTCCCAAAGTGGTGTGTTAAGGATTATTTGGGACGCTTCATACACCTTATGAAAACTGACCAGCACTGACCCGACCCTTGTGTACCGCTCCAGTGGGAACAAGGCTTACTCTGTACATAGGTGTTGCTGCAACTGCAAGAATATGTTAGGCCTCTTAGTGATATCTGATCAAATATATGATAGTAAAAATAGAGTACACAAATCCAATTTTAAATCACTGTTGCTTTTGTACACCACTTACTTCATTAAATGCACACAAATGCCAAGGTACAAGAAATTCATGCATTGTTTTCAGCTGTCAAAGAACTCCCAGCCCTTAAAGCATCCACACAGCAATAACTACTTTACATTAGTTAACTTCAGTCATGCATATTAAGTTAGATCAAGTACCTGCTGTGCCATAGTGAATGGTGTGGAGATTAGGAGTGGACTCAGCCTGGTCTGGCTTTGCGTGGGCCTTTAACTTTAGAACACCCTGGGCACTAAAGGGTTACAGGTGCAAAGGGTGGTCCTCACCTCTCACAGAGGGATTGGAGGAGGACAGAAAAGGGACTGCTAGGGAATTTAGCCTGGATTTTAGGGCAATGGCATGAAACTGAAGGTAGGCATGAAAAAAAGGGAAGGGAAAACTAATCCAAATAAAGCTGAAATCAAATAAAATATGACTGAATAAAATCATGACAAATGGATAAGGTAGAACAAGGGAGGCTGTCGACCAAGGTGCCCAGAAGACAGAGGGTACATAGGAAAATGCAGAAGCCAGAATGAGAGTGGACAGGGGAGGTAGCAGGAAGACTTACGTGAAGGCGAAGGCCACCAGAGCACCACTAACCACTATAAAGTCAAGGATGTTCCACAAGTCCCGGAAATAAGAGCCTGGGTGCATGACCAGCCCAAGATCCACCATCTGGAGAAGGGACAGTAAATGTTATAATGAGGGTTATATATTTAACCTGCACCTTGAGTTATATTAACGTTGTCTTTACGGTTCCTGACCTTTATAAGCATTTCAAACGTGAAAACCCCTGTGAAGGCATAGTCAAAATAGCGAAGCACCTACACCAAGAAAACATGAGTGAGTTTAGTTAATCCAAGCCTATTTTTGTTGTACTACACTTACATACACACACACAAAGCACATTAAAAGGTTGGTTGAAATAAACCAAGCTCATTTCTGCGAGTGTGTCGTCTGTCTCACATTGTTACGGGGTGAGTCAGGCCAGACAGGGTCTTCAGCAGCCAGGGCTATGCTGCTCATGGCAATCACCAGCAGGATGCACATCTCAAAATAACGCAAGGTGCATATGTAATGACACGCTCGCCGGAAACTAGAGAGAGATCGACAAAACATCCACAAGACAGAGGGGTGTTAATCGTAAATGTTCACACAGTGTATCTATTCATACATTTTGCTATGTGCTGCTTACGGATTGCTTGTGGTCAGGACAAACATGGAGGTGAAGGGAACCATCGGTCTGGGTCCTCCTTCTCCACCTTTGTCATCGTCGTCATCATCATCTTTTTTAGCGGGCAAAGGCTCAGTATTTGCATTTTTATTGACTGGATTAAAGGCAAAGAGTTGTTGATTTTTGGAAGCCCAAAAGAGAGTAATAGCAACAGTACACTACTACAGTATTTACACACTCTTACCTTGAAGTTTAGCATTAATGGAGGGAAATATTGGCATATCTATAGCAGTGTAGTCAGGGTGATAAAGCCTAATGATGCTGTTGGCACGGTGATGTCCGATGTTTCCATAGCTATCAATGGCGACCAGACTTCCACGAGTGCCACTATTAGCAAGGTGGAGGGCGGAGCCATAGCTGGGGGCCATCTCGAGGTTGGCAATCAGATTAGCATGATCATCGCTTGGTGGGCTGGATCCAGTGACCAGTTTGGTGTTCATAAGGTTGTCCATATCCTCGCTGTACTGGCTGTTCTGTCTGGAGATGGTTTTTTGGATGGGCCGTGTCGTAGATAGGTTTGGGAGGCTGCAATCCCTGAAAACAGAAATAGGCATTTAATTTTTCTGATTTTAATTCTATTCACACGGCAAACAAAAACAGTATCATTTAGACATACTTTCTTCTGTGTTGGCACATCCTCCTCCCCTCGCCCTCCTGGTTGCCATGGCGACTTCTGCGGGGTTTCCTCTCGCTGCCATCCCTGCCTTCCTCCTGGTCTCCCCCTTCTCCATTTCCATCCACTCCTCTGCTCTTGTGCCTCCCTGTTTTTCCCGCGCCACCCTCCTCATCTTCAGTGTTTTTGCGATGAGACCGGGCCTTTTTGTGTTCGGACTGGCCTCCTCTGCTGCCACTGCGCGTGTGGTGATGGCGTCTAGCAGGCCTCTCCTCAGAGCCCGGCCCAGGAACCACTGTGGTATCCAGACGGCCGTGAGACGAGTGACGGTGGTGGTCGGCTCTACGGCTGCGGCGGCTCTCGGTGGACTCTCCCCGCTCCAGAGGAGGCCGGACTTGGCCCGAGCCCCCTCCGCCACCTCCTTCGACCGGAGTACTGTGTTCGTGGAGGTGTGTTTGCCTTTGAAGCTCATTGGTCGGGTGATGCTGGCCGAAGCAAAGATCACTATCGTAAGCAGTGGTTTTGTTGGTGTTGTTGTTGCGGTTCTCTCGAGGGTCAACCACCAAGGGTCGATCCAGGTGGGTCTTCATGTCTGGGCGTATATGTTTGGCGAAGTTGACCTGCAAAAATTAGAGTGGGGCACAGACGAGAACAAGACGATTTTAAATGTGTATTATATTTGTTTTGTTAGTATAAATTAAAGGCAACAAATATTGTTTAAGTTAAATGAGTATTGCCATCACTTGTGTATGCAAATAGCACAAGTCTAAAGGCCTTGGTTTTGCCTTGTCCTTTACATTGTTGTGCTCTTCCCTCCCAGTCCTTGCCTTCCATCGGTCTTCGTGGTCAAGCTCATTATAGAGGGCCTCACGGCTGGATGCCAGGGTCTGCTTTCTGAGCTCCTTGGTGCGTTGTTCCCACACCGACTTATTGACTCCTTTGTTGTGGTTCTTTTGCTGCTCCTTACTGCAGAAATAAAAAAGAAGCGAAGAGTGGAAGAATTTTAAGATCTGCTTTGAAGAAACGTATTAATGCGCAAACTATAGGCAAACATGGAGGTATGAAAACAAACACTGAAAATATAAGTACATAATAAAAATAGCTAGGACACATAGACACATTGGGGGCACACACATTTGGCTGGATCTACAAAACCAGGAAGTTCTGGGTGTTTACATAGCTTTTCAAAGTTTTGCACTTTGGAAAACTATGCAGAAATGTAAAACGGAGGATAAGCCAGAGGCACAATAGAAATGTATTATAATTATCAAGTAATACAGTAAATGTGATGTTTAAACACTACATTGACTGAAATATGAATCAAATTTGCACAGGGAAATTAATTAGGAATATAGTGTAATTTTAAGAATCTGGTGCTTAGAAAGTTTTTACCTATTTAAAACACAACAAAATAAGTGGCTAATTAAGTGACTACCTCCTTTTACCCTCCAAAACTCTGACAGGTTATCGCCTGATCTGCCTATTTTCTTTTAGGGCCAACAGTAGAACAGAGTAAAGCAACAGCCATACTGCGAGGTGCAGGCAACAGAAAATACGCTGTTTAAGTTCAAAATAATTGAAAAAGCCAACACAAATAACAGCTAAAGAAAGCCAGGAAGATATTCATTAAGGTAAGGAACAAAGGTACAAGGAAAAGAAAGTAATCTAAGTCAGAAACAAAGCAAGGAATGGTACTTAAATCAATAAACAGAAGGGATTTAGAAATGAATAAACAAATAATTAAATAAATACCAGTCCAGAAAGGGATCTGTAGCGTTGTGACACTCACTGTGTACTTTGTTGCTGAGGAGGGAAACAGCTGGTGAGTGAGATGGTACAAAACAGAAGGAGGATTTCATTCCAAAACGGGCTACTGGTAAAGAAAAAAATCACCCAGTCTGCCCTTCGAATGTCCCATCAGCACATTTACAGCAAATAAGTCGAAGGTAGTTTTTTGGAATGTAACCCTTTACACAAAACACGTGCTGCCAAACATAGACTTCCTCTCACACAAAGACATGGTTTCAATTTCCGGTTAGTTTTGTCTCTGCCTTTATATAAACTAAATGATAGGTCTGTTGCATCACTGATACTACACCTGTGTTCAAAGAAGGGACCTCATTCCAAACTATCTTCTATATAAAAATGTTATTATAATCACATTCATTTAGATTTTTACATATAATATATAGCTATATATCTGTGGCTTTGTGTTCTGTACCTCTGACCAGTTTACTGCAGAAAAATGCACACTCATCACACTCATTCACATCCGTTCCACTAAACATAAACGTATACACACTCATAATACATTTAATAAATGCAGTTTAACAAAGACAACAAATGGCTACAGAATAGTGGAGTAAGACTATACAGTGCACACATTCTGAGCCCTTGTAAATGCATTCATGTAGGCCTGTTTAAATATGCATACTGAAGCCTAAAAGGATGAGAAATCACACAAGTAAGAAGATGCAGATGACAAGAAAATGGGCGTAAAATGTAAAATAAACCTAAACTAAAGAAAAACATTACAAACCAATCATAGAGTGTGAAACATTTTTTTTTTAAATATAAATACATTTTTACAAGTGTTCTGATCAAAAAATCACAAAGTCTGAAACTCAAGTCACGTTTTTACTCACTCTAATTTGCCTCAACCACATATTTAACATATTTAAAGTAGTTTAAAATCGAAGACAAAAAAAATCAAACCCAAAAGAGTCAGAAACTCACGCTGCAATGGAGAGGTTGGCGGCAGACAATGGGCTGACTTCAGCCACCTCCTTGGCTTTCTGCAAAGCAATCTTCTGACTCGCAGCCTCCTCTTCCTCCTGCTCATCCTGCAAAGACGGATAGTAAGATTATAAAACACAGCCCAATGTCCGGGGTGAGCAGCTCAGAGAAATGTACAAAGAAAAAATGTCCAACAGTAGTCTACCTTGGTCAGTTCTTGTGCATTAGCCAAATTGTCCACAGCGATAGCCAAGAATACATTCAGCAAAGTGTCTGAACATTGTCATAGGAAAATGAGTGAAAGATTATATAGAACGTGTGTATATAAGATGCATTTGATTAAATAAGTACTATTCATAGGACAAATAACAAATTGGATGATGTTTACTTAATTAAACTTGTGTTTTTGCAGTTTTCTGTTGGGTTTTTTTTTGGTGTACTTATTATTTTTGGTGCCAGGGATACAGTTGCCAAAAAGAGTGAGAACAATGAAGAAGACAGAGAAGGCCATGCCCTTGTTGACTCCACCCTGAGACTGGATGCCATCGTACATCACCATGTTCCAGTCCTCGCCAGTCAGGATCTAATAGAGAGGCAGATGGGACGCTTTGTCAGAGAGGGCCAGTCACATTGTACGCAAGGTGCACAAAATATAAATAGATATGGATGCATTCAGTGAAATGATATGTATAATAAGTCCCCTCTGCTCACCTGGAACACTGTCATTATTGCTGCAGGGAAGGTATCAAAGTTTGTGGGAGGAGTGCCATTTTCAAAATTAAACCTAGCAAGAGAAACACAAATGGAGAGATTAAAAGAAAGTAGGACAAACATGAAGAGGGTATGACAGGACAAAAAGAGTACACATCTAAATGAGAAACATTTTAGTGACACTATAGCACTACTCTTAAACCCACTCAAACTTCCAATTGGCAAAAACCTTCAGCAGATAAATCAACAGGAATATTTTCAATCTTATATTAAAAAAGAGAGCACTAACTGTCCTCCGAAGAGCTGCATTCCGAGCAGGGCAAAAACAACGATAAAGAGGAAGAGCAGGAAGAGCAAGCTGATGATGGATTTCATGGAGTTCAGAAGGGAAACAACAAGGTTTCGCAGAGATGCCCAGTACCTAAAACAGATGAAATAGTGTGCTTATTGGGGTTGATACAAGTCCAATTTTATGCTTTCAAACACTAAGCTATTTTACAACAAACTTACTTGGTGACTTTGAAGATCCTCAATAACCTGAGAGCTCGGAGCACACTGATGCCAAATGAGGTGCCCGGCTGGATCATGGACCACAGAACTTCAAAAATACTGCCAGATATGACCTGGTACGAAACAAACATAAATGTTGATGTAACAATACAATATGAGCCACTAATAAGAGCTGGTCGCTGTGGGACATACTATGCAGTCGAAGCAGTTGAAGGAGGAGTTGAGGTAGGACTGCCTACCCAGGCCATACATCTTTACAAACATCTCTGTCAGGAATATTCCCAGGAAGGTGAATTCAGCATAATCTACACAAGGAAAACACACAGGGAATAAATACATTTGCATCCTTTTTTGTGTTAACATTCAGGACACAGTGTGTACATTCCAATACTGTAATGTTCCATTTCCATTTTGAGGTTATTTTTTATTATTCTACATGCATAATTTAATTTATTTGTGTAAAATGGAAAACAGAACACACACACTAAGGACCCAGGTTAGAGGTAATAATGTATTTAGTCATACTACTTTATTGAAAACGACTCCCCCACACTCTTTGAGTAATCTGTGAGACTACTTGTGAGAATGTGTCTATTACAGTATTGAGCATACATTTAAACCCTCCCATCTACTCACAAAGAAAATCTGAAAGTGGTTCTGGTTGGTCGTAGTGGACCACAGCCACACACAGCGTGTTGAGGCCCACCAAACATAGCACTGTCCAGTAGAAGGCCTGGGTCTTTACAACCCGTCGGATGAGGAAGCGCAGCCGACGCTCGCGCCTCTTAAAATTTGATCCTTCGAGCTTAGAGCTTTTCAAACTGGCACGGGCAAATGGAGAACCTGAAAGTGAAAAAACACCATGGGTAAAACTGTTTATGAATCTTTGGTTAACAATTCACCAATACAGGCCCTTCATTTACAGTATGAGCATGGTATATTTTTAGTTTACATCCAAATGATTGGGGAAAACATTTATATTTTATTTTATTACTGTGCAGCTTGCCATTTTTTACATTGGTGAAAAAAGTGGGTACAAGTAAATGGGTGAAGGTGGCTTAGGGAAAAGGACATTAGGAGAGAGGAAGAGGAGAGAGAATGAGAGGAAGGAGAGCAGAGTCAGGTAATGCTGATCGGCACAATAAGATAGCATCTGTATGTACCTGTGGTTTGAGTGTGTGTGAGATGGGGTATTGTAATGCATTTTATTTTGGACATTATTTGTGATATATTAAGTTTGGACTCATGTTAGTTGTGGCTACTCTTGTATCTTACCTACGGCCAGATCCCCTTCCCCTTCCTCTGGGTTTAGTAGTTCAGCTTTACTCTTGTGATTCTTTGTGGCTCTCCTGCGGGACCCTGCAGTCAAAGAAGTAATTTAGTTACATTAATAATATTAAAATGAACAAAGCTGTGCTACAGAAATGGCATTCATCCAAGCACTATAGTAGCTGGTTTACCGTCATAATCAGCATCATTTTCATCATCAGCCAAGAGGACCTCTTCTACAATGCAAAAGAGAAAGGTAACGTTAACACATCAAGGCAATAATAAATAATAATTGATTCCATTCGTTCCAAAGTCCAGTCTGGGTGAAACACCAAGTGTCACTTTAAATTAAAATGAGGAATAAAAGCTGGTTGATTGTTCCTTTGTTTCCTCCTCAATCCTTTCCATGCTTTTTATGATTTCCTTGTGTTTTTTTTTTATGTCGACTGTCTTTTCAAGATCAAAGGTCTGCCCTGTTCTTTTTATTCCAGCCTCTCTACATACAAACCCCTGATTCTTCTCATCCTCTTCCAGCCCTCTCCAGATATGTCACAATAAAGGAGAGAGCTACAGACTGTAACAGGAGTTTTCTCTAGCCAAGCATCAGAGGTGTTCACATTGTATTTGGAGTCAGATTACAAATGTTCTCTCAAAGATGTAAACAAGAACTTTTTTAAAATATATGGACTGGACCAAATAATCAGTTTCCTAAAACATATACAATCTCTTGACAAAAGGTGGTGTGACTATTTCAATAAAACGTAAAAAATTGCCTCTTAAAGGGTGATAATCTTGCTGAAACTAGCTAAAGGATAACACACCAGCTTTGCAGATCCACTCCAGGTAACCATTGAGTTCCCTTTCGATCTGCTGCTGTCTTCTGAGTTTCAAAAACTCGCTCCGGTTTTCCACGCGCTCTCTTTCTTTGGCAAACTCCCTACGAGGACAAATACATACAGTTAGACAGAGTAAACATCAGAAAAATAAATAAATACATTAT
This sequence comes from Rhyacichthys aspro, assembly GCA_036850595.1. Classification (NCBI taxonomy): domain Eukaryota; kingdom Metazoa; phylum Chordata; class Actinopteri; order Gobiiformes; family Rhyacichthyidae; genus Rhyacichthys; species Rhyacichthys aspro. The sequence goes on from CM072155.1 coordinate 9,253,405, forward strand.
GAGCAGTCCGTCAACAAATGATGTCTATAATTAATCAATCTGATACGTACCCTGACAACACACCCAAAACAAGGTTGAGCATGAAGAAGGAGCCGATGATGATGAGTGGGATGAAGTACATCCAGTTCCATGCGCTCCCTGAGGCGTCGTTGCTCTGGAGCACACAACAACACACAGATGAATCAATCGTTGCTCTCCTGCTCAAGCTAACAGGAGCTAACAGAAACATCACTTTGTTAATAGTTTATTGAAGAAGGCACGGGGACATTTACCAGGCTGGGGACAATAGATTTTTCCTTGAATCACTTTACACTAAAAATTACACATGAATAAAACAGAAAAAGCCACCAAGTGCTTCTTGTTTTTTACTTAAAACACCTGTCTATCTATTACTACTGAATTTAAATACACTTGTGCATTGTCATTCTTCACTATGTATCTATAATACCTCAGATCCAAGGCATTCAGATGGCTGTCCACTGTTGTTGTAAATGCAAACAAAAGCAGAGCTAACATGAATTTGCTTTAAGTCATCTCAATAAGTAAATGCATATCTGCCTCTCTATTTTACTCCACTGTGCACAGTGAATAATGTATAACAACTGCTTAGCTCCCAACCCTTCACTCTCTAGTTTCCTCCTGTCCCAGCTCTTTTAAGCTCCACTGCAATCATCCCCACCTTCACATTCCTCTCTCTGCACATGGTACATCGATTTAAAAATCTTTCATCTGCTTATCTAATGTTTATATTCCATATTTCATTCCTGCTGTTCATTTGGCTTTTAATGTTTGCTGTTTTCCAACACTTTGCCTGATCAGCTTCTACAATAATTGACGGTGTTGTTTTTATTTCACTGTCTACCTTCTTATAACCTCTCTGTCCATCCACCCTTTGTGTCTCCCTGTCCTCCCTCCTAAGATGGTAATGCCATGGTGAACCCAATGTACCGCTGACTCTTTTTTTCTACCATTAAACTTTTATCACTCCCCTCCCCAGCAGCTGCAAGAATAACTTGGGCTGAACAGGCCTTTTTAAATATAGAGCAGCAACGGGAAGGAGGGACACAGGGAGAGAAATGGTGAGTGAGAGTAAGGGAGCAACCAGGGGAAGACGAGGAAGAAGGGGGATCAAGAATAATTGTAATCTTCGTTTTTTTATATGTGCCCAGTGAGTATCACTGTGAGTTAATGAGCTTTCTCTTGTGTTAAACAGTTAGATGTACGTACATAGTAAAGCAGGTCAGTCCAGCCCTCCATGGTGATACACTGGAAGACAGTGAGGATGGCAAACAGGATGTTGTCAAACTGTGTAATGCCATAGTTTGGTCCCAGCCAGTACTTTCTACACGTTGTGCCCTCAGGACACAGCCGGGAAGGTAGCTCCGTCCCACAAGGAAACTCCTCTCGGATCTCAGCTAAAATGAGCAGTAAAACAGACATTTTACATTTTTTGGACAGTTGAGAGTGGAGACTCATTTTCTGCTGATGTGTTTCATCAAACACTGAACAGGAGTAGACAAGATAGACCAATGACCAATAAATATATAATATAAATGTATGTTTTGGTTCAAGTAACATGCATAACATTTTACCAGAAAATACACAGCAAAAATTATCATTAAAAAATATCTAGCCTCAAGGTTGTTTTGATGGAAACAAATCTATTTATGTAGTGAAACACAACATCTTACAAATATAAGATGAACATTGAGATGTGAGTCTTTTCCTGGTTGCAAATCATGCAAAGTTACATAGAGTCACTATGAATATACCAAATACTGTAGACGCTTTACAATAACAAATATATCAGCTAGCTGAAAATACTGACCTGTTTGATTGTCAAAGCAGGTTGTGTGGAATTTGCCCATGTAGAACTCAAGGCCAATTATGGCGAACATAAGGATGGCAAAGAAAAGCAACAGGCCAATTTGCAGCAGAGGAATCATGGCCTTCATGATGGATTTGAGCACCACCTGTAAGCCTAGAGAACACAAAGTATTAATCTTAATTCACTCATATAAAGGCTCATCTGAGGTTAATTGTAAAATACGTCTCCAAAGTAAGACTTTATGTTGTCATTACAAGGTTATTGCAAAAGCTTGTACGTTTGCTCTGATTTACAGGATTTTTATGATGAGTAAGCCTCTTAAGCTCTGTAGTGGAGACCAGGCTATTAATAACACTGCAGTGGTGCTGGAGCACTATTGGCACTGTAACATTTAAAAAACAGCAGAGAGTGTTCAAAAGACCTGGTTTACGCAAAACAGAGCATGATGTAAATGAAAAAAATTCTATTCTACTTTTCTGCTGTAAAAATAAAAATATAACATTTATGTGTAGGGAAATGTTTATTCTGAAGTGTTTACTTACTAGGAATACCAGAGACAAGTTTCAGAGGCCTTAACACTCGCACAGCCCTGAGAGTCCTCAAGTCGAACTCCGAACCCACAGTGGACAGGATCCTGCACAGATCAATTGTCAAAGTTCAACAATGCCTGTCTTTCTGGCTTTCACACACTGCCACTGTCACACACAGAAATACTTAACATAAACTCGTGCCAGGTCATTACAACTGAGTGAGCACCTTATGTAAATCCTCTAAGAGCCGAGCTGATCAATACAGCTGACAAGTGAACTACAGCGGAGCAGTGTTTCAGGACAAGAAAGAGAAATTGGTTGAATTAACTGTTTTTGTATTAGAATGACAAAGTAAAATAGAAAGAAATGAATAAAGCGGTGAATGAGGAAGGCAATAGAAAGAGGGACAACAGCAACAATAACAGATTGCATGAAGTGAGAACACTGGCAGATGGTGAGAGACCAAGATGCTGACTTGCATTTTTATCTTTATACTGTGTTCTCTTTAAGCCATACTCCAGGGCAGCACCTGTAAGAGCAGTTTGGGTCTGTACAATGAGTTGTACACAGTATGTTTGATTACTCAGGAGGGTTAAGATGTCCCTAGCCCTGCCAGACTTCCAGTCAGTGCTTTCGTCTGACGCACACAGTGAATCATCCTTCTTCCAGCATAACTCTCCCTTCAGCCGTCTCTCTGACACATTTCTCCTTTGCTCTGTTCCACTAAGAGGCCCATTGACACAGCAGAGCCTTAATCACAGCTTTGGAATCCACCTGCTTAACTCAGGAACCTGCAAATGGCAGGAGTAACCCAAACCCATGGCTGCGTGGAAACAAAATACACCGTGCTGTGGCTTGGGTGTAGAATTACCTTAAAGCCCCCTGTGGTATCCATCACTACTCAGTCCCAGAGTCCTTGTAATGACATTGTGTGACATTCAATACCTCATCAGAGACTGACTGGTAATGGAGAGGTCCCCCTTTGACCATGATCCAACACTGTATTTGCAACTTAAACAATGCAGTCACAAAACTATATAAAAGTGTAAATGATATGATTCACACATAGAAAACAGTTACCTCAAATCCAGTCTTATCTTTTGTCATCAAACATATATTATGCAACCAATCATAGGACCACATAAAATAGACAACAATGACCTTGATGAATTCAAGTGAGGTGTCTTTCTAAATGGTGCATTTGATGGGACAATGTTTCAGTAAAAGGAAATTATATTTGACCAAGCATAATTATTTTATGAATGCACTAGGTGGATGTACTGAAGACATTGTGGATTATCAGACACTTTCCAGTCTACAGTAGCTTTACATGGCACAGTTACAGTAAGCCTACCTTCAAAGACAGTGAAATTTAGTTAAATGATGTAACCTGTACTCTCATGTTAATAATGATGGAATAATTTGGATTAACATCTGACATTTATCCTCAGCATTGTTTGTGTGGTGACGCTGAGCAGTGAAATATATTATTATGTACATCATCCTGGCCATAAACAGTGTCAGACTGGTGAGGCAGTCCCTTATTCATACCGTCTCCACGGTTACAGGGCCCTTTCTCATTCATAAGTGTATCCATGGCAACAGGGACTTCGGCTCATTGATAGAATCTTTATATCACCTTGGTAACAGGGCCAAAGGAGGAGCCTGAGTAATTGTTTTTTTTTTCAATACAAAGTATCCCAACTCATACAGACAAACACCCACATAAAGCAGGCCACAAATAGATGAGAACTGTCACACAGCACTCAGGTGATGGAGGCACATCAAACAGAGACTCGATATGCTGGAAACAAAACTAAAGGACATTGTTCCTTTTTACATGCACACTAGTGATTCTGTAAATCCAAAAACCTCCCTCTTTTTATTCAACTATTTTTTAACAGTTTGAAATCACAGAGTAAATAAATATTTATATATTCATAAAATAGAAAACATATACTGTTTAGACAGTGTAAGCCCTTATAATTAGAGGTTCAGTCTTTCATTTATATAGACACAATTACAGTGGCTAGAACTGGCCATTGAACAAACAAGTACATAACTGTGTCCTATTTAAGCAAGCTAAATATCAAGAATCATTGACAAATCAATAATTGGCTTGACCAGTATATAATCAATAATGTCACTGATATCAATACAATGGTATCAGTTCTCATCTAATCAATGCCAAGCCAGGACTGAGAGGACTATGAAGGTGGTAAAGAAAGGGAAGAATGCAAAGCAGAAGTGGCTGTAAACTAAGTGTAATTGGACTAACAATCAATACACATAAAAAACAACTAGCTTATTCCCAGGGCCAAACCACTATATTACTGCACACACACTTTACAGGAGATTTACAGGAGATGTAAACTTTCTGTTGTGATCTTAATTTCAGACATGCTGAGTGTCATTTGTGTCTTGCCTTTGTATGTGATAAAGAGAATAAGAGACAATGTCTACATGCACTCTACAGACACCAGGAAATGAAAAAGAATGTTTGAAATGGAAATGTGCTCATGCACTGGGCAGTCACTTATCAAAGGATTCAACCATAGGTGGGTTGAAAGGCCAACTAGCGTTTCATCTTCAAAGAACAGCTAAAAAGCAGCCAGGCCATTTAAAGAGCACAAGAGAGACAGAGTGTGTATGATGAGTGTATGGTATGGTACACAGAAAGTAACAGTCCACACAAAACATTGTATATACCAATTGTATCTACCAGAGCAACTACAGTTGAGTACAGACAGAGGTTCTCAGTCATCCAGGACATATTCAAGAAAAGGTTTCAACAAAGGCATCTGGATGTAGGCTTGAAGGTGAGGACGTTTCGTCCCTCATCCAAGGGACTGTCAGTTCTGAGTTCAACTGATAAGAGAGCTGAGTTTATATCCCTCAGAGGGAGGGGTTTAGCCGGAAACTACTGTGATTGGACAAGGCTGATGGATATAAACTCAGCTCTCTTATCAGTTGAACTCAGAACTGACAGTCCCTTGGATGAGGGACAAAACGTCTTCTCCTTCAAACCTACATCCAGATGCCTTCGTTGAAACCTTTTCTTATAAAGTCTACTACATTTGTACCTCTAGACACACATTAAACATCAAATATGCTATGAACTAATATTCTATTGTGAATCAGGCTTTTGACCTTAGTCCACCTGATTTACTGGTTTACTTTGCATAATATTATATGTACACCGAACAAATTATTATTATTATTAGACAGTGAATAACCATTAACACCCACATTCATTCACTATGAGCAATTTAGAGTCACCAGTTTATGATCATTCTGTACGTCTTTGGACAGTAGGTGGAAGCCAGGAGTGCCTGAAAAGAACCCACCGAAGCATGAGGAGGACAAAGGATGAATCCCATGCCTTTCTGGCAGGAGTGCATCCATCTTTGGTATCTTATGTTTAACTTTTCTGTAATAATTGCTAAAAATAATGAAAAAAGGTGATTTATTTACATCTTTTCCACTGAGCATTACACTATATATAATAAAGTTTCAGTGGTGCTTCTTGAGCAGTTCACAAAATGCAGCATGGCCTTAATGAGGGGAAGCCAATGGCCAACACAATTAGACTTTTTATGAATTGTTTCTATGTATGTATTCCAGGGTCTTTTTTCACAGGGTAACTACTCCTCTTTTTTACAACAATGTCACCTGTGCACTTTTCCTCCATGCTGTTTTCTACCCTTTTATCCACTATTATTTAGGGTCCCCAGTTGCCCACAGCCCCCCTCTTTGTCTGTGTATCTTGTGGTGACATTTGTTCACAACCCAGGCTGCTGGCTGCCTGCAGTTCTGCTCTTTGATCTGGCTCCTGCCTTCCCCAGAATGGTGCCTTTCATTAGGGCACTCTTACATACTGAAACATTTACACACAAAGGTGAAGACAAACCTTGGGATTCTTTATGAAGTTATTATTATACTGAGTGATATTTATTGTGAGCTCTGTGTGTATTTGTTCAGGACTTACCCAGTGAGTACCACCACAAAGTCCATCACGTTCCATCCGTTTCGCAGATAAGAATTCTTGTGGAAGGCAAAACCAAGTGCCAGGATCTTTATTCCAGATTCAAAGCAGAAGATCCCAATGAAGTACGGCTCAGTATCATCCTGATGGGACAAAGACAGGAAAGCAAAAACACACAAAAAAAAGATTGTAAGAAAGAGGTTGTCTTGTTTAACACTTAACTTGACTTCACGGGTGTGTTTAAGCGTGTGCAGCTCACCAGACGTTCAGACAACGGTGTCTTATCTCCATCAGGCAAATGCTGTTCCAGCGCCAGGACAATGCAGTTGGCAATGATGGTGGCTAGAATCATCCACTCAAATGGAGTAAGAAATGCAGGTCAAGGAACATAAAACACTAAAACAAGACATAGTGATTAAAGTGATATATTACCACAGCTTTTCCGTTTTTCTGAGCAGAAACCACATTTACAAGAACGGTTACTGAACAGCATTATTGATATGGTGTTCATTGTGCCAGGGATGCTACATATTGCACAATAACTGCCGAATCAGATGGAGTTTAAAAGCAACACTATGTAACTATTTTTTTTTGCCATAAAATGCACACCCTCAACATTATTACAATATATAGCCTCAAAAATGGTTCGATGCATTTGCAGACAGACCTCACCGAAATATTATGTCTTGTTGCTTTAAGACAGTGGGGTCAAACTCAAAGTGGTGAGGGGCCGGATAGTTAAAAAGAATCCTTTCAGGGGCCAAAGATGATGCCAATTTGCTTTTATTTAATTTTGAATGTGAGATGTTATTTTCATTTGAGTCTTACAAAAGTTAAACAGGTTTTAGATAGATTTGAACAGGTTTTAGTTGGATTTGAACAGGTTTAATTGGATGTGAACAGGTCTTAGATGGATTTGAAAAAAATGTAGTTGGATTTGAGCAGATTTTATTTATCTTTGTAGCAAAAATCAAATCCATCTAAAACTTGTTCACATCAAATTAAAACCTAGTACCAAAAATGCACCCTTCTAAATGCATTGACGGACTACATAAAACTTTGTAAAGGGCTGCATTTGGCTCCCGGGCCTTAAGTTGGACATGTGTGCTTTAAGATGTGGTGTGAGTCGACCATGCAAAGTTAATGGCACCAGTGGATTTGCAAAACCTTGTATATATTTATATTTGAGTCATAGCATTTCTGAAATAGTCCTCAATGTTTTCTGTTTTCTAGTCTTGACGTGCAATACAATTCACAAAGTTATATTATATTAGACACAATCTGGAATTGAAATATAAGTGCTTTACACAAGGTAATGTAGTCTATTGCATGAACTGTAAATGCATAGGTGTGTAATGTGCAGTATAATAAAGTAACCAAACAATCCATCATTTCTACTGATAACTGAACTGTAAAGGAATTATTTAAAGGTAAGGTCAGTTGTAGGTTAGTGCAGTGAATTTATATTGTTCTGTTATGTACATACGAGCCATGAAAAAGGTAAAATGTAGTTTCTGGTACCAAATCAATACGAGCAAATGCAAACACGCCCAACGGACACAGATTCCAATGATTAAAAGAGGTGATAGTAAACAGGACAGGTAAGATTAAATGTGCCATCACAGCCTAGGCCACTATAACTCCTCAGGGCTAAATTAGTTAGAGAGAGGCGCAGCAGTGAGTGAAGTACGAATACAAAGAAGCAAGGAGGTATATCTTATTGTATATCTAATTGTATTTGTCACATTCCTCCCCTCTTTATAACACACACACACACACAGGCTCACTCGGTAGCTTCATAAATCAATGCGGCTGTCTCTTTAAGGTCAAAAGATAAATAGTTACATTAGAGGAAAGAAAGCGGGGAGGAAGTGTGACTGAGGGAGTGCACATCTGTACAGGTGATGAATGAAGGATTACGGAGGAAACGTGGAGGAGGAAAAAATGCAAGGACAAAGCGTAATGTTTGCACAACCCTTGTCTGTTTTAGACGTGCAGTTGTACATATTGAACATGTATAAGTCCTCTCTTCTGATTCCAATGTGGGTAGCTCTCCCCGTGACAGAAGCAAGAGAAAAATGTTATGTCTCAGACTGAAAGAGCTGAGATCTATTTATGGAAATCTGCGGCGCATGATGCAGTGGATCCACTTGTGTCCAGTCAGTCTGAATGGACAGTGAAAGCTGCTGACACCACGAGTCGCCTGGTGACTGTGTTTGACCGCTCCAAACAGCCACACATAAGTAGAACACCCAGGGCAATGCTCAATTAGCCTGCTGCCCTAACTGTGTATGGATGTATAGTGCTGTGTGTCAGGCTGAGGACGGGCTGGTGTAGTACAGAAAGAGGCTAATACAGAAGGGCATAAGGACAACCCAAATGTGTGTCTCTGTCTGCAATGTCCCCTTACATAAATTTAGATTTACTGGCCCATTTAGTCTACTTCAAGGTGATGCACAATGTATTTCTTCTTAACATTGGCACTGCCTCTGGAGGTATTATAGTTCTGGGAACCATATTTGTTCATGCACATTTATAATTATAATTAATAACTGTCTTAAACTCACATACATACAGTACAGATCTCCTTAGTGGGGATTAATCAGTTAACATAAGATATTTAGTGTACAGCACATACTCCTAGTATATAAAAATGAGTCATCCGCAGCCATAAACCTTCAATAATAAATCGACTCTTCCTCCTTTCAACATGCCGGCTATGTATAGCAACATGCCGGAGTTAAAAGCGATGAAGGAATTAAAGGCAGCAGAGAATATATTCTGCTGTCCTTCATATGTGTCGAAGCCGTAAGCTCCATTTTCTTTGCATTTAGATGTTTTTGTGTGCATTTATACACCTTAATGGGACAGCAGTAAGTCATAAACACATAAACTGAGGTGTCTTGCCAAGAATATAGAATGCAGGCCTATAAACGAGGCCTGTGCCAAATGATGATGACCACCTTACTCTTAAACATCCCTTTAATGGCAGTACAATACATGTCTGTAAAAGAAACAGTTAATGTAAGGCCTCTATTTGACCAAATGTTTGCCTAAATACTTAGAATATGTGATGGTTACCCTGAAGGACACACAATAAAATGTATAGTCTACAGTCAGTGGACATCTATTAGGTACACCACAAACATCCATACAAAGATTGATAGTGACTGTGTTTCTCCGGCTTGACTCCCCACCCCATACCCCCAACTCCCATACTGATTATCTCTGGTCCGTCTGCTTTTTTGCATTTCTCATTCCCATCTCCGCTCAGTCCACCTTTCGAGCACTGAGCGCAGCCATCAATCATCCCTATCATTCCATCGCTATTCAGTCGAAAAGAGATGCCGTGTCAGCAAACATGCAAGTACAGGAACAGGGGATGAAAATGTTGGATAGCAGCAAATATATGAAAAAAAGAGCGAGAGAGAAGGAAAAAGGGGTAGTGCGGGATGAAAGAAAGTGTCCTGTAGGCAGAGTCATGATTGAAAAGAGTGATGTGAGTGGTGGGGAATAAAAGCGAGGAAGACAGGGCTGGAGCGGTGGGAGGAGGACTACAGCGGGGACAGGCAGCAGACGAGTGCTGATAGAGGGATAAACAGACAGAGTGACACTGGCCAGCAGAGTATTGCTGTGGCTTCTTCTCCTGAGTGCTGTGAAAGTAGGTTAGTGGCAACAACACGACGGGAGGAAGACAGGAAGATGGAGGCTATATGTCAAGCTGTCACATACACTGTGTTTTGTGTATGAACTGTACATATATGTGCCCCTGAGTATCCAGAACTCCCAGATATGGACAAACCGGACAAGCAGTAGTTTTCTAGGTCTTCTTTTGTTTCTATCCGCATAAATGTTAAACATGAAGCAAAATAAAAACTAAAATAATATTACGATCCAGACGAGCAGTATAATATTTTCAGAAACAATAAAAGTCAAAGTGTTGAGGCAATCCATATCTATAAAGGTAATTGTTATTGTAAACTTACAATTCAGTGACATTTATTTAATTTTTCCGATATTTGCATCTCGCTGGCCAAAAGCAATATTAGCTGCTTTGGTACACCATAAAAGAGGCTTAAACAATATCAAACTCATCACATTCCCAATGCTTACATGTCATTTTTCATGTAATAGGTGGTGTGATTATTGGCAATGTGTTTATCAATTCAAAAAGAAGCCCACCAACATACAATTTACTGGATTGTTTATATTTTTAACACAGAAACTAGACACTAGCTAAAAAATAAAGAGTGGGATTGTGTGTTTATGCCGTAATGGTAGAGTGTTTGAAACAAACAGAAGTGCATGGTGCTACAGCCGTTGCAGTCGCCCACTCATCCTCTGTTTATTTCATGTGGCATATGTTGCCTCGGTCTCACCACTGCCAGCACCTCCTCTGAGCTGTGGAGCCTCGGACTAGTGTTTATCTGTGTGCCTGGCACTGTTGCACTTTCTGGCCTGTCTGCTTTTCCTGCTTTTCTACAACCTGCAGGTTTACCAGTAACAGCCGCAGCACATGGTTCATCTTCTCCCAAACTCACATTTTACAATCCCCAAAGTAGGGAGGCCTCATTCACAAAAATGGGAATGAAAACTAGTCTCAAAGTGAGACTGAATATTTCTAATGAGCCACAGAACACAGCTTAGAAAAAAGGAAAGCAGTGTAGAAAATGCAACAACTGAACTAAAATAATGGTAGCGCCTTATATTCCAGATCAGAAATAACATGGTAATACTGAGGTAATTATGGTTAATTAATGATCACCAATATTTACGACATGTTACAGCCACAGAATAAGCTCTATTAACTCAAGCTGGATTGGATTTGTATCATATTTTAAGCCTCTATGCTTTTACAGTCATTTCATATTCATTTCATATAGAACTTTGTGGGTAATGAACAGAAATCTGAGCCTTATAATGCACTTCACCAAACATCAAATGAGTGAAGAGTGAAGGAACTCAAACTCTGGTCTCTCTAATTAAGAGCTCAGTGAGCTATCCCAGCAGCCAACAGTCCACTTCCAATTGAAGGATAAAAATGATTACTGGAAATACAGTTGACTGATATTTTCCACCTTTTTTGTGAATTCATAACCAGTTTAATACAGTCATGTGGAAAGGTTAGTGACTATACTAATTCAACCCTGTTTGAGTTAATAGTGCTTATTTCATGGTAAATATTGGCTATTTTATGGAAACTAATGAGCATCCCAATAAAACCACAATTAACTACAATTACTATAGTATTTTCAATTTGTTACCATCTTATTAGTCCGTTTGCTAGCTCCCCCAGTGCTACCAAAATCAATTGTACATCTAGTAAAGAATAATGAGAGAATAAATCAGTGATTGTATGGGTAAAGATTAGTCTGTAGCAATAAATACAAATCAAGAACAGAGCCCTTCCGACAAAAAAATAAATTAAATGTAAAATGATCTCTCAAGCAAGACGGGATGCCTGAAAATGCACAAAAGATCCTGAGCATTAGTGATAGCTCATGCATGTTTACCATACCAGCTAATGGGTTACATAGAAACGCTCTGCAAAACTATTGGGCAACCTGGAGAAACCAACATTTTAATGTTCATTTATACTACAGTGCTTTGGCTGTAGTTGTCATTTTAATTAATCCACATTAGTCTGGACATAGCCAGACACAACACCAACCGAGGCCATAAGCGTTTTAAAACCAAAAGAAAATCTTCACACACTGGTGAATACAAAACGGAACATCTAAATGGCATAGGCCTTTCTAAACTTGATATTATTCTCTACATATCCCTGTGTGTGTGCCTGCTCATGTAAACCCAGTGCCAGTCTGCCTGGAGGGCCTCAGGATACGGATCAATTCACACATTTATTAGCAGACAGTCGAAGGTATGAGGTGGGCAGATTGAGCCCAGAGGGAACACGCACACTGAATCACACAGCTCATACAACATGCTGCCGTACACAAACACAACTTAACCACACTCCATTTGCTGCTGTCAGAACGCTCAGCAAAATGTTCCCAACTTCAAACAAAGGCTTGCATTTGCACCACAAAAACAGAGAAGCAAGCAGAAGACACATCAGATTAAATTTATCAAAAGTGAAAGGAGAGAGAAGGGACACAAACGCATCATTGTTCAACTGCCCCATAGGTTTAGAGGCTTTAACCGGAGTTTGGTCTGACCCTAATCAATGCAACATTTTAAAAGTGACCCTGGCGTGTTGTGTTTTCACTGCTACACTGGCAGCCTTAAGTGCACTTTGTGTTAAATGATTTTAAAGCCGGCAGACAGAGTTTGATATTCTCTCTCCCTCAGTCTGTCCGTTTCCCTCAACGTTCTAATTAGTCGAATGTCTTAGTGACCCAAACTAGACACCGCCTTGGTCCAAGCCATCCACAGCCTTTTGCTTTCTGTCCCCGTTTTCAAACAGTACTTATTTTAGGCATGTAGACGCTAATGTAAAAAAATGAAATAAAAAATCCCGTGAGTGTATGTACGCCTTTAGGCACGAGAGGATAACAGATTCTGACGGTATGATAACCTTGAGGAAAAATGTCATGGTATTACAGTGTTATTGAGGACAACTTCCATAGCTTTTCATTTCTAAGTAAATGAAACACACGGAAATGTTTTGGATCCACTTATTCTACCAAAATAAATAAATAAAGCCCCTTATTATTCTACGTGTTGATGTAATATTTTAATAGCGAAAACAGTTGAAGAGGTATAGATAAGAAAGCTGTAAACATGTCATTCAGTCATTTCTAGGCTTGTCTCATCAGCTCATTTAAAAAAAACACACACATATAATCAGTGTGTCATAGCATTTAACCCATGACATTTTAAAACCTTGCTATACCTCAAAACAAGTCCCATCATCCCGTACTCAAAATGGCAGACAGTGATTAATGACCAAATAATTGTGAGAGAACACAACCACTTAGAAATCACAAAACTAAGAGCATATTAAGTCTATAGTTACCATCTGACAGTTGCAAACTGGAGAGTGGCCAATAAATAATTTAGATTCTGCAGTGAACGTACATCACCGGCCCTCCACATCCAAGCTTCACCGTTACTGTTCACTTCTCCTTTAGCACTTTCTGCCGTCTCTAACTGGGCACCTAGTCTGTAACGCCTGAAAAAAATGAATGGCCACTCAATTACAGTTGGGTCAGACATACCAAAAATAATAATAATTCAAAGCATTGGTGTGATTTAGAGATAAAGAGCACTTGAGAGACAGGGATGAGTGCCCAGTCCAACTCATGGAGCCTGGGAGAAAACAGATCTGGTGAGTCTTGAATGGTCATTTGATCTCTCATTGATTTTAGGTTGATGTGGATCAGGAATAAAAGGCAGTGTTACACTTAGAACACAAGACACCAGTCACACAGATGCACAGGAATCATGTGGTGTCTTTGTGTTTAAACCCACTGATTTTGGCTCTGAGTAATATTGTCTGTAAAGGTGATGTGATGGGGTAACCATTTGCTTTGATTTGATTGGTGGTGGGCAGGTTAGTTTGCTTTTTAAAATCACAACACACCATGTCTTCACTGTTGCACCTTGTCTCTACGAACTATACAGTCTCTAGAGTGGTTCTATTTTCATAATTAATTTCAATTTGTAACAGTGGTAATTCAGACAGCACATTATTTAGTTATATTTCACACCCAGCTCCACATTACAATCAATACTTACAGCATACATTGACTTTCTCTCCGTTTACACTGGGGGAAAGCACAAGTTAATGTACGCCCATAACGCACGCCACCGTATGGCGCACATGAAATGTCATGAGGGTTGTGGATTCATTTATGTTCATTTGACTGTAAAACTGTATAGAGAGCAGTGTGAACATATAGAATACAACTGGATATGCGGACACAAAAACATCCATACAGCATCTTGACACCAGATAGGGATATATCGAACAAGGTCAACCAGGCACACAGGGTCATAGGTCAGCGGAGAAGTCAATATTAAGAGATTACATTTCTGCAAGAGACACTTCAGTCACATGGTTTGTTATTAATGAGCATGTGTAGTAACAGGGATAACAGCACAAAGTGGCAGCAAATTTTGTAACAATCAATGCCTTCTGCAAAAGCTCTGGGGCCAAATAGCCAAAAGAATACTAGCCATTAATAAACATGATTCACCTGGAGCTGGTATTAGTTTAAAGTTTGGATGTAAGAAACATATTTATTAGTAGCAAACAATAAACACTTACTAAATAGCTCAGGGTGGACAAACTGAACACTGCTGGAGGACTGTATGCTTCTTTTTTAACAGAGTAGCTTGTATGTATTACTCAGACCTGTTTCTGAGTCTTATGGCTGCCATTGCATTCATTGTTCATACTGTATAATCATGAGGAGAACAAGGGACATTAAATAGTGAATGTAGGAAACTGATGCAGCGAGTTAAGAATGCTGGGAATAAACCAGAAACCATCTTCTACTTTTGATTGCAGCAGTATTTAGCTATGCCTCATGTCTTTTCTTAATACTAATTAAAGGCATTTAAGGCAGGAAATTCACATTTTATAGAAAATTGTGTGGTTTGACTGTCACTGCACAACGTGAAGAGGAAACACAAGCCTCTTAATTCCGAACTCTCATGCAACAACCCGACTCATAATTACGACAAATGTATCTTTGGTTGTTTTGCCTTCAGAAAATACCGGCATTAGCATAGCGTCTGGTATTTTCCTTTCAATGTTCCTTCCATCAGCATGTTTAACAATCAATTTTAAATTACCCCCAAAATCCAATCCAGCCTTGACCTTCCCTCCTTGTAACATCAGATATACCACACACAACCCTCACAACCCAGGATTTGTACTTGTATGAAAGAGTTTACATCAACCACCCACAGCGATTTACTTAAGGACAACTCCTAATGCCATTCATCATTTTTTCCCAAGTGCGAGCCTTCATTAGCACCTTAGCTAAGAGGTGTGTAATTACAGACTAACAACGTCACGCTGTAGTTTTATAAAGGGGACATTGTCGAGCTTGCATATAGCTGTTGACTTGAGTCGTAGCCTGCTATCATAATGTCCCGCAAGCATCTATCTAATATCAGCCGCCTGTGCTGATGAAGCTAAACGCTGCCTGAGATGCATGCAGTCTATAGACAAACAATGTGCACCTTTAACCCAACATGACTGCTGTGTGTGAATGAGTGAAACTGGTCTGGAGTCAGATTAGAGTCACATAACGTTCAATCAAGGTGTGAATAAAAAGTAGATTCACTCTCTAATTTTAATGCCAAGTACGCAAAAATATCAGCACATCGCTATTCTGCTGCACTGTAGGAAAACATGGGAAATCATTAACTGTCATCACTTCCCCATAGTCTGCAATATTTATAAATTGATTTCAAAAGCAAATACAAGAAAACACCGTGTCTCACATGTTCAATTTCTTTTTAAAATGGATGTATATGGCCTACTCTCAAAACAACCGTCGCCTCAAATGGCTTCACAGATGTTTAAAACACCCCTCGTCATTAACCACTGCTCAGGATCACATCACCCACGAGTCCTTTGCTGTAAATCAACCTTATTATTTCTATTTGGTTTTGATAAATGTAGTCATATCGATATAAAACCATCCAACATTTCTCGTGACTCCGAAACAGTCACGATTCAAAGTGACTATGAGTAGCTCTTACATTTCACTAGAGCAGCGCAATTAGTGTGTATAGTTATGTCAAGGCTCAAGCATCAGTATAGATCAATACAATCATTACCCCAATTCCCCCCTGCCATTAACACTACACAGAAACTTACTCCACGCATCCGTGCTTCCAAATGCAGGGAGTAAAATCACTCAAATCACTCGCCATTTCTATCTCTCTCCAGTGTCTACACATCCTCATCAATGTCCTAAATCGTTCATATCAATCCTTTTATGCAAAGACACTGCAGGATACCCTTTAAAGTCATTATGGGACCAAGCCTTTAAGACCTAAAAATGTGTGCAGAATATAACTAGTTTGAGAATCAAATGTTTTTGGCAAAGATGAGTTCAGAGTTTAGTATTATGTATTTTTACAGGCACATTAATGTTTAAATGTACACAGTATGACAGCGCTTTCCAACCAGCAGCACCACCTCACAACTCGGAGTGATGGCACATTCATTCAGTGACACCTGCAGATTGTGTGATAAAGTGAGGCTCCTAGGGGTGGGGGAATGACATACCGTGTGAGTTAATGGGCCCACATGCTCACACAACATACTACTATGCCAGCGGTGTGTGGCTTTCACGTTGCATCTTTAGAGAGACACCTGCATCACGCTGATAGGGAGCCTGCACTTGCACAATTCCTGTCGCTCATTTTCATCTTCCTTCTCACCTTTCCTCCTCCCCTCCCCCTCCTCGCTCTACCCTCCATCCCTCTGTACCTCAGTGTGTGCTAGGCGCTGCACATGCTGACATCAGCAACCAGCAGCGCCCCCTAGAACACCCCCCCCCCTCCACACACACACACACACACACACACACACACACACACACACACACACACACACACACACACACACCGTTACACACAAACACACACCAACGCACACAAGGCGCGTATATCAAGCAGGTCCCGAGTCGAGTCTGACACGGAACGACTAACAAATGTGATTGATAGTGATCGACAGCCTCGTAAAAAGTGCTGTTGGTTCACGGCCCCGGCCTTAATTAACTATAAATTTCTAAGTTCAGTATTCCCTGTGTCAACACAACGGGTCCAGGCTGATACATCTACTTGTAGGCTACAGACAATAAGTCAACACAGGTCAGAGTATAGCCGGTGTGCACTATTAGGCCTACCTGATCAGGTACCCCATGAGGCCTAAAAGACAAAGATGCTTTACCCTCTGAACGCTTAAAGGATATGGCCATTCGGTGATCTTTTTGGCGTATTTTCTCACGAAGTTGTCTTCACTAAAGATGAACAGCGAGCGGTTGACAGTAAAGCAGTTCTGGCGCACGGGGATGGGGTTATAAAGGGCCATAGTCCGCGCTCTTTGCGCCATCGACTGTTTGTACATTCTCTGGGCCCCGGGTCCTCCAGGTGGCCCGTGCATACCGTGCCCGTGGCCATGCCCGTGGCCGTGGCCGTGACCGTGTCCGTGGGGTCCTCCTTGCCTGCTGCCACCACGGCCTCCAGGGCCACCGCCGCCATACCTGGCCGGCATCTCGTCTCCGAACCGCGCCATTCTCTGCACACCAAAAGCCAATCTTTACGAAGAAGCGGAGAAGGAGAGCAATTCTCAGCTGTGCAGCCACACAACATTACATCCCATCTGGATCAGAACGTCTCATGTACTCAACGGGTTGTCTTGTAGAGGCAAAGGCTGAACACCTGCACCCGGCGCGCGCTCTGCTGTGCCGAGCAGGTAGGATTCAGTAAAGGAGGCCGCCCATGTACCGTCGCCGTGCGTCTCAGCCAGCGGCCAGCTGTGGCTCCGAGGAAATCAAACGTGTGGTCCCCGAACAGGCAGCGCGCACTGCACGGTCGAGCTGATGTGGGGTGTCTCCGCTTGGGTGTCCGTAAAAGGCAGGATTCGGCCCCAACATAAAATCAACAAGAGGCTGTAGCCTGCTGACATGAATGTTTCATATTGTCCATGGCTCATGCTTGTATTAGGGCGCAGCACGGCGTACGTCTTCCCTCTAGTAACAACATAAATGACACAAATGATGCCTCGAACACGGGCCTCAATAAATCAGATTGTCCAAAAAACATGTAAAAAAGCATTGACAGCGCGTTGTCTAGACGGCGCTCAGTGATGTTTCACTTGGCATTTTGGAACAAAATATGGCATTCAAAGGCGGAAAATCTCCTATTATTTATTTATTTCAAAAACATCCGCAATGTTTGGTACAGTGTGTGGCAATAATGGTTTTACCAGTTCGCTCAGGTAATTGAAAAATGAACGATGTGACAGTCCCTATTCTTATTTCAAAGAGAAAATAGAGAATACCGCACTCCATTGACGCGTCGCGGTCATTGTTGCCAATGTGGACGGAACGCTCTTCTCAAACATTCTCCTCGTTGTGTTCGTCACCTGCGCTTGCATCCAGGAGCCGAGCGGGGACATCCACGGTGTCGTCAAAGGCAAGGATACGGCGGCCGCCTGTCGCCCGTCTTACAGCCTCTCATCTTGTCGCTGTGGCTCGTCGAAGGTGCAGCAGTCCCAGCACGGTCCCTTAGCATTCCCGCCCCTAAAAGCTCTCCCTTCTGTCCGCACTGATGAGCCCCAATGTCCTGGCTGCGCGTCCACTGTCTCACTGGAGCGTCGCGTTCAGAGCGGCCTCCTCTCTGCTCGGCCCCGGGGACAGGAGGAGGAGGGGGAGGAGGGACGCGCGGACGTGTTGGTAAATGGATAAAGGCTAAAATGAAACACAGGACGGCATCTTGACTGTCCACTTCTGAGCATTCGCATCTAGTAATTTGTGTCTCTTTATTTGATCTGTTTTATGTTAAATCAAATGCAAGAAAGAAAAGGAGGGAGGGAAGAATGTGAGTTGCGTGGAAAGGGGGGTCGGGGGGGGGTCTTTTCTGCTTCTGCACCCGCAGCACATGACGCACGCGCTCCGTCCAACTTCCAGACGTAGCTGTCACGGACACCGTCTTTCAGATCGGCGTGAGTATCTGTGAAGCCCAGCCCTGGTCTGCATTAACCATCACGTCATGGTCAGAGTGACACGCCGCGGCGCTGCTACAGGACCCTAACACCTAAAGACCCATAAAGCCTTTTAATTATCGCCACATGTGTGAGGAAGGTGAGGAGAAGGGATGCGGTAGCTTCGGCGAAAATACAGCTGCAACCCAAAGCTGGCAATGATTTCGTACGTGCGCGTGTTTGTGACGGAAGGTGGAGGGAGAGAGGGAGGCTATTCTTAGCAACAGACATTTGGAAATTAATGGACGAAGAGAACTCTCCTTCTCTACCCCTCCCTCACAGAAACACAGTGGTTCTTCTTTCTCCTCCTCCTCCTCCTCCTCCTCCTCTAGGCGTTTTCCACCAAAACACTGGTATCTGCTCAAGGTGTGACCGTAGCCTTCTTTGCGCTAAAGCCGCGACAAAAACAGCAAAGACGCTCTGGCTTTTACGCAGAGCACACCACATTAGAGAAATATACAGTTGAACGATTATCTCTTCACTGTCAGTTTATGGTGGGGTTTCTGCTTGGCATGTATTGACATCATGCAAGATGTCAGAGCCGTCTAATATAAAATGAATGCCATGACTCACTTTCTAACGCGCAGTGGCCATGCAGGCTTTAAAGCTTCCCAGAGGAAAAGAAAAAAAAACACACTGCAGCCCACAGACAGGTTCTCTCCATCTATTATGTGACCTAATTGATTGACTACAGAAATAGCCGCATCTGTGAATGGGAAATGATCATAGCCACATCTACAGATTTTAAGGATGACTCGCTGAATTAATAACACACTTAAAGCAGGATGGAACCCTTCCCGCGCGCCGGCGTCAATCGATAAGCAGCGCGACCTTAAACGTCTATCCGATAAGTGAGAAAAGGGATCGTTTTGCTTTGTGTCCACTTAAGCGAGACTTCCTGCTGTGGGAGAGAGGCTGACCCCTGAACAAGGGCACGCATGAGTACCATTTTAAAAGCGTTTTTTTTTAATAAAATGTGGAAGAATGGAGGCTGGATGCTTGTCAATGATATAGTCACAGATTCCTGTTTCTGCTCTATAACTCCTAATGTCAAAGACAAGATAATTTAATCAACTTTTTTTGAACTTATAAAGCTCTTAAAGCGCATGAGAGCCTTTTCAGCACCATGGACAGCGCGCGTACAAAGCCAGAGCTAAAATAGGCAAAAACTAACGTCACAGTAGGTGTATACCACGTGACCCTGCATCTTTGAGTACTGTACCAGCATCTCCCCGACCTATAAAGCCTGTAAAATCTATAATGGGAAAATCATGATATAGTTGGACACTCTATGAGACAATCTTGAAGAAATGGCGGCTGCCCTCAGAGAATTGGCTATAAAATAGAATAGAATAGAATAGAATAGAATAGAATAGAATAATTGTCCACCATAGCATACAATTTTCCTTTGGCTCACCAATACATAAGACATATCAAAAATAAACACACAGCATATAGCATGATTTACATATATATTATATATTATACAAAATAACAATATAACAATATAATATACCAAATACATAAATATGCTAAAACCTGTACTAAAACACATTCCATACAAACACTAACCATGTCTGAGGGTTGCATGTTTCAAATTCATTTATGCTGTATTCAGAATATTTACTGCACATGGGACAAGTGACTTTTTAAAGACAGCCTCAGTGACCAGTGGGACTCTATAGCGTTTACCAGAGTGCATGAGTAGAAAGAGGACAGGAGCGGTCTGTCAACATACTTCTGGCTTTACTTAATGTCCTCTCTTTGCACAGTTGGCTCAGTTGTTTTTATGGCAACATATAATGGCTGTGACTGATTATATTCAATCAAAGTTAGTGAATGTACTACCTTAACAAATCAAACCAGTTCAAGTTTCATTTCTTAATTCCAGATGGAGTACTGTATTGACATCTTAATACATACATTTTATTATATTAATATTTGAATACAATGGACTATGACTGCACTGTTAATCAAAAAGGTATCACTATTGCAGCTTTATTCTGTGGATGTCTGTACAATTGACAAATGAGATGAAGCTGACTCAAAGCCCACTGTATAAAGATTATAAGCCTTTGATTTTTAATATGCTGGACATCTATATACTGATTAAAAAATACTTCTTTTAAAAGGAAATTCACATTAAAGCAGGAGGGAAGGTCATTCTGTTTTGACAAGTGTACTTTGCAGTCATTCTATTTAACTTCCCTGTTTTATTTAGGTAATAAAACAAAGTAACTGGTGATTTTGTGTTTAAAAGTGAAAACTATTTTGGAGACACTTCAAATTTTGACCAGTAAGTGATGGGCCCTTCTTCTCCTGACACTCAGGTGTAAATATATATTATGACCTTGAGTTGCACTGTGGAAGGTTAGAGTAAAGCTCCTCGGACAAAAGAAAACGCTGTCGAGGCTCAGATAGTGATGACATAGAAATGGGCCCACATACAGTTTAATAGGAGGATGGCAACGACTAGCTATGTATGTCAAAAAGGCTACAAAAATGATGTAACATTGGGACCAATCTGGTTTTGGGACAATGAATGCCTGCAGTTGTTTTTACTCTTTAGTTTCTAGCAGTTATTTTAGAAGGTTCAAGTGGTTTTATTTATTCAAATGTCCTCAGAAAATACACTGCAAATATGTGTGTATAAAGCATGTGTTTTTGGAAATGTCTCTGTGAAAAGGCCAAAGGCATTCTGAGCTGGAGCTTCTGAAAGACACCAGCCTGTTATTGCACACAACCGACACAGGCAGCACTGTTGAGCAATCCATCTAGTGCCACCCTACTTGGGCTTGTGCATTCTCTGTCAGTGTTGCTTCATTAACAATATATGTTATGGGCTACCACAATAAGTGCAACCACAGTGATTAAGAGTTCTATCTTATTTAACCTTACCTTAATGTACATGTGTAGGATTTTGTAACTGCCTAGACCCTGGCGTTGTTTCTTTTTCAATCAGACGTTCAAACAGTCGATATAGTTGTGCGGCTGGTCTTCTGAGGCGAGCACCTAAAAAGGAGTGTTGTGAGTCAATGATTCATAAGGCTGAATTATTCAATGGCTAGATTCATGTAGAGCATTTTGCCCCTGCTGAACCTAGTCTTCCACATAGCTCCTGGCAGACTTCCATGTAAACCTTTAGACGGCTTTTATTGTTAAAAAAATTCATAAAAAATAATCCCTTCCCTTAATTCTTACACAGACATGCCAATACTTGTTGTAGTATCTGCAAACTAAGTGTGCAGTGTAAACAGGCTGCATGATTTTACTGCATGATTCAACACAGGGCACGGAGATGCCCACAGGACACAAGCTGGCCGATGATATTGCAGCCAATCATAAATGCTTTAAATGACTGCACCAACTGGGAATTAGAAGATGAACCCAAAACACTCATCATGGCTGGCTGAATGTAATGCTTGGGGCAGCAGCATGGCATCCAACAATGCACTGGGCATCAGTCATATGTGTGTTGGAAGAGGGGAGGGGAGCTGGCTGTATTGTGGATGCTCACTGACCGAGACCGAGACTCACGGAAGGAGCACTAATAATCCTTAGCTATATGCACGTTATGGATATGTCACTACAGGCGTGTGATGCTTAAGAGACATGTGGTTTTGTGTGATAATGGAGTGTCATATATAAAACATTCAGAAATAAGCACAATGAATTTTTAAAGACCTAGAATGATTAGCCTAGTCATAACTAGGATACAGTAGCTCTGTTGGTCTTGCACAAGCAACCCCTCTCAGTTTTAGGCACAAGTATGCACTCTTTTTTATATTGAAATTCTCAACCCCACAGGCATATCTTCACATATTTCAATTCAATATAGACTATTTTAGTAAAGACTGTTTATGTATGTATATGTGTATATATATATTTCATGTATTCATGGAAAACTGAAGAGAAACCCCACCCAGATGCAGACAGATGCTAACTTCACACAGAATAAACAGACGTGACCAGAGATCAGAACTCTTCCTGCTGTGAACACCTTACTGCCACTTCCTCTTTCTCTACAAGGGTCCTTACTCTATTAGCAAAACTGAGCTCCAAATGCAATGGTATGCTGTGCTGAACACATCTTGGGGCATGACTTCCTCACCTTGAAGATATCTACAACATGTGCTGCAGATCTAGAGGCCGACAAGTTATGGGTGACATCCACCGCTCTGCCCATAATCTGTTCCAGTGGCTGCCCTCTGGGAGACGGCTGCGCTGTCTTCAGGCCAGAACTGAGAGGAGAAAGAAGAGCTTCTTCCCACAGGCCACATGTGTTATGAACTCTTGAATGAAATCTTTTAAAAATGTTTTACTTGTTTTTAGAAATATGTGTTTATTGATTTATTTACTGTATCTATAGTGTCGTGGCTTTTATTGAACAGTCTGCAGGGGCTTCACTGTACATTTCACAACAGTAGTGTAGAGTATGTGACAAATAAAGATCCATGCATCCATCCATCCACCCAGGTGTGTTTTAATATGGCGTATGCAGCTGGTGTGCTAAATTTGTATAAAAAGCTATGTTAAGCAGAAAAATGGTTGCTTTCGCACTAGAAATTGTTAGTCTTTTGTGTATGTTTTTTTGAGAAAAATTCAGATTGTATTGCAAAAATGAAAAACTCTGGGTGCCTCGGTGGCTCACCTGGTAGACCGTGGACCATATACCTGGGAGACTGGGGTTCAACTCCTGCTTGGGTCTAGCCAATGTAACTCCCCTCTCACTCACGGCCTGTTCCCTGTCTTTCAACTAACCTAAAATAAAGGCAAAAAAAAAAGAAAAAAAAGATAAACTGTAATAGGCTCAAACAACACTGAGAACACTTTTGGAGGAATTGACATTGAAAAATAGAAAAAGGTGCCAGGGAAACAGGTAAAAAAGAGCAGAAGAGGAAGTTGACACTGCTCCAGACTCGTAGTTGATATTAGCTGTTATAATCTAAACAGGTGTCACTCGTGAATTATAGAAATATTAATAATTTTTGTTTGTTGTTTTTTTTTTTTCCCATGTTTTTTTGTGTTCATATTCACAGCCTTCTACAAACGCACACTATCAAACATCAGTAGTACACTGATAGGCACATCATCAGAAAGGCAGAAATGTGAAAGAATGGTTAGGATTTGTCACTGCAGCGTGAAAGTGCTCGCTTTTGCATGAGACGGAAGATGTTTAGAATATTATGCATTTAGCTTTAGTTTTTCTGTTTTCAAAACTATGTAATGTTGTGAAAAAACTATAATGCTGAAAATCTTGAAGTAGCCCATCTTACCTCACTCTTTGGGGAACTGGGAGTCAAGTTTCCCAGGCTTCGTTCCTGTACTACCGCCCGCGGTAGTGGAAGATAATAAATAAATATCCAGTGTCTACTGCCCCACAGTGGTCACACCGAGACACTACACAGACGATATCGTTGACGTCAAAATGACCCAATTAGCAATAACCTGCCGCTGTTAGATAACACAAGGACAAATCATATTTATATGCATTAATACATACACGATTACATATACAGACCACAGTATTATCATCATCGCATTGTTATATGCCTTGACATTGCCTCCCTAGAGTTTTACTACACTCCCCATAATGCATTGCGCTTCAAAATGGCGATGCACACAGCTACATGAATTTGACATCTGCTAAACACAAAAAACTGGACCGAGTAACGAGGTCCTACGAATACATTTGAAATCACCGCCATGAAACCGTTTTTGATTTTGGTCAAACAGATTAAAAAACCTTTTATTCATCCGGTTCGGGGCTGCTGTGCTAACAACAGGCTGTTAGCTCCAAGAGAGGAGCCTCTGATCGTGGGCTCCAGCCCGAAGCTGGTGCATGGGCTCAGGTCACAGGTGGAGGTGAGGCCGGCCTTCATCACTGAGGAGGAGGAGGCTACTCTTCTGAAAGAGTTAGAGCCGGGTCTTAAGAAGAAACGATATGAATACGACCACTGGGACGACGTAAGGCTGACCTCCACATTTTTACACCTTCACGAGTTCATGAAGGACCCCAGACTATAACACTAGATCAATTAAATAAGCACTCTGTCATTTTGTAAACAGTAAATACCTTCTTACACCAAAAACACTATACTACCACTAAAAAAAAGGGGGGGAAGCCCCGCAGGAAGTCATTATTATAACTTTTAAACTTGTAATGATGTTTTTTAAACTCAAAATTGAGTTTTTTTTCAGTATTCTTGTAATTATTACTTTTGAAAGTCGCAATTAAGATTTTTGTTCTCATAATTATGACTATAAAAAACTATAAAACTAGACTATAAAACTATGACTTTCAAATGTAATAATTATGGGACTTAAAATACTCAATTTCGAGTTTTAAAAAGAGATGAGATTAAATGAGATAAAAGTCATAATTAAGACTTTCTGTGGAGCTTTTATTTAAAAAAAGATGTTCATGTGAATGCCTTTCATATTTTTGGCCCAAAATTCTGACCTCTGTTTTGTATTTTCTTATGCAGTGAAAATTTTGCCCTGTGGTCTGTGCATGATATGGCCATGGTGTTTTGGCAGATTTTTTTTTTTATTTCTTATTTTTAATTTAGTTTGAAAATAAGGAAGTTGTGTGCAACCTTAAATAAGCCTTTACGTTATATCCTGATGACTGAGAACCCTTCAGACTATGTCCTGTTCTATATCCAGGCTATCCACGGTTACAGAGAGACTGAGCGTGTGATGTGGGGGCCCGCGTGTGTGGACATCTTGAATCGTGTCCGATCTGTAGCGTTTCCTCAGGGCAGCTCACTCCTGGGACCTGTGCACATCTTAGATCTGGACAAGACTGGCTACATCAAGCCACATACTGACAGTGTAAAGGTAAAGGTGTCTTTTTAGGCCTTAGGGAAGGTATCTGTATATTCACTGTCTATATTTACAGTTTACCACTTCAATTCTGATGTTTCAGTTTTGTGGCAGCACAATCGCAGGGTTAAATCTTTTGTCGGACAGTGTGATGCGTTTAGTAAAAGAGGATGCCTCTGATGAGTGGCTCTGTCTGATGCTACCGCGATGTTCATTGTATATATTAAGGTACAACTTATAATATATTCAATGCATATGCAAGGATTTTATGTGCTTTACAGTTGTCTTTTTCTTTTCTCTAGAGATGAAGCCAGATATAACTTCACTCATGAGATTCTCAAAGATGAGGAGTCTGTGTTCAGTGGACAGAGAGTTCCTCGGCAGCGCCGTATCTCTGTTATTTGCCGGAACCTGCCAAGCTAACGCCACGTCAATGGACTCCAACATCTACAGGGAGAAACCGCAGTGACTGAATGAAAGTGAACCACTCTGACACCTTCATGTTAACTGTATATTGTTCATAAAAAGCTCACAAGCAAACCAAAAAAACAAATGAAGTCATATTTTAAGTGAATTGTAAATAGGTCCCAGTTAAAAAAGACAAATCATACCTTAAATCCATCACTATTATTGTTTCATTTATAAATATGTATGTGTAATACTTAGACAAGTATCAGATATTTCTGACTCATTTTGTAATAATTGAAAGCCCCTTTTTGTCACTGTTTGATATAAAATAATTAAGAAAACTGACTGCACTTTATCTAAATAAAAGCTCCTTCCTCATCTTTATTTTTCATTCTTGTATGATCAAGACACACCCTTCTGTCATGACAGTTGCTAGTACCTGCATCATTTTATGTTAGTATTAATGTTTAGACATGTTTTCACATGTACAGTGCTGGAAAAAAGTTTTCGAACATCCTTAAAATGTACACAGTCTGAAATGTCATCATGAAATATTGTGGAAAAATCTTTTTAGTGTTTTAAAAAGTGTGGCTGCATTAGACAGACACAAACAAATGCAAATGATTTTTTTTGTTTATTATTTACAAGAAAAACTAACAGAACTAAATTCTTGACACCTTCGATATTTCAGTTCTCAACATTGTCAGTATCAAACTCTAAAAAAAAAAAGACTGCAATATTGCACAAATGCATGGGGTGTCCGCAAAACCTTTTTTCCACCACTTTTTATTTTTATTTTTGACAAATTTAGATGATGATATTGCATGATACTTACTAGGTCTACTAGGTCCAGTAAAACTGAGGTGACACAATGTCTCACTTGTAAATCCCTTGAGTCCCTAATGCATCAGCCTGCTCATTCAAATGTATCAGTGCTTTGGTGCAGTGAATTTGTGCTCCAAAACCAAATGAGGTTTAAACAATGATTTACATTTAGCTCTGGGCAGGTGTCGAGAACTCATTTGAGTTACTTAACTTGTCTTTTACTCTTTATGGCTATGTTGCATTTGTAGACTATTGAAACCAACACGCTATAGGCCAACAGTACAAGCACAACGAGACTGCATCAGCAAAAACACAAATTTTACTTTAAGTTTTCAGTTTTACCTATGCCTTTACTCCTGAGTCTAATAAACTATGCTCATTTACTAGTAAAGTGCAATTATCTCCAGTAAAAATAATACATAAAATGACCATTTTTAGGTTATAGTTTATTTAATGTTTTAATATATTCAATGTCAGGTTTATTCAATAGTTCCAGGTAAAATGTTGCACACTTCTATTTCTAAATTTATGAGTTACTTTACATTGTTTTTTGCATCGTAATCCTCACAATCCTCTTTGTACGTCTGATGCAAATGTAATTAAATGTGCAAGTTGAACTGTGAGGTTCAGTGTTTAGTGGGTTGAAGCTTCCAGGATGAATTGCTGCCTCTTTTTACATCTCTTGGGTAAGTTAGAAATGAAATAATTAAATTGAGGAATTAGAACCAAAAGGGCATAAGAGACATTTAACTAACTTTACAGGAACCAAAACAATGACCATGTTGTTATCTGAAAAATACAGTTATATGATTCACAGACTAAATATTTCCGATGATGTTATACAGTCTATGATTGTTTCTAAAACCAATTACAGTATGTGCAATGTACAGTACGTTAATGTGCAAAAAAGGTATATAATTGTAAATAACTGGTAGATAATATATACATGTTTAACTGACTAACTTGTCTTTTTTTTGTTTTAGGTTTACTTTTTACTGTTGCCGACTGTGTTTTTCCTGCCGGTATGAACAATATTTCACTCACATAATGTCTACAATGAATAATATTGTGACTGACTGACTATTCTGCATTTGTCTTTAGGTTCCTGTGATGGTTACACCAATATAAGTGACCCTTGGCGTAACTCTGGCTACTCATCAATTTATTTTAGACTGAATCCACATGATGACACTGCTCTCGCTGGCTTTTGGTGGCGCTTTACAGGGGTCGGTGGAGACATATTGGTGTCAAACTGTTCACTAACCAAGGAAGGTGGTAACAAGTGGTCAGTGCATGTGAACCAGGCAGAAATACCACAGAGTGAATCCTCGACGGCAACTACTGTGACCGCATATAATAATGTTATAACATGTGAAGCCTCCACGTTCAGAATCTTAGTTGTTCTTTGTCCTGGAGGATTTTACATATATCAGCCAGTAAGTCACCTTGATTCCCAAGCAGGATACCTAACACGTAAGGATGGCAGTTATTCTTCATACATTTCATCCCACAGCATCATTTCAATTCAGCGTGGGATGTCTGTGTACAGGTCATTCTAGCTGTCAGCCGGACTCCTGTGGGCCGCTTGCTGTGTGTTACAATGCAGGGTCATGCAAGTGTATCTCTGGATACGACATGCCATCAGCCCAACCTCCTCCTCCTGATTCGTACGGCTGCCAAGGTGATTGATTATTTGGTCACAATTTGAGAAGATGTTTGTAGTACATTAAAATCCTGTGTTATTTTTATTTTCAGACATAAATGAATGCAGGGCGGTTACATATTTTTGTGGGTCTAACGCTAATTGTACGAATTATGTGGGAGGATACAATTGCACATGCTGGACTGGATACAATCCAACAGATCCAACACAAAAAACCAAGAAGACGAATCCATGCATCGGTACAGAAGACCCTTTAACCTTTTTTAACCTTTAAAAACGTTATTTCTGCAGTGGTAAAACCTGAGATGAAGTGAATGTTCACGTCACATTGTTTCTTTCTCTTTTCAGACATTGATGAGTGTGTCTATGAGACCTGTGGTGATGGTGGTGTCTGTGTCAACACCCCTGGAAGTTTCCAGTGTCAGTGTTTTACAGGCTATTACCTAGTACAAGGAGAAAGTCCTCCCTGCAAAGGTCAGTTACAGTCATAAATAGTCAACAATATGATTAAGCAATAGATAACTTTCAGTAACTGTCGTTCTTTTGTGTGTATTGACAAAGATTTGAAGTAAAATACATTGAAATATAATGACCAAAATATATTTCTTCCTTTTGATAAATGTTTTAAAAGCATAACATACTGGCTATTCAAAGTACAAACCTAGTTTTTGCCCTACTCTCTCTCTCTTTTAGTGCATATGAGTAAAGTTTTTCTATTGCAACAAAAAAAATCAATCCTATGTAAACAAAGGAGTAAAATGGTGCTATCCGTCATCTGACATCTAATGCCTTTAAACAGACCTGTTCTGTTAATTCAAAAAGAAACATGCAAAATACTGACATATACTGTTCTCTCCAGATATTGATGAGTGTTTGAACGCTACGCTGTGTGGCCCTTCTTCCATCTGCACCAACATGATTGGACTGTACAACTGTGCGTGTGAAGTGGGCTTCAGAGCAATTGACTCTGCTCATGAGCCCAACCAGACTAACATCTGTATTGGTAATGTATCTGCACTGAGGCATTTGGGGAGGCATCATCACTGGAGACTGTATATTACTGCTCACACTTTTTACACATTTGGT
This sequence comes from Rhyacichthys aspro, assembly GCA_036850595.1. Lineage (NCBI taxonomy): Eukaryota > Metazoa > Chordata > Actinopteri > Gobiiformes > Rhyacichthyidae > Rhyacichthys > Rhyacichthys aspro. The sequence continues at coordinate 9,283,252 of CM072155.1, forward strand.
TGAATACAAATTGTATTTCCCTGCCTTGTGTTTAACATGTGCATGATCATAAGTTTGAATCGAATGTCCAAAGATATGTCTCTGAAGAGTTAAAGAAAAGGCAAAGAGAAGAACAGAATATTACATGTATTGTGAAAATGAATTGAAAGGACTGCAAAAGTACCAGACATTTTTCATTTCTGTTTTGTTTTTTTTTCTTCAGATGTTGATGAGTGTGTGGAAGATCCTACAATCTGTGGATCCAATGGTAACTGCACAAATACCAATGGGTCTTTTATCTGCTCCTGTTTCTCGGGTTATCGGCTGAGCCCTGCTGTAATGGGCATTTCAGATCCTTGCATCGGTGAATTACTTAATTCATTGATTAATAATTAATTTACATAACAGCATTAACATACAGAATATTTGACTGTTTTCTGTCTTTACAGATATTGATGAGTGCAGCGAAATGCCAGGTTTATGTGGTACTCAAACGATTTGTCTGAACAAACCTGGGACTTATTACTGTTCTTGTTCAGACGGATTTTATCCTTCCACTGGAATCATATGGACTGTAAACACATTTTGTAAAAGTAAGCAAACTAAGGGGTTCATTTTAAGATTCACAGTAAACTGATGATATATAAATATAACTTCAGATACTGATGTATTTGTGCTTTTGTTTTCCAAAATTCTTAAGGTCTTCTGGATATTTTAGATGAGCTTAATCCCTCTGAGGTAACAGAAGGGAAATCAAAACGTTTTTTTTATTATTTTATAATATATTATATAGTTATATTATACTAGTGCTTTTGAGCTTTTCGTTTCTGTTCCCCTTAAATATGTCAGTACAGTTGTTACAGTTGTTAGTCTGGTTCCAGCTGCCAATAATTAACATAAATGCTTGTTTTGAATGCAGGAGCAGACAAAAGAAAGAGCTTTTCTTGCTTACTTAGACCGACAACTGCAAAACAACAATGGAATTTTCTTACCTGAAGAGGTCAGTCAAAAATAACAATTTAATAAGATAAAAATCTGGTATAAAAATATATCTCCAAATGTATTTTCATGCTTTGTGTCTTTTTGTTTTGCAGGTTGTTGCGAACTGTTTCTCAGCATGCATGGTATTGTTAATCTTGTATCACTGTAACTGTGCAATGTTTCTTTATTAATGTTTCTTTTTTTACTAAAAACGTTCTAGTTCTAATCTGACCACATATTGACATTTGCAGGAAACATCAGGTGTTGGGCCACGTGTCCAACCCACACGAGTGAGTAGTGCAGGAGACGGGGAGACTGGGACTATAATCCTGAGCATTGCTGAACGTTTAATTTCTGCAGTATTGCACAAATATCAACATCAAAAAACAATAAAGCTAACAACATCAACCACTGGTAAGTAATGTTCTCTGTGCATTTATTCAGATATAAATACAGGCCTCATTTAACATTGACTTATGTGGCTGTAACTTTTTTACTCATGTGCAAGATTTAAATCTACTAAACTTTGGCCCTGGAGACTACAAACCAAAGAGCAGTTCTCTGTCAGCAAATGGGAACATCATGGAGATCAACATGGAGAGTCTGGCCAGAAACAACAATGGTATAAACACATCATCATTCAACTACAACAAACTAATGTACTATACCATAAGATATGTAGAGCCATAGTGAGTCCAGTGGAGTCCTTCTATTTACCATTACCGTATGTACTTACCCAGGTTCTGCAGCAGCTGCTTTCCTCTTTCTCAATGGCATGGAGAGTCTTTTAAGTCATGAATACTTTGAAACTGAAAATAGGACAGAGTTGTTTTCTGATGTTGTCACTGCATTGCTCCCCACAATGACCAACACAAAACTTACAGAACCAGTCAACTTCACTCTTCAACACAAAAAGGTGCCACAACACTAATATAAAACATATTATTACATATTATTGTGTGTGGCTCTTTGTGCATCTTTTTTTCCAATGTTTTTTTTTTTGTTTGTTTGTTTTTTCAGGTTGCACCAGAATCTGGATTGATGACCTGTGTGTACTGGAAAGCAGATGAAGTGCAAGTGATAGAAAAGTTGAGAGGAGAAGGTCAAGGAACAGAAGAAAATAAGGCCAATATGTCTTGGTCAGAGGAGGGCTGCTGGGTCTCATACTCCAATGAAAGCTACACAATCTGCAGCTGCTCTCATCTCTCCACATTTGCCCTCATTCTGCAGACAGGAGAGGTGAATTCACACTCAAGCTGTTATTTCAAAATATAGTTGAGGCACTGACTGTACGTTTTTTTATTTGTGGTTATGTCTTCAGCCTCCACCAGAAAATGATTTCTTGGAGTGGCTCAACAGAATTTGTGTGATTATTGGACTATTCTTCTTTGCTCTGGCCATTCTGACCTTCCTCCTGTGCAGCTGGAACCCCAAAATCAACAACACTGCCCGCCTTCACCTCTGCATCAATTTAGGATCGTCCCATCTACTGCTGCTGTTCAATGAAATGTATATTGAACAAAAGGTACCGAATAATGTGCATAGTGAATTTTATTTGTCTACACTATATGAATGGCCTCATATGTATGACCCCACAGATGGCCTGTAAGGCTTTTGCAGGACTTCTGCACTTCTTGGTGGTGGCCAGTTTTGTGTGGATGCTGTTGGAGGCAGTGCAGCTCTACTTGCTTGTCCGCAGGCTCAACAAGGTGCAGGTTATTGAGAGAGATGGCCTCCCACAGCCTGTTCTTTACATCATTGGCTACGGGGTCCCATTTGTCATTGTTGGTGTTTCTGCATTGGTTTATCACCGTGGATATGGTGCCACTCCAGCAAAAGTGTAAGTACCACATGTGAAACTAAGCTCTCATTAATATTAATTGAATGATTTTGTTTTGTTTAATGATATGCATTCTTCATATCCCAGGTGCTGGTTGTCACAAACCAGAAGTTTCAATTGGGCTTTAACAGGACCAGTCATTACTGTTCTTGCAGTAAGTTCCTCAAATACTATTTGGCACTTGAATTAATTTTTTTTTACAGGGTTCAGTCTGTCTCTTTAATTACAGTAAGTGAAATATCTCCTTCCTTCCTGTACTGCACTGCTAAGGCAAAGTGATATTTACTCATTTATTTTCATGGCTGTTCAAACGGGCTCGTTAGAAATATGTTTCTGATTCTGATTTATAGCTTCTCGTGTCTTTAAACAGATGAGTTTTCAAGGTCTGTTATCGGAAAATGATCATCAATTCTATGAGCAGATTTTTGGTTATATGGTTCAAGACTTGAGACGAGGTTGAGTGTCAGTCCTGCTTTAATTTGATTTAATCTTACAGTTTTAACTGATGTGTTGTCATTAACACTTTATTATATGGCGTGACAAATCATTTTATTTTAGTAATCATACTTTTTTTTCTCTGTCAGCTCAACTGTCTGTTGTTTTGTGCCACTCTGTGGAGTCTGAGAACCACCTTGGCCAACATGAAGAGTGGAACCTCTGAGTCCAAAGACACAAAGTGGGTTTCTGTTGCATTTTAACAACATTTAAATGTTAAAATGTTCTTTTTCCCTTACAGTTAATACTTTCTCTTTTACAGATTAGTGTTGTTCAAGATTGTGGCTCAGTTTGTCATTCTGGGCTGTACCTGGATTCTGGGCCTGTACCAGTCAAACCTCTTCTTCCAGATCCTCTTCATAGTCCTCAACTCTCAACAGGGCACTTTCCTCTACATTGTCCACTGTTTGCTCAACAAAGAGGTAAAGTGCTCAATCCACACTTTTATTGTATTTTCTTTGCACAACACTTTATTTACAGTTACTTCCATCTTTACTGTATTGTGTAGATTCGAGAGGAGTGTCTTAAATGTCTGACCTGTTCCCGCAGTACGAGGAACAAAGAGGATGTGGTAAGTTCGTTTATTAAATTTGAATACTCTCACCAAAGAATATATTAATTCAGAATTATTCATAAATTTTATGTACTAACTTTTTTTTTAAGGATGGGGTCTTAGCCTCAGAGGATTTGGACAAAACGGATTAATGGACAACTTTATCCAACTCATTATCTTTATTGTTTTGTCCTTGTTTAACAATCATAAGACTGTCTTTCTTTAGTCTTCTAAGATTTGTATGTGATGTTCAAATAAAGGAAAGAAGCTCAAGGACTTTTTTTGCATTCAGCTTAAGTATTGTGAAAGCAGCTTGTTTATGTTTCTGCAAGCTAATGTAAATGAATGTAACACCCTTGTACTTTAACCCAGCGCCCATTCCAATACATTTTCCCTTTTCCTCCATTAGTATTTGCTGTGCAGTATGTCTTAAATCATCTTGGTTAAATATTCACAGGGACATCATGATAAAGCTGTGCCATCACTTCGGTACTGGCATCTCCAATTCTTTGGTGTTTCTCTGTAATTTTACGATGGTTAATGTATTACTGAATATTGCTGATATTTTGTAGTTGACATTGGACAATAAAGGTTTATTAAAAAGCTGAAAGGGTTTGCTTTCAAATGTTTGCAAAATTCCCCTAAAACAGGAGAACAATGAAAAAGCTGAGCCAGCAATCCCACCTAGAAACAGTGGATTCATGTTGAACACTTTGTGGCATTGTTTTTCACCTTCCTATTGTTTCAAAACATAATAAAACAATTGAACAGATTTTTTTAAATATTTTATTAGAAAAGTTTCTACTTAAGAAAAACAAACTCAAACTGATTAATTTTTTTACTAGTTTTTGTGTCAGTCCCCTGATCCTTATTCTACAAAGCCATAAATCATCCTCTACTGAGTTTAAACCTCAGCCTTTGCCTCTTCTCTGCTTGGTCACTCTGTGAGATAAAAATGCATTTTGTCATTTACATTTTTGCGTTCCGGGTTGAGGCGCTTCAGGATCTGAGCCAGCACGTTCACAGTCTGCTCATTGCTCAAACCCGTGCGCTTTGTCTGGAACTTCTTCAGCAGGTCTTTTGTAGTCATAGGTTTCCGGATCAAGTAACGCCGCACTGCTTCTTCTGTGAGCTGCACGTCACTGAAGAGCAAACAGAAAAAAAACAGGCAATGAAGATGGCAGCTCACAACTTCAGTGTGAGTTGCATGTATGCAGATGCATGTGTGCATTGTTACTGTAAATAAAGCATTCGAAATGCTTAAAAAATCAAATCAAAAATCTGTGCAAAACTTTTTAAAGGTTAAATACACTCCTATTCATATATATATATATATAACATAATATATAACTGGTGTCAATGTCAAATCATTTAATTGCTTTGACTCATACTGTTTTAGAAGATCCAAAAATTCTTGAATAAAACAAGATTATAATAATTGTATAATAAATTATACATATCATATTAATGTAAAAAAAGTGACATCAAGCAAAAGTCTTATTGGACATACATATAATCAATACCATATTCTTGTCAGTATCAGCAACAATGTTCATTTTCATTTACAGCAAGTGAACGATGGTACCTTGAGCTCGGGGTGGATTTGCCCGAAGCAGGTTGAGGTGTGCTCTTTCCAGACGGAACAGGACTCTGACTGCTCGGTTCCATCTTTAGTCTCTTCGCAGCAGGGGAGTCTGTGGCAGCACCTTGAGTCTGTCTCTTGCCTGAGGACAGAAGAACAGAGTCATCCAAATGTTTTATCATAACTCTCATGATGGTCAAACACTGATTAAAAGACTATAATATTCACTTAAAATTTGTCTGGTAAAAATCAACACCTTGTTCAAGCTTGCTGGCTGCAGCTCGGAGCGTACTGGAGGTGGAGGCGGAGTCAATTGACGGTGTCCCGGGGCGACTTCCTGTTCGAGAGCTGCCGGCAGAGCCACGGCCCCCTCCACGCTTCGGAGGAGTGCGCTTTTTCTGAAGAGAATGGTCAGTTGACTGAGGGAAAGTAAAAGGAGCACACATCTATTCACACTAGCTACAAATAAGAATTATTCTTTGTTCAGGCATAAATGCTTTTTTCTCTAAAATTGCCTTTTCTATGATTCTCACCATGTAGCAAGTACAAAAACACACACCATGAATAAAGCAGAGGTCGTCTCTCCTTCAATGTCACTGTCATCTGAGCTATCAGATTCTCCGCTGCTGTCTGCTAATAATATATAATATACAATTCATGAGCAGAATAACTCAATCAAAAAAAAATCATCAAAAGTATCTGGCTGCATTTTTATCTTTTAGTACCTTTTTTCTTCTTCTTTTCCATTTGAACCGGGGTTTTCTTCCCATCTTCCTCTTCTTCCTCCTCTTTATTTTCATCCTCATTCTGTTTCTCCTCCTCACTTTCTTCTTCACTTTCAGACGCTTCATCAATTCCTTTAAATGACAAGGTAGTATTAAATAGGAACATCTGTAATACAAAAATTCACTGAATCATTTATTATTTAATTACATAAGGTTTACCATGTGTAGTTATGTTTTAATACAAACATAAATCCACATGAATAACAAAATGTGTGCTGTGTATAATTGTACAACAACCTTTTGGATGTTCTTCTTTGCTTGGCTTCCCTTTCTCAGGCTCTTCTTCTGAACTGTTGTCAAATAATTTAAATAAATCATTTTCATTTACAAAGTAGAAACAAAGACCTAAAATGATTCAAAAGAAGCAGTTTGTACTTGACCTGCTTTCATCAGACATGTAATCTACTTCCAGTCCTTCATAGTCTCCATCATCGCTGTCCTCCAACGCCTCATTCTCACTGCCTTTTTTTTTCTTCTTTTTTCCTTTTCCCTTCCCGCTGTCTTTTTTAGCCTTTGTCTTGCTCTCACCATCTAAGGTCATATGTAACAGGGAAAATGAATCAATAAATAATGATAATTTGCATGACCTGTAAAGCGAAAAAAGCTGTAAATAAGGCTTTCTGCTCACCTTCACCCCCACTGCTGTTGCTGTCGTCACTGCTCATCTCCATGTCATCCTCCAGGTCATGAATACGAAGGTCACCCCCCTTGCTGCCCCCCTTCTTCTTCTTTTTGCCCGATTTCTCACCCTCATCTTCGTCTTCCTCGCCGCGCTCCTGCTCTCGTAGACGCCTTTGGAGCATGATGCTGAAGTGATTCACGACCTTGTTTCTCCTGCAAAACCAGAAGAATGCCTTAAGTGTCTATTAACTAGGGGTGTTAAGACGAGTTTAGCATTTGGCTCTCTGAAACTCAAAGGATGCAGTCACTATCTGCATTAAACTGAAAAAGCCTTACCTGCCCCACTCCTCTTCTGCCTCCTCAGCAGTAAGAGTCCGGTGTTTGGCCAAAGGTGTAAAGTTATACCAGCCATGAACAGGGAAGGCCTCGAACGCTCCATCAGGACACTGTGTGAAGATGTAGTAGGATGCATTTTCTGTAACACCACCCTTCTTTACGCCCTTGAACCTGACACAAAAACGTAACAGACAAAGGAAAGTTTATGACAGTGTATGCTTACGTCTTTTATATTTTATTCATACGTAACTCCACTAGTCCAGCTCTAGTAATGCGTCTGAAGTGCAGACACATACTTTAAACATGAAGAACTCTAGACTACTATGAAATCTTTGTTCTTTCGTTTGTGATATCCCAATTTCAGCTGCTGCACAAGGCAATGTTGGCACAGAGAGAAATTATTTTTTGTGCTTGAATTTATAGATAAAGGCAACAGGAGCAGAGGATGGCAACAGTGAAGGTCTTAGGGGAAACCTTGTCAATTTGTGGCTCCAGAATCAAGGCAGTTGTTGTCTTCAAATAAGATCCTTCTGAATTATATCCTTTATCATAGGTTCTTAATCATATGATGTGGTCATGACCAGAGGCAAAAAACACAGAAAAAAGTTTATGTCCCGTCCTAATTCATATGCAAATGTATAACCCCTAACTGCACGTTGTTGCCCTGTGTTAACAAACCCACATCTGGATGGGTTAGTCAGTTTCTCCTTTTCGCCAAAAAGACTAATTATACTAACTCTCTCAATCTCTCTAGATACAAGTCCTACACATAGATTATAATTCAAGAAAAGGTGTAATGTTTATCAAGGACTGCCCTCACCTCTTGCCGGCTTTTCCATTGACCTTGAGAATCCAGGGCTGGTCTTCTACTTTAAACTCTTTAGTCACAATACCATACTTCTTGCGTCGTGCTTCCTCTCTCTGCTTTTTGCCAAACTCACTACCAGCGGCACCTTCTTGTGCTTCTTCTTCTCCATAAATGCGCCGGGCACTCATGTCCCGTTCCATACGAGCCTGAGGAGCAGTTTTTAATGTTCACTCAAAAAGGACATTAACACAAACACATCTTTTTAGCAATAAAACCTACATGTGTCCAACTTGAACAGGTGACTCTGTCTCCCGAATTGAAAGCCATTATGTTGTACTTTTTGCTGGTATTTCTAAAGACAAAATATAGTAAAGCATTCCGTAACGTTAGAAATTAAGATAGTGATTGAATTAAAAGAGATTAAAGGTGGCGGACCAAAAACTGCATTAAAAAAAGTTCCTAGTGCATGTTACTCACTTGGGCACTCGCACTATGTATTCAGTGGCCGATGAACTGCTGCCTCCCTGTAAGACATGAATTTGCTATAATGTCACAAGCTCTTAAATTATAGATATGAATTTTACACAAAACTTACTAATGTCGTCATGGTTGGCTGCTATCAGCTACGCTCTTCTCTTTCGGAGTTGTTTTGGCTGCTTTTGTGTCATGCGCTAACTAGTGGAGAATAAAAGTCGTGTTAATTCAAGAGATTTGCTCAATCGACAAACAAGACACAACACATAGCAAAAGAAACACATGCTTGATCTCCAGTAATAATAATCTGCGATTTATTTTTGCTCCGTTAACATTAGCGTCGCTAGAACAAATAGCAAACATGGATTTAGCAAGTAGCTTAAGTCAGATTTTCTGGGCCGTGCCGTGTTCCGTATGATGACTTAAACTTGTATAGTCAGTGTAAATATCAAAAATAAAACACTAGATTGAATGGTGTATATGAAACCATAGAGTAAATCGGTCTGGTTTACCCTGTAGAGTCCATAGAGGTGTGCACTGAAACGTTTGAACCGGTGGTACCCTGCAGGAACTCTCACTCATCTGTTTCTGCTACAAGCGCTTCCTCTTTATGCCGCCACCTACTGTACGGGAGGAGCACGACAATCACCTTTGAAAGTCTTTTTGAACACTTTTGTTGTAAAAACACACAATTACAAGACTATTTGTTGATTAAATTTTGTTTGCTTTATGTATCCTGTCAGCAGCAATAGATCGACAAAGTATATTAAAGTATATTACTTTATTGTCCCCTATGGGAAATTTGACTTGTGTCTCATGCTGCACCTCTCGTGCAAATACATAAAAAATACAGATAAGACAGAATACAAGCCACATAAATACAATACAAACAACCAACCACATATTGCATTTATACCTATTGCACACATTTAGATAATAAAGTAACATTCACAAATAAGCTTTTGAGCAGTATTGTTTATGATTTTTTTTGGTGATTGGAAGAAAATAATTTTTAAACCATTAAGTTTGCTTTGGGAAACTCTGTACCTTCTCCCAGAGAAAGACTTGAGCTGGATCTGCCAGTACTTTCTGAGCTTCTCTGAGCACCAACGGGTCATAGACTGATTGAAGGGACTGATATTGCCTCTTCTTCATAACTTTAATCGCAGTGTCAATCAGAGGCTGAGGTTAGATTTAGGCTGTGTAAACAGGTTATTGTACCATGCAAATATACCATATTTCTCCATCACTGCCTGATAAAACACTCCCATATATTTATAGGAGCTGACCTGACTGCAGTCTCATGTATGACCTCTGGACTATAATACCCTATGGACCTGGGATCGAAAATGTGATGACACAGTAAATCTGGATCTTAGGATCCTGTTCATTTCAAACTCATTAACCACCACACACAGAAGCCTCAACACAGTCTTTAAACTTTTTCTTTTTGAATAAGTGCAACCCTTAAGTGCAGCCCAGTAACTGGTGTAAGTGTATTGTAACGTGCTGATGTTCTCACACAAATGAAAAAATAACACACACATTTAAATTAATTACATTACAAACTTTAAATACAAAAATAACAATAAGTATAAATATGTGTATAGATTTACTACCACATAAATTAAATACAAACTTATTTATATTTTACAGGTGTCAGTCAACAGTAGGCTGTGTCTATTGTTTCTCAGCATGCATTACACACAAAGACCAATAAAAGAGATAACATTTCTTCTCATTTCTTCTAAGAGTAAATAAAGCATTGTAAAATAGCATGTCTCTTAAATAACATGTCTTTTGTCCCATACAGAATTTAAAAACCTGGCAAATGCAGCTAGGCCTATGCTATACATTTAAAACAGCTGAATTTGAACCTAATTTTACTGACAATATTCATTTATTTATCCGACTACACACATACAGACGGCTATGCAGATTTCATGTAACATTAAGTCTGGATTATAAATAATAAGATTATAAGGATTGTGGTCAAGACTCTATCCTTATTATATTTTGATGTTCCTTATTTAGTCTTATCCAAATCCTCTGAAACTGACGGCATATCTTTCTGTAAGACACATTAGAGAACGTGGAATATTAACATTTTACATAAAGAATCACCAGGAAACAAGCAGATATTCACTTTTTTTTGTTTGAACTTACACCAACTCCGTCTTCTTGGTTCTTAAATGAACAGGTCAACCATTTGATGTATTCCTCTCGAATCTAAAGTAAAATATGCATGAGGAATATGTTTCCATAAATCCATCTGCTGATTAACTAGATTTTGAGAGGTACCTCTTTGTTGAGCAAACAGTGGACAATGTAGAGGAAAGTGCCCTGTTGAGAATTGAGGAGGATGAAGACAACCTGGAAGAAGAGGTTTGACTGGTACAGGCCCAGAAGCCAGGTACAGCCCAGAATGACAAACTGGGCCACAATCTTGAACAACACTAATCTGTAGGTAGATTTTGGTTAGTACCCATGCTCAGTTTGTGCATTATGTCTGAAAAACGGAGAGCACACACCTTGTGTCTTTGGACTCAGAGGCTCCACTCTTCATGTTGGCCAAGGTGGTTCTCAGACTCCACAGAGTGGCACAAAACAACAGACAGTTGAGCTGACAGAGAGGAGATGTTCACACAAAGTTAAAGGCATAGTTCAGGTTTTTATAGTAACTTCAGAATCGAAGTAAAACATTGAACAATTGTAGATTAGTATGATATGTTTGGTAGGTGAGAAATTAACCTCTAACCTCTAATGAAAACAACCATAAATCTAGATTTATTTTTTTTTTGCAGATGCATCTTATATACAGAAATTGTAGGTAATCATATTATTTGACAAACTCACTCCGAGAACAGCAATGACAGGTCCGGTTAAAGCCCAGTTGAAGTTACGAGTTTGGGATAACCAGCATCTGCGATTTAATTAAACACAGCTCTGATGAAATCACACGACCAAATCAAAAACGTCTTCCATATTAAGAACAAGTGACTTTGCATTCATGTTACTTACGTGCCCGATGTAGTGGCACCATATCCATCAGAATATATTAATGCAGAAACACCAACAATGACAAACGGAACACCATAGCCAACAATATAAAGAACGGGTCTGGGGAGGCCATCTCTCTGGATAACCTGCACCTTGGTGAGTCGGCGAACGAGCAAGAAGAGCTGCAGCGCTTCCAACAGCATCCACACAAAACTAGCCACCACCAAGAAGTGCAGAAGTCCTGCCATGACCTTGCAGGCCAGCTGTGGAGACACACGTGCTCCTACATATACACACCAAGACTGAGAAGTTTGTGTTCAAATATAAGCATGATACCTTTTCATTCACATATCTGTCATTCCACAGCAGCAGCAGATGGGATAGTGCTAAATTGAGGCAGAGGTGAAGGCGGGCAGTGTTGTTGATTTTGGAGTTCCAGCTGCACAGGAGGAAGGTCAGAATGGCCAGAGCAAAGAAGAATAGTCCAATAATCACACAAATTCTGTTGAGCCACTCCAAGAAATCACTCTCAGGTGGAGGCTGAAGACATAACCACAAATAAAGGTGAACTCTTTTTTTCAAAATCTCACTATATACTGTAGGTAAGCTGAGGACACACTGCAGGATGTTTTGCCAGATTTGATCCACAATTCCCAGTCGGTTCAAAATGTGTAAAGACTGTGAAAGTTGTGTAGTGTGTCCCCAGCTTCACTATCTGTTCAGTTGGTAAACCTAGGATGGTGCTGGAAAAACAAAGAGGGGACAAACCCTTTTGATTTTTCATTTTCTACAACCTTTTAAAAAGACGGTTCTTTGACTGCAGACTTTGAACATAACCAGAACATTTTTGTGCAGGACATTCTGATTATTACTCTTTATCTTGTCAAAAAAACAAAAAAAAACAAAAAAAGTTCTGGCCACAGGCTGAAAATAATGAATGAATGACTTGATACCTCAGCAATCTGCAGAATGAGGGCAAATGTAGAGAGATGAGAGCAGCTGCACACAGTATAGTTTTCATTGGAGTATGTCACCGAGCAGCCTTCCACTGACCAACCCATGGAAGTGACCCTTTCCCCATCTTTTTCAACTTTCCAATACACACAAGTCACCAAACCAGATTCGAGCACTGACTGAAAAGAAAGAAAAATGAACAAAGACAAAAAAACGAACAGAATATCTATGTAACATTCCTGATTGTGGCACCTTCTTGTGTTGAATGGTAAAGTTGACCGCTTCGGTGATGTTGGTGTTGTTCATCGCCGGGAGGACTGCAGTAACAATGTCCGAGAACATCTCTGTCCTATTTTCAGTGTGAAAATACTGGTGACTGAGGAGACTCTCCATGCCTTGAAGCGTCAAAAAGGCAGCCGCTGCGGAACCTGAACATTTCCATGACATTATACAACAACAAACACTCACAAACACGTCAGAAATGCACTCTTTTTCTCACCGTTGTTGTTCTCGGCCAGACTGTCCATATTGAGTTCCATGGTGTTCCCATTGGCTGTGAGAGGAGGGCTTTTAACGTTGTTTCCTGAATATCCAAATGTTTCTACGCTTAAATCTAGCAAAGGTTGGAATAAATGAGCTTGTGATTGAAAACGGTGGGTTAACAACATTGATCAGTCGTGGATGTAACCTATAGTGACTGTATCTTACCCACAACTGAATTCTTAACATTTAACGTGGACTGGTTATAACTTATGTGGACCATCGCAGTTACTAAACGGTCAGACAGGTCCAGGATCACACTGCCAACGTTCCCATCTCCTTCACTCGTCACCTTGCTCGACCTGGCACGTGGCCCCACTCCAGCAACTTCCTACAAATATAATATACATTTTGCGCAGTGTTTTTCAATAGAAATACCTTGTTGTGTTATGAGAATACAGTTGGAGCAGATACCATAGACGCCGAAAAGCTGTTTGCAATGGTCTGCAGGAAGAAAAGAACAGAAAAGACAAAAAACTGTGGCTTAATATGGTCTGAAAGTTTAACACATATATGTGGGAAGCACAATGGGCACTTGCATGACTTAAAAATGCAGAATGATGAGTTTAAATGAATTCACTGAGGTGGAACTGACCGGTGCTGGTACGACCGTAAGGTTATTCAGCTGGTTGTCAATTTTCCCGAAGAATACGCCCTCTTTTGTTTGTCCCTGTAACAAAAATAAAATCTTGAAGCAACTACATGTAGTATTTTTAACTTTAAATAATAGGAATAAGACAATCCTCATATATTGCTGGTAATCTAATAATGTTCATGTGTTGCATCACAGTGAAACAAAAAATAAGGTTGCACATATCCTGGCCTGTTAGTCCACCGTGTCTTGTCCTTTTGTTATGTTTTTGAATGAATGTCATATTGTTGGGTTGAATAGACATAAATAAATGTTGGTACCTGAGGAGGTTTTATCTCCTTTAAGATGTCCTGAACGTCTGTGAAATTATTGGAAAGCATTAATGCAAATCATTTCACATAATATTTGAAATTTTTCCTGTGGGTAAAATATTTTAAGCTTACTTTCACAAAACGTGAGCCCAACAGTCCATATTAGACCAGTTGAAGGATAATATCCCTCGGGACAAGAACAATAAAAAGTGCCTGGCACATTTGTACAAATAGTTTGAAAACCACATATACCGGGCGTTTCCATGCACTCATCGATGTCTGCAGAGGGTCGAAACACAACACACAATAGAGACTCATAACTTGATATAAGAAAAAAATGATTATTTCCAAATGTGACAATGCACTCACCGAGGCATGGGTTGGCATAGCTGGCTATCACGTCTGGGTTGTTCAGCCGAAAACCACTGTAGCACGTGCAGTAGTAAGACCCAATGGCATTTGTGCAGTTTGCATTGGGCCCACAGATTGTTTGCAAATAGTTTTTATATATATCAACAACTATTGTGAATCTGACACACTCACCAAGATCTGTAAAGTCACACACACATTTGATATTGAAATATTGATATAATAAACACCTGTATTCCTCCATCCAAACTATACCTATGCAGATGTTGGTCTTGTTGGGCATTAAAGCTTCGTCAGTTGGTACGAAACCCACTTTACATGAACAAACGTACGATCCTAGAGTGTTAGCACAAATTGCATTGGGACCACACACCGTTTCATTCAGACACTCATCAATGTCTGAAACCGAAGCAGAGATTTTTGTTGTAACAAAACATTTCAATAATGGCATATTCATGTTGTTGTTGTTTTTTTAATCTTAGTCAACTCTCAATCTCCATCATCACGGTGCTCCTACCTTGACACGGAGAGTTTCTTTTGCGAATATTTTGAAAGCCAACGAAGCACTTGCAGTTGAAGCTTCCAACAGAGTTGAGGCAGGTGCCGTAGTCACCGCAAGCATTTTCATCACACTCATCAATGTCTAGAAACGAGACAGTTATGTTCCTAACTTGGGGCCTTGATAAAAGCAATTGTTTGTGTTACTTTCTGTACTTTACCTATGCATGGGTTCAAACTTGAAGGTGGGATTGTAGTATTTGTTGCTTGATATCCAGTCATACAAACACAAGTGTATGCTCCAGGGTTGTTGATGCACTCAAAGTTAGAGCCGCAAAGTCCTGCAGTCTTTTCGCACTCATCAATGTCTGACCACACATTAGAAGAACGGGATGTTGAATTAAGACACACAAATATCTATATTAACAATTAAGATCAAACAAATATGGGTCTTTACCAGTACAGCCATATGAATCTGGAGTGGGTACAGATCCTGATGGGATTTCATAGCCGGAGGCACAAACACAACCTCCATCAGAATCACACACAGCAAGTGGCCCACAGGAAGCCTCTGTACAGGTAGAATGATCTGAACAGAGGCAGAGATACACACAGGGGTCAGAGGAAAAGCAATATGAGCTGTAAATGTGACACTGACATTAAATGATCATAAAGGATGAGGAATATTCTTACATGTGATGTAACCCAATTTAGAATATGGGTGTGTTGCTGGTTTGTAAACATAAAATCCTTCAGGACAATGAACTAGCTGCATTTGAATCGAATAAGCAGTACACCCCTCAACATTTGCATACGCTGTCCCTACTGTCGCATTATCAGTGGGGTATGCGAATGGTACATAGATGTTATAAGTGGTACCACCGCGAGAGGTACTAAGGCATTTGTTTACAACTCTGTCTCCACCAATTCCCATGAAGCGTATCCATTTGCCAACAAGTAGTTTGTCATCATTTGGAAAAGTCCCATAGTCCGTTTTTTTAAAAGCGAAGTTTCTCCATGCGTCATTTATGCTGATGTAGTGATCACAGGAACCTGTATCAAAGAGCAGATCTGCACGTAAATGGATAACTGGATAAAATACGTATTCATTGTTAAAGTTTATTCTCTTCATACCATTGGGATAGATGCAGGAGCCAAGAGGTAAAAACAAACCTGTTTCACAGCAAAATAGAAATTGGTATTTTAGAAAATATGTCAGAATATAAAATGTAGTAGACAGATTAACAAAAGAGCTTTGAAGTACATAAATAATAAAAATATGTTATATAACTCAGAATAAATAATTTCACCACTAATTGTCTAAATGCTATGTTGATCTGTCAAAAAAAGTAAAATGAGTGGATAACTTGCCCAGCAGCAGTGAATAGATGAGACAGTTCATTGTGGCAGCTTCCAATCCTGAAGAGACTGATCATCGGTGTAAGCTATGCACTGCATATGTATAATCTTGAAATTTGCTTAACATCCAAAAATTGTTTTTACAATGATTGATGCCAATGCAAAAGTCAATGCAAAGTCAGAGCCAATGGCAACGGAGCATGCGTCTTGAGGAGGAACTTGGAGTCTTGGAGAACTATTCTTTTGAAATATGACATACTAATACTGTATGTACAATTTAATTTTATTCCACATTCATATTTATTTCAAACAACAAAACATAATTCAATAATGAGTTGTATTAAGAAGTAAACTGAGGATACTTATTTAATCCTTTAACTATTCATGGACCAGACACAACATTCACCAGTTGAGCCTTTCATAATGTTTTAAGACAGACTGATCAAAAATGATGATAAATCTGTGTTGTGGGAGTAACATTTATCAGCAACTAGTTCCTTAAAGTCGTGGCATAAGCCTGGGTGCTCAGTTTCTTTGTTGTGTTAGGCCCCTCTTACATATTCTGTGTTTTCATGAAGGCAAATGTTCTGTATTTACATATTTTTTGTCTACACTTTTACATACACGTGTATTTCAACAGAACAATTGAAAATAAAACTATTTTATGTGAAGATTTCACCTCTGACATCTTTATGTAGATGCCACTCTGTCTTTCCAGATTGTAGTTTCTGCTCTGCCATATATTTTAGCATATGTTGTAATTTGCAAATGAAGATGAGATGTTTTTTGTTGTTTTTTTCAGTGCAAATAGTTTTAGTCAATTCTCACTGTACTCAATGTAGGATGGGTCAATGTTAGAGGATGTACAAATGACATAGCTTATAAACTCTTCTGCATAAAGTGGCCATGCATTGACAGATTTGTTTGCTGATTTCAAATGGCTATTGTCTTGTTGTGTTTCAGCTTTTATGCATGAAATGTCCTCATTATACACAATGACAGGTCAGACATTAGACAGGAAATAAATACAGTCTGCAGGTTCAAACACACACACTTGATTTTAATTAGTGAAAAGGAAGAGATGAGCAACAGAGAGGAGGAAAACAGCTACATATTACACTTCTTTACTAAGTTTTTTTTTCCAGCCTCTTTAGTCAAATATGCTGTACACTTTTACATGAGATCCACAGTAGCTCCATTATTTAGTTTTGTCCAAATCTTCTGAGACTGACACCTCATGCTTGAAACAAACATACATTAAGTAAGTTATCTCTTATGTTGAAGGATATATAGTCTTACATTCTCTAATACTTACCCCTGTCTCTTTTCTCCTGTTGGAACATGTCAGACATTTAAGACACTCTTCTCGTACCTGTACAACAACAACAAAAAGATGGCTTTAACTGTTGTCCATGCAAGTCACAATACACAGGTGTGGAACAAAACTAAGCACTTTACCTCTTTGTTGAGCAAACAGTGGACAATGTAAAGGAAAGTGCCCTGTTGAGAGTTGAGGACTATGAAGAGGATCTGGAAGAAGAGGTTTGACTGGTACAGGCCCAGAATCCAGGTACAGCCCAGAATGACAAACTGAGCCACAATCTTGAACAACACTAATCTGTAAAAGAGAAAGTATTAACTGTAAGGGAAAAAGAACATTTTAACATTTTTATGTTGTTAAAATGCAACAGAAACCCACTTTGTGTCTTTGTTCTCAGAGGCTCCACTCTTCATGTTGGCCAAGGTGGTTCTCAGACTCCACAGAGTGGCACAAAACAACAGACAGTTGAGCTGACAGAGGAAAAAAAGGCTGAATTTGGTTCACTTACTGTTGTATACATGCATGAAACAGTACGTCTATATAGAGGTTAGGTGTTAATTGGGTTATAAATGGGCTATATGCACGGTTACGTCTGCGTTCGATGTAAGGCCGCTGAGACATTTCCGGTTGGAAGAGTCGATAGCAGAGCGGTGTTGTTTACATGAAAATGTCTGAGTCTTTGGAGTTTAGCTTGACACCACAGAGCAAAATGGAAAAAGGAAAGAGGAAAGGAAGGAAAATGTTGTCCTTTTGGATGTCATAATGTATGCACAGTCCGACACACAACCACACAATGTAAAAAGAAACAAACAAAAAGAATTAATAAATGCACTTTAACTATGGGAGGTCTTTAGCTGCTGTCAGTCAGTCAGTCGTAGGTGGAAATGACTCTGTGGCTTTAAACCGAAATACGTCACGCCATTCGGTGCATAGAGCCCATAATATCAATCTTGGCAAATGGGATGAAAATCATTATCATTATTAGTGGATGAGCAAAAATAGAAATGAGACTTACTACAAGAACAGTAATGACTGGTGCTGTCAAAGCCCAATTAAAGTTACGGGTTTGTGACAACCAGCACCTGAGATTTAACCAAATGTTGCATATCATTACAAATCATCAACTGATCATTAATGATAATTTACTTTGACATGTGGTACTTACACTTTTGCTGGAGTGGCACCATATCCACGGTGATAAACCAATGCAGAAACACCAACAATGACAAATGGGACCCCGTAGCCAATGACGTAAAGAACAGGCTGTGGGAGGCCATCTCTCTCAATAACCTGCACCTTGTTGAGCCTGCGGACAAGCAAGTAGAGCTGCACTGCCTCCAACAGCATCCAAACAAAACTGGCCACCACCAAGAAGTGGAGAATGCCTGCAAAAGCCTTACAGGCCATCTGTGGAGACACACATATTTAACCCAATGCATAGATGCCAACAGGTTTTCACAGTGATTATAATAATACTTTTTCTTGCCACCTGATTTGCCAGATACATTTCATTGAACAGCAGCAGTAGATGGGACGATCCTAAATTGATGCAGAGGTGAAGGCGGGCAGTGTTGTTGATTTTGGGGTTCCAGCTGCACAGGAGGAAGGTCAGAATGGCCAGAGCAAAGAAGAATAGTCCAATAATCACACAAATTCTGTTGAGCCAGTTCAAGAAATCATTTTCTGGTGGAGGCTGAAGACATAACCACAAATATGAAAATATACAGTCAGTGACTCAACTGTGGCATTGGTATAAACACATTGAGAATACTTTCTGACTGCTATGTTATATTGTACCTCTCCTGTCTGCAGAATGAGGGCAAATGTAGAGAGATGAGAGCAGCTGCACACTGTGAAGTTTTCATTGGAGTATGAGACCCAGCAGCCCTCCACCGACCAAGACATGGTTATGGCCTCTTCCTTTTTTTTGTCAGCTTCTCCACTCAAATACTCAATCAGCTGGTCTATACTGACGTTCCAATACACACACGATACCAGACCAGCCTCAGGTGATGGCTGAGGAAGAACAGATAGAAATATTGATCTGGACAAATTGGTAAATGTATGTAAATGACCTTCTACACTAACCATGTCTTATCAAAATAATCAGTTTAAGAAGAAATTAACCAGGACATGACAGTATCTAAATTTATCAGTTTTCCTTTTTTAATGAAGCTTCACTGCAACTTGTGATCAAACTTCTCCAATCTTTGACCTTGGCCTGGATTATTCTTGGGTCATTTCTCTTTTTTTTGCTCCTGTTTGTGTAATAGGTTAATTGCCCATTGGCGTCTTTAAATGACACCTTCACACCTGTCCATTGCACTACACCTGAAATAACATTTTGCAAACTTTAACTCTGTCACCACAGCGGTTAATAAAGCTCTTTACTTTAAGGCCAGCAAGTCACCATCAGGGGACAGAATCTAACATCTATTGTGGTACCTGCTTGTGTTGAATGGTAAAGTTGACTGGCTCCGTGAGGTCGGTGCTGTTCATTTTGGGGAGGGTTGCGGTGATTACATTGGCCATCATCTCCGTCCGATTTTCAGTTTCGAAGAGCTTGTGACTAAGAAGACTATCCAAGCCATTGAGAACCACCATGGAAGCAGCAGTAGCATTACCTGGAAACATGTGGCTTTAATACAAACTTAAAGATGTTTGTGATGGTTTCATGATGTTCATTTCAGGCACTTTCTCACCATTGTTGTCTCTAGCCGCGCTCTCCATATCGACATCCATGACGGTCTCATTGGCGGAGACAGAAGCAGTCTTCGGTGTGACGTTCAACGGTGCGAAGTTTAGTAGGTGAAGGTCTAGCATTAAAAATAGGACAGAAATTAATATCTATTGGATGTGTCACATGTGTGGGGTCAGTATATAAAGCCCCCTACCTATGGTGGGAGTCAGTAGTCTTATCGTTGACTCGTTGCGTTTTGGATCTACCATGGCAGTCATTAAATTTTCTGCAATGTCTGCGATGAGACTGCCACTCTCTGCGTCTCCAGCAATGCCCACTTTGACCTTTTGGACACGTGGGCCGACACCTGCCACTTCCTACCAATAGTAACACAATAGTGGGATACTTGTTTGTTTATCACATGTAACAATAGGAAAAATGACACAGTTGTATATTTGCAGAGCAGTACCATACACGCTGAGAAACAGTTTTCAACAACCTGTAGAAAAAGAGGGAAAAAAACACAAAATGTAACTTCAATTTAAACTTAGACATTTTGCCTTACTTGATGTAAATGTAACTGACCAGATCTGGTAGGATTTTTAAGTCTTGAACTATGGCTCTTGCTTGTTTAGCAACTTTTAAAAGAAAGGTGATCTCTTTGCTCTGGCCCTGTAAAAAAAAAAAAAAAGGATTATATATCTAAAAAGGTTATTCTTAATTTTTTTTACAGTGTTGGAAAAAGTTTTCTGAAACCCTTAAAATTTTACACAATCTCAAATATTATCTTGAAATATTTGTGGAAAAATCTTTTTTATGTTTCAAAAGGTGTGGCTGCATTAGACAGACACAAACAAATAAATATACAAACGATATTTTTTTGTTTATTGTTTACAAGAAAACTAGCAAACAAACTGACAATTTCAACATGTCAGTTCTCAACATTGTCAACAAATAACAGAGAATGTGGGGAAAAAAAGCACTTTAAGACCTAAGAGTGATTCTTAATGCAATATGCAACGTTTTTCCACTACTGTAGATGCTGCCTCCAGTATGCTGCAAACTTATGGCATGACAGTGATGGTGTATGTTTAAAAGACAAATATATAGCTATGTTTTTCCATCCTGTTATTAATGTGAATGTAAAAATTGTTTCTGAACACCTTAGGGGGCACCGTCTCAGCCAGATGATCTTGAAGACCTGTGAATTTACGAGAGAAAAACAAACAGTCAAATGAACACTGTAACAACTGTATTATGTTACGTGTTCAATGAAAATGAGATGAAACTCCATTCTTACTTTTGCAAATTGTACTAGAAATCCACACTAGTCCAGTTGAAGGGTAAAACCCATCCGTACAAGAGCAGTAATAACTTCCAGGTACGTTCGTGCAAATACTTTGGGGAAGAGCACCACATAAACCTGGTGTTTCACTGCACTCGTCGATGTCTGCAGAGAAAGAGTTGAAACGTGTCAAAGTCAAATGTACGTGCAACTTTGTACGTCTTTAAAGTTTGACTACGGTTCATATTCACCAATGCATGGGTCAGAGACACCGATCTTATCTGGAAACAGCCGATAACCAGAGAAACAGGTGCAGAAGAAAGAGCCAAAGGTGTTTGTGCAGTTACCACTGGATCCACAGATGGTAGGCTTTTGGACACACTCCTCAATATCTAGAAAATACAAGTAAATAAATACAAAAAAAGTTATCACGAAAGGCCAGACTAGTGTCAGAGCAAGCTGAGAGAAAGTCTGCTTTCAGGTCCCAAACACCTGGCCGTAAAGCTCCACTACCCAATTGTTTTTTTCCCATTCTTGTCTCAGATGCTGCTCATCCCCAAAAGCAGCCTAGGAACATTTCCTGCTTTTCTTTTGTTTAAAAAAGAAAGCTAAACTGGAACATTCATCCACAAAATATTACTTTTAGCTCCATCTTTACTATCAATATGGCCATTATCTCCGACTCGTTAAACACTGTGTGAGTGATTTACGTCGATGAATCCCTTCCCTCCCTTAAGACCTTAAATCTTAAAGACCATTAAACCTTCTATTAACGCTGTGTGGACCAATGGGAGCGCTCGTTTTTCCAGACATGAAAAAAATTTCTGATCCTAATAAACTATAGATAGCATGATAAAGCCTTTTTTTCCACAATTGCTTTTACAAGGTACTATTTTTGGGTTTAAAACATTTTCTCCAACTGGAAGAAAAAAAAAACATCATGTAGGTGTTTGTTTTGTTTTTGTTTTTTTAAATACTATCCTCAAACCAGATTAATATGTCATCCCAGAGCATAGAGAAATACTGAAAGGGTTGTAAGTCAGTACCTATGCATTGGTTGGTAACAGAAATTGGGTTTGCACCATCTGTCACATTAAATCCTTCATCACAGGTACAGTTGAATCCTCCAACAAAATTTGTACAAAATGCATGATCTCCGCATCGTCCTGGATCAACTTCACATTCTTGTATGTCTGAGAACACACGAGAATAGCAGGATTTAATGTATGATATACAGCATATCTTCAGTTTCACTTGAAGCAAAAGGCATATATTTACCCAGACAGCCAAATGTCTCTTCAGTAGGCACAGTTCCCGGGAGCTGTTGAAACCCAGGGGCACAGAAGCAGGCCCCCGGACCCAAACATGTTGCATTGGGCCCACAGACACCTGGCCCACATTTAGAATGCTCTAAGGGTCAAAACCCAAAGAAGAGATTGTCAAAATTTTAAGGGAATATTTGTGTGAAATAAAAAGAAAATAGAATTGTATTTTTCCTTACGTGTCACATAACCTGCTTCACCCCCTGCAGGGTGAACCTTGGGTTTGTAGATGAAGAATCCTCCAGGACAATATACTATATCTATTGTAAAGCCATGCCTGACACATGAGCTACTTGAACTAACAAAACCAAACACGTTGCCAGTTACTACAGTGTCAAGTTCATACAAGCAGTTATAACAGTATTCCTCTACATGTATTGGGTTTTTAGTGCCACCAGTGGACATAAAAGTACAAAGAGTATGAATTCTGTCTCCCCCAATTCCTACGAAGCGGATCCATTTGCCAACAAGACCAGCATCATCATTTGGAGTACCCTGATAATTAGCAACTGCATATGTGATGTGTCTCCAAGACTGGCTGATATTGGAGTAACTGTCACAGGTACCAGCTGCACAGAAAAAAACAGTGTTCGTTAAAATGATGTTTTTATATCAACAGCGTATCTTCACCAAAGGTTTTCATACCTGGAGGATAAACACAATGGCCAACTGTAAAGAGCGAACCTAGAGCAAAGAAAGCAATAAAATATATTGTAAACCAGTCTGTATTCTAATGTTTTTAGACAACATAAAATACATTTCTTTAAAAAAAGAAGAAGAAAAAAAACAATAATTAAAACTGCTCTCTTTTCTGATTAAAAGTACAAACCCTGCTCCATTTCTAATAGATTTCCTTTTACTCTCTTGTAATTAAAGGAGATTTATTTACCGAGCAAAAGTATAACCACACAGCAGTTCATCCTGGCAGCTTCCAGAGCAGCAATCGAACATTATGTCTGTTCAAAGTTTGGACTGTGTAACTATACTTAAAACATTTGCTTAGGATCTAACATGGATTATAAGGATTAGCGCTGATGCTAAAAACAACGTAGTCACTATTCTGCAACACAAAGGTTTTCGCAGAAACGAGTTCCATGACTGTGTTAGAAAGCTTTACTCTATTTGCATAGTAAACAATTACAATCTGTTCTGACAAATGAGGCGCTTTTGGTAAAACACAATGAACACATAATCCTAATGATCAAAAACAATAAGAGAGGTGTACTCTGTTCTTTGTGAAGAGGACCTACCAGATACATACACTCAAAAACTTTAGCAGAGATGAACAATAGTAAGGTTTACAGTGCAGTCATTAGGTCTAACAGTGATAATGCAGTGAGTTGTGATTGGTTAAGTGGTCTAATTTGGTGTTTAGCTTGGATTTTAAATGTAAAAAGTTAAAATAAAACCATCCAAAGTCCGGTCAGCCACAAAAACATAACACCAAAACAGTCATTTGTAGTTTCAAGTCTTATTCTGTGGCCACATATGTTGATGTAGATCTTAGGGGATGTATTTTATTTTTTTTAGAATCCTGGGGTTCAATTCAGTGGTGGAAAAAAGTTTTCGGACATCCCATGTATTTGTGAAATATTGCATTAAGAATCACTCTTAGTCTTCGAGTGCATATTTCTTTAGTTTATTTTTTGTTTAGTTTTGAAACACATTCTCTGTTATTTGTTGACTTTGATACCGACAATGTTGAGAACTGAAATATTGACACTGTCAAGAATTTAGTTCTGTTCTGTTTTTCTTGTAAACAATAAACAAACAAAAAAATCATTTGTATTTGTTTGTGTCTGTCTAATGCAGCCACACCAGATTCTTCCACAAATATTTCATGATGTTATTATATTTGAGACTGTGTAAAATTTTAGAGGTGTCTGAAAACTTTACACTACAATCTAATATTCATCTTATTGACTTCTCCTTGAACAGATGATAAGGCCGAGAGTCATTTCTGAGTTTTGCAAGTGAAAGCTGCTTCTAAAACATGTGACGCTGTGACCTTGTCCATTTGCCTGTGCATGGTACTTTTCACAACAGCCTCAGCTGTCAAAACAAGATTTCTAAAAGTAAAATCAGTCCCAGGTTTCTCCTTTGATTGTTTTTATTGCATTTACATGGGAGCTTCACACGTCCAAGGGTTGTCACTTTTGCAAAACAAATTGAAGGGCCCTGTGTCTGCAGAACGTTCTTGACTTGACATGTATCCAGCTACAAATCCATAAATGTCAAAATAGAGTTATACTATTCAGTTATGTTCAGGTCAGTGTTCAAATGTGATAAGTGTGAAGTTATTCAGAGACCTGTGGGTTGGTAGATGTAATGGAGCCCTCCAGTCTTTAGATTGCATGTATCCTCTCTACGTGGCAAGTTTTTTCTCTGAGTGGACCCTGTTTTTTTTATAAAAGGCCATTCAAAAGTAACAAAGCTGCAGAGAAAGACGATGCTAGCTCTAGCCAAACATTCACCAATATATGAGAACATCACCACCAGAGATGCTAGGTGCTGAGCTCAGGGCCGAATTCAGGGCTTCACATGCTCAAAACTAAACTGGACCGTGCATGTCTAACAGTAGAGGATCATGGTCATTGTATTTGATCTTTTAAATTCACCACAGAGGACCTAGAAAGTGTTGAAGTGTTCAAGTTGAGTCCAGGCCAAGTCTTAAGTTAAAGTGCAAGTCACGAAAGAAGGGTCTGGGTCGAGTCCAAGTCTGAATGAAGTCAGAATAGTCAGTTTTGTGCCTATTTCATGCCAAAATATTCAATGGTACTTCCTTTTAGTCACACTGGAATAATCCTCATGATTACAACAATTATACTATATGCCTTTATTGTTTTGGTTTAATATTTAGTTATCACAACCCCTCACAGAAAGGCTTAATGCATGCAAGTCAAATCACAAAAATTCAAGACAACAGATTATGAATGATCAGTAGAAACCCCACCATTTATGAAAGGTGCTATTTCAAAACATCGGTGGATTATCTTTAAAGGTCATGGGAGGACCTGGATTTCTGTGTTCAAAATGGTCAACTCATCTTTTTTCAGCACCCGCCACCTGTTCATTTATTTCAGAGTTGTACACAGGGCTCACGTTTCCAAAGCCAAAATGTTTTCCACTGCCCTCGCTTGACCTGCTGGAGAGGAGTCTTTGATAAACTGTCTCAAGTGTTTGGCACAAGGCTGAAAGAGAACCCCCTAAAGGCCCTGTTTTGGTTCCTGGAGGGACACAGTAAACAAACGCTCTGTAGATTTGCCTCCCTTCTTGCCCCACCGCCTCACTCACAGTGGCTGAAGTAATGTCCCGAGGCTGGAAAAAGTCACTCCCTGATGGACTCTGATGTGGTGTTTGAGGGAGAGTGGGGGCCTTTTTCCAGGAATTTCTACTCTCTTGTTTTTGTTTATTTGTTTTTCCTCTGTTTGCAGCTTTAATTTTTTTCATTTTTGTTTTTATGGCATTCAAAAAATATATATTCATGTGTTTAATTCAACTACAGCAGTCCTGATTTTGAATTTAACTCTTTTTTAATGATGTGTTTGCTTGAACTGACGAGGGACCAGGCCAATATGGAGCAGACAGTTAAACAGTTTTCTTTCACTTCCACTATGTGTCATTTGGTTAGTAACATTGTCTGGATATTAACAATAAATACTCTTAAATGATTAGCCAATATCATTTGTGTCATCAAGCAGATCTAGTGTCTACTACTAAAACTCAACCCCATTTCATCAGGTGACTGTAACACACAGCTCTACCTTAAGGTGGCAGTATTCAATTACATTTTTAATTCCACGCTATCGGAAAGTTATTTGAAATGTGCCTCATATGTACATACTGGTGTAATGACAATATTATTATAGATAATAGAATAAAGCAATTAGTCTGGATTGAGTGGAAGAGCAGTGAACAAATAGACTAACCTTTGTTTAAGCAGGACTAAACAGTGCTGCAGTGGTCAGAGAATATTGTTTTCTTTAAAAATGTTCCTGGATAAAGAAAAAAAAGTGTATAATTAAAGTGAGGCTGTATAAATGAACAATGGTTGCAATTTTTTCGAAGTTTTTGTTTTTTTTACCACTTACCCACGATTTGCTGAGTAATCCTTTTCTTGAAGACTAAACCTGTGAATATAGTATTTTTAGTTTTTGAAGTCAATCTTGGTATTTAATTTTGGATATTTTACAGGATTTATTCCTTTGGGGATGAATGTGCGTGCATATATTTATGTGAAAGTGTGTGGATGTCCGTGTTCAGTGATGTGTGGTATCTGTAAGGATCAGCTGGAACTGTGCGTTCCATCTGCTTGAGCGCTGATTGCATCCCAGTTGAGTCTAGTGCTGATGCCCTGGACTCTATATGCTTGTCCAGGCATCAGTCCACTCACAACAAGCCAGCCCCCTCTCTCTGAACAAACAGTTTACAGTGATTTACTCAAACACTCTATTTATCAAAATCTGCTCCCACTTTGCTTTCCTACTCACTTCACATCAGGAACAAGTTGTTGCACTTCTATATTTCTCTTTAATTCACTCAAAAAAAAATGTAAAAAGAAGTACATTTTGTTTGCTGTGGTCTTGTAGGACCTCATTATAAGCTTCATTGCTTGGTTGTAATTCCTACTGGACCTTCTGCAGAAAACTATATTTATAAAACTTCCCTGTTTGAACACGTTTACAGCTTAGAGTCTCACAAATTGGTTATATAAATCAATAATGTGCACCACTTGTGGAATATTAATGGAGTGAGAGCAGAGTGGTGCCTTTGAGTCATACCCCCAGCTCCCATGTGGTATTTAAGCTGCGTGGACGGGGGTACCAGTGAAAAAAGACACAATACATCGCTCAGGGTTAGCTCCGATGTTTCCCACTCTCTTTGCTTCTCCACTTTTCAATGCGATACTTGGTTACCATGGAAACACACTTGCAGAACTTGAGTCGTGAGGCCAGTCAGCTGAGATATAGCGTCTGGTAAACAATCCCCCTCTAAACTTGACTATGCTGGCTATCTGTCAAATAACACAGGCACTGAAGAAAGGTCAGAGTCACAGAGAGCTGCCCGACCAAGGAAGGAGCGAGACAGCAGCTGTCACAACATTCAACGTTTTCCCATTCATTTTCTGTCATTTAAACTATATATTTATGTATATTCTGGATGTGAAGACCAATCTGCAGATGCTATATATAATAATAAAAAAAACTATAATAAAGAATCCATAGAATAAACTGCAGAGATTGAGAAAGCAGAGCTAAACAGCGCCCTATTCATCAGATGAAGTGTAAGAGTTGGATCCTGTGCCTCCTACACCCATTGTCTCGTGTGCATTCTCAGACATGTGAAATGTGATACCTATAATTATCCATATTACTATAGAATCATCAGCCAACACTGAAAAAGAGACCCCCAATCTTCACTGCTTCATTGTCTACAAGCCATGATTAAGAAGAATCATTTTACCGCACTGCAAACGCGCACAATGATATGAAAACAACCAAACGGAAAGGGAACCTGTTCAGTTTGTAAATAAAATGATATAATTGTGCAATAGTGCCTTGTGACTTAAAATAATTAAAAAACCCTTTAAAATTAAACCAAAGGAGACACTCTTAACAGTTCTGTACGCTTTTTTTTTGCCTTTTCCATGTGATACATTACATAATATGTTAATGACAATGTATAATTAAGGTTTACCCTTTCCAAAACACATAGCTCCCTAAATGCACCAGAGCATCTTCTCACGCATTAAAAAACAAATCACATTGGACACCCTGCAATCTGAAATAACATTTATTACCAGACAACCTTAGCTGACGGTTAGCCTCACAAAAGTGATCCCAAATCAAGGTCTGTGCCAGTAATTTGGGGATTTCAGGGATTCTTAGTTCAAAATAAGCATGTGGCAAGTCACATTTTTGAAGATGGAAATGGCTTTTAGGAAATAGCATCTTTTTTGCTGTTAAATGGTTTGTCAAATTGAAACTGGATACAATTAATACTGTAAAATAAGTCATCACAGGTACAACAAAAACCTTTTTCACTGCCCTCCAACAGGGGCTCAATGGTGCTGTTGAAATAGGACAGTGAAAAGGCTGCTATTCTTCTCAAAGACCACTAGGGGCGGTCTAGTTTATCAGTATACAAGCCCTATTAGTATAACACCAATAAACATGTCTTCAAACTGTTTGATTTTTTGTGTTATTTATCCAATCTATGATGCAAATATTAGCTCGATTGTTGAGTCCAGCTTTTTCTATTTGAGACAACTGGACAAAATGAAAATCTGTTGAGACAAGTTTTTGAAGCTGTGAGTCACGCCTTTGGGACGACCCGTCTGGACAACTGCAGTGGGCTTTATGTTTGTATACAGACCAGCCCTCTCTTGTCTGCTGCCAGTCCAGAATTCTGAAGTATGAACACATCTCCGCCACTTTAGCATCACTTCACTGGCTGTCACAATCATAGAACAGGTCATGACATGAAAACGTCTGTCTCAGAGGATATGTCTCTAGCATCAAAACTGATATTTGTACATTACCAAAGAAGAGTGAAATGCTTTAGTCCTTTGCAAAGTCCACATTTCAAATCAAACGTTTCCATCCCAGTCTAACAACACCATGATTGTCACAGCTCGGTTTTATGGCTGTGATCACTTCAAAACACCTCGAAGAAAATTAGATGGAAATGATTATCCCGTTTGAACATTTTGACACAGATGTATATGTCCTGGTGTACAATCTAACCAGTGTTGCACCGTAGACACCGAGCGCTTCATCACACGGGGCTACACTTCCTCACCATAGCAGCGTCAGATAAAAGGTTTAAGTATCATGCCAAGACAAGCCATTGTGCCTTTGCTCAACACTACAGACACTGATAATGAGAAAATATTAATGAGGAGCTCAGTAGTGCTGCAGTCTCTGGAGCTAGGACTCCTCCAGTGACAGAGAGAAAAGACAGGAGTGCAGACACTGAGCGAGTTAATGAGCTGAAGTCAACACATGTGTTTTCATGTGTCGCCTCTCTGCCAGAGAAAAAATATTGGAAATGTGGAGCAGGAGTGTTAATTGGGTATGATCACACCTTCAACATATTCCTTTATGTGAAACAGGCAGAATCAAGCATCTCGACACCTACACATTCAGGCATAAAGGCAAAGGCTTCCACAGGCTGCAGATTCACAGACTGGCACTGATATCCCCACTCCATATTTTAGTCTTCAAAGTGTTGTCACAGTATTTAAGACACATTTTTTGAATGATGTTAGATATCAGGGTTTGGAGCAACTGTTGATGGGTTTATTTTAGGCTTTGTTCATTAGAATGCATAATGACAAACCATGGATATGTAGAAAGATCAATAGGACGTCTTCTCCTGCACTGTCTTGGCTGCAGTACACATTCTATTCCAGGTCAATTTACTTTTATGTTTTATATCACTGCTTTGTTATGGTTAAAAAAAACAAAACAACTTTAATAAACACTTGCAAACCAGACTTTTCTCATAGCTGATAGCCAATGTCCTGACATTTTGAACAGTAGGTTGCACACAGTTTGAACTATTGTCTTTTCACAATTTCAATCTGTTGCACTGACAATAAAACATTTCATTCCGAGATGAAGTCCGCGTACACGCCCTCCAAGACGCACGCAGCTGATGAGACCCTTTTCCTCACTTTGTGTCCATTACACTTGAATTTGAATTACTCTGATTCATGTAAACAGTAATCTGATGTGACTAAACACAATCAGGGACACTTTTGCCTGCAGTCTGAACTCTGCCTCTGTCATGGCTATAGACATCTGCACTCACATCAAAACCGTGCTACTTTATTTGGCTCCAAACAATGCCATGTAGGTATCGCTTCTTTACTGTGGAAGATGTCCGCTGCAGCTTAACTGTATTAGTCTCCGAGCATCACCCTCCTCCCTCCCTCCTCTCTTCTTTCCTCCCTCCCTCTCTCCTCCCTCAGCGTGTGTGTCAGTGCTCTCCCGCCGCGCTGCTCCTGCTTGTGCTGCTGCGACGAGACCAGTCCATGAAAAAAACATCTATCTCACTCAGTGCTTCTTGAGCCAACGGGACGAATAACACTCACCAGAACGAGCAGGAAGGTAGAGTATTCATGCATGCTTTCTTTTTATTTTTTGTATTTGCATTTGCGTTGTGCTGTGATATATGTCATGCGAGAGGGACGTGGAGTGAGCGTGCATCTGCACTACCCTCTGCTCAATGCAACACGAGCCCATTTGCTTATAGTTTCCAAATGCTGAAGTCGAGGTGTTGTATTTTTTGTTGTTGTTGTTGTGAAAAATGTAAAGGAAACCAGGCATATGTTAAAGCTTTACGCACGGAGATGTTAAAATGAAGTGGGCAGAATGCGGTAGAGGATATGGGACGGACTGGCAGAGTGCGCGCCATGGACAGATGTGTGAGGAAAGGGGATTTAGTATCGAGGGAGGGATCACACAGAGGATAAAACTGCCCAGATTCCCAGCTGTGAGGAAACACTGTGGGCACGACACTTCACCCGCAATGAGAGGCTTCGGTGTCGACTGCCTTCACTCACTCAGCTCCTAATGGGCGCACGCGTGAGGGATGGATTCAACAGTGTCCAGACGCCGCCACACTAGTCCTTCCGTTCTAGATTTAGTGGATACAGAGCGGAGATGAAGTGCATGACGGGGGTGACATTGCTGCGCAGCTTAATGTCAGGTGGTGGCCCGGTTTGGGAGTAGACTGAGGCGGTGAAGGCGAGCAGAGAGTCGACCAGACTTCAGCACCGCGGACAGCGCATCGTGCTGATCCAGCGAAAAACGGCCTGGACATTGAACGCAACATGGAACAGTCTTTGATGTGAGGGACACGTGTGTGGGGCAACAAAGATCCTCTGGGGTAAACCTCGAGGTGTGGACTGCTTTTTAGTTAGTTGGAATATGCATGATGTTTATTGACTGAGAATCATTTTTAAAGAAGCTGCACTTTTTTGTTTCCAAATATTGATTTATTGTCAGCTTGTCTTTACACAGCGCCATTCATGTCAGTGTTCTGTTCTGTATTGAGAAAGTGCAGTGCCAGGTGGCCTGTTGAATCATTTTGGTCCATCAGATGGAGTTTTGAGCCACTGCAGCAGCAGTCAGCCTCAGATCCTTTCAGTTCAGCAGAAATGTGAGGCCGCTGTGCCCTGGAGAGCTGTTGCAGTGTCTTGTCACTGGTTTTAAAAGTGAAGTTGTTGTCATTAAAAAGCAGTTAATTCCACAATATTCATCCTACGCCTATAGCTGCTTTGGTTGGTGGCTCCAAATAGCCCCGAGGAGTGAATATGCTGGTGTTTTGGTGGTAGTCTGTCTCCTAAGTGCCAGCTCTGTGATTAATGTTGTCCAGGTTGTACCCCTCCTCACAAGGGCCATGGCATCAAAGCTAATCAGTTAATGTCTGATAAACATATTTGCATCCTGACTCTGCCATCTCCGGCGCGATGCACACAGCTGTCTGTCACACTTAAGGCTGGTGTTTATCAGTTGACAGGCGAAAGGGCATTTTTCCATGATCATTTTCACTGGTCTCTATAACCTCATCACTTTGCTGTCATATGGGGGGGTCACAGGGAGGTCCTCCATAGACAGGTTTTACAAAGGGCAGGTACTTTAAATGAAGAACTCATCAGTGATTGGATTTATCATCTGTGAGTAACTGCAGTTTTATCCAAACAGAGCAATATCATGTTGTGTACACCGTCAAACCTAAAATACACCACACTATACACCATAAAACACATGGAGCAGTACAAGATGGATTTTCATGAGTGAATGTGAATCCAACTCCAAGATTGAGTGGAATGTGGAAATATATTTTGTCGCAACTTGTGTAAAACTATTACATGTTGAACTGAAAAGCTGTCAACAATAAAACCTCCAAATCACATTCAGAAAAATAGCACAAAATCAGTTTAAACCTATGAAATGACTAATTCAAGACGTCAAAATTCAACAGGCTGTCAAAGCAAGTTCTAAAAAAGCTTAAATTCCATGAATTCATTTTCTGTGAATCATGACAAGGAATCTATAGTCAACTGATGCAGCTCTTAAACCAAAGACGTGAATGTCAATAAGACATCGCTGTTTGTGGCTAATCGATAGTTAATAAGGGGGCCATCAGGTTGAGCTCCGAATGGCACGGGGTTATATCCGTTTGCTAAGTAGATGGATTCCTGCTTATACACTGTAGTAAATTTGCTTTCACTGCAGTCAATAGAGAAAAACCCTCCTGGTGCTTTTAGTATTCCTACCTAAGCCTGACCTAATAAATCAGCTACACGCCGCATACACCTCTCACTACTCCACTCCTCTATGAATTCCTCACTATCTCCACCCACTGCATGTGTTCGTCCGATCCTGCTTATCTCCAATATCCATTTCCCTTTTCGGCGCCCCTGACTCCCAACGTTGGCCTTGGAGGAATGATGAGCAGTCTCCAATCAATTGCAATCACAGATCAGTGGTGCACCAGGAAAACTGTGAGGGGAAATCAGTGGAGAAGGCCAGCCAGCCCCGGGGCCTGAATAATGACCACCCGGCCGACGGACCCTCCCTTGTTGCTATTTAATCAGCGCATCACAGTGCTATTGAACTGTTGCATGTTGAATGTTAACCATAATTCACTGGATCCATACTGATGTCTGTTTGGCTTGGTCTAGTCTGTTGATGGATGTTACTGCAGGAAAATACTGGAGAGCAATTTTCTGCTGTGTGTGGAATCCAACATGCTGGGACCTGGATCTTTACAGAGCAAATAGTGGAGCTACTCAGCAACATGAGAAAATCCGCTTTAGTTGGACTTAAATGACATGCAGCAATTGGAAGTTGGATAGGCACAAGTTTGACTGGTAATTGAACGGTTAATGATGAAAGCCATTAGTGCCAATAGCTTTTCCTGACCTTGGTTCACAAAGGCCAGGACACTTAGGGCCCCGCCGGTCTAATTATTCACCTAGCACTTAGAGCTGTTCCTCACGGTAAAAAGTTATTTCCAATTTGGTGCAAGAGATGAATGACTCAAAGAGAAAGTTATCAATTATACATTGTTA
This sequence comes from Rhyacichthys aspro, assembly GCA_036850595.1. NCBI lineage: Eukaryota > Metazoa > Chordata > Actinopteri > Gobiiformes > Rhyacichthyidae > Rhyacichthys > Rhyacichthys aspro. The sequence continues at coordinate 9,317,023 of CM072155.1, forward strand.
CACTCTGGATAGAATGAGAAGTGTTTGGATTAACTATAGCTTACCACCAATAAGGGGTTGCCCAGTTCTTAAGGGAAGAAATGGCTGCTTAAGTGGAATTTATACTTTACAACCAGTGGGAGTGCAGCAGAACATAAAATTGCCATGTGTAGTGTGTTTGTGTTTGTTCTGCTTGATGATTCGTGATAAACTCATAAAACAGATGGCTGAAAAACTGATTAGGTGTTTTGACGAGGGAGAAACTGTATTTTACATTTTTTTATTATTATTTTTTTGAGCAAATCCAGGAAAATGAAACAGTGAGGTTATTGCTGTGAGGGAATTTGAAATGAATCAAATTAAAGGTCTAGAGAAAGGAGTTTGTACAGTAGAAAACCGGACTAAAACAGTTGCGTGTAACGTTCTTAGTCTTGGTTAATCATGTGCAGTGTAACCGGATTGAAATCATATTTAGCTAAATTTGTTGCAGCTGTTTGGAAGGGGCCTAACCTCTTCTAATCCCCAAACACATCACCATTTGTCCAAATTGTTTCCCACAATCAACATTTGACCTGTCAGCTCCGTTGCCAACACTTCCACACATTTAACCCTGTGTTTTTTCCCCAGCCCCGCCCTCGGATCGATCGTGCGTCCATCAGTGAGGATTATGCACGGATCCACATTCACAGAGGGATAGCCCAGGGGAGACATTCACACACTCCTCCACATCACATCTCGGGCCCTACACACCGCTGTGCTCGCTTTCAGCCTACCAGCTGTTGCGAAGCTCGCTGCAATCAATACGACAGTCATGTTTCACAACAGCCGTCACTCCTTGGCTGGCAGGAATCAGTGGGAGGTCCCCCCCTGGGCAGACAACATCACGAGCCCACTGCCAATCGCTGACAGGACTCAAACGGCAGCGTAATAACGGCGCTGCAGCTACGTCGCAGCAACCGGGGCTAGAGCTGCTGAACAAACTCCCACATCCCACCACGAGTGTAAAGGTCACATTAGAGTGGACCTTAAGACATGCCTCTAATTATTCATGTACCCGCAGCTCTCTTCCTCCTTATCTTCGTCTTCTTTGTACACTTTCTCGTGATTAGTTTACATTTAGAAACCCAGAGCCAACGCAAGAAATCAAACATGGCTTCACATGACACGGAAATTCAAATTCAAAAGATAAACACCCACCTTCTTGTCTCAGATGTTGAAATTTTGACCCTGTGTTTCAATGAGCCCCTGCTTTATCATGACTTGTCCTTCACTGACTCACTCTCCTCTGTATTTGTTAGTGCTGCTTTCATGCAAATTGCAAACTGTTGTTTAAGGACAGCGCCTCATACACGCCACATTTCAGAGCACTAAGGAAAGACCACATATTCTCTGGAGGAAAAAGGCTGATTTGAACAATTGCATTTTATTGAGTTCATTTCAATCAGTGGTTTACATTGATTGAATCCTGGACCAACATCGTAGTAAACGCTCGTGGTTCATTACCAATTTTAGCGTTCCCCGGAGTCGTATTGCTTTACATCGAGGCCGATAATTCACTCGTATTGTATTTCTTCATTTGGTGCTCAGTGCTTTCTGATTATAATTGAAATGAAAAGGTGGTGTAATGTGACCTGACACTGACTAAATGTTTTTGATGCGGAGAAGCTGCCGAGCAGAAGGAAGCAGTGCAGTGACGTGTTTGGGCCATGTTTTGATGGACAGCCATGTCTCTGTTTGTCTGCAGTGTGATCAGCCGTGAACCAATCATAAAGTCCAGTGGCGGAGCTAAAGACAGTTCAGTAAATGGACCCATGGGTTGATGAAGCCGCAGATGTCGGCAGTCAGTTCATAAAGACAGAGGTGATTACCATATCTGGGGAAAGGTCACAGGTGAAATGCTAACAATCAGTAAATGCACACACTTCGAAACCATCTCCAGTCAATCAATTTGAATTTAACACAACATCACTGACAGAATCTCACAGTGGCTTTATTTTGTTAAAACTTCATTACACTCTCATTGTCTAAAGCAGTGGTGTCAAACTCAAAGTGGTGAGGGGCCGCAATGGAAAATAAGGATCATTTCAGGGGCCGAAGATTCTGACACTTTTGTTAAATTTGAATAGTAAAGTTTCACCTTCACTTCACTTTTACAAAAGTTATCTTTAACATATTTTTTTTTTCCTTTTATGGAAACTGGTTTTAGTGGGATTTGAACAGGTTATAGTTGGATTTGAATAGGGTTTGGATGTATTTGAACAGGTTTTAGTTGGATTTGAATGGATTTTATTTGATTTTAACAGGTTATAGTTTGATTTGAATTTATTTTATTTGGTTTTAACAGGTTATAGTTGGATTTGAAAAGGTTTTAGTTAGATTTGATCAGGTTTTATTTGGATTTGAACAGATTTTAGATGAACTTGAACGGGTTTTAGTTAGATTTGAACAGGTTTTGTTTGGATTTGAACAAGTTTTAGATGAACTTGAACAGGTTTTAGTTGGATTTGAACAGGTTTTAGTTAGATTTGAACAGATTTTATATATCTTTGTAGTAAAAAACTGGCTTAAGATTTCATGAATAAATGAAATAAATCTGATTCAAATCCATCTAAAACCTGTTCAAACAGTGTCCAATTTAGGTTAAGCAAGGGACACAGCAAGAACACCAGTCAGTTTCTTTCAACATTTGTCCTGATGTCACATAGAGATGCTATGCTAAGTGCTATGTGAAATCCAAACTAGAAAAACACGTTATTTTGAACGAATGTACTGTTTTAAACACACTCTATTCTTATGTCACGTTTTTTTCCATAACATCAAACCAACCCATTTATGCCGCAGCAGTTTCACACCGTCTTCTCTCCGTCATGCCTCAGATACTACCTTCTGTTGCAGGATAAAGATGAGATAACTCTGCACTCCTCGTGTCGCCGTGGCCCCTTTTAGGATGAGGCGCGACAAAGCAAAGACAGATACAGTAAATACCACCACGGAAAGAAAGCACAAATGCATCATACAGTCAATAACTTACTAGTGTAAAGAATAATCAGATTTCTGAATAGAATCTGGTTTTATGGCCACACAAAGCAGTAAAGCTTAAACCAGACTGATGTTTTAATAAAGGCTTTTGCACACAGCAGTTTGTAGGCTACATCCAGGCTCCTACTGTGCACTTACACAACAGATTTTTCTCATGTGTTAGTCCTTTCCAATGAGACGATCCGAAAACTAAACAGTCAAAATGAGCTCCTGTGATGTAGATGTCACACACGTTAAACCTATTGCAGACTTAATGGCTCTAATGACCTGATGAATTTGACTGCGAGCCCAGTTATGGCTGAACCATTTAAGTATTCTTGTATTTCTAAAATATGCAGCTTCTCTGAGATTTTTTTGACATTATAACGTGCTTTATTTTCTATGGTAGCTTTTTGAAGTTATTGACTTTACAACAAATTTGCCATAAGATATGTATTTGACTCGAAGTGAGGTCAGAGCTGCAAATAGTGTAGGAGGTGTGTTAAGATTTGCAAAAGCGCCTGGACATCTATAAATGACTCATTTCTATTATGATCAGTGCTGTCTTTATGCGGCTCAATGCACGGCTGCATGCATTTCGTCAGGGTTTACAGTGAGAGTGTTTACTGCATGTACGTCGGTTAAGTACGGACGCCATCTGCTACGCTCTTTGCTACGTGCCAACCCCCTGCCCCTGGTAACCCACACCCAGCCCTCACACACACACACACACACACACACAATCCTTCAGCCGCAGAGACTGATGAAAGATGTGAAATCTCTGCAGACAAAGGTAGGGCTGGAACCGTGCTAGAAATGTGCTAGACATCGATTCGTCGTCGCAGACACAAATCCCAGTGAGTGAAGATATTCGAGCGTGATGTGATGTTTGGCTACACATTTGCATATCCAGGTGAAAAATTCATATGACGTGTAAACAGAAACACAATTACACACACGTAGTCGCACAGTTGGCCAAAGTGGATTTTGGAATAATGCCTTGGTTTTTGTTTTTTTCTGAACTGCCCTAGATTCAATTGGCATCTGTGCTGCACACTCATCGCTCTCTATCTCACTCACTCAGTTGTTAGCATTCTTTTTTTTTTTTCCCCCCTGATGCTTTCTCACAGGCCCCTCTTGGATCTCTCCCTCTCCTTCCCTCCATCTTTCCATCTATCTCTGAGCACGCTGCTAAGATCTGTGTATAAATATTTTAGCTCTGTCACCCATTCTGCATCTGCACTCTCGCAGAGACACTCACTGCCTTCCCCCTGAGTGCACTTGTGTGTGGCTGTGTATGCGTCCAGGCTCAGTTTAGCTCGATGTGGTCGTATTATTTACTGAAGCATTTATTTGTGTTTCCAATCTGTACGCCGGCCTACAGAAACTAAATATTTGAACATGTGCAACAGCTAAATGCGGCGCGAGTCAGACAGATCTTAAAGTAGCAGAAGTGTAGGTACAAGGTGCAGACTGTTCATTAAGTCTGACAAATAAAGGCATTGGAATTTGATAAAAAATCATCCAAGCACACAGAATAAGCTCTTATACATTTGTTGTTTCAATGGTTTCTTGTTTGTTTCAATACAGAAAGTCTCAACATTGATGATTATAAAACAGTATTTTTCCACAAAAATATTTAACCCACATACTCTATGACCCACAAAAAACATGCCCGCGACCCACTTTTTCAACTATTTATAAGAATGTTTTGTAAAGGTCTTGGTCTTGTCTCGGTCTCAGATGCTAAGACCAACCAAGGCCAGAAATATTTGTCTGTTCTCTGAATGAAAACCTCTGTCATTTTATATTCAGTCAAAATCCTGCCTGGACTTGGTCTAAGACTGGACTAACTCTGCCTCCTTCACCAAACACTGACCTTCATGAGTCTGGACTTGGTCTAAGACTGGACTAACTCTGCCTCCTTCACCAAACACTAACCTCCATGAGTCTGGACTTGGTCTAAGACTGGACTAACTCTGCCTCCTTCACCAAACACTAACCTCCATGAGTCTGGACTTGGTCTAAGACTGGACTAACTCTGCCTCCTTCACCAAACACTAACCTCCATGAGTCTGGACTTGGTCTAAGACTGGACTAACTCTGTCTCCTTCACCAAACACTAACCTCCATGAGTCTGGACTTGGTCTAAGACTGGACTAACTCTGTCTCCTTCACCAAACACTAACCTCCATGAGTCTGGACTTGGTCTAAGACTGGACTAACTCTGTCTCCTTCACCAAACACTAACCTCCATGAGTCTGGACTTGGTCTAAGACTGGACTAACTCTGTCTCCTTCACCAAACACTAACCTCCATGAGTCTGGACTTGGTCTAAGACTGGACTAACTCTGTCTCCTTCACCAAACACTAACCTCCATGAGTCTGGACTTGGTCTAAGACTGGACTAACTCTGTCTCCTTCACCAAACACTAACCTCCATGAGTCTGGACTTGGTCTAAGACTGGACTAACTCTGCCTCCTTCACCAAACACTAACCTCAATAAGTCTGGGTCTGGTCTAAGCTCTGTGGAGCTGCAAAAGTTTTTGTAAAATGCATTCATATGTAAAATAAATAAGGATAACAGACAAAAATCTTTACACACAAGATGTATAATGAGACTCAACAAACCCACATGAGTGTGGTCTCTGAGAAACAGAATGATTATGTAGTGCAGCTTTAAGTCCAATCCAATCATCAGTACAGTAAAAATGGCTGTTCAAGTATTGTGCATGTCTTGATGAAATGTTTTACACAGAGGAATGTTTTGTGTCCAATGGGATACTGTCTCTGTGGGACTCCATTACCCATGGGCCCTGGAGCATTAACACAACAACAAGGCCTCGGTGGAGCCTGACAGTCAGATTAAAATATTAAAACTAAAGTACTAAAGTAGAGTAGAGCCAGCTGTAATGTCATGAACTACGGATACCAAAACACGAAGAGAAAATAAATATTTGCCTTTTAGTGGATGACCTAACTTTCAAGTAAAACCAGTCCGTTACACTGCTTCCTTGTGCATATTCATGAGCCTCAATAAACATGACATTAGCTGAAAGGCCATCATTATTGACTGTCATTTTCCAAAACAAACTCCACAAACAAAAAAGGTTTCTGCTGAATCAAACCAACTCCAGCTTGTACATAATCTGTTCTTAGCAGAGAGTCGAGCAGGGTTTGCTCTGTTTGTTCAGTTCGGTTTAAGATGATTTGATGAAAGCAAAACACAAAGCCTTTTTGTTTCCAGAAAGTGTGCATGTTTAAGTTGAAAGACTTTTGTATGTCTCTGGCTTCATCTATCATTTATTCTTTCGGTCTGTCAGGCCTCGGAATTTCAATTTCCTGTTTGTCACGAAATAAAGATAGCGTGAGGGAAATCAAAGAGAGAAAAAACAGCTCAGACTTCTCTAAGTGTTGACGATGCATCTTCATTCATTCATGTACGTGTTCAGTTTGCCTCACATGCTCTAAGACGCTGAGTCAGCTTCCACAACAATGGAGTCTGGACTCATGGAGGCTAAAATGCACAAATAAGCGCTCGTGTTGAGGGAATCAATAGTTAAACAAATACTACATCTCCCCTCGGTCAATAAGAATATTGATTGTTGTACATCCTCTGTTAAAACAAGCCAAGGGAAGTCTACTTTTCCCTGTTTTTCCACTTCATTTTTATTTCATTTACTGCTCTTTTGCTGGTGCACCAAGCGACAAATGTAATAGGCACCCATTTTGGTAATACACCTGGAGGAGATATAGCCCCCAATTCCAACAATAGTCACTTGTGCAATTACAAAAACAAAACCCCAATTCCAGACACCATTTAAACAAAGACCATAATGGAAAAAATACAATTACTCTTTGTGTAAAAATGGTTCGAGGCTCTATGTATGTGCCATTTGGAATTTCACAAATGCCCAGCCATGCAGCAAAAACTACCACAAACGTGTAAAAAGTTGACAGAGCGGTGTGAGCTGTGTAATAAAGGCTTTCAAGTTGCTGTAAACATCAGCTCAAGTGTGTTTAAGTGTGAAATTGCTAATTAGGATTTGGAAATATGCTCCTTAAAATGATTTACTTCAGGCATGTAAAAGAAAAGATTAGCCATCTCGCTGGAATAAACAAATCGAAACAGATATTTCAGAAGTGTCACCTTAAAAACAGGGCGACAAAACTAAACCTGTATGTTTACTACAGAATATAATTGGACTATAACATTTCAACAGCAATCAGTTTTAACAGCAGTCATTTACATCGCTGCCATTTAAAAAAAAAAAAAAAAAAAGATATATTTTGTTCGTGTTGTTTGAGATTTTCCGGGCAGAAATCACAACAGAGCAGCTGCAGAACATTCTTCTGATAGCATCCCCACTTCACACAGATTTGTCTTTCGCCACTCGTGTGTGAGGAAGAGAGGTGGGATTATCAAACTCCCCGTTCTCACTTTAATCCACAATGTTCTACCAGAGCACATGGCAGCACTCAACCAGCCAAAGCCTAAAGCCTTCTGCCAGAGCCTGAGTCAAAACATAGGCTTGTATTGTAGCTGCTGGCACTCGTAAACCTGCGCCGTACACTCGATTGTTATTATTAATTTGTGCCGTGTGCCGTGCTGGGAGGGATTTGCCATCCAAATGGAAGATTTGCAACAGTAATGGAAGCTCGCAGTGAAAACGAGAAAGTTGGCAAAGTGCAAAAGGGAGATGAGTTTAAGTGAAACCTCGCTTGTACCTTTATTGGTAGTAATATATACCATTAAAGTGAAAGGAGACACAGCGGTTAGATTCTAGGAGGTATACTTTATTTGCATGCTATTCACACTTTTAATGCAAACTAAACATTATTACACAATTATTACACAAATTTAAAAACTTAAAACAGAATAGTTTATCTTCGATGGGGAGTAGCATCGGCCAACTGTGCAACATTTCACTCTGTAATCTCGACAACCCTCGAAATGACTTTGAGGCTGCATTTTTTTTTCATTATTGATTTCAAATTTAGTATTCCTTTCAGCAAATATGACCAAATAAGACGCATTCTGTGAGGTGGAAGGCAGGTGCAGACTCAAAAGCACGGCGAATGACAAAAATCCAAGGCAAAGTCTTTGATACAGACACAAAGTCAGTCCAAAAACAAAAAAAACCAAACCAAAACACAAAGGAATGTGCAAAGTCAGGGTCTTGAGCAAAGATGATCATACACTAGGAGCACATTTATGACAGAAGTTCACGTGCAGCCTAACTTGACTGTATATGAAACATCTCATTTTCTTTAATATAGTTTTCAGTTATTATATTTTAGACGATTTATATTACTTTCAGTGTTTAATTTGTCCGTATTTGTCTGTGAAGCTTGAACACATAGCTATTCATTTAGATCTCGGTTGTACTACATCCTCTGTCAATCTTTGTCTAATTAGCGCTGTCTTTTTTACTTCGATTCTAATTACACCATTTCATTTAGTTTGATTATAAATGACTGCTTCAGATTAATGTTAGACCTCTTCTAATTTCTTTATGATTGTGTTTCAGATGTACGCATCAAATCAAATTCAGCCACATCTATATGAGAGGCTATAATTATGATTATAGCTTTATCAAAATGTTCTTGGTCTCTACAATTCAAGCAATTCTCTTCTGTGAGAAAACATAAGATTATGGTCTCAAAAAGAAAAGAAGGAAATATCAAAGCTGAAGCATGACTAACCAACAAAAAAGAAACCAGGCTGAAGGTTAGTTCTTCTTTGCAGTCAACATTGCAAGTTAATTTTTTTTCTTTCATTTTTTGTTCTCGCCACTGAGGTTGTACATTCACAATTCCACACATGAACTTCAAGTGTAAATCATTTATAACTCACGTGTCAGACTCTGGGAAAAGGCACGGAAACACATCCTTTCAAATGTGCCTCAGACCACGAGTAGCGCCGTAACTAAGATCCCTCAAGGAGTGTCACATGTCAAATAATTCATCTTCTGTCACTCGGTTTCTCTCACTAATCATCTTTTTGTCTGTTTCCGTCCCCCGCAGTTCTTCACTCTTTCTATTTCCCCTTCTTCTCTGCTCTCGCCTCGAGCTGTGCAGTCAGGAGCCTCGCTGGCACATTTTGCCCGGCTCTAAGGACCATGTTCCTTGAAGGATGGACGGAGACAGAAAGACAGATGGGTGGACAGCAGATAGAGCCTGTGTTTGTTATACCTTCCTGAGTTTTAATCCTTAGCTCTGCACCGCATTGTGAGTTAGTAATGGACTGTTTTTTCAAGTGGTGCCTATGGTTCCAGACTTCTCGTTTATGGTTGCTAGGTTTTATTTTTCTTATAATGTAAAGCTAAGCGTCTATTGCAGATAACCAATTCTGTGACGGCTGGTGGTAAGAAAAGTAGTAATATTTGTCAGCTTACACCATGCTATGTCATACTTACCAGTGCTCACAAACAATATGGTAAAATGGATGCAACAACAATCATTATAGAAAAGAAGGCTAGTGATAGGAAGAAAAGAGGGATGTCAGGCTTACAGATTTGAAGTGAAGCGCTCTGACAGCCATGCCGACACTAACGCTAAATGCATCAGATAAAGATAATTGAATGATATAACACTGTCACTCCTCCCTCCACACTCTTTCAAAAGTACAGTGAAACCCCTGCATATGCCCTCAGCATTGCCAGATGTACGTAAATAATGGAGAATGGAAAAGGAGATGGAAGACTCGAGTCACGTAGCAGAGAGGCGGGTTTTATAAAAGCAAAAGTGTCACTGGATTGTGATTTGATATAAAGCTGTAAACAGGTTTCCATGGCAATCATCTTCAGTCATCATAGACATTTTAGGGGTGTTATTTTGACAGTAAATTTGAACTAAAACTAAATTTTTACTTTTGACTAAAATGCTATTTAGTTTTCCTTATTAGTTTTAGTCTACAATAGTTTTAGTCACTAAAATACAAATTCTAAATGAAACTGCTTCTAACCTGTTACGGCTGGTATTGAGGTCTGAATGTGCAACACACACAGATTTCACTCTAGTTATTCCAAACACAAATATGTCTTTATTTGAAAGTAATTTGACTTTTGACAAGATTACATGTAGAGACAGAAAAAAAAAAAAATATTAATGAAAAAAAACATTTTTCAGTAAAATGGCAGAAAGTGCTCGGTATACCTGGCCTAATTCAACCAACCATACCTGAATTTGTTTAACACATTTTAATTAACATTTATTGTCTGCTTTTGGATCCATGAATCTAAACAAATGCGGAGACAGCTGGTGCTATGTGTTGCTATGGGCCACGGAGGCCAACACAGTCAGTGGGACGCGTGCTTTTTTATGATGAAATTCAAACGATGTTGTGACTCCAGTTCCCAACTCCAGCCACTAGATCACTTTAAATAAGGCCCAGAGGAGAGCAATGCAAGAGTGGGACGTGTCAATGTGTGAGATAGCTGCTGTTCTTGCCCGGGGCAGATGAAAATGAAGAGTGACACAGATTGCAATGCACCTATGGAGATCTGAAAGGCTTAGACAGGACTGTTTTGTTGAATTGCTGTGGACAGTTTCAGCAACAAATCAGACGCACATTTTGATTATTTATTTTTTTTTTTTTTTTGACATCGTCCATCCATTAAAGCACTTACGGCAGAGACCAATAATGTTTTCAAAACCATCTTACGCTGTTGAAAGATAAATGAAACTAATAGCAGTGTCAACAAATGTATCTGTCTACAGGCTGGTGACAGGGATGGGCTCGGGTGATGTTAGACGGTTACAGAGAGTCTAGTGTCAATTTATGCATTAATGGGGAGTATAAAGCCATGTTTACACACACTTTCAGACAAATTGTGCAGGTGCTCAGTAGTAGTAGATACACCTGCCCCCCTCTTGTGTTGTGATGCTCCTACACCTGCTTCACACTGCACTCATCTTTTTTCAAGAAGCTGCTTTGCTTTGCTTGCACATCCTCCACCTTTTAATTTGTGTTCAAGTCTTCTGTGCTTTTGTTGGGCCCGTGCTTTGCCAGCGTTACTTCTTCAGCTTCTTTGGGTATCCCATTTCACAGTTCCTTAATAAGACGATTAAGATTATAAAGTGAATCAAATGCTTTTTTAGACAAATACAGTTTAGTCCATGCGGTGAGTTTTCTCAAATGTAAATGTAAATGAAACGATGCAGTATGCAGCAGCACATATAGAGCAGATGTGATTCATAGTGGCCTGTTCGTGGGCAATCTTGTAAAGGTTATGCTGTGTGATTGAATCAATGTATTAAAGGAAGCTATCCACATGTGCTGTATGTGTTTGTGACAGTATAGAAATCTGGTCTGATGAAAAATACAGCTGTAGGCTAAATCTGTGTGTACAGTGTAAACTAGTGGCATTGGAGCCTAATGCTTTATTATGATATTATTAATACATGATGTGTTGTTGATTTCTTTAGATAATCCACAGATGGATGTGTCCGTCTGTTTATTTGGAATCAAACTGTCATTTTAAAAAAAGGCACTTGTGTCTGAGAAGCCAGAAACAAGAAAAAAAAATAAAAATTGGACATTGTGCATTACAACAGAGTCTACATTTCCAATTCTAGCCAAAGATTATTTTCCCAGCTGTCCCATTGCTTTAAGAGTGTTGGGCAAAAGTAAGTACACACAAATCTCTAACTAATGCACACATATAAGACAGTCATTCAAGAAAGAGTCAATGCTGAGGTCTCTATTTTCACTTTTTGTAGAATGAGACACAATGCACACCTGAGACAAGTAACATTAACAGGAAATAAGATAATGACCGCCTTGCACTGTTCCGTCTGCACCTAATGGCGCTATTGTCAGAGCTCTGATGAAGTCTGTCATTCGACACAAGTTTTTAAAGGTTAACATTTGCAGAAAATGGATTACAATTATCGCTTTGCCTGCTTTATCTTCTATTTTTGGTACTTAACGCCTTAAAGAATGGCGTAGGAAGATGGTGGCGTCGTCTGAAATATGGAGATGTGTGCGAGTCAAGTGGGATCCGAGCACATAGAGTGATCTGGTTGGTTGATCTTAGCCCATTTGATGCTCCTTTTAAGTTTTCACTAATATACGGTTTATTCTATGCAAGCCTGGGTTATTAAATGTTAATTCTATAAATACCAAAGCGGCCTCCACACATGGAACCACTTGTGTAACCCGCCCATATACTGAAGTGGAGGTTATGAGAGCGCGGATACACAACGAGTTATGAGTAAGACATCAGCCTGAGTGTGGATCATTTCTTGGAGGTCATGTTTGCCTGACTCGTGTCCACCTAAAGAAGTGCGCTGTAATGTGCTCGAGTGACTTTCAATAGTAATGAGCCTGTTGTCTGAGAGCGCGCATATAGTCAGGCATTTATTATTAAGAGCCTTGGAGACTGACAAGGAATCACAATCGTACTGTACTGTGGTGCTCTCTGATGCAGCGACATATGACAGCCCGCAAACAAATACACGCTGAATTCATTTCGCTCAAGGTAAAAGCACATGAAGTGAACCCTTAATGTTAAGGCTTTATTCAGCAGAGTGCCCCTGTTTGTCTTGTAAATTTCACAGTTGTCTGCCTTGAATATCGCACATAAGGTCAGAAATTGTTTACGTGACAGGAAAGGTCAAAGATTTTGAGAAATCCTGCAGGTTCTTTGTATACAGTCTCTCCAGAAAAAAAAAAAATCACACAGCACGGGTAGGGAAATAGCTATATAGTCTGACCCGGGCATGTCCCAAGAGAAAAGCCTTTGGAGGTATAGCAAAATGGAAATTGTTCATGCATGAATGTACAGTGAACGGGGGCTGTGTTTGCTGTGAGCGCTGCTGACAGGTTCACTATGGCCCTTAAAGATGCAGTCTCCTTTTCAAAGCCATCTTAAACGGCCTTATGTAAAACAATGTAGCCCTAGAGCATAGTCCTGGAAATAAGATGCGACCATCCACAGCCAACATTTAGTGATACTCTGGATTTATTTGAAGTTTCTGTGTTTGGAGACCAGGCCCAGAGAAGAAGTGTACACTTGTATATTTAGTGTCAGGGGGAAAAAGTAAAGCATTTTCTAGACAACAAACAAGCAATATGCTATTTTGGATACTACTGTGTGTGCCGACTGTATATCAGTGTACTGTGTCTTAAATACACTCTGCACCCGCTTAATTACACACCAAACACTACTCTAATCTGATTATTTACTTTATGCCCCTTAATTACACTCCTCTATACCCCTTAATTACACTCTGTTCCTGGTTATTACACTTTATACCCCTTAATTACACTCCTCTGTAACCCCTTGTTACACGCCTTACCCCTTTAATTACACACTATACCCCTTAATTACACTCTGTTCCTGCTTATTACACTCTATACCCCTTAATTACACTCCTCTATACCCCTTAATTACTCTCTGTTCCTGCTTATTACACTCTATACCTCTTAATTACACTCCTCTATACCCCTTAATTACTCTCTGTTCCTGCTTATTACACTCTATACCTCTTAATTACACTCCTCTATACCCCTTAATTACTCTCTGTTCCTGCTTATTACACTCTATACCTCTTAATTACACTCCTCTATATCCCTTAATTACACTCTGTTCCTGCTCATTACACTTTATACCCCTAAATTACGCTCCTCTGTACCCCCTTACACGCCTTTCTCCTTTAAGTAACCATGAAGTACAAGCTGAATGAATTGTTCAAAAGCTGCTGCATAAAAATATTTTTTTGTGATGAAGTAGTATAAAAACAAATAAAAAATACATTTTCTGCCTCACAGTAAGTTAATGTACACAGGTTCCATACATAACCCTCCTTCAGAAACACTGAAACATCACAACACAAAACCCCACTCTCAACTGCTACAGAGGACAAAGCTTTGATGATATAGACCTTTGTCTGACCCAGACCCAACGAGGACAGCCGTCTGAGCGGACTGGCAGAGAAGATCAGACAGTAATGACAATTGGTGTAACACAGTAGTACAGTAATCTGCTTTAAAAGTCAGCTTACTGGACAGTCCTGTGCAGAAGATTGTTTTAGTGGATGAGTATATATACACAGCTTTTATTCATATAAGCAGGCTCAGTTGTAAAAGTAAGACGTCATGGCTCACTTCTGTGCGGACGGAGCTGAACTGATGATAAAGTTAGAGTGACAAAGCCAAAGAGTAAAAAAAACAAAACCCAAAGATATTAACAGAGGGAGAAAGAAGGGGGTTGCATGTGTCAGCTTCTCTGACAGTTATTTGCACAAATTATTCCGAGTTGGGCAGTGTGGCGGCTCGAGGTGTGTTGTGACAGGTGTCCTGCTCCTGTGACTGAAATGGGGAGATAGGTAGCATCTCATTATATATAGTACCACTTACAGACCGGGCCATCTGTCACCATGTACCTATCTGAGGCTTCAGTGGCCATCATTCTTGTCGTTATGGTTTTTGTCTGGTCGTCAGGTGCTACAATGAGAGAACCATAGCAACCGAAAGGAGAAAGCCACAAATCAAAAAGTATAGATAAACAGAAAACAAGTATTCAAGATTTTTATCCACCTGCTTTTTCTTTTCTTCTCTTTCTTTCAGCGTTAGATTCTTGACCGTGCCCTCAGACTTCATGAGGAATACACAACAAACATAAGATAAAAGGAGATCGACTTTTGTGTTGCTATAAAGGAGCGCAAGGGGCAACAAAGAGAAGAGACAGGTATGTTTTTTTTGTTTTTTTTTTCTATGGTCGAGGCCACCGGGCTGTAAACACAGCACAAACAAAATAGAGAATACTGAGGCGTCCACACAAACACTGTTGTTTCAATTATCTTTAAAACTATGACCAGAAGGACTACAGAGTCATCATTGTTGTCAAGAGTCTTCCATCCACACCACAACACAAACCCTGGATTTACTAGAAAACAAGCCTCATTTTAAGGTGGAAATGCATCAAGGCTAAAATAAATAATCTAAGTGTTGACAAAGCATAAAGTGACTGAAGATCAAACGTTAGAGTCTGTGCCCTTGTTTCTTTGTGTCACTTCTCCTGTGAATGTGGATTTCACTACACTTTTGGCACCACTCTCATCTGAAAGCATTAGTTAGTGTCTCCACAGACATCTATTATGCCATCTTTCCTGCATTTATTGCACTTATTTTGCAGACCACACTGTCATTAGTGCTGACAGTACCTCTCCTAACACGGCTATTATATTCAGTCCATATGTGAGCTGGCTCCGTGTGTCAGCCAGAGATAAAGTAAAAGAAGTAATTGTTGTAATTATGTTGTCTTTGCTCAGCTCCCGCCCACTGAGAGCCACAGAAGAAAGAGTCTCTATGAAGAAGAACGAAATGTAGAAGAACCTTGTGCTTATCCACCTTAGTACGCCTCAGTGTGCCCGAGCACAATGTGGCGACCATACTGTGTGTCATTTGGTTAATTACTGTTGTCAAAGGCAGCCCTTCTGCTAAAGCCCAAATGAGTGTATTCACATTTAAGACAGAAGTCAATTGAGAAATGATTGTATAGTGTGTTGTTCTATAATGTTCTGTTTGACAGCACTAAATAACTATATAACTATATACTATTACCAAAGGAAAAAATATAATTCTAACTATTTGACATAGTTGCTCAAAATGCCTTACTTATTTAACTTTTTTTTAAAAACTAAAAATCAGTGTCCGTCCCTTTTGTCCAGCGTCAGAGATAGGGTCAAGCATCATCTGAACATGACATTCATTGTATCCTATGGTATAATCTCTTTTGGGCTTGTCTAAAGTGTCCTCATATGCACCACCACTTACTAGGAGCTTTGACCTTTCTTTCTATGCCACGAGCATGAATTTATTCTCTGAATCATAATGTGATGATTTTTTCCTACAAATGTTGCCAAATACTGATCTTATTTGCTGTGCATTTAGCTGGAATGCTCATTTTTATACAGTAAATAACTCTGACATTCATGTGTAAATTTTGCGTTTGTATTTTTTTCCATATTTAAGGGCACTGGGCTCGGCTAGGATGTGTTAAAAATCTTTGAATCTTTTGTTGAGTATACAGTTCTGTCCTTTCAGTTTCTTTTATTGAGCCCGTTTCTTTTATTCTTTATTGAGCCACAACAAGCTTCTATTAAAGGTATCCTCCTGATTGGAAGACTTGTACCAAGGACAATAGAAAAACAATATTTCTCAAGGAGACATTTATATTTTGAATCAGAATTGCTGTTGACTTGCCGCTGCATGTGCTCTACTGAGTCTGAATCGTCCAAGTGCTGCAACGCTGAGCCACTTTTTTTGCCGGAGGTGTGAATACCAATGAAGACAACATTGTTACAGCTCCAGCCTGAAGGAAGTGTTGCACCGGGATACAGTGCTGTGTGCACAACTTACATTTATTCTTATCAGCGCTGCCCACTGTTGTGTTTGGTCAACGAGATAGGCCACTACTTTACCGTTCGGGTTTAGTGTGGTCTTAAGGGCACCTTGGCTTCCTCAGAGGCTGTGAGATATGTATTTATCTGTTACGAGAGATTAGCCTTTGTGTGTGTGTGGCCTTGTAAGCTGGTGCTGCAGTGTATGGATACAGTGAAGGCATAAATGTGAATGTAAAAGGATATGTTTAGTTAGCTGGAAAAAAACAAACAAACTGACTCATCAATGTGATCTACCTTTCAGTGGTTATATTCACATGTGCAAATGTCAGACTGAGGCGATCCCACAATAATCTTTCACTCATTAAACATACCATAAATAGTTTGCCAGTATTTATCAGACTTGCACTTTGTGTCCTATTCTGTATTTATCTTTTTCTTTCTTACTCTCTGTGGCTGAGAAAGCAGAGTCCATGCTGGTTGAGACTCTTTCTCTGTATATCTGGCAGCCATTGAAGTGGTGTGGACCAACCAGCCAATGGGAGCGTCCCTTAACTTGAAAACCCTATTATTCAAACGTGTGATTGGCTGAAGCTTCCAGTATACTTTTAACATTGTTATCTATTAAAAGAGTTGAAAATAAAGCCTAGATGAAGACGTCTTAAGGTTTTTTTTTTACAGATGACTCCTATCAGAATACACAATTAGGTATAAGTTTTCTTACATGAAAGAAAAATAAACAATACTTAATATTTTGATAGCTGAGACATAAACAAAATATACAACGTGTATCTAACATGCTAACTGTTTAAATCCAATTAAAACCAGTTAAAGTCCAAGTTAAACCACTTAAAACCTGTCCAAATACAGCTTTAGCAGGTTCCAGTACTTTCTAACTGATTAAGGTCTGACTTTAGCACTCCAAATCCCTCCAAATCTGGCTTTAACTCGTATTAATCTGTTAAAAACCACATAAGGTCCACTTTAAACTACTTTAAACCTGTCCAATCCAGGTCTAACCAGGTTAAATGCATTTTAAACTTGTTAACTTCTGTGTTAAACCAATTAAAGCCCAGCTAAATCTGGTTATAACTATGTGGAATCCCTTTAGAACTGGTTAAAGTCCATCTACACTATGTAATGATATTATAGATTTATGAAGTAGACGATGTCCACAGAAGACATATAACTCTGTAATGTGCCTGTACAAAACAATGGACTGTTAATACGTGTTTGTCCAAGCCCGGTCTTTATTATTCTATTCTGATTGGTGTTTTACTCTATTAATACCCCGACTATAGAACAATCATTATTCTTCACACACTCTCCCAGGTTGTTACACAAGAGTAGACATGGTCACAGCTGATTGACCAGTAAAGCCAAATAACAACGACCAGTGTAATAAATAATGTGTACTGTAATATCTTGAGAATATGAGCTTTGGCTACATCCTGATCCACACCATTTAACCATCAATCTAGCAGATCCTTCTTTAATTATGAGCCCTGCTTCCCCCCTCCCTCCAAACTCAATCAGAACAAATAAAAGAGCCTTTTCAGCCATAATGGGATTATTGATTGGGTGGCAGGCCGCGACTCGGTGTATGTTTATGTCTGCTACGTGTGTGTATATGTAAGCGTGGAGCAGTCTGGGCGTGATGAATGGAAAGACATTTTGTGTGTCATAGAGAGAGTCTGCAGTCTCGCCTGTGTGTGTATGAGCGCTGAAGGCTGAAGGAATGAAGCATTAAATTGCCTCACAGTTTGAGACTCATCAAGTATGTGACATGTTTTACTGATGAGCACGAGTTTATTTTGACTGATTTCTGCCGGGACTTTCATTACTTTGCTCGTGCCGTTGTGTCACACGTCGAGGCGGCTGTAAATTGTCCTTGTGTTAAGCCGGCAGATGTGTCGAGGTTGCAACCATAACACTTTACAATGAGGCTGCGCTAATTAACAGGCTTGCCTGACACATCCAGGGCAGTAATTCCATATTATGTTCTCATCAAAAGAGAAAACGAGTCTAACTAACATTACTCAGTGTTTTACTCGCAAAAAATCACTGTTTGTTACAACAGACATGGAACACGAATGGCACAATGTCAGTTTTTTTTTTGTCGCCAGCTGCTTCCGTCTTGAAAAACACAAAAGAGAGACAAAATGCTAGTTACATAAGTGCATTAATGTCTTTGCTTTTATGAAAACTATTATTGACAAAAGGTTTGGACACCCCTTAGTTACAGATATTTGTAAAGTTATGCAACATTACTTGCAATCAGCACATTATATAGGTGCTAACCCGCAGAACAGCACATACTTATTTATAGCTTGATTACTTTCCTGGAAAAAAAAAGCAAAAAAGGAAAATCTATGCCCCATAAATCCAGCTTAACGCTTTGCATTCAGCCATATTTACCTCAGCCAAGAGGTTACATGCCTCATCTGTGTGTTTATCAGCCTGTCTGTACATGCACCGTGAACATGAACGTGCATTGGTCGTGCATGTAATCCCACAGACCTATGAGCACGGGATTAGGATGGTGTCACTATTACTCACCAACATTATTTTGTGTTGCTGTGTTCCGATTCTTAATCTAAAAAAAAAATCAAATGAAGGTCCATAAGCTTTAATAAATCTAGTAAATGTGTTTTTCTCATATTAACTCGTTGTGTGTGTTGACTCAGCCCCTCCCACTCCGTTCTGGTGACAGTCACTGTGCCAGTTCCGCCGTGCTGTGTCTAGCACTTACTAATCCTGCTCACGTAAGGTTATCTCACCGGCCCATTCCCTCGGCATACACTATTGTACGACATTACCGAGAGTATGCTCTGCACCTAGCTTCATCATTCTGCACAGTCCATTTGCATTTCACAGTCAAGTCTAAGCACTGGCACTTCGTCTCCTCCTCCTTCCCTGTTTCTATTACAGCAACACTTTGCAATCCGCATGGCCTCGTCTCTGTGCTCGTCTCTAACAATAAACACAGTGGACCGCGGTTCTTCGACTGAATCAACTTGCAACAGGCCTGCCAAGTTAGAAAATATAGCAGAAAGAAGCCAAACGTGATGAAAAGGCAACAGTTTGAGAAGCGTAAAGCATGACCGCACACAATTTGCTATGGCTTTTGTATCTAGTGATGCTCATTTATGCTTTAGAGTGATGCTATGTGCTCTTCCAAATTAGAAGTTATGTTATAGGGCAGACAATAAGCTGTCTGTCACTGCTCTGTATTCCTAAACGGACAAGTTATGGCACCTGTGTGTCGGAAAAAATCGACAAACATTTCAAAAGGTGGTCTAATAAGACTGGGAGACCAGGATGTAACAGTAAAAATGTAGTTTTTGAAGATGAGGAAGGTCAACTGTATTTAAAAAGCTGGTTAGAGTGTTATTATATTTAGTGTTCTGCTCCATTCTCTCTTTTCTGTGTGTGCTCTGCCTAATTTCTTCCCCTCCTGCCACATTTCCAAAACTTTAACTGGAGCATTACATCATACTTTTCTTCTTTCTTCTTTCTTTCTTTCTTTGCACTCTTTGAAGTGTAAAGCCGCTCGCCAGGTTTCCTCTGCAAATTAAGCTTTCACATTGAGGTGATTATTAAGGCCTCTGTGCGAGAGCGCTGACAAAATCACTAGAACAAAAGATTTTACACTGCAATCAGATGTGTTATTGCAGATTCGTATTGTTTATTATGAGAGGGACTGCAACATAACAGAGGCGTTTTAGATTACTGACCCAGTTTAAGTACTGAGAATGGGTACTGTAATGGACACTTAGCGTCACACTTTACAGTGAAATATTTTGCCTGCTGTATGGCCCTAATTAGAGAAAAAGAAAGTACATAAATGAGGGGGAAGTGTTGAGACGAGACATGAGGAGACGTAGCTGCTGCTGACGTTTGAAATGTACTGCAATATGAGTGGAGCACAGTTGAATTTGAGATGAAAGAAAGCAACACAATCGGAATCTGTTTGCAGAAAGAGTTGGAGAGTACATGTGCATCAAGCCATTCATGCTAATTCAAAAGCACATTCACATTACAGCCCGGCCTTTCAAGCAGACCATAACAGAAAAGCTCTTAGTCATAAAGGAGCAAAAAAATCAAAACAGAACTGAGCTGCGAATAAAAAGATCTATTAGCACAAATGGAATCTAAAGCTGAAAAACCCCAAAATATATCTGGGATGTCACAAAGCCTTTTTTGTAGATGGACTTCAAAAATTTTCATGTCATATGTGCTCCTTTAGTGCTGATGGGCCGCCATATTCAGATTATTTATATTACCGTATGATTTCTCAGCTTTAAGGAACCGCGTCACGTCAAGTTTTGAAATTCCAATGTGATTCACGGTGTTGTTATGCTTATTCAGGACATTTGCTGCTCCTTTTAACAATAGGAATTCTTCAAAAGCATGCCGTACCAACCCTTACCGCACTACTCCAGTGAAAATTTGCCATTGTAAAGCAAAATTCCCTTCTTGCGGGCCAACTGTGTTTCTTTTACTGCTTCAAAACATAACAAGAAGCCAAGCTACACGCGGGGAATACTGATCTCACTGTGGTGTGGAGCTTGGAATCTTTGATCTTTTATATTAAGAAAGAGGCTGACTGTTCTTGGGATCCTTTGGTGTTTTGGTTCAAGAACGGTTTCAGTAGTCAGGAAGCAAGAGATCCACATATAAACGTGTTCAATCGAAACGTAATTAACTTAATTGCCGGGGAAAAGCCACACACTCATTGGTTGACTTACTGAGTCTATTTCTCACTTGACTGACAGCGGCAGGGCTGCATTGGAAATGTGTTACTCCTTTTAGAGTGTGCTTGTAAAAAACACACTTTGTGCACACAGTTCAGTCAAACAGTATCCATGACCAAGAAGCCAAGAGAGTGGGAGAGCACAGTCGGAGAGCGTGTGAGAAAGAAAAAGGCAGCCCCCATTTGCAGCAAGCCATACATGTTGCATAAGCCGGCCTATCTACTACTGTACTCAGATCAGTATGGCTACCAAAAGAGAAAAAAAACAAAACAAAACTGTGAAGCCAGCAGTGAAAAACAGCAGTTTAGCTCCAAAATGATGACTGACAGTCATTAGGGCTGAGGTTGTGGCTGAGAATGTAATCCACAGAAAAATATGATCAAAGAAAGAATGAAGGCAGATCTCCTGAGGTGGTTTTAGGCATCCACATCCGGCTCAAGGTTTACTTCAAATGCACAATTTTTTTATTTATTTTTTGCCTGATACTTCACACAGCAGGGAATAACGCGCGAATGAAAATGTGTTTTCATTCCCGATCTATATTTTATGAGTACCATCAACATTTCTGAGCGCATGTAATCTACAATATTCACTGTTCCCGGAGAGGGGAGTCTGTGTGGGTATTCTCGGAGATCTGACCGTCCGCTGGCTCGTCGAATTGTGGACTGCCTGCCGAGCGAGCATTTACATTTACACGTCTCAGGACTGTGCACATCAGCAGCTTCTATAGCGTTTAATCCCCTCCGGAGACCAGAGAGAGCGCTGTAAATAAGTGCACTCCAGGCTTCGTATATTTCAATAAGACGTACGCTTCCTCCCGATATGAATGCGTTTGGCCTCTCTCCAGCAGTGCACCGATCGATAATATTGGCAAGACATATGAAAATTCATTTGTATCATTTGTGAGATGCTGTGAGGGTGTAATAAAAAAGTTTAAGAGGTAGTCTTGTATGCTGTGGGAGGTACTTTTATGTACAGCGGGAATGGCGTGCTCTTAATATGGGCCCTGGACAGTGGAATAGTTTAGATGCACCTTATGTAATGTAATCAATTAATATAATGTCTAAACAGAGAGAGTAGTGGTCCGTCAGACTGAGCAGTACCAACCAACAGCTACAGGCAGCAACAGATACAATCCAATCTAACACATGATGGAATAATTCTTGTTTACTTCTGTTACTTTGTTGAATTTTGACCATTTACCACACTTGACCTCTGACATCACACCGTTTTCATTTTGAATACATATCTTTAATTCCTATTGAATTGTGTGGGAATGTGATAAACTCAACTGACTAAACTCTTAATGCAGTCTCAAGTAGCTCTTCCAAGGCTGAATGCAGGCAAAGAAATTCTCTGTGAAATAGTTTGGACATTTTACATTGATTTTGTTGAGAAAAAAAACCGTAAAGATATATTGTTCTTGCAAGACCTCTTCTGTATTAGGTTTTTCTTTTGTTGTCAGTAATACTGGTTATGTCAGTGTTTTGGCTTTAGTGATAATATAACATCTCATACAGGCACAATCAGATGGGAATCTTTGGCCCTTGGGGAAAATTAACTGGGGACCCCTGTAATAGAGTAATCAGAATATCCACAGATACTATTTACCAGGAAAGCCAATATAAGGTATATGCGAGTGTGTAATTTATTCAAATGTTTCCAGGGAAAGAGGAGAGAAAAAAAAAGAAAGTAGTTCCAAGGGCATGAAGCAGATGGAGGACACTTGAAGCAGTTCATTACTTACTCTATGGAGTGATGTGAGTTATTACTGCCGTCCAAAGATCTAGTTATGAATAAGACATCAACCAAGTGGCTTTTTTTATTTATGTAAGTCTAATCATATGGAGAAAATCAACCCGCGAGGACCATTAGGGAATATGTGTGTGTCAAAGTCAGTTTATTTCAGTTTGGTGATTTGATAATGCATGTGTGAACTGAAAACATTGATTGCAGACAGGCAGACTTTTACCCAGCAAGACTTCAATAACTTTTCATCAGTTCATCCAAATATATATCTGTTTACAAAAGGCAAAACTCAACAGAAGAGGTAGTATGCTATTCGAGGAAATCTAGGTTTGTTGGCATTATTTATCAAAAGATAGACTCTAGGGTCGCATAACAACAAGTGAAATATATCAACTCCACGTGGTGATAAGACGGAAATAACTGATGGAAATCCTACTTACCAATTTGAGTACAGCACCCAAGAGTAGCTGCATTTCATCTAACCTTTGGCTGTTTTCCTCGTCACCCTCTTCATAAGGCTTCATCTCAAATAAGCAAATTCAATGAGCAGTTTGTGCATACGCTAATTTTAGAAATAGATGTTATTAGTAGGACATCGTTTGTGTGTTGTGTGTGCGCAGCTTTAATTAGACGTGCACACACTTCCAACACTGTTGCACCCATCGGCACATTTGACACATGTACGAAACTAGAGCACAAAATCAGGAGCAGTCTGTCAGCTGAGACCTAGCCCTGTGTTATTTTAAACTTGGGAAGCATGTCAGGGTTAGATTATCTAGGTAGCCCAGAACCAGAGCCACCTGTTGCACGCTGAGGATAGTGGTTAGGTGTGGTACGTGTTGCGGCCTGTGGGTCACTGCGGAAAAAAGAACAAAACGTTAGCATGAAGCTGCCATTCGGGATTGTTGTAATCGGTAGCATCGCCGTCGCTAATCAACAGGTTTCTTAAGCCGCCGATGCATTACGATAGCTTTTAGCATCACGAGCTACACCAGCTACTGCTAATTCTTATTCCGCAACACATCCTGACAGATCCATTGCAAATTTAGACTGGTAACAAAACAGCTTTCTGCTCTCTTTCACGTGGCTTTGTTGGAAACCACTCTCTAATATTTCCTCTTTAGTGCACTACTATACTGCAATTTGTAGGTGTTTTTCAAATATGTATAAAGAGGACTCAAATGTAGTGAAGTTTCTCACAATATATCATACAAGCAGAAAACAGACATGGTCACTAGACATTCAAAATGACCATAATGCTTTGGGGGATTTCTCATCAGAAGCTCTATTTATTGGAATGAAACAAGCCCGAGGCACAAGTTTAACATATTCTTTGACTACGTAGTCATTTGGTATTAAGTCACTGACAGGAGTTAACTTGAGCTAGTGCTGATACTTTGTACTGTACTTTTTCTTTCTTTATCTTTTGACCTTTATTTATTTTCACTGCAGTCTTGCTATTTTCTTTATTGCCTAGGTCTACTTCCATCTATGCCAGCGTCTTACAATTTACAGTCGGTCCAGTATGTAGTCCACTATATGAAACAGCCCTATAGGTATGTATATATTCAGACATCGGTTTGGTGTGCCAATAATGCCTCTTGTCATTACTGCAGTTTTAAATAGTACATTGCACTTCTAATTATATGTGGAACAAAGCCGCTCTTGGCTTACACAATAGTGAATTCTTCCAGCAGGCTTCTGTTTCTGTACTTGCACCGGCCATATGTTGATACCACCTACGTGCTGTAGATGGATGGGAGGATAGAAAGAATGATAGATGGATTCGAGTTGGGTTTTTTTTAGTAACAATGTATACGATATTAATCTCAGTATTGCCTTATTAAATATAAACTGCAAGTATAAGGATCGTATTTTACTCTTGAGCGTAATAGATAAACAGATTGGTCATTAAGCTGGCACAATGCACACCAACGCAGGAGGAGTGGGCGCCGGACAGTATCTCCAATGAAAAGATTATTTTTATTGATTCCACTTTTTCCACAAATTGGGTTTCCTGCTGAGGCTCACTGAGGGGTGTCAGGTAGAAAAGGGTGGGATAAAAAACACACATCATTATAGGAACACAGTGAAAGACCACAGACTGAAGGAGACAAGCAGCAAGTTTCATAAAGATGCTTTTGCAATTTCCCTAAAAACAGCCCAGAGGACAATACCAAACAGAAAAGATAAAAATGGCTGTTGACAGCGGGCATGGTTTGTTAAATTCCACTTCAAACTCTGCTTACAACAGCAATTGGGCAATGCACCATTACCAAATAAAGCACAGCTGGACTCTCTTGGCTTCTCCACCAGTTGGCACTCACCCAGTGTGGTGCAATGAGCAAAAAGTCACTGGAATCTTCAGCTCTATATATATTTATATACTCTGGGTCTGAGTGGAGAAATACAGCTCAACCTTGCTTCAGCCCAAGGCCTTATGAGCAGAACATGAAGCTCTTGACCTGACAGCCATCAACACTTGAACATGCACTGTCTAAATTGGGACTGAAAACCCACAGCATTGTGTCCTGCCAAAGGTAAAGGCTGTAAACTTCCATAGATGTGTTGTGGAGTGATTGCTTTTGATTTGATTTTTCATATGTAGCGCTATCCAAACTGAAAGATGTCATTTCATTTAGTACTCCAAGTATTCTCACTTTCACGGTCTCACTCTTTCTTCTAGCACTTTTTTTCTTAATCACAGAGTTCTTCCCACGCCGCACCGCTCAGATATCTTCTCTTTTTCTTCTTCAGTTCTTTTGTGAAATCCTTCACCAATCTCCTTTCACTCCAAACCCTGCACTCCAACACCCCTCTTATAATTCAGCCTCATCGTCTTAGAAACAAGGGGATGATGGAGGTCTTCAAGGAACACATACTCACTTATAATCTATAATTCATCTCAACACTGCTGCTCGAGGTGAAAGTACATACTGTGTAGCGCTAGAAGAAGAGTAAGAAGAGAGGCTGAAAGAGACACACGAGAGATGCGCTGCAATAGAATTTTTAGCTGGAGAAGAAATTTTAGTAAGTTGAACTAAAGGTCGATGTTTTTTTTGTTTTTTTTTACATAAAAGCATTGCCAAGAGTGTATCCAAGCAGCCCATCTATCTGTTTTCAAAGTAGTTTTATTTCATTCCAGATGAAGCAATCTGATGTAGAGCATAGATATACTATTGTTTATGACTTGGCTGATATGTATTGAATATAATGCTTTTTCTCTTGTGATCAAAGGTGGGGTGTGTTCTAACAAAATCAATTCAGTTCGTAATTGTCCTAAGCCTTCATCCAAAGATATGTCTTAAAAAAGGAAACCTGACTGTGCTTCTCCTTCAGCAGTGCTCAGTTTGTCCTCTCTGGGCCACTGTTGGAACATAAACAGGAAGTAGTACCTTTAAATGTATTTTTCTTCTAAGACAATTGCAAGTAGTGTTAGTTTGATGTGATTAAGTAACAATTAAAATTATTATTTTTATTTTTTTTTAAGGTAGCAGTGCCTTAGTACTTAGTGACTGTGAGGTATCCCCTAAATGTGTGGTATTATTACTGTCTTGCTTTTTTGTCTCGGGACAATGACATGATATACAACCATGTGTAAGTAAAGTACTGTGCAAAAGCTTTAGGCAGACGCAGGTATAAAAAGTAAAGTAAACTGAGTATGTTTATTTTTATCAGTTTACAAAATGCAAAGCGAAAGAACAGAAGACAGTTCTAAATCAAATCAATATTTGGTCTGACTTTGCCTCAAAACACCAACAGTTCTTGTAGTTCCTCTGTCTCAGGTTTTAAAGGATCTGGGCAGGTTTTGATCAAACATTTGGAGAATCCCAGACAAAACCAGGCCGAACTGGACTAAACCAGACCATCAAATCTCAGAAGGAACTAGGTTAAACCAGACCTTGTAATCCCAGACAGGACCTGGCCAGACTCCATGTTGTTGGGATCAGGGTTACATCATCACGTCATTAGGACTCCTTGTTCTGGGATCACTCTAAAAATTGACTGTCTCTTCACTCACTTTTCCATTTTGAAAATTGAAAAAAAAAGAGAAAAAAATGAGATGATTGTATATTGTTGACTGCAACTTACTTTACCATATATCTTCACACAAAACTTTCTCACAGTACTGTCCATAGTGCACATACCCAGTTTTACTCAACAACATGCTAAACACAGCAGTAACATACTGTGCTGCATGTAGTACAATGAAAAGGCAGGAACCAAAGTTAAACATATAAACCAAGTCACCTTCAGCTCTGTGTACAGATGTGCACGCCCGTCAATGAGTAGTGAGCGCACGCGGTCACAAAGGAACCCACGAACGCGCGCTGGCCACGCACACATACACCACGCAGACCTTTTCATTCACACTCGCTAATTCCCCGTTTATCCCGCTGGTTCACTAATACGCACCCAACACACAACCAACGCCTTTTTCCTGTTTTCCTGCCGCTTTTATGCTCCGCGTTAGCTTGGGACATTCATACATGCTAGCACTTACCTGTTTCTCTGTGTTGCCTGATGCTGCGCGTCTCAGCCAAACCGAGCCATAACTTCCTGGTGGTTTAAATGGGCGCTGTTCGCGCGCTGGTGCTGATCACGTGATGCGCATTAGATAACCTAAACATAAAAACCTATAACCGCCCTTTCAGTCATCTTTTGTTTATTATTTATAAATTGTTGTATATGGGAACAGCCCACATGTTTATGTTTCAACTGTTTGATTGTTTATTGATTTATATTTTTGTAATACTGAAGCCTAATGGGAGGGGCCAGACCAGTATTTAGGGGAGCCATTTCAGGCCTGTATTCAGTCTGGTCTTGAGCAGTTACAACGTTGGCTGAGAGCACTCTGAGCTCTGTGTTTGAGTTATTGACAGAACTCTGACTTTAGACTTTATTGTTTTTGTACATTTGTAAATACATTTTTGATGACATCACTGTATATATTTTTGCACTTTTTGGCTGTTTTGCACTTTGGACACTGGCACAATAAACATCACTTGAACACGCATTTCTGACTTGCCTGGGTTTGATTAGAGCCCCGCCACAAGATGCCTTTGTTGAAAACTTTTCTTGAATTCGTCCTGGATGACTGAGAACCTCCACACACTATAACCACATTGCATTGGGACAGTAAATCTTCTGAGCACAAAAGCCTGATATGCATGTGACCGTATTCATCATTTTTGAGGTTTTTACACAGACAGTTCTTGGATCGATAGTGTTTCTTGTCAGACAGTTTCCATGATGTACCAGAGGAAATGGCCCTTTATTTTTAACAGCTCACACTCCAATCAGACATAGTCAAGGTTACATGAGCAACGGCGGCTCTTGTGAGCACTGGCAAACTACAATCTTCACCGACTACAAACCGTGGTGCCACTGAGACTACAGGCTGGATTGGATTGGCAAAAGCATGCTCTGCCTCCGCTTGTGTTCTCACTGAGCAAATGAAGCACTGCTTGTTGTTCCTTGAGGGGAGACAGGTGCCGAAAGAGCACTGATGCATACAGACTCCCAGATGCATCTAATCACGGCCCCGTTCCAACGCACGCTTAACATTTCTAAGGACTGCAATTGTGGCTGACAAATGTAGTCATTTTAAGAATGCTAATTGGTTAAAGTGGCAGTTAGTTAAAACTCCCTGTGTGACATAGTACACTTGACTACGGGGGGGCTGCGCTTCAGGGAAATCAGGGGAGACAGCGGGAGCGAGCAGAGAATGTGGATTTCAAGCTTTAGTTGATGTTTGTGCTTGTCAGCTTTTTCGTTGGGCGGCGAGATAAGAAGAGGTGACAAGAGAAAATAGCACCAGCTGCTCTAACGCTTGGCTTGGATGAGTTTGTCGAGCCACCAGCAAGACTCTGGGAAGCTACAGCTCACAGCCAAGAAATAGTCACACACCACACTTTAACTGTAATTCTTTCCTACACTTGGGATTTTGTGTGAATTCTCTCCTTAAAACTGGCTGCTGGCTGTACCCTTCTTATTTGACAAATGTCTATGTTTAGAGACAAAACAGTTGGCTGGGGTATGTTGAAATGTCCAAAAAACAATTTGCAGAATGGACATTAACTAATTGTCAAAAGACAGATCCAAGACTTTAATTTGAAAAACATGATTGGCCACCCAAATTTTTAACAAAATGAAACGCTGCCTTGGATGCTAGCCTTGAGCTTGAACTTTTGGCAGTAAGAGTAAACTAGGTTAGTGAAAGAGAATAATTGAGTGGAGAGACAGGCCTGCACTAAAAGGGTTGGGTAAAATTGGGACAAGCTTATTAGGTCTGGCTGACAGTATAATGCCCATAATGCTGTGATGATAGCCAGCAGTGTTCACATCATTTTCTCCCTGCAAATGCATTCAATTACACACATGAAAAGACCAATGCATGCATTTATTTACTAGATCGATCGGTTAGTCCTTTAAGTGATTAAGACACATTGATTATTGTGTCTCCATCTAGGTAGGAGTATTGGTCAGATCGAATACTGCCAATGACACAAGAGCGGTGCATTTATATTATGGCTGTTATGACAAAATGCCACTGAGGTCTATTGGTTTCAGGGGAAGTTGTATGCAGACAGTGATGCTCATTTGTTTTGTGCTTGTGGTCAGCTGTCTTGTTATGTTGTTAAGGACATTCAGTGCTTGTTATTTTTACCACGATAATGGCAAAGGCTGTATTGGAAACAGTGTTTGTGTGTGGTTTGCTGAAGGCCCAGTCTACAATGGTGCACCACAGACTATTACTATATGCAGCTGAACAAAAAAGCTTACGTTAAAGGTCAGTTTTAATTAGTCACCTCTGGGATACTGCATTTAAACAGAATTTTGTCATTTTGCCACTGCTGCCTCTAGTCGAATGGATGCTAAATGTTGCAAAGAGTACTGTTGTATTCTCCATTAAAGCCTATGTTATATGGAGATTAATAATTTCCATATTGTCTTCCAGTGTCTCCATACTCCCTGAATTGTAGCTTTTTACAGAGCGGCTGCCGGTGTAGATTCATTCAGCTGTACTGCACCCAGGGGAAGAGTAAAGAGTGATTTTTTATTACCGTTGGGCTCAGCCGTATTAAAGAGAACATCATAAGCTGTATTTAGTTAGTTTGTTTGTTTGTCTTCATGCTGTGCGCAGTAGATGGTCAAGGAGATCTTTTAGTGGCTCACATCTGATTTAATGTGAGAAAAAAGGATTGGAGGAATAGAAAAATGAGCAGTTTTAAAATGGCACCATAAAGACATTTAAGACCACAGATATTGCAACCATATTTTTTATTGTAAATAAACTTTTTTGCAGCACAAAACTAGAAGATATGACTGTTATATATATTTAAATGCAAACACACACAAAAATCTACACAAAAATAGACACATTCTCTATTCGAGCCATTACTTCCTTGTTGACATCAGCGTAGACCAATGGGAGTGTCCCTTATTCAGGGGCAAGCGTGTGATTGGCCAAAGCTTCTGTTACTGTATGTGCTAAACATTCTCATCTACTAAAAATCCTTGATAATAAAGCCCAGAGGAAGGTCTCGTTGTAGTTTATCTTATTTTGTTTTTTACACAGTTCATTCCTATGTTAGGTGAACAGTTTTTCTTTAATGCAAGAGACAAAAAAAAGTATATTAAGTGTTTTTATTACAGTGATGATCGACTTTGGCAGGTATTTTAAACATAATTATCACAGATTTTTGTGGCAAACACCCTTCACAACTCCCTCTAGTGGTACATAATGATACGAACAGGCTTCCCAGGGCCGCCCTTTCTGAGTCTTCTGTTGCTATCTCATATCTCTTAATATTTTTCAACACAAATTTTACAAATAGGCTTTTTTTTTTCATCTTGTGGTGATGAATGTGTTACAACAGACTTTTCATGTTTATGCAGTTGTGATGAGTGGAGTATGAATGCCCTTGACAATGGCTGTCTCTAGTTACTACAACATTAAATAATAAATGAATAACTCTCGCAATTATTCCTAATTATCATTCACTGACTGCTTTACATGCGCTGCTGTCAGCCTCTCTTTACAGACCCACTGAACCTGTTTGCACATTTTGTCATTTTGAATTCTGTGCAAAAACTATAGCTGCTTTTTGTACATTACCCTGTCATTCCTCATGCTTTCTTTTCTGTCCAGTTTTCACCTCTCATCCTCTGTAATATTCTGTATGGATGGACTCTCTTAACCCTGCTCGGCGTTGCTCATTCTTACTGCCGTTCTTTCTGCTTTAAACCATCACTTTCCAGGCCTCTGTCTCTAGGATTTAAAAGGCAGGGGAGTGTTTCAGACCATGATTTTTCTCAGCTTGTCTCATATCTTGTGTCAAGCCCTTTGTTCTTTTTTATCAGCTCTCATGCGCTTGTGTCTTTTTTCTTTCTCTTTTTTTTTTTTAGGCCTTCCACTCCTGCTCTGCTGTGTTCCCATCGCCGCATCTGCATTTTCTGAAAGGAATTAGCATACACTGATGAAGGCAATAAAAGCGGTGAGTCATGTTTTTTCCCTCGACTTTTTATCTTTCAATCTTAAAAGAAGACGCCCGCCGTTCTATCGCTTCCTTTTAATTTATATAGCGTGCGCTCACACTGTATCAGGTCATTTCATCATTGCGCGGTGCAAAGTGAAGAAGGCTTTGGTTAAATCTGACCTACTAACATGAAACAATAGTCGGAGGAACGTGAAAGCCTCTTAAACCTCAATGCATTAAGATCATTACATTTTGGATTCTTAGACATTGAGCTGATGGTCTTAACTCTGAGCAGCTTACAAGAGCAAACCTTAAATAACACTCATCCTTTTTGGCCAGTTGTTCAACATCAACCTCACTATATTTTTGTGTTTAGTTGAGTAGAAGCACTGTTCATTAATTCCAAAAATAAGACGAGAAAAATATCCAGATATCAGACTAGCATTTATGAAAATGTTAAGCTCTTACTGTCTTACTGTTGATGTGTTAGTATTGCATCACCTCATGCTTTCTATAAAGAGTCACTTTGTTGTGATTGCCCACTTTTAGATTGGTTCGCAAGAGTCATGTGACAAAGCCAATCTTGGGGCACATCTCTTGAAATCAGTCACAGAGAATGATACATAGAAAATGTCAGCAAATGGGTTTAAAATACCAACAAGATGCAGTCTTATGTTAAAAAATATGATGAAGTAAATGGAAAAGAAGCATTTGGCAGGATATTTACTCCCATATTTACTTCTTCAGCCACAGTTTGTTCAAAAAGTCAAACAGTCACATGCGATATCTATCCCACAGTTGTATAGGCATGTCTCATTTGTCTGCCTGGTGTCACATGACGATATTAAGCGAGCCCTGGGTCACTGTGACATCAGATAATTTGCTTTGTGATAGTTTAGCTGTTACGTAATTTCCTCATTACCTCCTTCCTTCTCTCCTCTCACTCTCCCTTCTGTCTGTCTCTTTTTTTTTTTTTTTTCTTTATCTGCCCGAAGCTAGGCAGTGGCCTAGTTTAGCAATGCAGAAGGCTCAATAGAGCGGCATCATCCCCAAACACAACAATGCACACTGAGGTTTGAATTGAAGGCTAAGCGTACATAACTGTGTATACGTACCTTTGCCTTTAAGAGCGGTGCAGGTGCGTATGGTTTGTGCCCACTGTCTTTCTCGTGCAGCACAAAAACAAGAGTGCACACGCCCACGCTTACATATACGTGCTGTAAGACTGCCAATTGAATCTCTTTGGAGCGTTTTGCTTTGAAGGAAAAACACCTGCTCCCTTCTTTTGGCAGAGAGCATATAGGAATGACCCAGTGATATGTATTGAACAAAAACTAGAGGGTCTACAGAGTTTTATTATAAAATGAAATAAAGACAGACAGATGAAACACAACATTGTCCCTTATTTACATATTACAGAAAATGATAAGTTGATATCACAAACCACTTTCACACACAAATGAAACTCAAGGCTGCAAACAGATGAGGCTGAGGGCAGTAAAATGAATACAAGTGTCAAAGTCAACATGATAAATAAGATGGCAGAGCAAATCTGGGTGTATGTTCAGGAAATGTGGTAAAAACGTCACTGTCTTTCCAGCAATTTACCTGCAATGTCACTAGATCTGGGAAATTGTCCGAGGAAATCTGTGTGAAATCAGTTCTGGCTCTTTTCACACATGACCCTGTTCTGGTGAAATACAAGGTCATGAAATAATCAAATGGTAAAAGATTTCTATAATCACTACCAACAGTGCATCTGAGTGGAAAAGAGCACTTTAGTTTGACAGATATACCCCATACCTGTGGTGCAAAGATGCCAAGTTTGTGCAGAATACTGTCCATGCTTTTTAAACAGAAAGTGGTAATAATATTGTCTCCAGCCTCATCATCAACTCGACTGAAGATGAAGATGAGAAAGTCTCATTTCTAGTCATTTCTGGCTGTATTTTCTTTCTTAAGAGAATGAGTAATATTTCTCTGTGAATTGTGAAGTGTTTCAGCCTTCTTGCACTGGCTGTGAATGCAGAGCCGAAATGAATTTATCGGACCAATCAGCGGCCAGATAGAAAGATGAAAGAGGTATGAATGGGTGTACTTACCAAGCCCTTCTTCTCTGCTTCACAAATGCATTAAGAATACTTCAGACTTTTGTTCGAATTGAAAGACTATTACGATTATACGGAAAATATTGTTCGAGAGGGCTACCATTACATCACGAACATGGAAATGAAACTTCAATCTAGCGTGTGTTTAGATAGATAGGCAACAGTAAAGCTCCATCTCTTTATTTCTCATCGTCCTGCCACCTTTGATAAAAATAGCTCAACGCCTGCTTTTAACTGAAACCACTGCCGAACAATTATAATTCAATGTTTTGATGCAGCTTGAGCCAAAAAAAAGAAAAAAAAAAAGAAAAAAGTGGGGGCAACTTTGAATGATGCGTTTAGAAACTGCAACCGACAAATCCTGCATTCAAGTATTACCCTAAATAAACGCCTTGAAGAGTTTCATACACATTTTTCCCAGAGGGGGATGTACCTTGATGGTGTTTGTGCTTTTGTGGCACTTTTGGTACAGTCTTGAAGTGTGCGCTCAGTCATGCGTGCGTTTCAATTAGCTCTGGTCATTAAATAAAGAGCGTACATCGGCGGACAAGTCACATGTGTCAGAACGTGTTAGTGAATTATACTGTATGAGCCAGAGCTGGGCTTCAGTTGACTCACTAAGGCTAAGCTGTTGCTGTATAGGCTGCTGGCCTCAGGGCGCCTGTATCAAGCATTTATCTGAGGCCCAGACACTCATTTGCCGTCTTCATTTGTTAAATATGAGTCATTCCCTGTCTCTGATCAGATATCGGTCTATACTAACCAAAAGCAAAATGGAATAATCCCATAGCTCTGATGTATATTGTGCCTCAGACTGTTTCTGATGTTATTTTAAGATAAACCAATCCGGCCTAACATCACAACCTCCACAATTTGCTCTTGGCATTCTTCTGCAGGGTGCATCTGAACACCCCAGACCATCCTCTTCGTTGGTCTTCATTCTCTGGCCCCTTTTGTTCTACTAATTCCTCAGGGCTAAGCTTGGTCAGGAGGAGGCGTGTGCTGGCAGATTTTACGAGGTGGATTCATATTTCTTGTCATGAGATCGATAAATAGGGCCTGCCCCGAAAGAAATGCCCTTTGTTGTCATTACTGTGTCAAGTCAAATCAAATCGACAGTGCAGAAAGTATATCCGTTAGATTAGAAGCCAGGACTTTACTGCTCTCCTTTCGTCCAAGTTTGGCAGGTCGTAATCACAGAAAACAGTATGTCAAAAAGAGTTCCCTCTTTTAAACACATATGTTCCAACAAATGACAGCTGCAAAGGAAACAAGAAAGTCAATGTATTTATTTTGTTACCATCCTGGGTCCCTGGACATTTTTTTTGTGTTTTGCATAACTTTGGCTGTGTTGATGCAAATGGTAAAATTTGGCCATGTTGTGTATTTGGGGGTGAATTGTAATTTTTTCCCCCTAAATGTTTCATATGCCTTTTAAACCAGATAGCTCCAACCCTTCAGCATTTTTTTGTTCCACTGACTCCCATTCAAAATGCTTTTTTTCAATACACTACCTTTGTAGTGTAATTTTTGTTTTTAATTTTTTTTCCAATCCATGGTGTTTTCAAATACCTTGTTTCCAATGTTTCCATGGCAACCATTAAAAAACGTTTTTTCTGTCCTATGGACCCAGGTGGAGCAATTTATTTACAAGTGATATACAATACAATATTTGAATATATAGGATGGAGAAAACTAAAATAATTGTGTTTTATCTCTTTTCTTTCCCTCAAAAAACACAAACAAAGAGACTATATTGCTAAAAGTGGAATTTAAGAAGTTAAAAATGAATAAACATTTATTTTGTATGGTGACGCCTGAAGTTAATAATGGCATTCATTAAAAAAAATTGGGAAAAAATTTGTTGACACATAACATTTCTATGGCAATGTCTAAAAGAGCATTTTTTTGTGTCCAAGAGATTCAGATGGAGCACAAAATGAAGGGACTCCCAAGGGCTAAACCATTAAAACAGATCACAGTAGTGTGGACTATGTGGACAATATAAATGTATAAAAAAACTTTGAATAAACAGGAAAAAACAAGATGTAATTCTTCCCGATGATTATTTAATAAGCTGCTTTTCCTCCACTCTCAAAGCTTCTGATAATACCTCATCATCCAGTTATGACTTGGAGTTACTGTGAGAGCAAGGCAACTGAGCCAGAAAATTAATATGAGTTCACTTGAAAAAAGACAGTTAATCAAATGTTTTTTCGGCATGCAGCACAATGAATCAGGATAAATAGTGTGTCAGAGGGGGAAAAATGTGGCCTTACGCTATTGGCTATTAGAAAAATACAGAAAATGGAAAAAAGGACTGTTCCCTGCATTGTCAAAGTGAATGTTGAATGAGGAATAAAACACAGAACTACCTTGTGTTGTCAGTGCCCCCCGAGCCACCTTGGGGTCTGGTAAAAGTTCTCTCCTGTTCGACATACAGTGCAGTTTTACTTTCATTCACTGCAGCACCAAACAACACTGATTCAAAAAGACGGCTCAGTAATTCTAGGAACGTCCCGCTAGGCTCTTCATGGCTTTCCGTTGTTTTCTTTACCCTCCCTTTGCCCGTTTACAGATCGCTTACGAATATTACCTGTGTTCATGTGCTGAACCTGGAATCCCATGTTAAGTCTTCCTTCTTTTTTTGGTGGAGTTTGAGTGCGTTTAATAAGTCGATTTACAGCTGTTCCTAGGTTTGTGCGCACTGGAGATTGTGCTTTCTACTTATGATTTGAAGGGATTAGCTCTCCCTGCAGACTCTTTATGGCTGTTTGGATACTCGCAGTGCCTTTAATACCTCCTATGACAGCACAAGCAATCACAATGAACGTTCAGTGCCTCACCTTAAGTATTGGTAAGCACTGTATAAACAAGTGATCACGTATGCGGCGAGAAAACACGGTTGTGATTTGTTACAGTACTTTTTTTTGCGTTATTAGGATTTGTCATTTTCTTTGTCTTCAGCACAATGATTTACCTGCAGCTCACAGTGTTCCTTGACAAATGCAATTACACATGGAGAATATTCATGATGTGAAACCAAAACAAACTGTACCTCAAACTCCCTCCCGAGGGGGCTTTGTGTGGCTCTTTTTGATGGAAATGTGCAGGCAGAAATAGAAGTACAAGATAATCAATGCGCTTTCGCCGGGAGTGCGGACAAGGGTGTTTTTGTTTGACAGGCTAGAACGTAATACATGTCTGAAGTGTGTGTCTAAGAATAACATTTAGGAATAATATCAGAGGCTTTTGACTGAAATCACTGGAAAAGGCATGTGCAAAGTCTGGTCCGGGGGCTAAGTAATGGCTCGAGAAGAGATTTCATACAGCTTTTTTTTTAACTTATTGATTTTTTATATATACATATAGTTAATCACCTGGTGAGAAACTCCATCCACGGTCCCAGTCTGTGCCGGTACAAAGCCCAATAAAATGGAGAGGCACCCAGAGTTAAAACATTACTTACTTATGGCCCGTCAACAGTTATGTCATCTCATGGTGCCAGCCTCACAATGGAGGCAGTTCTGTTTGTACATCTGCACATCTCAACTACTGCTCTCAAGCCAGACCTGTGCGGATTTATATTTTTAAACTCTCCAAATGTAAAGAGTTTTAGTGGAAGTAGCACCGCGAAAGCCCAAAAATATATTCTCTAAATCATTTTGATGGTTCTTTGACATAAGATCAGTAGAATCAAGCCGATCTCACTGACACAGTACCTCAGCTGGACAGTGGCATATGGCAAGAGAATATGTGAATGAGGCGCTCAACCCCATTACGCAAATAATAAAGCAAATAGGCCAATACACTGAACACTAGCAGAGTCAAATTTGAACAAAATACATTAAAATCACCCTATGATCTTCCAAACTTTGCCGTATTTAACATCTCTACTTGTAAATAAAGATGGCTGCCGGTGTAGTTGCACAGAAAGGGATCTGCGCCCTATTCTTTTGTGAAGAAAATATGAATACTGCAAATTAAAAACAACATTTTAAAGACACTGCACTTATTCTTACAGTTTCGAGAACATCAGAAGGAATTTCGGCTCTTACACATTTTTTACTTTCTTCTGCTATGGACAGATGAAACCCCAGTGTGTACAGTTCACAACAGCTGCCATGTTGTTTTTGTTACTCCATCAGTTGAATGTTCCAGGTCAGGAGCTGTACAGAACCAAACCAGCTCAGGAGTTGCAGTTATTGCCTGATGCTTGTCTTTATTTCCTCCCAGTTAAACAACAATATGCACAAGGCTTATTGTAGTAATAATAACTGTGTGCAAAATGATGCCCAAAACTATTATGCAATTTGTTTCAAATTAGCAATATCATTAGGCTCAATGAGGCTTTACTCCCTGGAATTGGAAAGACCAGGGGAATAGGAGGATTTGATTAAAAAGCATTTCAGTGTGGGGAGATTTTCTGTGTAGTGTCATTGGACTGTACCTCTGCATTCTGCAAACACCGTCTGTAATGTCATTTCTACATTCCTCCCTCCATTAGAAGAGCAGAAGCATTTTTTCTTTCAAAGCCTGCAATAAGCTTAAAGGCTGTTATGGAATTTTAACATAATGGTGCATACCGTGGCTCAGAGCTATGTCATTTAAGCCTGTAATATTGCTTTGATTATTCAGCCTATTGGTCTCCCCTTTTTATTTGTCCTTAAGGTGGAATAACTCCAGGTCTACTTTGATTTCTGGAGGCAGCACGATCAACCTAAATATAAGCTTTCCATTTACTAAACTAAAAAAGCATTGAGCTGCAGGGTTCTCCAGCCCATTCCAGAAAGCATCGGGTGAGAGACTGGCTACGTGTGGACGGACAAGTAAGATTAAAAGGTATTAAGAAACATTGCTCCAAGACATTCTACCATCACAGTTAATCATGTGCATCCAGATTGTCACATGATCATATCCACACAGCAGTTGCAGGAAAAGTGCCTCGTTTTCAGTGAATGGTAGGGGGCTGGATTACCCTTTCAGGTCGGAATAATATGTCTATGCCATGTACGAGTGCTGATTCATCGTTGCAGACACCATCATTTTCTATTCTTTCTACTGCCATGCCCCTGAACTCAAATCTCTTTCACTTCTACAGCTCGGTCTCCAGTCGTGCTTCCCCTCCCCGTGCCATTCCCAGTCCTTCCGTCAGTTTCTTCTCTTAAAAAAAACCTTGAAATTTACTCATATCTCAATTTCTTTCCCTCTGCCCTGTCAGTGTTTTATGCATCATTGGCTCCCGTGCTTTTCTGTGATAAGGCAGTGATTGTGCTTTGGAGCCTCAGGCATTGATACATTGTTGCTATGACAGCACTGGTGCAAGTGAATCGGCTGGAGGATAACAGATGCATTGATGGGAGGAAAATGTATCGGGCTTTCATAAAAGAGAGAGCGGTCTTACTTGTGGTCTTGTGAAGTGTTGCTAATGCTAAACCCACATGTTCACATGCACTGCACAATGTACGTTCGTGCATCGTGTGGGAGGCATTCCTGTCAGATTCTTGTGTATTTATAGATTTCACCTCAACGAGCATAAATCTATCACGTTTTAGCTTTGAAAGAGTGTCAGATCAATCAGTGTTTGGACGTTGATATTGTTTTGGTACTTGGTTATTAACAGTGTATAATGCTAAAGGTCATCTGCACCTGTAGCATTTATATGGTCCACAGAGAGTCCAACAAACATTATTAAAAGTTGAAAACTGCACAGCCACATCTGAAAACAAGAATCAGGAGCATATGAAGGCCTTAATAACAGACATGTATTTGCGCTAAAGAAGTATTTTAGGAATTCGCTCATTCAGCCTTCACTGTCTGACACAAGCTTGTTGTTTTGTTCAATTGGAATTTGACAGAGAGAGTTTTTCCAGTTTAGATGAAAGATGTGGTTTTGTTTAGAAAGAAAAATACAGATAGTTAAGCCTTTGGGAAAACAAAAATGTGGTTCATTGTCACAGCATCACTTTAAGGTATATTATGCTTTCTGAATGAGAATGGGATAGAAAAGCACTATCCAACTCCAATTTCAGATCCATTCATTGCATGTTGCTATCTGATAAAGGATTCACACACAATGTGCACTTTTATCAATCAGATTAAGATGGCCGTTGCACAAACCAGTCCCACTATTCTTGCATGGAGAACTAAATCCTTTCTGATTGGAGCTTTAGTTTATTCAACACAAAACACAATGATTTTTTTTAATTTTATGCAACAATGTCTGTTCATTGGTTATTTAAGTTGTACAAGTTTCTCCGGTTGCCCATTTTCCCTTTGTTGTTAGGGATTTGTAGGACATGCCCCT
Source organism: Rhyacichthys aspro (assembly GCA_036850595.1). Lineage (NCBI taxonomy): Eukaryota > Metazoa > Chordata > Actinopteri > Gobiiformes > Rhyacichthyidae > Rhyacichthys > Rhyacichthys aspro. The sequence goes on from CM072155.1 coordinate 9,356,775, forward strand.
TAACAAATGAAAACTTTTGCCAACTTTGTTAGAGTACTGTATGTAAGGCGTCTCCCTTCAGTGGGATTTTACCATACGTTTGCATGGAAATAGGTGATAAGAGCAACATTCTGTTCAGAGCACCTACCTACGTCTGATAGTTTCAGACACGTCAGGCCTCGGATGTGAAAAAGTGGAGAATGATGGATTTTAACCTCCATCTATTCACTTAATGTCCTTGATGAACTTGTTGCTTTCATATTTGAATGACTTATTTTCTGCTGTAGTAGCATGATTTCATTCAGAGCTTGATACCTTCATTACCCAGGCTGCAATCCCTGACATTCTCTGACCCCAATCGCAGAGTTATTCCACTGCCCTTTGTAATTCACCTCACCCAATCTCACTTTTCCCTCGCTCTCTGTGGAAGCAGGGCCCACGCCTGCTGCTGCTCTCCTGAATCCTGCCCTAACATCTTGCAGAAAACAATTTACTTGTTTCCACATGGTCGCTGTAGAGTTTGTACTCAAGCTCTCTCTGGCCCTGACCCTAACTCTGGGTGCCATCCAAGCTGGTCCAAGCTCTGCTCAAAATCCCCCAGCTGACCCATCTCGTTCAGGGCCCAATCCCCACCATGCGGCTGCGTCGGTCCCCTGGCCTCGTGCCTGGACGTCGGAGGCACTGAACAAGAAAGTACGGATGGGGTTTGGTGATAAAGCGGTTCTGTGTGTGGAAGGGGGTGGGCTCTGCTCCATTTAGCTCCGTACCTTGGGGTCTTTTTGCATCACGCTCCATTGCAACACTTCTTGGTCCTGCGAGGCATTCGGGAAATGGATACGATGTCATGCATGAGCAGCCACAGATGACAGTGGTCTAAACGTCAGACATCGGCAAGCGCATGCAGACACAAACACACAGAAAAGGTCGAGGAGGACACAGGAAAAAAAAGAATACTCCAAAATGACAGAAGCTGAGGAGATCTTCCACATGACGGGGGTATATGAATTATAGATCAGAGTTACTCATTCCCTTCTGCAGGTCCTAGCTCCGTTTCCAAAGCTGCTTGTTAGGTATTTTGGATAGTCATAATAATACGGCGCATTTCCATTCTCATTTGTCTCATTAGTCTCTGTTCTTTGCAGAAAAGGAGAATGTGGAAGATTCTGTGATCAAACGCAGCACCTCATCGGTTTTGTCTAAGCCGTCTCTCACATTGCGCCGTCTTTCTCTTCTTATCTTCCTCATTTATTTATACCGGCCAACATTTTTACATTTGTACATTTGCACTGGATGACAACACCGGACCTGTCCAGAATATCTGTAGGTTTTATTCATCGAAAGGAGGCTCATCTCGTACATACCTTTTAACCTTAACTCGAGGTGAACAAGCACCATTTTGTTCCGACAAAGTGCTGTTTCTCCTCTGACCGCTGTGAACTAATCTGCTCGGCACACCGACACATGGCGAAGCTCTCAGTGGAGCCTCATCTGTCTGTAGTTGTGTTTGTCTCATCTCGGCGCGCTGTGTGAAGTGAAGAGGAAATGGTGTTTAACTTCCAGCCCCCAACCTCTCTGCACTACACCGACTGTACTCAAGGGAACTGGCCTGGACAGCAGGAAAGTTTAACAACAGTGTAGCACCGACGGCCAGAACAAGATAGAGAAGTGGAGGCAAGTGCAGGATGAAGAAAAGATAAGGAGGATAAAGGGACTAGGGCAGAATTGAGCAGAAATGTAAAGTCAGTTTAGATCTTTGTGGTAAGATTGTAGATGTTTAGGCAAAAGAGAAATGATTGAATTAGAGACGATGGTTGTCTAGACAGTTCTCTCTTAGTTCTCGGTTTGGCTGCAGTCTTTGATGATGAAGCACTTTCTTTTTTTTTTATTTCTTTTTTAACTTCCTTTTTATTTCGTTTTTAACAGCTCATTAAATTCAGAGATATATTTACAAGTTGTGACTTCATCCCAGTCCCTAGTAATTTTGCACATGTACAATCAACTGCCACAAGAAGTCAAATCAAATGAGCAAACATATGTACATATATATGTGTGTAAGTGAACAAAAACTAGACATTTAAATAAGTAGAATCATGGCACGAGGTGAGATTTTATGTGGCCCTTAGCTTAATTTAAAAAATGTAGTGTTTATGGCCCCAACAGCTGCAGCTTTATACAAACAGGCTCAAATCCATATAAAACCTGTTCAGAACTAACAAAACTGTTTAAATCCATCTAAAACCTCCTCAAGACCAACCAAAACCTGTTCAAATCCATCTAAAACCTCCTCAAGTCTAACTAAAAACTATTCAAATCCATCTAAAACCTCCTCAAGTCTAACTAAAAACTATTCAAATCCATCTAAAACCTCCTCAAGTCCAAACCAAAACCCGTTCAAATCCATATAAAACCTTTTCAAATCCATCTAAAACCTCCTCAAGTCCAAACCAAAACCCGTTCAAATCCATATAAAACCTTTTCAAATCCAGCTAAAACCTGTACAAATCTGACTAAAATCAATTCAAATCCAACTAAATCCTGTTAAAATCTGTCTAAAACCTGTTCAAATTCAACTAAAACCTGATAAAATTCAACTAAAACCTGTTCAAATTCAACTAAAACCTGATAAAATTCAACTAAAACCTGTTCAAATTCAACTAAAACCTGATAAAACTCAACCAAAACCTGTTCAAATTTAACTAAAACCTGATAAAAAAAAACAACAACCCCAAACAAACAAAAAACTAGATATTTAAATAAGTAAATTAAACTAAATAAAAAATAAAATAAAATGTTTAAAAAGTTGAAAAAAATAAATGAATAAACTAGATAATAGTGTGTGCATGTGAATGTAAAGAATTAATTTTCACATATCTTGGTCCTTATTGCGTTAATAAGGGATCATGTGACTCCATCTTTAGTGAACAACTCTTTCTGAATCTCAGAGCGTATGTGATTTACTCCATCTGATAAATTTCCCAGACATTCTCGATCCAAAGCCCGTATTTTGGAGGATCAGATTTCCACCACTTGATACATTACACGATACATTTGACAACCGCATTTAGCAAAATTAGGCATTTTACCGCTCCCTCCGAAGCCTTCTAGCATGAGTCCTAAGATTGTGAAGCACACTTGAAAGACATTCTTTGATTTTTCTACTGCTCTACCAGTTTTTCATTCATATTTTTATAATTTTCCCTCACATTAAAGGCAATACATATACAACAACCCATACAGTGTTGCATGTTTATTATTTCAAGTGTACAAGTCAAATGGAAGAATAAGACCAAGGTCATAAAGAGGTAGTACAGAACAGAAAAACACGCAAAGGCACATGAATGACTCTGAGGCAGCGCTTGCAGAGACTTTTTGACGAGTATGAGAGAGCACACAGGTTTTTACAGTAAACCCACGTATAAATTGAAATAATGACAAGTGTAAACCTGTGAACAAGCTGTTTTCGAGCAGAACTTTTTTTTTTTTTTTTTTTTTGTCGTAACTGCTGTTTGCCGTTAAATGACTTGGAAATGATTATTCTTGACAGCAGGGATTTTTATTTCAACATCTGCCATAATAGAAATTATTCCATCTGGCTTTCATGCATAACCTCTGTACTCCTATTACAGTCACAACACATATGTCGCTTTGATTGTATTGTACTCCACTTTAATTGTGTGAGTGTTTCTTCACTTTCGCGGTGTCAATAATTTAGTGCTCTTCTCGATGCTTTTATAAATTCCCACCCACATTCTTCTCTGACCTTGCTCAGACCAACGCTACCATCGATTTGTGCCGGCCCTTGTCTAATCGTGTAATGAGCTGCTTCCTGAGTAAATCAGTGGCTAATTACATGCAGATTGTGAGCCCAAATTAAATGAAAAGCGCTGTGTAAATTTGCCCTGCATTACCATATGCATAACTAGCCCTGTCTCAATCCACATCACTTCAGTGGGTAAATATTTGCCGGTGACACGATTTGAAACGACAGCATGAGCCCGAGTTGTCCCACCAGGTAAATTTACATCGGGGTCTGGCGTTGACCGAGCTCCAGAGCGGTGGTAAGAGGAGATATCGGCCCTCCATAAACCCGGCACCTGTCACAGTCGATGTGCGCTGGAAGTTATTAAAATTCAGGCTGAGTTTCATCATTGTGCCTAATGAAGTGGAAGAGACACACTGATTTTTGGAGCATCCTATTCTGTTAGCTTCACAATTAATTGGCGCTGTCAGTCATCGCCGCATTTCCATAGCAACAATGAGGATCGATATAAGCATGAACATTGAGTTGCCCAGATCTGCATCACATACTGCAGCGGTGATGCAAACAAAAAAGAAACAGGGCTTGTGTTTGTTTTTCTATGAACATAATTAACTGTTTCCATTTTTTCATCCAAAACTAACAATGACTATATTATCACTTCAGGAAACTGCAGTGTGGTTTCAAAATACATTAGACATACACTGTTTTATAAAGCACTATTTTAAGGCTAGAGAAATCAGGCCCAGGGGCCAATCATGGCACGAGGTGAGATTTTATGTGGCTCTTAGATTAATTAAAAAAATGTAGTGTTTATGGCCCCAACAGCTGCAGCTTTATACAAACAGGCTCAAATCCATATAAAACCTGTTCAAATCGGACTAAAACCTGTTCAAAACTAACAAAAACTGTTCAAATCCATCTAAACCCTGTTCAAATCTGACCAAAACCTGTTGAAATCACAAAACTGTTTAAATCCATCTAAAACCTCCTCAAGACCAACCAAAACCTGTTCAAATCCATCTAAAACCTTCTCAAGTCTAATTAAAAACTGTTCAAATCCATCTGAAACCTCCTCAAGACCAACCAAAACCTGTTCAAATCCATCTAAAACCTCCTCAAGACCAACCAAAACCTGTTCAAATCCATCTAAAACCTCCTCAAGTCTAACTAAAAACTGTTCAAATCCATCTAAAACCTCTTCAAGACCAACCAAAAACTGTTCAAATCCATCTAAAACCTTCTCAAGTCCAAACTAAAACCCGTTCAAATCCATATAATACCTTTTCAAATCCAACTAAATGTTGTTAAAATCTGTCTAAAACCTGTTCAAATTCAAATAAAACCTGATAAAAACTCAACTAAAACCTGATAAAAACTCAACTAAACCCTGATAAAACTCACTTAAAACATGTTTGAATCCTAAAACCTGTACCTGAAAGAAATCAGAAGAAACTGTCTGCCCTTGGAAAATTTCCTCTCATCACTTTGTAAAAAGTTGGACTCCCCTGAGCTAGAGGTCCATTTTTTTTTATTGGTTAAAATTGTAAAATGAGTTTTTGAAGTGACAACACCCTCAGCACAGCCGTGGTCAGTACACGGGAGACATGCCCCGTTCTCATAACGACAGTTAAAAAAAAAAAAAAAAAGCATAAGGAAAGTATGAGAGATCATGAGTTCACAAACCAAATGAATACAGAGTGATTTCCTAGTGCTTTTGTGCAGAACGTCCTACTGTGTCTCAAATGGAACCTTAACTCCACTCTTCTCATCTCTCTCCCAACACATGGACTTACCTCCACTGTAGTCTGAGGGAAAGATGCTTGTTTACTGAGGCCCATGCTTTTCCTTTGATGCTTTATTCCAAACTCATAGGCATAATCAACCTGTCTCGACGAAACCCAACTGTAACCCTGAGATAATGAAATGATCACCTGAAGCACCACTGAACAGCTCAACCTAACCTCAACCCTAACCCCAGGATGATATCTTTATGCATGAAGCTCTCTTTGCTGGGTCAGTGTCTTTGCTTTGAAACGTCATCATCCAAACTGCTATTTTCATCTTGCCAATACACAGACGCCCTGACAAGCAGGAGGGGCTTGTGTCATAATCTCACTTGATCCGTGGTCCGTTAATTCCTGAGCTGCCTTACATTACACACCTTACTAACCGCCTGGGAGGAAGTGTGCCAAGTAATTGTGACTGCTCACTAACTCCAGCTGTATCCTCTTTATGATGCATGGCACTCACTCCGTTTCAGGGGAAGGATTTGGAAGGTGTTCTGTGTGCGTTTCTGGCAAGACACTGAAAAGTGGGACAGACATACTGCAGTTTCTAACACTAATCTTCACTCACTTCTGCAGTGGCCTACTCTGTTTGACTGCATTTGGAAGTTTTACACACACCTGTTCATGCTCAATGTGATTTTGTGATTTCGGGCTTTAAAATCACTCATCATTTGTTTGTTTTTTTAACTAAATGAAGTGTTCACACTCCACATTCTCTCATAGATCAGCGCTCTGAGTCACCCTCTGTCCCTCAGAGGCAGGTTTTCCTAATTATGTAATCCTGTCCCCCAACACGCACATGCATGAAGCCCTACTGTGCATCATGTCTCTCGCTTGTAAAGCCTCTGGGTCTAAGTATGTAGAGCATTGAATGAGATCACGTCTCATGTGGTCGGGATAAACCTCTGACAGAAAAGCGAGAGCCAGAAAATCAATTGCCAAGCAGCGCTGCAGTATGTGGCTGTGGAATGAAAGAGGTTATCTGTAACGTGGACTGGCCAGCATTTACAGCTTTCTGCACAAAACAATCACAAATATCCTCAGGGAGACGATGTCTGTTTCATTTTGTTTTAGCTGTGAATGTGTAGATAGTGTGAAATAGACGTAAATGAAAGAAAAGAGCAGTGTGATTAAGTCTTTGACAGCTGTTGCAGAGCATACAGCTTCTGTAATATTCGATTTCTCGTCCTGAATTATGCACATCTACAAATGACTATTCAAATATTTGCTTGTGTATTCCAAGTATTGATTAGGATGTGATGAAACATGTTTAGCAATGTGCAAATGGTGCATGGAGTCAGTGCCTGTGGTAACTTACACTGTGAACCTAACCTGGTCTATGGCAGGTCTTTGTGTGAGTCTCCTCCTCTGCAGCTGCGTGGAGGAGCTCTCTGATTGGATGACTCATTTCCTCATTCACAGCAATAGTCTGGACATTCACTTTGATCATCATTGATAAGTTTAACAGGCATTTTTTTTCACTTTTACTACCTTTTTGTACGAAATGAGAAAATCTGAATGTAAAATCTATATTTGTCATTAAAGTTATGTACATTTTGTTGTTGGTGTGCATATTTTTTTTTACACAAGATGCATTTGTGGACATGGTTGCACACAGATATTGATTTGGGAACATAAAAACTTGCACTAGGCCAATTACATTATGACTTATATGATGTTTTTACTATTTTCTTCCCCTTCTCCCTTGAGTTCCCTTTTAAAAAGTCACATTATTGTTTTACCAGTTGACTGTCACAAATCAGTTTTCACCATATTTATGAGTGCACACATTTAGTTCAGCCATTGTTAAACCAAGGGTTGTACTTTAACATCTCTTGAACCTTAATCATTTCATATTCGTATGTATAATACAAATGCAAAGTGTATAATCCACATTTGGGCAGGAATAAGAAGCTAACAGAAAATGAGGGGATGTTGAACCTGATTTTTAGGCATTACCTTCAGGGAGTGTGGACTGGAATAGACTGAAACAAGTTCATTTGTGTCAGAATTAGAAAGGAGCTTGGATTTAGAGCAGAAGGAATACATTTCGCCTGTTTCTCTCTCAGGCCGTGAAGGACGGTGGAAATAAAGAACTGAGAGGAACAGAGCCGACATAGGATGAAAGAGGAAGATCTCAGAACACGGTGGAAACGGCGAGATGAAAGACTACATTGTTTAGATGGATAAATATAGTTGCAAGGTCGTAGAAGGTCTCTGTGTGAATTCACTCGGCGGGTATGGAGTCCGTATCAGTGTGCATGCGCGTCTCATTTTGTGGGTGTTTCTGCGGCGAAAGGACAATGTCTGTCATGATGCAACAGGCGACTAATCCTGTCCTTCTGTAAATGCTTGACTGCTATTCAAATGACATGCAGATTGGATAGAGAGCTTATGTTTTGGCAGGGTAGTGTCATAACAAGGAACGTCTGCGGAGACAATGTGCTGTCAGCATTTGGGTGATTAATGCCGCACTCGTGTCTAAAAAAGGAAATGGCCCCTCTGAGGACGGCGCCGAGATTGGCAGGAGCTCACAGAGATCAGGAAAAGCTCGGTGACCACAGTTTTAGAAAATTGGGGGTAAAGACAGGGCAGATGTATCGGTTCAACTGAGTCCTGAGGCGATGTTCTCGTCATAAATTATAGAAACACCAAGACGGGCCAAATTCATATATACATTTTTGTTGCCAGTGTTAAATTGACTTAAATGTGCCTCATATAGTTCATCCACTGATCCAAACCTAATCTCCTCTTCTCTACAGTTTCTTCAGTTTTCTTCGGACCCCTTCTCCAGAGCCCACGTCTGAAGACAGAGTGTGAAGATATGCTGTGTCAGCCCACACTGCAGCCCAACACGATATGACATGGACCACCTGCTCGCCGCCACAATGACCATAAAGCTGTGAATCGTGAAGCCTCCGTCCCTTTTTCTACCCCCTGGGCCTTATTCCCTTCTAAAAGTCCTTCATAGTGACCTTTCCTTCAAGTCCTATTCTTGTTTCTTTCCCATTTTCTCCATTTTCAATCAGCGACATCATGCAGGGCTTCCCCACTACCTCCTCCGTTCTTCTTTTTTGTACGCTCTCCTCCCTGCTCACAATTTCTCTCCTTCCCGACGCTGTGAAGGCGGACTGTTGGCTCATTGAGGGGGACAAAGGCTATGTGTGGCTGGCGATCTGCAGTCAGAACCAGCCGCCGTTCGAGACCATCCCTCAGCACATCAACAACACGGTCCATGACTTGAGGCTGAACGAGAACAAACTGAAAGCGGTGCTCTTCAGCTCCATGTACCGCTTCACCAATCTGACCGACCTCAACCTCACCAAGAATGAAATCAGCTACATCGAGGATGGAGCCTTCGCGGGACAAGCTAATTTACAGGTAATTTTGGGAAGGAGAGGGAACAATTTGCATCATTTTTTACAGTTTAGTTTATGAGACATGTTTTTTTTTTTTCTTTTTCGGCAGGTTCTTCAACTGGGATACAACAAACTGACAAACTTAACGGAGGGGATGTTAAGAGGGCTCGGCCGCATGAATAGCCTCTTCCTTCAACACAACCTCATCGAAGTTATTGCCAACAATGCATTTTGGGAGTGCCCCAGCCTAAGCAGCATTGACCTGTCGTCCAACAAACTCGCCCGCATCGACCCCTCCACATTTGCAGTCCTCAGTCGGCTGATGGTGTGCGAACTGGCAGCCAATCCGTTTCACTGCGGCTGCGATCTCTACAGTTTCCTCTTCTGGTTGGAGTCCTTCAACAATGTCACACACACCTATGATCGATTACAGTGTGAGACCCCCCGGGAGATGTTTGGCTACCCCTTATTGAGTCCCATCGCTGCGGGACCTGCTAGTCGGAACGCCAAAAATATTTTATCATCCCGCTGCCGAGATGGAGTGATGATATCCGGATATACCTCTCTCCCACCGGATCTCGACGGCCCCTCGGGGATTGGACCAGATATGTTTGGTGGTGTTGGACCCTACCACCAGCCCACCACCTCGTCTACTGAGCGAAATTTCACTCCCAGCATCAAGCTTCGTCATGTATCTTTATCATCAGCCTCTCTCTTTGTGCATATTCCGCGTCCTTACAGCAAAATGTACATTCTGACACAATACAACTACACATATGTGTCGGACGTAATGAATTTGAAGAACACAAAAGAGTTGATTACTCTAAACAAGCTCAAGCCACACACAAATTACACCTTCTGTGTAGCATCCATCCGCAACTCTCAGCGTTACAACCACACCTGTATCTCATTTGCAACACGGGCCCAAAATCCAGATGAAATGCCCCCAACACCTTCCACCACCACCCACTACATTATGACCATTGTGGGCTGCCTCTTTGGTATGCTCATAGTTCTAGGGTTTGTTTATTACTGTCTTCGTAAGAAACGCATGCATGATGAGAAAAAGAAATCCATCTGTGTGAAGAAAACAATCCTAGAAATGCGCTATGGGCCAGAGGTGGCAGCAGCTGTTGCAAATGATCCCTCAGCTGTACATAAACTACAGGAACAGTCCAGAGATCATCACCAATATCAGCACCACCATGGAAGCAAACTACCCATGTCCACATCCTCCAGCTCGGGAATGCTCCACTCTGCCAACACCAGCTCATCCAGACTGTCGTGTATTCCACAAGTTGAAAAGATGGCCACAGCCTTCTCAGAGGCCTTGGCCACAAGTAAAGGCAACTATATGGACATAAGGTCTGGAGGTGCAGGAATGGAGAGGGATGCTGGTCTTGGGGGACTCAGGGTTGAGGACCTAAGGGACGATGATGGGACTGATCTTGGGGATGACTCAGACGATGACGGCCGAGGCTCTGCCTCTGAGATCTCCACTATTGCTATGGAGGTAGATAAGGTTAACCAGATCATTAACAACTGTATTGATGCACTCAAACTAGATGCAGCAGCAGTAGCTGCTTCAGGGGTCTCTACAAACACCACATCATCCTCCAATCCCACCTCCCCTCCCCCTACCAGCAGTTCCTCACTCACTCGTGGCCTCATCCCACTCTCTCAAGGGGTGACAGAGACTTGCCCGGTCAGTGCTCCAAGTAAAGTCCCTGTTCCTCCTCCACTGCCTGCCTTGAATGCCCCACTGTCAGAGCGCCCAGGGATCAGTGGTGGAGGGTTTGTTGTCAGTCCCCCCTACAGACCCCCTCCACCAGCCACTGCTGTGCGTCCTATACAGAGACAAATGAGTGCAGATGCAGCAAGTGTTGGTGTAAATGCAATGAAGAAACAGTGCAGCACCACTTCTTGTGGCTCCATGGGTCGTGACAGAGAGCGTGGTGGACCCAGGATCTACAGCCTTGATGTTCCTGAGCCAAGGAGCCCAGACGCCTGTAACCAACCACAGCAGCAATACTCTGACCGGGCCAGTCCCGTGGGCTGCGGGGAGCCCCTGGAAAGGCTACCTTTAGTTGGCGGTGGGAGTTGTGGAGGAGGGGGTGGTGGTGGTTGCGACAGTGGTGGTGTTGGTGCTCCACATCAAGATAACCAGAGGTCACACCATTATCATCAACAGCCACAGCAACAGCAGCAGCAGCAGCTGGATGTGCAGCAGGACTACCACTGCTCGGAGCACCGCCACTCCGTCCCAGCTCTCTATTATGAAGGCTCCCACCAGGGGTCTCCAGGCCAGAAGGTTTCCTTCCTAAAGCCCCTTACACGCTCCCGTAGAGACGCAGCGTCTTACTCCCAGCTCTCACCTGCCCGCCACCATTCCAGTTACTCCGGCTACTCCTCCAGCCCAGAGTACTCCTCAGAGAGTTCACTCCGCATCTGGGAGCGTTTTCGCCCGTACCGCAAAGGTCAGCGTGATGAGGCTTGTTATGTTACAGCTGGAAATGCCCTTCGCAAAAAGGTGCAGTTTGCAAAAGGGGAGGACCTCCATGACATTCTTGATTACTGGAAGGGAGTGTCAGCACAGCAAAAGTTGTGACTGGAAGATCAGGGTTGAGCCTTTACAGAAAGAAGAATTTGGACACTTCTCTTCTTGATGTAGAAGTGGGAGTTGGACGTACTGCACATGGGAAGAATACAGTACATGACAGATTTGCCTTTGGGTTTTGTTGGCATGCAGGTGTCGGTGTTTGGGATATTGTGCTAAGAGCAAGAACTGTGAAACTGTGCCTGGAAAATGAAAGTCATTGTGGTGTTTTATTTTTCACTTCATTGTAGCACCGTTTTGGGTCATTCAAAGTTAGAGTTTTGTTTAAAGCACAGGGAGCTAAAGTCTATTGTGTAATTGTTTGCACAATTAGGTTCTGTGACTGTCTCAGTGCCATGTTTTCATCATTTAGAGGGAGAAACTTGGATGTTTGTCTTTGTGAAACTTTCTGTTCTTTTTTGGGTGCTATATCAATTGTGCAGTGTTCCAGGTAAAAAATGCTTGTAATGAGGTCAAATCTATGTTTTGTTAAAATCTCTTAGATTACTGAATAGACCTGTTAAACATTGGCACTATTTATTTTTCAAGAAGTCCTTTTGTGGCTGAGTTTTTGCATTTGAATAGTAACTGTCGCACAAACTAAATTAAATTCAATTAACATACAAAAATGCTTACATTTTCTGCATCTTGGGGGAATAATGAAAGTAATCATGAAGTACAATATGTGATTGAAACACTCACACCCCCTTAAGTAGAGAGCTTACTTTGAGTAGGAGTTCTCGCCACGCTTTGTAGATGTTTTAACACTGCCCTTAACAAAATTTAACAGAATGGTGATAAAAACCGGGTGTTGAATCTAATTGAAATGACAACTGAAGTCAACATAATAGTCACTAAGTGAAAGCAATGAAATGCTAATTTCCCGGGAGCACGCAGGGGGCATTAAATGACGAATGAGCTTTCACACTCACCTTAAGAAGCTGCAAGTGGGATGTGACCCATAAGTGAGCAAGCTAAGTCAAATATAGAGTGAGGGGTTTTAATAAAAGAAAGGAAAGACGAGCAGGAAGGACTTTTAGAGCCACTGTGAATGTAAACAGATTACAAGCGGGTTCAAGCAGCAGAAATCTATTTGTATCCTTCAATGTGAGCTCAACAGTACATTCCATATCCTCTCTCTAACATTAACGAAAGAGGCACAGTGAGAAAGGACACTTCCGATTACTGCCAATGTTTCTGTTCTGTCCTGGACATTATACTGGTGTTTGGTGTCTTTTTGATAAATCACTTAGCCAACGTGTCCCAGGCATGTTAGCTTGCACTTTACGCCTCATGATTGTGTGTTTGGCTGTGTGGTGCACAGTGGTTAGTGGGTGTTAGCATGCCTCGTCAGATTTAGCCAAAATGTATTTAATTAATAGTGTCAATATATTGCCCAGTAACTGGTTGTCTAAATCTAAACAAAACTGTATTTGTAATGGCATGGAAAAATTAAAGTAATATTTTTTTAAATAATTTCTCTGACCTACATCATATGATAACAATAAACAACAGTGTACCACAGATTATTCACTAGCACAGTCATGGTTTAATGTCCATTCATGTGCTGTGTTTTCAACCAACTATAACAATGTACCTTTTTAAATAGGCTATTATACACATTGTACCCCAAAATGTGAAGACTGAATCAGTGGTGTTCCACATTTCTGTTCAGGGCTATAATCAAGGGAAACTAAGATGTAGTAACACTGTTTGGTTTTGTGACAATCTTTATCTGCCTGTTTACCTTCTGTAGTCTAATGTGGATGATTTTTGTTTGAGATCTGCCTGTAGGACTTGTGTGCGTGCCCAGAAAGGTTCTCCGTAGGTTGTTCAGGTGAGAGGTAGTGCATAAGGATGTGTTTGAGATGGCTGTGCGTCTCTTCTGGTCAAAGGTCTTATCCCTGAAAGTGTTTACATTTAAATGGACCACATTCACTTTTTTGTACTTTTAGCATCTCTGAGTTTACGCCATCTCAGCCGTCTCCTGCTCTCCTGTTGTGTGAGATCCCACTGTTTTTGAGGGAACTTGCTACTGTGATTAACGAGCAAAAAAAAACAAACAAACAATAAATAAATACATTCAAAAAAAGGATTTACTGCTGATATGTGCTAATCCCACAAATCTGGTGTCTTCAACTGCCAAGTTAAAAGTAAAGGATGCAGAGGCTAATAAAGACACATTGGGTGAGGGGCTGCAGCTGCCATTTTTGCCTACCTAAGTAACACAATGTTTTTTGTTTTGAAAATGTTTGTGCTTTTTTTTTTTATTATTATTTTATTTAATTACAGCTTTTGTCATTGTAATGAATTTCACATTTTGTAAAAGATTTAAGACAAGTATAGGGTGTTTTCAAGTGCTTTTCTGCTCAAGGACACACAAGTTGATTCAAGCTGGGTTTATTAAATCTTTGTAACCAATTAGCATTAATAGGGTATTTCAACAATTCTGAAGTGCCCTTTTTTTTTTCAAGCTAAAGTGTGAGTCAAAAAAGCTCTCAAATACTATCAAGCAAGACAATGGCAAAGCTTGGAGCAAAATTATGCTTGTTTGATGATGTGTGTGCATTGCATGTAGAATATTTGTTTCCATAACACACGCTACTTATTTAAAAATGCGATTCTTTTGTTATTTTCCACTGAAAGCCAGCAAGAAGCAAAAAGACTTGTTTTTCCCTCTGTTCCTATACTCCCGTTGAGACCCTGGGGGGGCAGCTCACTCGGAGATCGATAGTCTTTTCTGAAGCAGCAGCCGTGTTGTTTGTCTCGGTGCCACAGGAAAGCCAGACACAAAAAAGTCATCTAATGTGGGCTATTACCGTTTAATCCTTCAGTAGGAGGCTAAAAATCACCCTCAGCTTCAAGCAAGTTTAATGTAAAGCCAAGTCCAGTTTGAACTCAAGTGTTTTGAAGTCGTTTATTAGAGCTGTGTGTGTTTTAATTAAATCTGATGCACTGTCCTTATCAAAGACTGAGAGGAGACTGCACTCAGTAAAGGTCAGCTGATTTCTTCAAAAGAATCAAATTGTGCCAAAGCAGCTTTAGGAATACCCAATGACACAATAGATCTCAATTGCTATTTTGATTTTTTTATTTTAGTGTTGTTTTCAGCTGTTCATAAGATCCTGCCTTCCCCAAAATGGAAACCAAAATTTCTGACAAAGTGAGTCAAGAGTGAGTCATGGCCCTCAAACGAAGCTAAAATGACTATTCACCCAAAAGGCTGGTAATGGACAGGGTCTTCAAAGAGAGAGGAGTGTCAGCTTGAATAAAAGAGGTGTAGTCCCAAACTCTTGTGAATCACCGTGTGATCAAATATTTTGGGGGAAATTTTTTTGCTTTTGTCGCACCTGAAGTGGAGGACAGCCTCAGGCGAGTGTTAGCGCTGACAAATTCTTTCATTAGGTATCTTTGCACCTTTTGTCTAATAGTCCATTAAGTCCATTAGCTAACAGTGTGGGAGATTAGCCTGTGCGGATAATGTGCCAAATTTGTCAAATGGGAAAGTGTGCGGTGCCTCGCCTCATCCTGTTCACACAAGGGGCTTAGACAGTCTAAAATGAAAAGCATGCCATTTTTAAGGTTAGTCTAATTTGCGTTTATCTAAAGCTGAGTGACAAAGGAAGTCAGCTGGGACCAATTAAATACATCCTGGCGTGACTAATTTCTTGGTCACTCTCGATGATTTACAAGGCAGCTCAGATGGGCCGAGCACAGCCAGAACCTTGCTTTTCCAACAGACGTCCCACGGAGCATTAAAGAAGAATCTTGAGCAGACAGCACTTTTAGATCGGACTAAGAATATACCTGAATAAATAAATATATGAATCAATGTGCAGAATGTGCAGCCTATTCAAAAGCTTCCGATAATGCAAACGCGTATCTGCAGGGATCGATTTAAATGTTCCTTGTCAGCTTTTCTTTGTCGGCGGGGAGAAAGGTCTGACAAATGCAACTTTTTTTCTGAGCAGAAGAGCACTTGGAAATACTGTACGGGATTAAACGACACCCTACTGGAATGCTTTATATATATACATCCTTTGTTTTGTACATCAACACAATTTGCTGATGGTTTTGTTTCCAAAGATGGACAAAGGACTTATAGAATCTGTGAAATATCTGTGAATTTTGTACAAAGAAGAAAACAAAACAAAAAAGACTGAAGTGAAGAAAATGCTTCAATGGATGTTTTCTACTCGGCCTGATCTTGATATGTCTGTGTGATTCTGACTTTTTGAGTTGGCCGTTTGTCAATGTTACTTTCATTTACTGTTTTGTTTTTTTTTCCAATGGGCGGGGATTGGTTTTCCAGAACCAAGGGGCTGACTTTTAATACTTACAATGATATATGTTATAAAAGGTTTAAGAGGAGAGAGAGTTTAACATAGTGTACAACATACAAAGTTGTTATATTTGCATGATTCCCTGTATTTTTTGAGAGACGAAAATATATTGTGTACAATGAGTGGACGTAATGAAAACAAAAACTGTAAGGGGCTGAAAAACAGTATCTTCGAGTATATTCATTTGAACATTCTTTTCTATCCTTTGTGACGTTTTAAGATTTACATTTCTATCTATTGGTTTTTCAGTTGTGAGGATTGTATTATACGAACAACGTGGTTACCATGGCTACGCTTAGAGCCAGTGCAGTGCAAAGGCTGGCTCTCTGTGATTATTCCTCAGTAAAAAGAATTGATTTTTGTTGTAAGACACACAAGAGAACCCGCATTTACTCAAGTATCTAAAATGATGACCGATCACTGCACAATGAGTGGATTTCCCTCGGCCCTCCTACCGTCAGCTAAATCAGCCATTTTCATATCTTGTCATTGGCACTCGCAGCCTGCTGATTCATCTTACATACTGCCAACCGCTCATTAATTCAGCCTGTTTAGGCCGGCTATTAAAATATGTCTTGAGTGACCAGGTCTAATTCAATATGTCTTAAATGTGCACAGGGTCTGTCGTTGAAGATAGGACCCCTGTTAGAGTTAGAGTGCAGTAGCGCACCACATTAAATGACCCCCTACTCTGCAAAGTACCACTTGTACATCAAGGCAGACAATGAAAGTTAAACTATGCTGTGAATAATGTTGATGCAAAGACAGGGACTTAGATTCAATACACAATATCTGACCTCCACTGAAGTGAGTTGAACACCTGTAATCATCATGACCTTTGACTCTACAAGAAAATACAGTACTGTGCAAAAGTTTTAGGCAGGTGTGGATACAAAAAGTAAAGTAAACTACAAAGTATGTTTATTTTTATTAGTTTGTAAAATGCAAAGTGAAATAACAGAGGACAATTCTATATCAACTCAATATTTGAAGAAAACCAGGCCAGCCTCTCAATATTGAAGTTTTTCATCTATTCACTCGATGTTTGTAAAAAAACAATAAAGGAAACTTCAATATTGCGAGTGATGATGTAACCCTGATACCAACATCATGGAGTCTGGCCTGGTCCTGTCTGGGATTGCATGGTCTTGTTTAACCTACGCTTCTTCTAACATTTGATGGTCTGGTTTAGTCCAGTTTGGCCTGGTTTTATCTGGGATTCTCCAAATGTTCCACTAAAACCTGCCCACATCCTTTTCAAAACTGAGACAGTGAAACTACCAGAACTGTTGCTTTTTTGAGGCAAAGTCACACAAAATATTGATTCGATTTAGAATTGTCTTCTGTTTTTTCACTTTTCATTAAATCACCATACTTTATAGTTCACTTTTTATATCTGCACCTGCTTCAAACTTTTGCACAGTACTGTATATGTTTGCTAAACATGTAGAACATGGCAGAGGAACAAGAATCCCACTGTTAGCCCGACAGAGATCTCATTATGAACTGTACAAGAATCCAATTTGAACCTTTTCGCCGATAATGTCAAAACCGGTTAGAAACGCATCATAAAGACATATTCTGAGGCCAGATTATTGAGTAGCCCAGGGCGCCCGACTAATAACACGCCGGTTAGACCTCCGAGACAGTGCAGCAGGTCTACTGATACATTGTTATTGTGTAAGGGCCAGGGCAGTGACAGCAGGCCATAAGTCACCGCCATGTTTGCATTCTGCCGCGATAACACCAGACTCCGCCACTGAGATGTATGGCTTCCTCTCTTAAGTGGCCTCCTGGTGTCAATTACAAGGAGAAAATGAAAAGCATTAACCTCCGGACTAAATCTCCTTTTCAGCTTGTCAACACGTATTAGCTAGAGGTTTGTTGTATTTGGCTAAGAGTGCTCATTGTAATCAGATATTGGTTCTGCAAGCTAATCAGAAAAGCTCCCATGTTCTGATCCCATTTCCAGGGCAGCGGAAGTTGCAAAAATGTCCCCAACGGAAGCAGATGGTGGTTTAGTGTCACTGGCCCGTGATTTCAATGTCCTCAGTTCTCAGATAGCCGAGGCTGGCCGTCCATTGCTATTCTGAACACACTTGTGAGAGCTGTGGTGCTCTCAAAGAAAGAGCGATTGGCCTTGTCACCGCGAGAGATCGAAAACTCTCCAGCTTCTAAGAATTGTCAGTTCACAAGAAAAAAGGCTTTAGAAAACGGACTGGGCTTGATTTAGGGAGAAAATGAAATGTTTGTGGATGGATTTGGTTAAATAGCTTTTAGAAACTGGCCTAAAGAAGCAAAGAAAGTTAAGGTTTTATGAGTGTCATCAACAGACACTACAGGGGTCACTCCAAACCTGGATAATTAAACCCACTCTTGTCAGATTTGCTGTCGAGCTCTGATTCCTTGGAGCTTCAGAATGCAATCGTCCACACATCAGTGCAAAACGCAAGCTTCTCTTAAAGCTACAGGGCATATTAAATAAAATATAGAGTGCTGAGCTGATGCATACTATTTTTTCACCGGTCAATGCATTGTTTATTGCTTTTCCACACATTACGCTGTTACAACCATACATTATGCAGTGTGGTAATGGAAATACTATGGAGGGCTTAACAAATTCTAACAGTTTTCATGCTGACATTTCTTTAGGTGCGCACATACACACATCAGGTCGGGTCAAAAAGGGCCATCACTGCTGTATGAAATGAAAAATGTCCCATGTTTGGTTTGGTTTTGAATTCAAATCTGAAGTGTGCTCTCCCCTCTGGTTTCAGCCCAACACACGTTCTTCTTTAGAGACCAAAAGGGAGAACAAAACACAGGTTTGGAGGATGGTAACAAATCTTCTTTTGCTTTATTTGATCATTTGTTGCTGTTACACACATTTTTTCCCCTTATGCGATTTCTGTATAAAAGATCTATTTCTATATTTGCAATAAATTTGTTATTAAAAATGAATTGTGTGCATTGCTTCTTTTAATATTGGGAAACATTTAAGCTTTTAATTCAGTTATGCAAAAAAGAGGGTCAGGTATACCTCTGCTAGACAACAATTTCCCATCTGACCAATTGTAACCATTTTTCTAAAATTGGGTGGGTTTTATGCCATGCTTTGTTTCTCTGACCAGTTGTCTATATATATATATATATATATATATTTAATTGCATCGCTCCAGAGGCAGTTTATTAGTCTCTGTATGCCAGGACCCATCCCTGTTCTCTGATTGGTTCTTTGTCGGTTGCATTTGGAGGCACTTAAATCAGTGCCAACAAAAAAACATAAATTATTCGGGTAAATAAAATTGGTTAAATTAAAAAGAAAAAAATGCAGCCATTTATTGTATTTCTACAGCTGCTGTCCACAAGATGGCAGCCAGGTTGAGTAGGTATAAATTTAGTGACGATACTAAAACCATTTTTATACAGCCTACTTCCTTGTTTTGGTTGTGTTGTAGTTAAATTTAACAGAGGTGGTGCAGACTGTTTATGGAAACAGACAGTGGGATTTCCCTCACAAACACACACACTCAAACACACCACTGGCCAGCTTTACAAGAGCCCGGTGCACAGGCACAGATGGGTACTCAAAGAGAGATATAAAAACAAAACAAGATGACTCATGAAAATGACAAACACGTCCACCTCAGTCAGAGTCTGTTCCACATGAGACTCTGATGTTTAAGTGTAGTAAACGTTTTGCTGAACATACAACTTTAATGAGTAGGATGACAGTGAACAGTCAGGGAGTGTTGGAGACCTTGGGTTCAGTTTCATTTAAACTGCTGCTATGACATTGTGTTACTAATATGTTTCTTATGATTTAATTTTTTGGATTTCCTATGTCTTTTGAGGACTTATCTATAACCCAATAATTTCTAGGACTACTTTAACTAGAACATACCTCACTCAAAGCTTAACAATAACCTTAAAAATAGGGTGGTTTTAGATGGTCCCCACAAGACACTTATGACTAATGTCCCCATAATGTATCAAAGACAAACACGTTTCAAGCAGAGTCCAAACCAAACAGAAAAATTTAAAAGGACAAGAGTGTATCTTAAAGGATTACAAAGAAATCACCAACTGTGATTTATATTTAGCTTAGATTTGCAGGATAATTTACAGAAATATACATCCATTTTAAGTAATACATACAGTAGTATTAAGCAACTTATGAGCAATGGTCTCTGAAAAACGGTCTTAAATTATACCTAATATATAATCTCACAGTATGTTTGCTGTTGTTCATGTTAAGCCTATTACCGGACCAAATCCACAGAATCCTGTTTTAATTCTTTCCCCGCTATTGTTTGACATGTCCCTATGTAATTTCCATCACTTTCATCATTATTCCTTCTTCTCTGACCCTATCATTCCCTCATAAACTGTTCTGCCATCCATTGTTTGCCCAACCTCCCGCTGATTATTTTATAAGCAATCCTCAGCAGCAGTCACAGAAATACGGGGTATTTTCGAAAATATATCCAACTGTGGAGCACGCTAAGCCCTTCATTGCCCGAGGATTAGGGGTTAGACTAACCCTAGACTATCCATTCTGCATTTTAAACCCACTGTTAATCCCGCCTGCCATCCACTTGTGCCCTTTCACGCCCGGATCTCTCATTGTGTTTCCATTGTGCATTCATGAGGCATAAAGAGAGACACACAATGAGAATCAAACACACAGAGCTGCAAATTCAACTCAAGACCCGCTTCCTGAACTTTCCCCAAATGCCACCTGTCCTTGAATCTTTGACACGTTGCACATGTAAACAAGGCATAAAGCTCTGTCCTGAAAATGAGCTAAAAGCCAAAAAAAAAAAAAAAAACTCCCATCAATTATTTACAGAGTCCATTTCTCGTGCCTTGAAAACTCAGAGCTCTGTGAGTGAGTCATAAATGGTCAGGGAAGGAAGTTTGGAAAAGCTAGATAAAAAAAGAACTTCAAAGTAGAAAGCCATGATTCATTTGTGGAAATCATATTTTGGATCTATTGTTATAAGAAACAGTGGAGCGTTCGGTTTCAGCTTTTATCTTCACCTCTGAATGTCATTAAAACAGCTCTACAACAGAGTTTTATTTTTATAATTCACTTTCAAGAATAGTACATTAGATTTGAAACTTGGCTTCACACAACTCAGTGCACATACTGCTCTCTTTTCTCCTTTAAACAACCTTCATTTCAATAGAATGTAAGCTGATATTAAGGGAATATAGATGTGTTTAATGGGTCACCTTAGCATAGGTCTAAAAAGAGAATGTGCAATATGGAAAACATATTTATTTATTATTCATTTACATATTACTCATTTACTTGGCATTAAAAAATGATGTGAGATTGCACAGATCCACACCTCACATTCTGTCTTCCTGCTCCTACGGTAGCCTTGCAGGGACATGCAGTTGTCTATGAGCAAACCCAAAGAGTTTAGACTCCTGGTCCCAAGTCTAAATATGCAAGATTGAGCGCTTTAAAAAAAAAAAAACGTGGGTGTGCTTCTATTCCAGTAGTGCTCAGTTTATTCCACATACAGTCTTGTGAAAAAGAATTCACCCCCGGTGAGATTTCTTAATTTTATGCACATTTGTCACACTTAAATGTTTTATTCATCAAATTTAAATATTAGGTAGATAACTCAAGTAAACACAAAATGTAGCTTTTAAGTGATGATTTTATTTATTAGTAAATCATGAATTAACTGTGATTAAACACTTTTTTTTTTTTTGGAAAGCTGAGTTCAGTGATTACTGCGAGACCTGTTAAAAGAAGAAATTACTTAAATAGAATCTGTCTGACAAAGTGAAGCAGGCCAAAAGATCTCAAAAAGCAAAGTAAGGTTGGGTTGTTTTTTTCTTTTAATTAATGAAAATCATCATAATTTAGCATTTTGTGTTTACTTGAGTTATCTTTTTCTGTCAGAAAGATGGCACTTTTTCACACCACTGTATATGTGATTTCTCCTGCTTGTAAATGTATTTACAGTTTTTCATAACAGCAGCAGCATTTTCCCACCAAAGCTATCTAGCCGCACCACTAAAGACTTAAAAGCCCGGCACAGTCCCATGTAATTACTTTGAAAAGAACGTGCCACCCCTGCTCCCGCATTAAAAGCTTGTCAGAAAACACCCTGTCCAGTGCTAAAACTATTAGCGCTTATTTGAATGTCTCTTCATCCTCCTTTCTGCCTTCTTAATCCTTTTTATCTGCCGTTAGTTCATCACTCCTCACAGGATCTCTTCTCGTGCACGGAGCTGTTATGCAGATTGCAGTTAATGGACAACTCGTGCCATCAGTCTCTTTTTATCCTGGATGGGGAAAGGGTTAGTATGTTCATCAAGCATACCACTCACAAGCCCTGATATTCACTGTCTGATTGTTTGACCAAGCACATATTTTCATATGACAACACACACCTATGCAGTATATGATCTGGTGAATGGATGGATCTGTTTGTATCAGTGTGATGCCTCCACTGATCAGATATATTGTAATGTTTATCAGGTCATCACATGTAGAGGTATTTCTTGGTGCTTTGTGATTAACCCTCATGTGGTGTGGCGACCCCCACCCTGATACCGGGGTCATGTGACCAGTGGGACTGTCACAAACACATGGAGATGGATTATCGCACATTTTCCTTCCGTATTGTCTTTTTAGATTGTGATTTGCCATTGTGGACAGGGTCAGCAACATAGCAGGTGAATTACGAGCCTTTTATTATTGAACAAAAACAGCGAAGCCATGAAAACAGTATTTTCTAATAGCAGCCATACAAAGACATGAAGAGGTCTGAGGTCACTGTTTAAACTGAATGGACCCCTGTTCAGTAGAAATAATCACCAGAAAAAGACAGACACAATGTAACTGTGGTAAATGCAGCAAAAGCAGTAAAACAAACACACACAGTCTCATTGTGTCATGTGTTCTTTATCCAGTTATTTATATGTATGGTTTTATTGAACTATTAGGCTACTGCATTTTTTACACTGTAAGCAAATTGGAATTTTTGAAGTATGTCACAGATAAGAAGCAAAATGCATCTGACTGAGACAAGGATGAAGTGGTCTAAGCCTGTAGTGGTCCAAATGCCAAACACTGCATATCAAACATACTAACAACAAATGAACTCCTTTAACTTAAAGAGAAGCAGGAAGGTCATGGGTTCGATCCCCAGGCCGGTTGACTCTTGATCTTTCTGTGATGTCCTCCCTGTGTTACCTAAGTGTCCCTAGTGAATGAATGTCACAGTGAATGCTTGTCTGTCACTGTCTATGTCTAAGTGTTAGCAACTAACTGCCCATTGACCAGAGTGTACCTCGCCTCAGGACCAAGCCTGTAGAGATAGGCTCCAGCCACCCGACCTCCAACAGGACTAAACGGTAGAAGATAAATGATTAAACTTTAAAAAATGCAACCTATTATAAATGTAAATATTCTTCAATGAAACATCCAGGCTACAGCATAATACCAGTAATGGTGAAAGCAAGGGTCAAGCAATGAAATACAAACCATGCAAGGCTAAGTCCAAAAGAACAGTCAAGCTCTCTGAACACAATCAGATGACTTACTTAATAGATGCTTATGGGGGGAATATTTCATTGAACAGATCTTGCATTTGTATTTCATTAGTAACAATGATAGTGATAGTGGTGCCTCCAGCAGAGAGGCAGAGCCCCTCTCTGAGCAGGGCCTGAGTACAAATGCATTACGAAATTGAACTGAGGTACTGTATAAACATAGCACAAATGAGTAACACTCACGCAGAAGGCAGCTCCAGCCAATCACACTCATTAAAAACCTGTTGGAACGCTCCTCGCTATTTTTTATGCAGAGTGAGCATTCAGGATTCTGCCAGATGTTTTATTCATTGTGCTTAAAAATAAATGGAACAAGATGAATGTCGAATGTGTTTCTGAGATGTATTTGTTGGTACTCACGTTGATTATGCCAGGGTAATGAATAACGTGTGCTGTTTGTTCCATTTGATCCTGATGAATGTGTGTGTGTTTGTTGGAGCAGAGAAGACACAGGCTCGGACGGCTCTCGTAGTAAAACTGTGGAGCTTCATCTACTATGTATGTGTTTCTGTGTCAAGACTCATCCTCAGCTCGCTGCATTTTTAAACCACTGCTCAAGCCTCAGTTTGGATGCTGTTTATTCAGCCTTTACTAAACTGTCGGGGTGCTGCTCCTTTTAGTGTTACTTTTACAGATAAGTGAATTAGTCTGTTTAGCATTGAACTTGAAGATTCTGATTAATGAAAAGAGGCATTTTAATACAGTGGCCATGGTTAGGTTCGTATTTCAGTTTATTTAACAACCTTTCTTTAGTATTGAGACTGTAGTGTAGATCTTCAAGAAACAAACCAGCTTTTTTTTCTTTCTATAACAATTCCACTGATATTGTACAGTATCTCTCTGATGTAACATCTGTCACATTTCCTGCTCGTTGTAGTCGTTTGTGTTTGTGGGTGTGTGCGTTCACCCCTGACTGCTCTCGCGTTATTGTCCTCTAGTGATCCACAAGATTCGAGGCCAAATCTCTGCAGTAACACTCTGTCAGTGCCCACACACTCACTTTAATACAGCCATGGAATATCAGCCGGCACATAAAAACACAGCGCCGTATGTGAACCCCTCAGAGCTGTGAACTGAAGCATAGCAATGTCATACCCCAGCTCAGGCTCTAAACAAGCCAGGCTTATGAGCAGCAGGCCCTAAGTAATTATCAACAGGCATCCACATGCCCAGGAGCTTTGCTCAAAAACCTTGTGCATGTTCAGCCAGAAGCAGATGCTATAGTCATAGCTGAGCACAGAGAGGTCATTAGCGAACCTAAGCTCAAAATCACACCTTTGAGACGTTAAAAAAAACAAAGGAATCGCAGGGTGCGTGAGCATTTATGTGATAAACTATTTTGTGATCATACACCATCACACTTTGTATTACAGTAACTGTGTCACAAGTCTTTTGGCTCCAAATCTTTGTTAAATGTTAAGGTTACAGTAAAAAAATAAGAAAGCAGAGCCAGTGCAGTGCAGAGAGTAACGATTCAGGCATTAGTCTGTTTGCCACCAGCGTGCCAGCAGCAGAGAGTGGAGTATGAAAGTCTACTCTTTGCTTAAAATCAGACGTGTGCATGCTACCAAAATTATTCAGACATGTATGTTTCCAGCAGCAAAACAAAGACAGTGAAATATGTGCTTCTTGTTCAGAACATACATACAGAACATTCTCAGTGTACAACAATGTCATCAAATCATTCAAATCATCTTAAAGGGCTGACACTAATTACATAATGACTGCATATCATTTCAAAAAGGAACAATTTTTCTGCTGCAGTTGACCTTCTCAATTAAATTTTGATGATTGTTTAATCTGCTCTGATGCAGCGTTGCGGACATGGATAGGAAAAGGGCAGACATAAACTATTCATTCTCTGCTATATACAGTAAGCCACTTAACACCTTTTACCAGGCCTCCATAGAGTACTCCTCTGTTATAGTACATTAAACGCTGGGAATACTGTGAAATATTATCAAGAGAGTGATTCATGACTAAATTTATGTCCTTTTTTCCAAACCCACACCTTTGCTCATCTGGTACTTCTCTTTCTATCTGATAGCTTCAATCCCACATAGGTTATCACTCACCCTGGAGCTAAAGGTGCATTGATCAATAGCATCTTGAGTTTGTGTCTTAGTGCTGCAGTGTGGTATTTTATATTTGCAGCCAAAGCAGCCTGTGTATGTTTTCTGCAGGCTGCAAAACCATCATGTGTGCTGTAAGTGTGGCTTCTTTTGATGAATATTTATATGCATTGTGCCTGTGTGTCAGCATCTTTTAATATCTATGGGTGATTGCACATGACCACAAAGCCCAGAGTGGAATCTAAATCCCTCCAGAATCACTGAGGCTGATAATAGACGAGTGATGTGCACTGCTGAGAAATTGGCTGTGCACTGTTCATTTCACTTCTCAAGCTACTCTAGTCAGTTTATTCTGCAGTGGAATACAGATGCTGGAGGAAACACATCAGATCAGTGTGGAAACCTAATAGATCCAATCATTTCATGTTTAGTGCTCAGCTAGTGAGGCAATCGTTGCAATAAATGGAGCGTACTGTGTAGATTATTATTATTTAAATCATCAAAACATGAATTATATAACAGGTTTCAATGTATGTCAAATGCTACACTCCAAAATAAATATGTACCATTAATTTTAATTGAACACATATTCATATTACATTGCATACATTTTGTTTCCTCATATTTTATGTTTGCAGTAGATGACTAATCCAGACCATGCATTAAAACAACGTTTCTCATATCGACCATTCAGAAATACTCTTCTCCACATTTTTCTGACAGCAGCCGATAAAAGTCACGTTTGGATGGTGACACTTACTGTTGCACGGTGACTAACCTTTACCTCTCTTCCCCCGCCTGAAGGACTGACCTTCCCAGAATGCCTTGCACCGCCAGCCCACTGCCAGGCCTGTCATTCTTGGAGCTCATCACGCCACAGAACCCTCGGCACATTGTAACCACAGACCTCAGTGTCCTTTGCCTGCCGCAGGAAGGTGTCCCCAAACTAACTTGCAGCAGCGACTTTTTCCAAAAGAACAGATGATGTTGTTGAGCAAGAACACATGACAAAAAAAAACTCACCTTTAACTGCCTTATAACCCAATGTGCGTGCACCTTTAGATACAGCTTTAGAGAAATGAACAATGCTTTTCAGAAATGAACAATTGATCACAATGTCTTGGGAAAAAAAAAGAAAACATGAACATTTATGCACCAGATTACTCATTTACTTTATGTGTATAATTTATAGGTTATTCCATAGTATTCCATATTACATCTGTACATATGTTAATCACATATTTGCTCTTACTGTATATTATTGTGTATATATATTTTTACTTTTTTATTTTATTGTGTGTTTATTTGTAACTGAGCAACTGTGACAGAGCAATTTCCCTGTGGATGAAAAAAGTCATGTCTAAATCAAATCATTTTTTACATTACATATATTTACATAAATACACTGTACTGTCGTGTTGTATTTGTAATATGTTTGTTTTTTGTGTGTTTTTTCTATGTCTGGGACTACAGATGGAAATTAGCATTGTGCTAAATCCGCCGTATTTACATCAATTTGCATTGTACGTTCAGTAATATGCACTGTCCCAATCAAATTAATGAAAAAAACGAAAAATAAAGCAGAATACGGTACCTTTAAAACAGCCTCTAGCCTTTGAACTTCGTCTTTAACATCTCACTTATTGGAGTATGTTTTTATTTTTTTCATAAGTGCTCGGATTACAAGATTACTCTTCATCAGCGCTGTCAAGAGTCACATTATGTATCCGTGGCAGATTGGTAGGGCTTTCATAATGCACCTTTCACCTTTCACTTCTGTCCCGAGGATGTATCTACAGGCGTACATTGAATATGTGCCGCAAGTTTCACCGAGAAAGAGACATTAAAATTTCAAGTTGGAATAACCTCTCAGAGTGGCCACATAAATATTTAACGTGCTCTATTTCTCCATGCCAGGCCTTGTGAGTGTGCTGACTGTAATTACCTCAGTGCAGAAACACCAATAAAGGAAAAGAGGCCGGGCAGCTTTAGAGAGACAGACTACTCAGAAAAACATGATTATGATAATTTACACTGTTGAACAGGGGACAGTGCATGGTCTTTGACTCGGCTTGCTCTGTAATTAGGCAGGACATTCAGAACCACGTGAAAACAAGAAGCTCTGGCTCTGTCGACTTGCAAAAACCAGATGTGAGCTGGTGTAATTATACCAGCCATGCATCTACACAGGTTGTTTTCATGTCACCTTCAATGACCACATTGTTTTAACACCTACCTTTTACTTTTACAGGAAAATGTCTCGTATAGAAGCATTAGTAGTAGAACTCATGTATCCCACAAGGCTTTGTTTAAGTGTCAATTTCTCCTCTACACCAGGGTTTTCCATTCAGTCAGTATGGTATGCTTGATATTCATTCATTCATTTGTATATTTATTTATGTATTAATTTATTCATTGATTTATACATTCATTCATTTATGTGTGCATTCATTCATTTATTCTATCTAATCTATTTAGTTATTTATTTATGTATTTATTCATTCATTCATTTGTTTCTTTATTTATTTATTCATTCAATTATCTATTATGCATTAATTCATGTATTTATTTATTCTTTCATTCATTTGAGTATTTATTTATTTATTTATTTCTTCATTCATTCATTTATTTGTTTGTGTATGTATTATTTCATTCATTCATGTATTTAATTATGCATTCATTCATTTCTTTATTTCTTTATTCACTTATTTGTTTATGTATTATTTCATTCATTCATGTATTTAATTATGCATTCATTCATTTCTTTATTTCTTTATTCATTCATTCATTCATTCATTCATTTATTTATGTCTATGCTGTGTCTCTTACACTTTTGAAATCAGAAACACTGTCTACATAACTGTGCACAGTTCCCAGTTCAAGTGACCATCATGAGGCTCATTGATTTATGAAGGTGTTGCCCAAAGCCACGAGGAGCTGACTCTAGTCTCCGTCTGCTTGTACGGTACATGTAAATGAGTCAGTTCCATTTTTCTTGGAAGCTCCACCACAGATTCCTTCTTCTATGTCAAAGCCAGAGGCGCCATGTTTCCAGTTTGTCATTTACGTCGTTCTGTGTCAGGATCGCCTGAAGGGATTTTCATTGCATGTGATAAAACGAGCCATTTGGACACAGGAGTTAAGTGAATACCATGTCGGAGGCCAAAATCTATTAATAAGTACAGTGTGTTGATGTATTTTTTATTTATATGAGACGTCGGTTCATCAATGCTTTCCTGATTACGTCCTGTTCAAATCTGGGCTTAAGTTAACTGTTCATCCACTGGCATTGGATCGATTGAAGGAGAGAGAGATAAAACAGGAAAATGTGAAAAACACTGAGGTTAGCCCGATGTTGAATGTTAACTCCTTGGAGCTATTTCTTCTTTCTTATCACTCCCACCCTTATACTTCTTCAGTTGTCTTAAGATAAGCATTTCCGGAGAGACAATTTACTGCTCGAGCGGATTCTGTACACGTTAAGGGCAACTGTTGCAGAGCGAAGGAAGGATTTTTATGAAATATCGAAATATCTGTTTCTCTAATGCTTTTCCTAAAGGCTCTTTGCTTTCACATTTCAACTGCTATTAGAACGTTTTGTGTTTTCTGTCATGGCGGAGAAAAATCACCAGCCCTGAGAATGAGCGTAACTCTTTGTGTTTATGGGATGCAGTTAAAATGTATTACTTTTTCTCAACAGAATGGAAGCTGGTTGGAGTTCCCAGCAGACATTATAGACAAATGTGATATTTGACTATAGCAGTGGTAGAGTACAAGGAAGAAACTGAGTGTGATTATGAAAAGTGCTGTATATATTTTAAGTCTCACTGTTGGGGTGACTTAGCATGACTTTGTGGATGGTGTTCTGTCACATGTGACAGTAAGAGCTGACACCGGCACCCATGGGATCCAATCTGTCACCGGGGCGACAAGTACAAGCAAGGTTATAACACCCGCTTTTACAACTGCTTTTTAAAAATTTTTTTTTACACAATTATGCAAGCAGGTGTACATTAAAACTAAAAATATATGCCCGCTGCACTAAAACATTTGCTGTAAATGTCAAGAATCAAGCTGCAACACAAAGGACTGTGAACAAAGCAATACCTAGAACAATGCTAATGCTCATGAGGCTCAAACAACGCTCCACAAAGGCCTCTGTCATACATCAAAAAAATGAAATGCAGAACAAATGAAACAAATGCAAGCACAATGGAACAATGTATTTCTGTCATGTAAGATTAATTAACTTTTCTCAGGAAGCACTGCATTTCGCATTAGGCCCCAGTGTGTAAACCTGCTCCGACTATTAAGTACCAAATAAGGGAATCAATGCAGGAGACTGATCAAAGCACTTATTCATCATTTAACTTTGCTGGAATACAGTGCGCTGCGTCCTATTTGAGACAATCTGACGGATCGTAGAAACGCGGAGACGAGCTCTGAGTGACTGACGCCTCAAACAAACATCTCCGAAAAACAAACGATTGCGTCGTGTTAAAAGTGATTTATGGCTGCAGTTGTCAGTGTCTCTGTGGTGCTACTGTGGTGTAAAAGTGCAGATCATGTTTGTGTGATTGCACCGCTTCAGCCCATAGAGAGTGATTAAAGTGAAGGAGCAGTCATAGGATCGTTTCTGAAAGCCAATCAATGGACAGTTGTCAGCCGGCGGGGACAAAATGAGACGGTATTTGATAAGAATAGACTGAGGACAGTAAATGTGTGGAGCATTTAGTGGAAAGACACAAGCAGGTGCCACGTGAGGAGTGTTTGAGTGTAAGTCCTGTTTATATTCTCATTACATGTAGTTCATTTAAAGGTGTATTGTGTAAATTGTAGTATTATAGTATAGTAAATGTGGTAATATAGTATATAATGGAACACATCAGTCAAAACTAACTTTTCAGTGGCACATAATCACATCAAACATTGAAAGCTCAGTAGAAGCCAGTACAAGTTAGACGTACTTCCTGATTCTGTGTCTATGGGTGCCCAGAGAGGACAAACTGGTGGAAAAGCTTGCTCAGATTCTTCCATGAAGGGTAATTTATGAACTGAATTGATTTTGTTTTCATTTTCTTTTACAGGAAAATTACCGTCTGATCTGTTTGCACTGGGTTTGTTGATAGACACCAGCATGTTTCTGGAGAGTCCCATAGTTGTTCACATGCTCCAAAAACAAGGAGGAAAAAAGGCCAAAAACTACACAACCCACTTTTAAACGTAAAAGATAAATGTAAGAGATAAAAGTTGAGAAATAAGAGATTTACATAATACAAAACAATTGAGCTGATTATTGTTTATCTTTTTTTATAAGTTAGTTATTTAGAACAGAGCAGTCTTGTACACTTCTTTATCAGTTTGTATAGTTTGTCCCACTGCTGCCAAGACATAGCTTGTCCCTTTTTTGTGCCTGCTTGTTAAGACCTGGGACCTGTACTCGAAGCTGGATTATGGGGCTATTGAGGTAACTTCAAGATTAACCCAAGGTTTTTTGGATCACAAAGCTGGTTCACTTTCTATCAAGGAAGATCTCTGGGGAAACTTACACTGAACAGCTAACCAGCTCCAGAGCAGGTTAAGCTCCCGATAGAGGGTAGAAACATGGCCCACTGACCAATCAGCAACACAAAACAAGCTGCCAGTGTCGAAGAGAAGGA
Source organism: Rhyacichthys aspro (assembly GCA_036850595.1). Lineage (NCBI taxonomy): Eukaryota > Metazoa > Chordata > Actinopteri > Gobiiformes > Rhyacichthyidae > Rhyacichthys > Rhyacichthys aspro. Next base: position 9,387,912 of record CM072155.1, read on the forward strand.
CAAAGGCGCTGCACTTAAAGTGAACAAAAGAAGTGCCTGCACAAGCGTACAGCAAGCATTAACTTTAGCTCTCGACTTTGTAGTGATATCATAAGAGTGTATAATGAATAGCATTATGCTCCGGCTGGCTTTAATTGTTGTCATTATATTGAGATTCACTGATTAATAGACTCTGTGATAATGATTTGAATGCAACATTTAACAGCAGACTCCACACTTCTGTCTGGTTTTTAGTCTTCACTTGATGCAGATATGTCGTTTATTCTGTAAACATTGCTTTACGTTTTGCACCAGTTTAGTGCAGTTTGGCATTAGTCTTCATGTTAATTTTCTCCAACATGTCGATGTGATTGGTTGTTTAGTGTCAACTCGGCCTGTTTCATGTTACATTCACATTCTGATCCAGACCAGGAGGAGGTTTTGTCTAACCGTGTGGTAGAGACATATCCGGTAGGTTCCTCTCGCTTCTAGTACAGAGCCCTGTATTCCACCTTTTGTTGTGAATCAACAGCACTGTTTGCAGTGTAAAGACAATTTCAGTTTAGTTTTATTTATATGGCCCAGTATCACAACAACAATTGCCTCAAAGGGCTGAACAATTGACCATGCTTTCATGTGAAAAATGGCCAGCACATGGATAGTTTTACAACGGCATGTGCTTTGATTGATTCCAATTATTCTAGTATATTCATTTGGATTATAATTTTTTGTTGTGTTTTTATGAACAGTGAACAGCTTTGTAGTTTTGTGATATTGATTGATAAAGTACACTAGTATGTTTAGTGAAATTGATGAGAGACTGACAGAATTAATTCACTTTGACAAAAAATTAAATTCTGAATGTTGCCATAGATTAGTATAAAAGTGTCTGTAGATATAGATGCAAATGATTTCATGAAGGCGGCCCAGCAGTGAGCCTTGGATTCCCTTTTAGTCTGTGCCCTTGACAAACGAGGGTCAGTGTTTGTCAGTCTTTGTCATCGATGACGAGAGGCCTCTCTGCACAAGCACACAGAAGAATACAGCATTTGCATGTTAATCCTCAGAGGGTTCGTAGCAGATATTAGCATCCAAATTGTGCATAAAAACGTGTTTGTGGCATGTTTTTGCTCCAAACTAAAAGCAGGCTGCCACCTACATTTAGCGTTTAGGATTAGCGTTTGTCATGTGGCATCTGAGTGGAGGTATTTGACAAACAGCTCGGAATCCTTTTAAGACTTTGTAGTTTGGGGACGACACATGCAGCGTGTTTGCTTTGACTCGGCCTAAAACATTCCCGCTCACTCACGCGTATGCACAGACACACATGCGTCGTCGGGCAGAAGGATCAGTCATGGACTCCCCAGAGCACGTCTGTGTTGCAGCGAATTCATTGCGACAGGGAACCTGACTCACCACAACACCCGAGGGAGGCCGGCATCAGCGGCGAGCCTCATGCAGCCCGACGCTCGCAGCACCAAACCTCCTCTCCGAACGCAAACGCCACCTAACGCACTTTCATCCACAGACTGTCAGTGTCAATTACGCTGACTTTTTATCAAATCATGTTAATGCTCGAATTCATCTGGCGGAGCTGAGGCGGGGTTGTCAACACGAGTTTCACTTTTGACAGAGCGCGCCCTGTAATCAGACACAGTATCGGCATCGGCGCTCTTTCCGTGACGGCAGCGATTGAAAAACTCACTCGAGAAAGATTTGGGCGGGTTCATCCTGTGAGTCGTCTGTGTCACGCGTGTCAAATGTAAAAGGATCCGTGTGGCTGATGTTGTCCTATGGGAGCCAGCCAATCCCTAGAGACGTTCTTTTAAAGTCACACCACTTTCCAAAACATGCCTCTTCACGCTGCGCTTCACAAGTTTACAAGATTTGTAGTTCATGCTGGGATTTTACATATTGAAGCAAGAATTATCAACTTATGTCTCTTTAATTCACTTTTCAAACCTCCTCCTACCAAGCTAAATCCCTTGATATTGCCTTTAACGCCACTTTTCGCCATTCTTTTCTTCTTTCTTACTTGTTCATTATCTTCATCCCCTTCCTCTCTTTACCTTTCTAGTTTCCCTCCCAGTTCCCAAGAGTTCTTTGCCTTGCTGCTGTATCGCACTTGTGTTCATCTCTATCTCTGGTCATGGTGAACAGGATTCAGAGCTTTAATTACACCCCTGAGGAGCCTCTTCCTCTCTTCTCCTCTTCCTCTTATCGCGGCGGCTTCGTGCTTTGCCTTTGATTTATTCCACTACGCTCTCTTCAGCTCCAGACTAATTTCTTGACCTTTCACATCCTGTCCGTTCGTCGCCTTTGTTGTTTCACACTCTGCATCCTGCACAGCCGTTGTTCTTGTTGTTCAAACCCGGCAGCTCTGGCTCACTCCCACAGGGATATTTTTCCATGTTTTCCCCTGCTCCATGGTAAAGTCAAAGGTCAAAGTCAGCTCAAATGGATCTTAAGCCGAGCGGATGTTGGCTGTCATATGGGCATGAACTGGCAGGACGGCCCCAGCTCCACACCCCCCAGTTTGCCAAAGGCGGCCTCACATTGTGGTGTACTCAACCGGACCTTGTCAGGACACTCAGCTATGTTTTTTTTTTTTTCTATTTGGCTCTTTTAAATGGCCCCAGGCGAACTCAAAGCAGCTCCAATCTGATTGGCCAGGACTGACACAAACACAGCTGTGTGCTTTATATAGAAATACAGCAGAAAACCTCTCCAATATGGCCGACCTTGCCTAAACAACCATAATAATCTTACATGAAGTAATCTTCATTCCTTTTGCAACCCTGCAGAGTCTTGTATTATGAATTAATTAGTCGCCTGCAGTGTATCTCTCTCCTTTGAAGGCATTTGAGGTAAGAGCATAAGCGCCGCTGGGATTAATTCCTTTTATGCAGTAGCATGTTTAACATTGCTAGAATCCTTCTGCTCTCTTTGGCTTTTCATAAGTCATCGCAACTGAAGTCAAGGTAAAATTACAACTAGAAGTTAAAAAAAAAGTTTTACAGATCAGTTCTTCTTCAAGTGAATACAGGTGCTACAAGGTTATTACGTATTTTTCCACGAATTCTGTCAGGAGCAAAAATAACATGAAATTGATTTAGTAGAATATTCACATAATGGGCTGCAATCACTGGGTTAGAGAGAGAAAGCAATACTTGTAAATGGTGCTAAATGATCAAGTTATTCACTATTCAAGCCCTTCACTGATTGGATGGAGACATTTAACATTATGCTCATCAAGAATAGAAAAAAACACTACACAAAGTGTGGCCTTGGTGGCCTTTGGTGAGTTGGAATAAATGCTCATGTCAAGCTAAGGCAACATTATAGCAGGGGCTGGTGGCATAACATTTGGATCTGAACACCATTGCCAGCCAGACAAACAAACACAATGGATTTAGACTGCTCCTTGAAGAGATCCGCCAAAACAACATTACACTAAAGTACACTGGAGCCAGATCATTCATGCCTTATGGTCCACTTGAGATGAAGAAGACTTAACTTGCACTTTTAATGAGGATGATATTCAATAAAGTGGCACAAGCAGAGATGACTGTATAACCGCACTCTGTCGAGAGCTCCGTGTTACTCATTGTTTAAGTGTCAGTACCTCTGTTGTTTCTTGTAATTACTGCCTCCACGCCGCTTGCTCACTTGTTTTCTGGATTGTTTCATGTCTACGATCAAAATAATATTTATTTCTGGGGAAAAAAACAGCTTCTTCTCCAATCATTTTTTACATCATGTATGAGCAATAACACATGACGACAAATGTGACCGATGGCATGTACTGCTCAAACACAAGAATCACTGGACTAAGCATGTGTTATGACATAATTTGTGCAGCGTCAGCATTCTGGATAAAAGGAAAGCCAGCTGAAAGACAGTTCAGACCAAAAGTAGACGAATAAAGCTATGAATTTGATGTGTTACCGTGTATATGCTTAGGCTTGCTCGTGTTTGTTCGAGCTGCGTGTTTCCCCCATCAACGTCGAGTCAAGTGCAAGCCGCTGGGAGGGGCGTACAGGCAGCCAGGCGTAGCATTGCTGTAGCTGGCTTGTTATCAGGTGGAGGAGATGAGCAGAGAAAGTGGGCAGACAGGGGCTGGTGCGAAGGGGATGGAAAGAAGGTGGATGGAGGGATGAGCGGAGATAGAGAAGCTAAGGAGAGGAACGGCACAGTCAACTGGAGACATAGAAAGAGAGGGCCGTGGGCGTGGGAGATACATCACATCAGACGCTACTTGAATGTGTGTAGTGGAGTGAGGAATGATACAGACATTTCAAAATACGGCTGCTTTGATTTCCTGCGTCGCCATGTTTGTAGTCGAGCGGGGTGAAAGGAGTATCTTCAGGGTTTGATCAAACTGCGTTGACAAGCTCAGACAGATGGGGAAGTGGAGCAGTGGGCTAATACTTTACATCGCTGACGACAAAGCAGACAGGCTTTCTTTGACGTGAAGATAAAAGGGTCTTCGTTTGTCAGATTTCGATGACACTGGATATGTGAGCGCTCTGTAATCATTTTTGACTGGATAACATCAAGGGGCAGGGGCATTAGCTCACTTTGATGGGACAAAAGATTCCGAAACATTTGTGGCCGTACTTATTGGAGACATTTAAACTTGACTGAATTGGTCTTTTTTCTTTTTTTTTTTACTAATTTCCAAACTGGCAATGTATGTTTAATATTTAAATACACAGGGATCATTAAAAGTAATAAATGCATGAATTACCGTGAGATGAGCACCACACACAGAGCTCTTCAGTCGTTAAAAAATTATACATTACAGTCAGTGCAGCACAGGTTATTAAAGGTTATTTTACCCTAAATTAGAGCAACAAAAAAAAAGAGCAGTAGAAACAGCCACGTCAGCAGAAAAACACATTCAATTGAGTAGATCTTCAGTGCAACAAAGATTAGTGAGGTGTATTGAAAGCAGCAAAAATGCATTGATTCATGAACAATATTGAATTAATTTCTCATTGTTAACAACACCTTTGACTCCTTTTTTGATGTTTTTTCATGTTCTCACCCAAGGAGTTGTCTATACACTCATCAGAAAGAATCACAGCCCTAACGTTCCCGCAAACACATGACCTCATGCACAGTTGCATCAAAGCGTACATACACATTTGCATTCTCTTCATCTCAATATTGAATTCCCATTGTCCTCTTTCATTCGAATACGAGGCCTGCCTCACGTTGGGGGCACCCGGCGGCATTTATCAGCGCTGACAGGAAGTAAACAGCACTGTCTTGTGTATCGGTGCTAGAGGGACCCCATTCATTCCCATTATCAGTGATTACCACCATAGAGAGCTCTTCCTACTGCCGATTCCTATCTGAGATATAGCAGGTCACAAGATCCGTATCTCGGGCTGCAGTAAGTATATGAGACGTCATACTCTGAAGACCACAGGCATTTATCACAGTGGGAGCTGCGACGTTGGACTTTCGTTGTGTGTAAATGCTTCTTTGTAATTATTTGAGATGACTTCATGAAGATGATTTGCATTGTGTCATGTTTAAGTGCAGGGTAAGTAAACATATGCATCAAAAGCACACTGTAGGGGTGTTTTTTTATCCTCTTAGGCTGCACTTAACAGATGCACATAAAAACACTCTGACACCAGACATAAGTCACAATCTCTGCACTATGCATTGCTGTTTGCTCTCCCTTGTGTTTCTTTTAATAGAGATTAATGAGAGTGGCGAGGGCATGTTGCAGCAAAGGGGGGCTTCTAAGTCCATCTCGATAAACACTGCAATTAGCATACAGCTCTATTTGTCTCTGGTGAGATGTGGCAATTCACAGAACAGATCTGTGACAACTGCACTCACAGCGGAGGTCGCATGTGTGAACACAGAGTGGAGTTTATATTTGGAAACTGACCTTGTCACTTTCCACAAGCGCTGGGCGACCTCAGCGCGGTGATTAAGGTCGCCAAGGCTGATGATAATAAACTCACCGTTCACATGCAGTGGAGCTCTGTGGTTAAAGAAGTCTTCAGTGAAGACAGGGGATTGCATCTAAAAAAACCCAAAAAAAACAAAACAACAGTATAGTGGCCAGAAAACCAATGCTAAGAAGCACAAAACATGTCTCAGCATTTTAAAATGGTAAGCTTTCCATCTACTTCTTGGTCCGACAAACATGAGTGTCTTGTAGCTTTGAATATTTTATCGCAAAAACACATAAATTCCGATTCATATGTCTTTATAAAGATTAAAGAGCAGATTCAAGGCAAAAAAAAAAAGAACTGTATGAATGTGACAATTCCCCAAAGCCATCATGCAATACTCTGAAGCCTTTACATACTACAATGAGTCGAAAAATAATCACTGTTCCTTAAATAAAATGAAATCATAAAAGCCCTAATAAGAGTTGCATCTCTATTTCATCACTTCATCAACTCCTCACATGTACGTGTAACACCAAATAACAGTTATTCTTAGTATATGTCCTCAATGTGATTCATTTCTGGACTGGTAATATGCCTCTTAATGACATCCAGCAGGCCTCATTTTAGTAAGTATTTAGACCATTCAGAATGGAGCCAGTATAAACATATACAGTGGACATAGACTGTATAACAGAGCTGACCAAGAGGTGAAAGATCAACAAGCTTAACACAGTCTCATAAAAACGGGGCAGAGGTTAGAGACATCTCTTTAGCAATATCCATTTATCTCTGACTCTATCAGTGATAATGACTCCTACAGACAAATAGCAGCAGCAGATGGACAGTGTTAAATAGGCAGCACATTATCACTCATATGAAACATGAGAAGTATTCATGGGAATATGAAGAATAGAAATAATAAAAAGATCTGATGAAGATCTGTTTGCCAGGTTTGAGCCATTATGGTGACTAAGATGGCTGAGGTTGCTCTTTTGGTGGTCTCTCTTCTTTCTTTTTTAAGCATTGATGCAGCTCTTTTATTTGCAAAAAACATCCACAAATTCTGCTGCATTTTTATGATTTTTATCTCTCTCAGTATGTTTTATATCTCATGGTATAAATTCAACTGCTTGCTCTTTTCTCTTCTCCACAGATCACTTGATTGCACTTGCCTGAACTTTGCATCACAATCATACCTACCATTATGTTACTTGACTGATATGTGTCTGATCATCTGTAAATGTCTTGGTCCAATTATATCCTTTTTACATCTCCATTTTATCATCTTCATCTATCCATATTTTTATCTTTGTACACAAATATGTTTCATGCCAGGCTTTGGTCTTTCATCATCTCATATACATTGACTGGTCTAGGTTAGAGTCCTGGCTTGGGCTACATTGACCCATGACTGATTAAGAGGCCCAAAATATTTTATAAATATCTTAACATGTTTCACACCTAGACTGCAAGTTTAGTAGACCTGACTGTGATGTCACAGTGTTAATATGAATGGCACTCAACTAGAGCCAAGCTTTTCTGTCAGCTCCTAGCCCTTCAGTCCACTATATTACTGCCCATAAACAAGAATACGTCTAAGTCATGTTGTTGCCTAAATACATCACCTGCCATTGCAGAGCAGAGCTCTGCAGCCTCTGCCCTTTACCTTCAATCCTCTTCTCCACATGATAGGCCCTCTGAGACGGAGGCAACAGCTGCGTGAAAGCCCCATGATCCCACCCAGATTCACACTGGCTTCCAGCCTGGCCTCATATGCAAAGAAGATGTAAATCATCAGTAAGGCAAAGACTTCATGCAGGTTACATACACCTGTGGGCTAAACTGACAGGGGTTCTATGCATCTGTTACATGCTGCTCAGAGGAAACATGGATGACTCATACTTCCAACTGGATTATCTTTAAGTCCGGCAAAAATATTCAGCTATAAGAGACATACGGCTCATTTGTTATTTTATTATGCATGGTACAATGGAAATTCCATTGCTGTAACATAGGACATTGACAAATACATACATGAATGAACCAGGCACACACGCTGTTGCAAGCTTGCAGCCATGTGCACATGTAACACATATGGACAAGATAATAAATTCAAATATGCCCACATATGCACATGTTTAATTGAATTCTGATTGATTTGGTAATGCAAGAGCGCTATCTTCTGTCCTGTAGAGGAAGTGCACAACTGCAGCAAACGGTTTGAGTAAGTTTCTTCATGGAACTACTGAAGATAACCTGCTGCTCCATAAGAATCTTTCACAATTCATTTAACTGACAGGTTTCTGTATTAATAACACACATTAAAAAAATAAATAAAAGGCCTATGGTTCCTCGCATTTTTCTTGCTCAAACAGTGCCCTCTTAATTTTGTTGGAGTAGCACTCACATATATTAGATAAATTTATGGCTCATGCTCTTTTATCTTTTACATCCAGACTCCCCCATATTGCAGCGCTGTTCCTCCCCTCCCTCTCTGTCCTCCTTTGGCATCTCCCTCCTCCTCCTTCTCCCTATGGCTCTGTCTGACGTCATAGCAACCGCAGTGAAAGATCGAGGGCTCATTCAACAGTCGTTCAATCAATTATGACAAAGAGAGTCCAGACAAATGAGCACTGTGGGAAAACTCAGAGGCCAGCACAAGGGGTGATATGGCAAAAACTAAAGGCAAAAATACAACCACACCCACATTATGTGTCATGTTGAATGCTGCATGGGGGCTTGCTGGGCAAGCAAGTAGTGAGCAAGGTCGGCTTTAGACGGCAGCATTTTTAATGGTGTGACTCACTCTACCATGGTGCAGCAAAATGAATATTCCAGCAAAAGAGGGTTAAAATTAACTCTGCTGTGTCATACTGATGTGTCAGAGGACAGGAGGGAACAGTAGTATATTGCAGATATTAGATGACCAAAATTTGTTCTGTAGTTTGTATTTATAATCAGAATAAAGAAATATGAAAAAGGTGATGGGTTAAGGCAGAGATAAGCAATTGCACTGAATGTTTTTTTCAACGGGCTGTGCAACATGTGTGCTTAAAAATAACATTTCCATGTCATCTGAGAAGATGTGACATCTCTATCAATTATCAATACAGTCTGATTTATTGGCTGCAAACCTCTGCCATTTAAAATAAACATTTTATCATGAGGGGGGATTACTCTGTGATAGAAGGACAGAAAAGAGTTGAGCTATAGCCTAATAAAAGGGAATTGCTGCGTTTACTTGTTGCACTGGAGACATCTTGTGGAGGAAGGGTGTTAAATCATAGCCTAACCTAACCTTTTTTGTTTTGTTTTGTTTTGCATCAGATAGCCTATATTTAAATATGTAACGTGGACAAAGGTTATATTAGTCTGATTCTTTTAGTGGAACATAAAGGCTTGAATACCTAGTCCAAGCACTAATCACAACAATTTCTGCTGGTTCCCGGTTTCAATTTATTGCTTTCCCAGTGACATGCCTTAAACGTGATGTTAGGAAAAGCAATAAGCATAAAGTCATAATATCCACGTATAGGTCTATCTACTGCATTTTTATTCTCACACACCTCTTTTTAGGGATCCTCACTTCATTGTGTATTAGCCGCCGAGTGGATACAGAATTACATATGGTTACTGGTCGTACATGTGGGTCTTTGAGTCTTAAAATGAATGAACTAAAGAACCAGATGATGAATGAATGGGTTGAATAAATGCATGTGGTTTGCCCACGTCATTTATTCCCACGCGGAAGAATATTTTGGTAAGGGGTATAGTTCCGGGATGTGGATCTACTTGGATGTAAATGGAAAGACCTGGGATGCGTAAGAATACCACGGAGCTACTCGGCGCTAGCAGGTGCACCACGGAGAAAATGAATAAATGAGACACAAATAATGGCGTGACGTTTGTTCATTTGCAGTCGACGTTGATTGAAGACACTTTCAGATCGCAACTTTGTGCTTTCTCTAAAATCATGCCACGGTAAGTTTGCAGCGCTTGGCATTTCTCACAAACCAATTGCTAGCTTGCGGCTAATGATAGCAAATGGCTAACAGCTGACAACTCGAGACTGAATACATTAGCAGTGTTACTAGAGTGAATTTGGGTCTTACGTTGTGGAGTTTCATTATTTTAGTGGCGTGTTTGTCCTTTTAACAGTTGCATCAGTTGCATGAATATGTGGCACGGAGGGCAGTAGCACGAATGTAATAGCATTAGTGAAAGTAGTTATTGGCCATTAACGCTACGTTGTATTATCTTGGGTCGGTTTGACGTAACTCTACGCTTTTTACGCAGAGTTTAATGTGAAAACAGCGTGACGTCATCTATACGCTCCAATAAATGTTTATAGCTGTGCGGTAATGCAATTAGTAATCGTTAATCTTATTGTTGTTATCAGGGAAAGTCTTTATCCTTGATATCTTTATCTTTAAAAATGCATTGTTTTATTCTGACAAATTAAACTAGGTATGAGTCACCACCGACACCATTGTTGTAAATAACTTTGGGATGGATTCTGCGAAGAAAACAGGAAACTTACATTCTTTGTCAGATATAACATATTTTATCTATTGCCCTAAATGTAACAGTACTATTTTGCATTGGTACACGCAAATGGTGTGTCTGGACAGCAGGATATAAGTCTCTTCTTTCCACAAGGGTGTGGACGATTGTATGCAAACACTGGTGAAGATAGCCACACCTAAAGGCAGAATGAGATTTCCTTCTGTTCAAATAGATACTACAGAATTTACTGTCCCCATTTGTCTTTTCTGCAGCTTTAAGTGTGTAAAAACACCATTAAAAATCCATGTACAGTATTTAATATATATTTTTACAATTGTACTTGCTTTGCATGGAGACTTAGATTTGACAGATTTACAGTTTTTGTGCATTGTTCAGTGTTTTGTAAACACCAGATTTAAAGCTACAACTGTTTAGGTGTATTTGTTTTATTATCTTCTATGACAGACCATTATACGGTTTAATTACCTGTCATAGACAATACACCAACACTTAAACTGTTATTGTAACAGAGCATCTTCTAATCCCAGTGCTGCTTTTAGCTACAGACAGCAACAACCTCAAAGCACTTGGCCTTGCTCCCAACCTCAAATTGATTTCTCATCTCTCTTAAGTCCCAAATCCCCCATGAGATGCTGCAATCCTGCTGCTGGAATGACTCATTTTGGCAGGGTTTTTGGTCGTGAGCCTCTTATGGTTATGAGTTCTGAGTTATTGTCAGCCTCTTTGGTTGAGGATTTTCAAATCATGCTTTCTAAATAGTGATCCCTTTTCCCTCATACCCTTTTAATCACATCAAAGGTGTCTGGTAAAAAGCAGCCCATGTTGTACTATTTATCCAAATTTGAGTGAATGACTCTTTTTTGCTACATTAAGGCAGCAGCTTTGGCAGTGAACATTTGTAGTCTAACAATCACCAAATGCTGCTGGATGGCTGAGCTCAAAAAGGACTTGTGCTACAGGATTCAGAGGTTGAGGCAACTGGTGACTAAACAGTTTTGGTTCAACGTTTCTGGAGCACACAACAAGCATGCAATGTTAAATAATAACCTTTGTTATTATTATTTATCTGCTCCAGTACATAACAATGTATTTTACAGATGTCTATTTCAGAGCTACACTATTTTTACATTTAACCACAATGTCTATTCTGTCTGAAAATAGAGCATGTGAACACTTGAACAATACAGTGTTTAACAAGTTAATTAGCCTTTGGCAAAAAGTACAGTCATGTGGTCATGAGAAGGACCTTTTGAATGTTTCCATTTTCTGCTCTATTATTTTGTCTTTGCTTTCTGCTTAACTAGAAGCCAGCTTTTCTCTCAGGATCTTTGCATTAATAAGTGATTATTATTGAGGTACAGCTTGCTTGCTTTATACAGAAATAACACATTAGCATTTGATGTTAAGAAGGACTATCTTAAGAAAAAAGGAAACAGCCATCCATTCTCAAAGGACCACAATCGTTTGGAGCAATTGTGTGTTGTTTCTTCTCAGTCAACATTTATGACTTGCTGCTGTGACTCACCAGTATCTTCTCTGCTGTTGTTTGTCTTCTTACAGAGGAAGGTCTTTCTGTTGACACTAAAGCAGAGTGACTGTGGTTGCACATTGAAACTGTTGGCTCGACTGCCCAGTGCCCATCACCATGTCAGGTATAAACTTAAAATGGATTTTCTTGAAATTGTTTTAAGTTTGTATTTTTCCTTTATTTGTAATTACATGCAGCTTTCATATTGTTTTGTTTTTGTAGTAGGAGTGCAAGAATAAACAGCTGCATTTGGCCAAAAGTCTTCTTCTTTTCTTTGTGCAAAAAGCACTACTGAACATTAATGCTAAAGCTTAATTTGTTCTATAGCAACTATAGACGTTCTTTCAGTGGTAATTGTTTATATCTTACAGATAAGCTCCATAACCTTAACCCTGAGCTAATATGTTGTCCAAACATTGTTCACTACAAATCTGCCCACCAAACATAAAGCATGCCATACTTTACTGTAAAGTTCACTTCACTCTTTCTATTTCAGGCACCTATACACCAGCCCCTGGAGGGCCTTTCTCTGCTCTGACTCCAAGTATGTGGCCTCAGGATATTTTAGCCAAGTACCATCAAGTAAGGAAATATAGAGCTTCTGTCATCTTTTTGTTGCTTATGTTTTCTCCTAAACAGAACCAAAACAATTTCTGTTTTGACCAAATTAAAAATCTTGTATCACTCTACAGAAAGACCCATCAGAAGAGTCTGAACTCCAGTATGATGAGTTTGGCTTTAGAGTGGACACAGAGGGTAATGTATTTAGTCTCTCAAAATACAGATGTTCATTTAATTCAAATATGTCACATAAATGACATGAAAACCACAAAATACACACATTCATTCAAATTAATTTTTCTTGTCCTACTTGCCTTCTTGTCATACTTTCTAAACTATCTAAACTAACGGTTGTGTAATTAAGATGGCGAAGAGCCAAAGACCTTGCTGGGGAGTGAAGGCTCCCCTCAGCGTGAAGACCCCCAGCAAAGATTACGCTGGCAAGCCCACCTGGAGTTCACTCATAACCACACAGTGGGAGATCTGACCTGGGATCTCATCGCTCCTGTCCTTCCACGATCCGACCGGCTGCGTTCGCTGGTGCTCGGTGGTATACCACACAGCATGAGACCACAGGTACAGAGTCTCTACACAAAGACAGCAGTGGCTTACTATCAGTGTCTTTATATCTCCTGTGTTTCCTGTCTGTCAGCTTTGGATGCGCCTGTCAGGGGCACTGCAAAAGAAGAGGACCTCTGAGATTTCTTACAGAGAAATTATAAAGAATAGTTCTAATGATGACACTACCACTTCAAAACAGGTCAAATCCTCAGCTCTGTGTACATGCATATGCAGATTATACAAAGCTTATAGGTGCTAATAATTGTATCTGTTGTTCCTCAGATCGAGAAGGACCTGTTGCGGACAATGCCCTCTAACGCCTGCTTCAGTAACATGAGCAGTGTGGGAGTGCCAAGGCTGAGGCGGGTACTCAGAGGTCTGGCTTGGCTCTACCCTGATATTGGGTACTGTCAGGGCACTGGAATGGTGAGAACACACTGCTGCATATGCAGGGTTCTAAATAGAAGTTCATAATGTAGTTTTCCAGTGGATATGACCCTTTCATTGAGTAGATGTCCTTGAAGTAATCTATACTGTCATGGAGTGAAATTGTAGTAATTCTTATAAACCCAGTTGTGCATTTAAAACACAACTGGCTTTAGATTAACAATACGACATCACATGTATGCCCTTCTGTGCACCCATTACAAAGGCAGTGTTTTAAGCCTCTGGGGTCATTGTAGTTTGTTGAGTGGATTTTTAACCAAAAAGAGATGAACATTTACAGCAATCCCGGCAGATGGTTATGTGTATTCTGCACATTTAAAATAGCAGAATAAAGCCAGTCACTCAGAAAATGCTGTCCTAAATTGTTGAAAATAAAGTCATGGAAAATGAGTGTTATTGCTGTTATGTTTATTCATGCGTTTAATGGTGCGACATTTACCAAAGCTGTTCTCCTTTCAGGTGGTTTCCTGTCTGCTGCTGTTCCTTGAGGAAGAGGATGTGCTCTGGATGATGTGCGCTCTGATCGAAGACCTCCTCCCTCCATCCTACTTCTCATCCACACTGCTGGGTGTCCAAACAGACCAAAGGGTGCTGCGACAGCTCATTGTTCAATACCTGCCAGACCTTGATCGCCTCCTACAGGAGCATGACATAGGTATGGTGGTAACGGGAAAACAATACGTACAGGCACACTGGTAAAAACTAATAAATACTGATCATTTTTACGAACAGAGTTGTCGCTGATCACACTACACTGGTTCCTCACATCTTTTGCCAGCGTGGTGGACATCCGCCTGCTGCTTAGAATATGGGACCTTCTCTTCTTCCAGGGCTCATTGGTGCTATTTCAGATTACACTGGGCATGCTCAAGATTAAGGTATTTACATTATTTGGTATTAAAGATGTACTTTTAGTCATCAGATTTATTTGAATCTGCAGATAATTTTTTTGTCAAACTTGCTTTCTGAAGGAAGACGAGCTGGTTTCGTCGGAGAACTCTGCATCCATTTTTAATACTCTGTCAGACTTGCCAAGCCAGTTGAGAGATGCTCCTGCTCTGCTCGGGGAGGCTATGAGGCTCGCTGGGTCTCTGTCACAGGAAACACTAGAAGCCCACCGTCACAAACATCTGGCCTACATCCTAAATGAACAGGCCCAGCTTAACAATGGAAACAACACCACTCTGAACAGTAATCTTAACAAGGTCAGTTACTCAAAAGAAGGTGTATTAGGATATTCTTTCTCTGTATTTACAGTTTGTTTGCTCACGTCCAGGTGGTGAGGAGACAGTCCCTGCGCAGAAAGTCTACACTGAGCTCACTTCTGTTTGGAGAGGACGAGGCAGAGGCACTGAAGTCTAAGAACATAAAACAAACAGAGCTGGTGGCTGCTTTGCGAGAAGCCATTGCGCGTACTGCAGAGCACTTCCACTGTTTGGACCCACGTCACTCTAGCACCGTGAGAACCTCACCAATATCTTATGACCAGTTCAATAGCTGATGTTACAGATGTTGTTTTTCCTGTTTTCACACATCCTAGGACCTGACACCTGACTACTCCATGGAGAGCCACCAGAGAGATCATGAAAACTTCCTTATGGTGTCTCGCAATCGACGCAGACGTGCTAAAGCTCTGCTGGACTTTGAGCGGCATGATGATGATGAACTGGGCTTCCGTAAAAATGACATCATTACTGTAAGTTACAAAATAAGCAGTGACATATCCTTTTTATTTTCACACATAACTGTGTCCACATAGTCATTTATTTGATTTATTTACTAATAAGATATTTTCACTCTGGTAGATCATCTCACAAAAGGATGAACATTGCTGGGTTGGGGAGCTTAATGGGCTCAGAGGTTTGTGCTTTTCTTTTTAATCTTTACTGTGATTGTTGTTTGCATTTTCACTGCATCTGTTTTGTGTTGCATCAGACCAAAATTTGTGTTTTCTTTGTAACAGGCTGGTTTCCAGCTAAATTTGTTGAGATACTGGATGAAAGAAGCAAAGAGGTAAGAGGACAGGCTGCACATTTGTCACAACTGTGACAGTCCCAATAGTTGAGTATTTGAACACATTCTCTTTTGTGTATCCTTAGTATTCATTAGCAGGAGACGACACTGTTACAGAGGCAGTGACAGATCTGGCCAGGGGCACCCTGTGCCCAGCACTAAAGGCCATTTTTCAGCACGGCCTGAAGAAGCCATCTATACTTGGAGGACCCTGCCATCCTTGGTTATTCATAGAGGAGGTAGAGTTCATTAATTGTATGACTCCATGTACACTATATTAAAATTGTTGTATCTAGTTTAACATGGGTCTTTTTTTCTTTTGATTTTCTTAGGCCGCTAGCAGAGAGGTAGAGAGAGACTTTAACTCTGTATACTCCAGACTTGTGCTGTGTAAAACATACAGGTAAAAGGATATTGTTCATGCCATTGTTTTTTTTCATAATAATTGTGGCTAAAACACCATTATGATTTCTCTAATTCTCCTCCAGGTTAGATGAAGATGGAAAAGTACTAACACCAGAGGAACTGTTATACAGAGTGAGTTGATATTAAAGTGCAATCTATAAATGTATAGTTGTTGTGAAAAATACAAATAAACCCAGTCAACAGTGAAACAGCCCCTCTGTCTGTTTGTCTCAGGCAGTGCAGTCAGTGAACATGAGTCACGACTCAGCACACGCTCAAATGGACGTCAAGTTTAGGTCTTTAGTGTGTGTTGGCCTCAAGTGAGTAAAGAACATGCACTGAATCCAAATCATTCACTCCCAAATCAATGTAAATGTGCACTCAAACCCCATGTTTCTGTCCCACCAGTGAGCAGGTGCTACACCTGTGGTTGGAGGTGTTGTGTTCCAGCATGGCTGTCGTGGAAAAATGGTATCACCCATGGTCCTTTCTTCGCAGTCCTGGATGGGTACAAATCAAGTGTGAACTCAGGTATCCACCCTTCTTAATTTTGTAACAGTTTCTGTTTTTGTATCCATCTCTTTTTTCTGAAAATACTTCTGCACTCAGTTATTGACATACTCTCTCAAAAGCAGTATGTAATGATTGATCTACTATTGTTTTTTTCAGGGTCTTATCAAAGTTTGCCTTCAGTCTCTCCCAAGATTGTGAGCTTCCTGACAAAAAAGAGGTAAGTCAAATTATAATGTTACATCTATCCTCATGTGAAGTGCAACTGTTGTCCACAATTAAGAAGTAGGCCATTTAAATAGTTTATTTATATCTCAGGTAAAAATATGACTCTATGCTGTTGCAGAAATCTGCTATTCTGAAAGCAGACGTAATGGATGTGCTGGTTCAGCACCACCTCTTTAGTTGGGATCTCTAGGTAATATCTGACACTGTAGATAATAGTCATTGTACTTGTTTTAGATAAATAAAACATAGTGAATCATGAGTTAAGATAGAAAAATAGAATAGTGTTGCATTACATATTTAGCAAATAAATAAGGGATAGCTGCACTTCATTTTCATACTTCTGATTTCTGTCTTTTTCTTCACTCTCTCATCTTTTCTTGCATTTGTTTGGTATTTTTATGAGGCTTTAAACGGTCTATTTCTTGAACCTTTTGTTGCACCTTGAAAGCAACACCTGTCCAGGTTGGATGATGGTGGTGTAGATTTATGGTAACTGCCTCTACATTTCTTGTCTTGCAGGAGAAGGAGCAGAGGCCATTGAAAGAAGGAGTGCAAGATATGTTGGTGAAACATCATCTTTTTAGCTGGGACATTGATGGTTAATTACACAGCAGTATGTGTGTCTGCAAATGTTTGATACCTGTCTCTATCAAACGTAATCCTACAGCATTGTCTGGCCTCTCAACGCAGCGACAACATCAGCATTAACACGCACACATTGGGGCTCAGACACTCACAAACATCATCAAGAAGGCCTCTTGGTTGATCATATGATTCACCGGCCTATGATAGGCATTTTTAAAAAAAAATTCTATTACAAAAGATAGAGATGTGTAATTGTAGTACAGAAAAAGGTCTGTACTTCCAAACATTGTATTTCTACAATAAGAACTTCACTTCTGACTTATAATGTACAGTGCACTGAGCTGTACTAAACCTGTGTCTCTGGCTGAAAACAGGCCTGTGCTAATATTGACCAAATCAAACATTCCTAAAATGGAGTTATACATTAACAAATTATTTTTCGAGAGTGCTGCATACCTCAAGATTAAAATTCCACAAAGTACTTTATTACTTTCTAAATAAATGTTGCCTTCGTAGTTGTGATACACTATGGGTATGTGTGTTACCCTTAAAATGGTAGCATGCTCTTGACAATGTTATGTAAATGAAGCTAAGGTTGTGTTTCAATCCACAGTGAATAAATGTTATGTATTTCACCTACAAGTTTGTACTGTGTTTAGTTAACGCCAAGTATTTTGTTTGTTTACGAAAAACAAAGGTCTTTAAACAAAATGTATGATATTTATGGACATTGTGATTGAGAATGTATCAAAAGCACATCAAATCCAGTAAAGCCAGTTTATTTGTCTGTTTTTAGTGGCATATTAGGTTTTTATGTCACAAGATAGTCACAACAAGAAGCTATAATGCAATAAGGTACCAGGATAAAAACGGCAAGTACTGTATGTCATTGAGAGCTGCTTTTGGCCTAGGAATATGTGTGCTATTACATCTTCACTACACATACATGGAGTGAATTATAAGTGAATGATGGATGCTGGACTATTCTAAAAGCTAGAGTGTGTGACAGTTCAGAAGTATGTTCAGTGTCTCAACCAAAAAAAATCACTGGCATTTTTAGCTTATATTTCCCATAAAGCTAGAATTTAAAATCACTGTGACTTTTGCTACATTCATTAGCAGTTTGCATACATTTTGTACAATAGCATCTTTTCAATTTGGGCACAAGCAATAGCTACTTTACATATATGTTATAAATAGTATGTGAACAGTTTCTCAATGTAAACAGGGAATGCCTGGGGGTAGAATTATAGCTGCCCGTGTTGTTGTTGGACCCTTTGTTTTGGGTTGAGCCCCCCTTTCTCTCACTGACCCCCGCAGAATCCAACCAAAAATAAATAAATAAGATATTAAACCCATAAGTATTTTCTCCAGTTTCAAGTTTAAGACCTTAATAATCAACCTATTCCTAAAAAAACAATAACAAATTCCTACGAGAAATTCCGGTTAGTGCAGTCTTAAACATGAATGGTCCTGTGTGTGTAAAAACCCACACTACTGTCCACTTAAACATCATTTTGTAAAATAGTGAAGGGATCTAACAAGAATATGCATAAAAATTTGTTTGGAATCTTAAAGTAAACATGACCTTGTGTAAATATTTCAGAAACTGAGGAGTGTGTTGTGCCAAATCTTAATTTTCATCATGGTTTGAAAAATGAAGACACTTAGTGGAGTGATTGCAGACAGGGAGGTATGTAAAAGAAAGGGCAGTTTAACAAGCTCCTGTCGCTGATGCAGACTGAGCTGCTGTAGAGTTGGTGCTGTTATTCTGGCCTTTTCCTTTGTGCCTCTGACCACCTCTTCTCCTTCCACCTCCTCCAGACTTTGGCTGTTAAAGAAAACAAAAAAACACATGATAAACACATTGTAAAAGAGGTGCGGGAAAAAAAACACATACACCAAACTCTGAACTGAACCATGCTTTATAAAACACTCCTTGTTCTGGTCTTTACAGCTTTTACCTTGTTCTCTTTGTTGCCCTCTTTTATTTGAGGGTCCTCATCTCCCTCTCCCTTTGTGTGGCCATCAACGTAAGCACAGGAGAGGGAGAGAGTGTGGGGTAAAAACAAAACAATGTAGCATGGAAAAGGAATGTGATAGAGGAAGATATTGTAAATGATACCATAATGGAGCGGGACACAGAGAGCACAGATTGTCAGAGTTACATCTTATATGTAGTAGGAGGTTAATAAACAAAAAAAGGTTGTTTTTTATTAATATATCTTACCGGCTGTATCGTGTTGGGTCCTGCTGACTGTGCTATTGTTGCTGACTCATCACCGGTTGCTGTGGTATTGTCCTCTTTTCGTATCTGCACCTTTTTTGTTGACTGCATTTTGATTTGAGGAGGTTTGGAATTGGACGGCAAATTGTTGGTCGACTGTAAAAGCTGTAAAAAGTCCAAATTTGAAGTCAGCAAGACTCTTTTTTAAATGGAATTTGAACTTGAATAATGATGGTGCAGGAAAGGTACCTTGGTAATGGTGCCTACAGCCTTTGTGCGACCCTCTCTGAACACCAGCCTCTGGTCACAATGCAGGTACTCGGGGGTCTTGATGAAGCGGAAGTGGACTGTAGCTTTGTCGCCAGTTCGTAAACAGTCTCTATTCATGGACAGGATAGTAGCTGTCTGCCTTATACTGCCGCAGTGGACTGGAAAAAACATAGAAGATTAGTGATAAACAGCGCAACAGTGAGTCATTGAAACAAGAAATCCTCCTCTCCGAGGCAACAACAAAATGCTAGTCTTCGTGTTGCTACGCACCCATAGCCTGGTATCTTGGGGATATCGTTGTGGGATGATGAAGCACCAGGATCTCGGCTTCAAACTCCCAAGTGGCCTGTGGGTTTAACTTTGGGGACACCATTACCATGCCTTTTCTTATCGATGAACGCTTGATCTGAGGGTTGAAGACAGAAGAACGTACAGTATGTGCTATGATCTGCAAAACTTTTCAGCGCTGTGAATTTCTTGTTAGTGTTACCTTTTTAAGAGCAAATGAAGCAGTCTGGCCTCCTCTGACTTCCTTCACTGGCATCCTTTTGCGGTGAATAGATTTGACAGCAATAGGGATGAAGCTGCCCAAAGGGTCTGGTCCTAGTAGCATGGTATCATTAAGGCGTATTAGTCCGCGTAAAGTAGTTCCTGAGACTACTGTTCCGACTCCCTAGGAAAGAATCATCAATGAAAGCACGCAGAAATGTCTCGTAAATCTTTAGCAATGTGTATGTATGTACCGGCACGGAGTAGGTGTCATCTATCTGAAACTCTGCTGGTTGATCATCACGGTAGGAAGTTCTGGAGGAGAGCAAGTTTAGAAACATCTTGAGCAGGTCCATGTTCTCACCAGTCACATTAGAAATCTGAAAGATAGGGCACATCCTGTACCGACACAAAACAAACGACAAAAAAAAGAGGTTAAAAAATTGTTACTTTCTTATGTAGAACTATGTGTCTGTGCCTGTACCTCTCTGAACTGAAGTTTGATGCTGTAACTATAACATCATCTTTGTTTTGAACTAGAACAGGAATCTTCCTACAGCCGGGAGACTTGAGTAATCTCTGCAGCAGCTTTAACGTCTCTGTTAGCAGTAAAAAAAAAAAGAGATCATGAGTATTATGTGTGTGATTTCAGAAAAACAAAAGATGTTGTAGACGTCAGACCTTGCAAGATGTTTGACGGGCACATGTCTATCTTGGTTACCACAACAAACACAGGTACATTCAGAGCTAACGCCAAGCCCAGGTGCTCTTTGGTCATTCCTACAATACCTGCATTACTGCCCACCTAAACAGAGATGGGGAAAAAAAGAAATGAGTTTAGCTAGAATTAAACAAGTATAGTAAAAAGAAAAAAATGCATTCTCACCATTAGCATGCAGAAGTCAGGCAGGTGTCCAGTCATCCCAAACACAGTTGTCTTCAGGTACTTCTCATGACCAGCCAGATCTATGAAGGTAATGACTTTGGAGGACTTCTCACAAATTTTGGTCCAGTCCAGGCTCCCTCCGTGACTATCAGGCTTGTTCACCACCTGAAAATGTCCAAAAAAAGGACACCAGTTACACATGGACAATGACAAAGTGACACTGTTCTCACACAAGCAATCTTCCCTCACCTGGCCCTCCTGATCAAATCCCAAGATGTCATTTCCTACACTGCTGGTCCTTCCACTCTCCATCTCATGTTTGTGTCTGAAGAGCTTCTGGCGAGCAAAGCCTCTGCCATTGTCCAATTCTCCGTGTGTTAAAACCCCCAGAAGAGTACTTTTACCAGCATCCACATTCCCCACCACTGCAACCCTGTAGAACAGAGAAATCAGAGTATTTATAACCAAAATACAACTGGTTCATATCACATATAACAGTTCAAAATATCGTGTCAATGGGAAACTCCAAAAGAAAGCTTTGTGGACCTTTGTGATTGCAATCTTCTTGTGCAGTTCTGACATCTATTCATTTACCTGACCTCGAGGAAGTCCAGCTCCCCTACACGTCTGCGTATCAGATAATCACGCACCAAACCGGCCGCCTCATTGCGCTCTCGAAGTGGAATGAGGTCAGCATCTATTTGCTCACACAAAGAGCGCACCGTTGCCACTGAGGCCTCCATATCGTTCTCATCTAGACCCCAGTCACCTCCATCTACAAGGCAAAGTGAAAGGAAGAGGAGTACAAAAGAAGAACAACATTTTGGAAATTATGGCCAGGATTTAGCACATAACCACAATGACAATTTTCCAGTAAAAACAAATGTCTTACCTGAGCCCATCCCAACCACGTAGATGGTCTCCCCGCAGCCCTCCTCCATCCTGTCACGTAACTGCCTAAGTAAAGAGTCATACTGCTCTCCATTTGGGCTGACAAGTGCCAGCTGTGGGGTTTTGTAGGCGGTGGGGGAAAAACACAAAGAATTCCACTTATTCATCAACTTCTCTAAAGCACTACACACAAACACAGCTGCACCTGTTCCCATCCAAACATCTCCAGGTTACAAGGCAGTGAACTGCAAACAGGGGTATTTCCACAGTCCACTAACTCAGTACTTTTATGTCTTTTATTAAAA
Source organism: Rhyacichthys aspro (assembly GCA_036850595.1). NCBI lineage: Eukaryota > Metazoa > Chordata > Actinopteri > Gobiiformes > Rhyacichthyidae > Rhyacichthys > Rhyacichthys aspro. The sequence continues at coordinate 9,410,245 of CM072155.1, forward strand.
GGGAAAAATGTGTAATGAGCTGTAATATTGTATGCCTTGATTTTACTTTAGTATTTTGTAGGGTAATGATAAGGGTACTACACATGTACAATATGTAACACTTGCTAACACTGGTAAAATTGACAACAATCAAAGTTAAATAATAGGTCTTGTTCAATCAATGAATGGTGAACACCTCAGATCACTGGAAAGTGAACTTTGCACCAGCCACATACTTCTCTGTGGTTTGTTATCATTCTTCTATCTAATCCTCAATCCTGAACCTATTATTGGAACTGCTTAAAGAGCAGTTTCTCCTACAGTTCATATAGTAAACAGGTTTGTGCTGTTTAGGCTGACTAATCTGCTTTACACTACATTTCTTGTGTGTTTCCAGTCAATCATTGTTGTCGTTAATATAGGGCCTCTTGTATACCTTGGTATTTACTTCAATTTGCAAATTACAGATCGCTCAAGACACACTGTGGGTGTTGGCTTCATGCTGCAATAGTCCTCGGTTAGTTTACATTATTAGCATCGGCGGTGGCTAGCGCTAAACACAAGAAGCCTAATTCATTTTCATTTTTATCACAAAGCCAGTTCTCTGAAACGACTTAGATGGCTGTGTAAAACATTGTAATATTCTGAGTACCGGGGACTCGCATTTTAAAAATCTGTGCAAAAAAAACCACATACATTCTCATCTTTTTTTCATCCATTCATTCATTTGTATCCGCAGTTGCTAAGCTAGCAATAGCCTAACGACGCTACTGCTGGCGGGCCTAGCTTACCTTGCTGGTGAAGTCAACCCCACGGTCCACGGACTCGCCGTTTAGCATGTCCCCGTCCTCGAAGCACTCGTCCCCGATGTCGTCCGAGCATCCTCCCCGGTCCGGAGCAAATATACTCGCGGGAACTAAAGCGTCAGCCAGCGGTATGGAGCCCGGGCTTATACCTGGCTCATGCGCCGCAGCTATCGATGCCATTTTTGTGCCAAACTGGACTGCAGTAGTCAATTTCTGGTTGTCCCAGTTGTTTTGGAGACGACTGAGAATGAAACACACATACAAGTCAAGCTAAAACCAAACCAAAAAAATCAAATTGCCAAACATTAGATACACTGGAAGATAAATTCAATATTATGACGAGAAATTACCTGTATGACGCCAACTATTCGAGCGTTTTTATACTGTTATTACCTTCAGCATGTAAATGAGCTCAAGGAAGGCGTGGTCATGATAGGTACACGCCCCTTTAACATCTATTGACCAATAGGCTTTCACTTCCTTAGAGTATCTTAGCAGTGGGCCAATCACAACGAAGAGGTGGTTCATATTATTACAGGCCTGCATGGTTTCTGCTGTAATAGCACTGTAACACATCTGCAAAATTGATGTAATGACAGGACGAAAGATGTAATGGTGTTATGTAATATATGTCCACTCGAGAGATGAATATTATTCCCTTTATATTCAACATATTTGTTTTTTCATAGGCTATAGGCTAAATGGCACGTTTTAACCCATGCAGTACATTGATAATACATATTTGTGTTACGCTGATACCTGTCTGGAAAGAACTTATAGTTTAGGCAGAAATATGACTTCAATTAATGTGACCTCATTTTAACTATATTTTTGACTCACTGTAAATATACAGACAAACTGTCTACATAGATTAAAACCTAAACTACACAGAGAGTACACAAAAGTGACAACGGACAATTTTTGACAATGACAACAATACTTTGAGGAGTCTTGTTTTCCTTTCCTTCATTGTGATTGCATCATATGAACTATAATATGATAGAATACCCTACTAGATGGTAATTATTGTACCTTTTCATTACAGAGTTCTTAGTTCTGTTGTCATGAAAACACTAATGATTTATTAAAGGTTATTGTTAAAAAGTTAATGTACCTGGGTCAGCTAATGTCATTTTTATTATACTTATGTAACTTAAAATACTTGTACGATTGGAATAACTTACTAGCCAATTTCATTTAGTGTATATATTTTTAAAAGCTGAAATGATCATATTGCTGAACTTTCTGATGCAATCCGTGGTAATGCGATTTCCCTCTGTGACCACTGGAGGGCAACAAGCACTCATCATGGACACAAACTGTGCCAACTTTCACCGTGTCTCTACTAATCCAAAAATGACATGAGGCAATTAGTGTCCACTTTGAGTTTCTAATGTTTCTAATTTTTTTTGTTTTAATTATTGCATGTTTCTGGGGATTTAATGCAAGTGAAATTACTTTCCACTAATCACAGTCCATAACTTCTGAACACTGATTTTACATTTTAATAAGTCATGCATGTGAACTTCTACCTAATAAACATGAAGAGAACTTTATAAAAAAAAAGGGGGGGGAAGGGATGTTCTATGTGTATCTGAAAGGACTCTGTCATTAAAACCTCCTGACTGTCTTAAGACTGGGTCTCGGAGCAAAAGAAAACATATTACTCAATGTGCCAAAGAATGAAAAGTTCCTTTTTATGGACCTCCCAGCTCTAAACCCTCATGGAAATGTACTGTAAGTCTAATCTGTGGTGTAACCTTTGTTAGAGATGCTAGAGATTTCATCCTTACACCCACAAGTCACATCTCACACAAAAAGTGTCACAGAAGGCAGATTGCATAATGCAGTAGTCACCCAGGCTCTGTTTGAGTCTCAGCTCTGTAAGCTGTGTCAGCAGAAGTTTTGCATGTGACTGGGACATCTCAGTCATTTAGAGAATGTATCTGTGTTTGTACATTTCCTTGGCTATCTTTAAAACATTTGCCCAGCAGTCACAATAAACCTAAACATTGTTATTTGATCCGAGTAGCTGGCTAAATGCAGTGTGCATTAAGGCCAGTCCCCATGCCAAATATTTAGCTGTCTCCTTGGCAACAAATTCATTTCTATTTTGGTGCTTCACTGAAGCCAGCGTCCCTGGTGCAGTCAAACTCAACACCACCAAACTACAATCTAACAGTGTGATGTCAAGAAATAACTATCACTAATTATGTACCCTTCACTAGCATCTGCCAAACAGTAAATTAGCTTTTAGTTGTTGCTTTGACTCAGTTGGTCAGTGGCTTCCAGTGCTCTGGTTTGGTTGGTTGTAGAAAATGCCACTCATGCTGTAAACCCCTCCCACTGGGTATAAATACTCCTGTCAAGGTCTAGGCAAGGCCCTGTTTGCAGCACTTTAGCTTCATCTTGTTCTTCTGCAATTTGATCAACTACATCTGCAAAAATGATGGAGGTAAGAACACTTTAGTCAAAATTACAATATACTGACTAACTATTTTAGCTAGAGTATTGTATTGTTCAGAGTGACAGCTGCTTGGCACATGCCAGCTAACTGAATGAGTTTGCAGAGTTGGTATAGCTTTAAGTGGCATGTTATAACTTTAACCTAACATTTGGGACTTCTTCACTTGGGATTTTAAAGCCTTATATGGGCAAACTATTTGTTAAAAGCCCACACTAAACAATGAACATCTAGACTGTTGAAGAAGCCAACAGATGCATGTCATTCAGCTGCATTCATTTACCTTAAGTTCTACAAGCCTTTGTCTTTTGCAAACTTCCTTTTTTCAGTGAAAGTTTGATGATTCATTTCCTAGTGCACAGAAACCACACAATATTACTATATTATTATATCAACCTGGTTTGCTGTTACAGAAGAACATTTAGTAGTTATAGCTGCATGCACGACATAAAGGGACCAGCACAAATGGGCAGCTTTAAAAATAGCTGGTGAGAAATCTATGCTTGCAGCAAAAGGAAACTGTAAGAGATTGGTATCTCTAAGGTGCTAACTAAGACACCAGTGATGGGCAGTGCACATTGTAGTGACCTCGCCCTATCATGGGTTACTCTAGAACTTTACAGTAGCACATAAGTATGGCAGGAATTCAAACTACTGCCATTTGATTCTATCATCTGCCTCGAAGTTGAGATTTTTAAGTTACTTTTTCCCCATTCTTTAGTAAAATGTCATTCTAATGTTGTTACCCAAAATAACCTTTCACTGACTGGTGGTGGGAATATGTGATATCTTTTTGGCAGTGTGTTGGGACAGCTGCAGACTCAAATGATAAAACACTTGTCCCTACACACACATTCATTTCAGAAACAGGGATCATAGAATAGAAATGTTTTAACCAAAAGTTGATAACTACAATGATCAGACAAAACATAATAAAGCCTGGTGATATGTTGCTTTGGTAACTGTTAATGTTTTCCAAATATGAATTGCCAAGGTGAAATCAAAGTTAAACAATGTTAATCTTTGTTTCACAGCCTAATAATGGATTGCTAAAGTCTTTCCTTGTAACGGTGCAACCCGGTTTTCCCTGCCACATGTACAGTACAGTGGTGGAACCTTTCTGCTTCACTCGACCTTCTCCCCACTCACTGCCGTTTTCAACAACTCTTTAGGAAAATCTTACTCAAAGCAGTGGAGCCCCACATCATTTTTTACATCTCTAGCTTCTGCCAAAGTTTGTGCAGAGAGCAAAGTACAGCTGTGAATCTATTGGCCAAGACAGAAGCGCGCTGGAATCATTGAGCAGTCCACAAATGGCAACATAATGGGAAACACATGTTTGTAAATCTGATGGATAAAGAGCCTTTATGAGGCTGTTCCAACCCAAAGATACAATTATGACTGGATATTAAAGTTTACCCTTATGATAAAACAATGATGTACTGTACTGTCAATGAACTCTGCTTAATCTGCCTTTTATTTCTGCACAGGGAATGATTGTAAAGAATATGTCCTTCAAGGTTGGACAGACCCTGACACTTGTTGGAACTGCCAAAGCTGATGCCACAAAGTGAGTTTTCATGCACATATCAATAACATTAAATACAAAGTTTATGGCTTACATTACCTCTTAACTAGGATATGTGGACATGTATAAAGTCATACATCAATGTTCAAACAAATAACCATTCTGGCTTCCTAGAGGCTATGTTGGTCTATGGAACAAATCTAGTCTGTAATTTGTTGACACTCATAGTCAGAAATCAGATCGAAACCCTATGTCACATGACTCTGGCATTGCAGTCATGTGTCTCTGGTGATGGTGCATCATGTCATGCTCTTTGTGGGGATTCTCTGAGCTACCACAATGACTTGAAACCGGGTCATGTGATAGAGCCACAACCAATGACAATGCCAATCAGCCCATATATGTTTTATATTCTCAAAAATTAAAGTGGAGTGTGCAATTTTTTAGCATTCTGTGGGAAAATTGCAACTTTTCACATGTGTGCTTTCTGGAGCCTGTGGTAGCTACGGTAGCCCTGCAGGGACATGCTAAACTATAAACTGTATCAAGCCACCACCCATTTACTCATCAAAGCCTGCAAAATCAAAAACAAAACTGTATACTGATACCAGAAACTGCTGTTTTCATTTTTATGATTTGAAGTGTATTTTTAATGATAACTAACACCCTGATGGCCTCCAGTTTTGCATTGAACATTGGGCCTGATGACAAGGACATCACCATGCACATAAACCCTCGCTTTGACGCCCACGGAGACCAGAACACCATTGTGTGCAACTCATATCAGGATGGAAACTGGTGTGAGGAGCAGCGAGAGGGGAGCTTCCCGTTCCACCAGGGAGAGGAGTTCAAGGTGAGATGATCAAACCTGTATCCTCAAACTAACAGATGTTGGCACAGTGTACTGCCACTTATCAGACGTTCTTCTTTCTCCTCAACGTTTCAGGTGACCATTTTGTTCAACCCTTCGGAGTTCCTTCTGACTTTTTCAGACGGCTCGTCTTTCACTTTCCCAAACCGCATGGGAAAAGACAAGTACTCGGTCATTAGCGTTGACGGAGAGGCCCGCATCACAAGCATTGAGATTAAGTAACCCTACAAGCAACAAATAGCTCAAAGCATTTTTTTTTTTTTTTACATATGCCTAGCTTTTAATTGTTGACATTATGGGGAGTACCATGAATGCTATTGGAGATGGGTTGAAAAGGAGGTCTAACAAAGTCAAAAGTACTGGAAAGCATGTCGTTGGCTAGTACAAAGAGTTACCCAAACGTAGGCCATGTTGGTGGTTTTATAAGTTACAAGTAAAGTGCCTCGAAATGCCGCAAGCTTTAATGTTGTGCTTCCAGACATTCCACAGTTGTGACTAAAGACAGTTGCTGCCTGTAACAGTATTAAAACACTCCATTATCAAGCATAACATGAATAGTGTTTTCATTCTTGCCTTTATAAACACTCAGTGGCAGTATATAGTCCATTAGCGCCTCTTGTGCTTGTAGCCTATTCCTCAACATGAATGCAACTGAAAAAAAATTAGCATGTTATGGTAACTGATCTATTATGAAGTTTGCAAAATGTATTATTTATAACTGCCTGCTTCATGCTGCCAGTTTTTTACTGAAGAGAATAAGGTACCTATTTCTAAATATCTCCTTTTAACAAAATACTGGACTATATCTTTAAGAGGATACTTCATTCCTCATTGCTCAGCTATTTTCATCTATCTCTTCCAATTGCATCACGCACAGCTACAGTACAACTTAACAGTAAGCAGAACTAAGACTTTTGCCTCATTATAGATTCTATTAATCTGAAACGAGCGTTATTTCAGCAGCGGCTCTTTCCACCTGGCATTTCATCTCCTTTTCTCTAAGGACTTGAAACATTAAGAAGAGAACCTTTTGTGTGCTGTCCCAGTCAACCTTCAAGGCTTCATCTACATATAAAAAAGGAAAGATCAAGATGGATCAAGAAAAAAAAGTCTCAAAGGCACACTAAAAGATGCTCTTTACCAGGGTTAGCCACTAGATGTCCTCATTCCTCCATCAATGTGCATTGTAAAACTTATCCAGTGGAAATGGTGAGTTTTTGTTTGGTGGAAGATAAAATAAAATGATAATCAAAAGGGAGACAATCCTCTGGTGGACTTCCGACTTAAAAGTAGACTGTTCATGAGAGGCTCGTGAGTATCATTGTAATTTAATCTGATGTAACAGAATGCAACGTCTATGAGACCGGCAGATAAGGAGAGGCAGGATTCAGAAGTGAAGAGGATGTGACTGTCTGAAAAGGTGCCTTAGGTTAAACCATATTTTAGGCAGGAGTAGTGTATCTTTATATTTGTGTATGACAATAACGTTACATGAGTTCACTTAGAACTGCATTGTGTGACTATGTGTGACAAGTGATCTTACCTCACAGTGTCAAAGGTCATTTATTTCTGGAGAAGAGACATGACTGGCTGACATATTTGTCCAGATTCTATCTTCTATCTTTCCATCTTGTTATTTTTCTCATTTGTCTTTTTGTTAGTGTTTTCTTCTAGGTATTTCTTAGCTGTAGCATATCACACTTCCCACACGCTTAATTGGAAATGACGGATTCTCTTTCTTCATTATTGTGCAGCAGACAAGATCAATATCCTGATATGTGTTCCCTGTTTACAACCTTCATAACATGTAGGACACTGATTATCCTGGCCAATAAACATACTCATGTTTACACACTTTATTTCATTTCAATCAAAGCTTTGTGCCTGGCATAATCTCCTATATGAGGAAAAGACTGTAATAAGTAGCCTACCTGAGTGCATTCATTCATACATACTAATAAGCAGATTCTCACACAGCCTAAAATGTCAGCTAGCCATTAAAGCGTGTACCAGTATTTTGTAAAAGGGGGTCTATGGGATAGTTAGTGATAGGTAACCTGTCAGCACAGCCCAAGTTTGGAGAAGCTCACAGGAGCAGTGACTCAGACTATATAGCCTGTAATTGGACCTCAGTGTGTGTTAATATAGAAGCTATTCACATTCAGTGAAATTGTGACTGCTTTTTAGTCTCTTCCTCATTTAAATCCATCCTTATCAAACACCTCAATCTGGGTGTCATTTTGAGGAAATATCCTCTATTGGACATTGAAGTAGATCATCCCATAAGAGCTGGGTCTGTGCAACTAAACTGAACTCATTTATTTGTGGAGCACAATACATACTTTTACCAGTGGATGGAAGAGATTTGAGCCCATACAGAGAGAACTATCGTACCTGCTCCATCTATAGGCTCAATTTCTGTCTTAAACATAGAGACTGCTGCATTTCACAGGAAGGACAACCCCCAGCAGCATTTTACCACACACACAATCAATCATTTAGGAGCTTTGATGAACACAATCAAATTACTTTGCTTATAGTATGCCTAGAGGGAGCTCACACATATTGTAGCCAGTGTGCATGCTCATACATATGGATGTGTGTGATTTAGGCACAGAGACAGCAGCCATATGCTGTAAAGTCAGCTTCCCTAATGCACATAATTTGATGTGGATGTGAAAGTCATCCCGATGCTTCCTTCACTGGTGCCGTGTCATTTGTTCAGTGTGTGAGGGTAAATGTGCTGAAATGTGAGGAATAGAATGATTCACCTCAGCTTACATAAAACCTTTGTCTATATTTAGCGCCAGCATGACTCCAGATTTCTGCACCGAAGCGATGAGCTACACATTGAGATGTGCGTGGGCCCACCCTGAGCCCACTGCGGCCTGATTCACGATGTGCACCGCAGCCCGGCTTTTTCTCAAAAGCATGACAACAGCATGACAACATACAAACCCGTTAGGTTACAACACTGTGGCTGGTCCACCCCTGGGACTTCTAATGCATGCACTATTATGTATTTTTCATATATATACATGCTATCAATTATACAGAGAGACACAAAACACAGCAGCTGCACACAAGAGACAAACCCAGGTGGGATGTTAAGAGCTCTCTCTCAGGAGCACTAAAATAATACCAAAAAAAAAAAAAACCCACACACATAGGTACACTGGAAAAACACTGTAAAAATAACACGGGGGAAATAGAAGCTAAGCTGACACTATACCCACACATATAAAACATGTCTTTTCAATGCATCATGTAACTATTTACCATAAAAAGACGTTGCCTCATAATCATTTAAACAAATAGTCTCAGTGTTATTTTTATTCTTTTTATCATAGAACAGAGATAATAACCCTTCTTTAAATAGTACAGCACACCAAAAGCCTCATTTCTGTGGAGCGGTACGATACGGTTTGGTTCAGTGCAGTAAATAGGTTTCCATTGGCAACAGGGACAGAAACCTTCCCCAAAAAGTGTAAGGTATGATGACACTATAAGACACAGTGCTCCCACAGACTCGATGATGAGAACCAAGCCTCGACAAACTGTGCCGTACTGACCCGATCTATATCGTACCTCTCAGTGGAAAAGAGTCCACCAGATACTCCACAATGCAAATCTGAGTGTTGGGTCACATTACCATGTTGTGTGAGCATATGTCTCACCTGAACAAGTCCAATCTGAGCAAATGTCCTCTCATAGACATAAAAATATAGAGAGAGACAGTCCAGTGTGAGATTGTAGCAGTTTGAATGCACTCAGTCTCATCAACACAAACCTTCAAAACAAATCTATAATACACAATCCAGAGTGAGTCTGCATTAGCATCTGCTCACTTTGAGAATAGTGTTGCTTTAAGTTTGACTTTCAACTGATGATATGAAGAGACTTTTGTGTCTTTGTGGTTTTTTCTGTTTTATCTTGCTGATGCAGTATTCTCTTGTTACACATCATTATAAATCATTCAAGTCTTTTCACTGTCTGGATTGCAATAGTATAGACTTGACACCAAAAAGTATAACCACATACTCTTTATTATACATTCAAAGTGTAAGAAGCGTTTCCTAAAACTCTTCTTGCGTGTGAAAGGGGATAAAAGAACACTGAGCAGTTCAATTTGTATTGCGCTATTAAAGGTGAGTAAAATCCCAAAGTTTTATCTTCAGAGTGTCTTCAGGGGAAGAGGTCAGGTCTTCTGACTGCAATCGAATATTTAAAATGATATGGCTGACATTGATATTCTATAGTTGCGCACTGAAGCTGGCAAAACCTGAGCCGTGACCCGAAACACATCTTGACTTTCAATGACGTACCATATAAAATCTCCTAAGTCTATAAATATACAGAGAAGAGGACGTTACTGTAGCCAAATGGCTCCTACAGGTTCCATTAATCAAGTCGTTTTCTGTGGGATACTGTGCAGTTCATAGACCCCAGGGAACTTTGTCCGAGTGAACAGCAAAAACAACCTGACAGCACGGCACGGTGAGAACACTGTCACTTAGCTCACCCAAACCGGCCCCTGCAGTATACTGGATGTGTGTGTGGATAAGTGCGCACACAGCAACACCGATGACCTTTAACAGGCACCTCTGTGACACCAGGTGCATAGCTGAGTGTATGCTTTCATAAATGAAAGTGTACAACCTGCTGCCTCCAAACGTGTGATAGAAATGTCTGAGTGTATCTGGAGAAATAAATATGAGCTGGAATACAATGCTGGATTTAAATCAGAATGTGCGATCAATCAGGTGAAATACGTTAGATTGTATTTAACTGCTCATTTATAGAAGCATTAGAGAGTGTTTTTTTGATTCTACGTAAGGGGGGAATGTTCAGACGATACATTTTGATTTTCTCTTTATTCAATCACAGTGGACCAATTCACATCAGGCAAAAACATGTGCCCTTCAGGATCAAGCAGCTCGGATTGGTTCTGACTTCTCCGCTTGATATTCAAATCTACTCTACTAATAAATCCGCTTTGGCTTTTTTTCTTTTTACTCTGTCTCTTTTAGTTGCTGTGAAATAGTTCAGACGTCCATGATCACTTACAGTGTCATGAAGCCGCTCTGCCAGGTCACAGGTGACACTTCTATCAGTGAATACTGCCTATTGCTTCTGCAAGTGGTTCTTTTGCTGAAAATCGTTTTGATCTTCTTCTTCTCCCAATGATGGTAATTTCCCCTAGATCTCTCAGCTCTGAAGTCTTTCCATTTATGTGGGTGACATATCAGTTGGTCCATTCATGTCTACTGAGTTTTGTGGCTTAAAATTCAATTGTCCAATAGGTTCAGGCTAGCTGTTGTGTGAATGTGGAAAGGTAAAGAGTTCCAGATTGTTGTGGCCTGGAAACAGAAAGCTCATCCATTATGGTACACATCGCTGATTGCTGAAGGTGGAGGGGAGGTTACAGTTGGGTCTGTAGAGGTCATGGAGGTCGTGCAGATACCGAGGGACCAGGACGGGAAGGGATTTGTACGTAAGCAAAAAGGATCTTGTATTAGTGGAAAAAACACAAACAAAAACAAAGTTAATCACCTCCACTATAACCTCCAACCAGATTTCAGATGCAGCTCACTGACTGCGAGCGTCCCCTGGGCTTTAATCGGGCTCATTGCTTGCTGATGCAACACGCGTGGACTATAACAACCTGGCAGCTCTCTTTTAAGTCACTCCGTCAAAGCAGTCTGGGGCATACAAACCTCTCACTTTCACAAGGCCAAAAGGTTAAACTTCTCCTAAGGTTAGGCATGAGTTTATTTGCTTTGGGTCTAAGCGGACATTATTCACTGTGTCCCATTTGTGACTCACGGATTCGTGGTGTCTAAGAGTGAACACACAGAAACATTTCATTTGGTTAATGGGCTGATGTTTGTAATCCCCTTTATTTCAGCAACAATAATGTGTTTAATGTATTTTCTAACCTTTCTAGTCTAAATAAATTAACTTGCATGTGATTTGCCAAAGCTTCTATTACATGCATGAACATTTTCCGCCGTTAAAATCTCATCTTAAGGTCTTAGCATTCATCACCGTCTATTACAACTCATCTGTTGTGGGAGTCCTATGATTCATTAAGCACTTGATGTTTCAGTAAAATAACTTCCCATCAACGTATAAAACAAATCCTCAGATAACTCCTCACCAACTTTTTAGATGACGCCAACAAAGCTGTCAAACGGAACTCTATTGTAAACGACAGCAGCGCCACGCAGTTGGTGTGGGTGTTTGTCAGTGATAGAATAAGCATAAGGAGCCATAAGCCTCACGGCGCAGTTAATTCAGATAACACTCTTGTTAGTTTGCTCACTGATGACTGTAAACACATGAGCAGAATTTTAAACTGAACACTTTTTTGCTCCAGACTTACCATCTGTCTTTTTAGTCCAGCGTTGGCTTGGTTTGTCTAGCAGCTTGGAGGATTCTGAATGGCTTCCACTTCTCTTCTCTTTCAGGCAAAACTGATGAGATTCTCTATCTGGCTTCATTGGCGGCCAAACATCTCTGCTTTAATAAGGCGTGATAGCAGTGATGTCTGTATTATATCTTAAAATGATTTGTTCTCGTCTATTCCTTCTCACTCCTTGAACTCGTTTCTGCTTTTATCCGCTCTGCTGACTTTTGGCATTTCATTCGCGGCATCCGTCCACCATGAACGTCCCTGTAATCTCGGGCTGTTTTTCGGACGGTGTTGTCACCCCGACCCCTCTGGCAGGCCGAGTCAGGTGTGACATCTCTGCTCGGGCGCACACATTCCTCCAGATGAGTTTTTCTATCTGTGGATTGTAACATGTTCCTTCCTGTTGCTGCACAGTGTGTGTGTGTGTTTGTGTTTGTGTGAGTATTTGTGAATGTTTCACATCTCTGCACTGTTGACACTGCTGATATGATATGCATCCTGTCAGTTTGAATCATCCAGCTCCTGGATTTCAGGCCTTCACAGTCAATGCAGACACGCGCATTTTTAAAGCAATAAATCTTGTGTTTCTGTTTTGTTGTAAGGTTTTCAATCATAGCTTCATTTCCTTTTAACTTCTGTCTTCAAATTGTTCCTGTCTTGGGAGTGTCTGCTTTAAAAATCCTGAGAACATAAGCCTCACTGGGGCTGTCGGTACAAGTTGGGTCAGCACGGCTCAGTTTCCATTGTTAAAGAGGTACAAATTGTTCCGAATAAGCTTAGTGTACCACCTTAGTAATCCCTCAGCTTTTGCTTCCAGCAGCGTAGTACGGTTACTAATAGTTAGAGCTAAACCCATCACATACCTGGGCGAAACTAAAAACATAAAAAGTCAGTCTCCTGTGCTAAATGTTGTGCTTTATTCAGAAGAAATAAGTAGCCCTTATAACCTATGCTGTCTCCCTTTATTATTTCATGATACTCTCCATCTCACTTCTCCCAAAAACCAGTGTGGCCTTCACTCCACTTGATACTTTTCTTGTATGTCTCCCAGGATGCTCGGATCAATAAGAGCTGGTTGTGTAATAGAATTAGCCTCTAATGGAAAGTACAAACTAGCTTTCTATTTACTAAATCCCTCCAGGGGTGGGGTGGCGGGTGTGGGTAGGTAAAGAGCAGACTGTGAAATGAGACTGGCTGTTAAGGAAGTATGTGCAGTTTTCCTGGGTATGGCGGTGTGTGCGTGCCCGTGCATCTCGTGCTGTAAATCGACTCAGAATGAAGGCAAATGGGTTTAAATACTTCAGCTGTTGCCTCTAAGTCATGTAAATGGATTTTTCCCCAGAAGTGAGGAGTGACTCAGTACAGCAGGAGTTTACTGTTGGTGCATAGTATTAAAATTCATGCAGATTTAAGCAACTCCATAATCCACAATAATTGCTGAAAGCATTGGTAGATTGTGAGCAGTAAATTATGTCAGAGCCAGAGCACTTTTCATTTCCAGTTGGTGGCACTGTGACTATGCACATATTGTATGGGACAATGTGAATTAATTGAACTTGTGCAAGGTTCTTATTAGCAATTAATTAATCCCTTTATTCCACACCTATGGCCCTGTTCAGCACTGTGGAGGTGGAGGTGAATGTATTTGTGAACAAACCGTCCTCCCTGGATTTTATATTTTAATGCTTTTGTTTACATAGAAGGGACATTTTTGGAGTTTGCAGGGCTCAGACAATCACAGCTCTCTCACAACAAAGTTATGACATGAAGAAGAGGTGATTCAAAAACTGAAGTAAATCTGGAATTGAAAAGAGATGTGGTACAAGGCCAGGTTTCTTTACATACATTTTTCTGGAAACCTTGCATGCGTTATGTCTTAAAGTTGCCTAATTCTACTAATACTGAAAAAAGAGTCAAAATTCTGAGAAAAAAAAGTCTGAATTCTGTAAATAAAGTCAGAATTTTAAGAAAAATGTAAGGGGTGAGAAAAAAAAGTCAGTCTGATGGAAAAAGTCAAAAATCTGAGATGAAAGTCAGAATTCTAAGGGAAAAAGGGTCTGAGTTCTGAGATTGAATTCTGAGATTATGAGAGTCAGAATTTTCATTTATACATTCGTTTATACAGGTATATGTTTACATAGATTATTCTGAACCATTCTTTCATCATGACTCTCATACTGGAGACAGATATAAAACATTGCATTACATTCTGTTTATATTGTACATGTCCTTACAAATTTTATACCAGCATGGGGACAACATTCTCAGTTCTTTTAGACTTTCGGGAAACTAGTTTGTAAAAGTTTTAGAAGGCCTTGAAATGTAGTCAACTATGAGATCATAAAAATAATTCAACATAAAATAACATCTCAATAAAGTCATCTAAACAAAGTGTATTTTGAATGTTTTTGTCAAACAGTCCATCAGTTTGTCCAGTGGGTATAACATCACTGTGGGAGTTCAATAAAAGCAGAGCCGTTGTGTGAATTGCTTTTGCTGTTCCCGTGTTTATATTTGACAACCATTTTAAAATAACCATTCCCTCACTCTGCTTGGACTATCTTGGGCTTCTTATGTGTCTACACCTACAGTGCTGTTGAATAATTTTGACCCGCTGTGAGGAGGCTTCAGTGTGGCCCAGACATGACTGATGCCAAACACCCCCACACACATTCAGGGGCTTAAAGGTGAACACATGTTGGGTCAAGTTGGGTTTTAAAAGTTTAATGAGTACATGAAGGGCACACTTCAGTTCTCAGATAAAAAAAGTTACAGTGTGTGTGTGTGATCAGAGTGATGCAAGGCTAATGTATAATACAGTAAAGACAGGTAAAAAACAAAAAACACCAACATTACATTAGACTTAGAGTTTTTTTTCCAGTTTATTCAGGATTGATGAAACCTTGTGTATGGGTGGTGACACATATCCAGATACCTACTTCTAATCTGTTGTAGTATATCCCGAACAGAATAATAAGTAAGTAAAAATAATAATAAGGTTTTTCTTCAAAAAATGAGTGTGTCCCTAACAAAGGAGTCTGAATTGAATTACTCCCATTTTTCATCAACTGACTGTATATCTTTGCTTTTGCCCTCAGTCTAACACAAATGGGAGGTTCCTTTGTTACTGGTATTTTTAATGCCTTGTTATTGGTGTGAAAAGGACAAACATGCCCTGAATAACTGAACTGTATTTCAAACTTCTGCAGTGTTCTGGGTAGATGCTTTTTTTTAAATGTTTTTTGTTTTTGTAAAGTGTCTAGTGTATAAAAGTAATGGTTTGCAGTGGTAGAATGTAAAGAAGTAAAAATACTTAAGTACAATTTTCAAGTGTCAGTACTTTACTTAAGTAGATTTAAAAGGAGGTACTTTGACTTTTACTCCACAACATTTTTACTTACTTTTGGCTTTACAAGTACAAGCAAAATTGAGTTTTTAAAGCCAGATGTCCAAATGTATTAGATATAAAGCACAGTGAAAATATAAAGACAAACAAAAAACAACAAAAATCTAAGCTCTTAGAAAGAAGAGAAAGAAGGAAGAAATGAGGAAGATGTGATTTAAAAACTGAAGTAAATCTGGAACAGAAAAAGAGTAGATGTGATACAAGACCAGGTTTGTTTACATACATTTTCCTGGAAATCTTGCATGCTTATGTCTTAAAGTATTTTTTTGCAAAATTTTAAATTACAAAAACTAAAACAGTAAGGTGATATACGAAAGATGTATGCATCTATACATGGTACATTACAGAAGAGGAAAAAGAAATTAGCTTTGACAGAAAAGCCAGAATTATGAGGTTAAATACATAATTCTGAGGTTAAAGTGAATCCTGAATTCTGAATGAAAAAGTCAGACTTCCGAGAAAAAAAGAAATAATTCTGAGAATAAAGTAATAATTGTGACAAAAAAAGTTTGAATTCTGAAATTAAGATCAGAATTTTCATGTATTTGTTCATTTATATAGGAATATGTTTATACAGATCATGATTCTTCTACTAAAGTCTGTTCCTTACAAGTACTCATAGTTCTGGGAAAAACAGAATATAAAATAAAGTATAATATCATATACATGTGTGCCATGTCACTTCTACCTGATTCTGTGTGTGTGTAAACGTCTCACTGTGCGGCTGTGTTTGCCTCAGTAAACGCAGCGTGGCTTGTGCCTGTAGCACTAATCACTTCTCTCCAGATCCCTCCATGCTGCAGGTAGCTTATCTCTTCTCCGAGAGGCTGGCCGCACATCCGCACACTTACCTCTGGGATGTGGCCTATCTCTTCCCAGCAGCCCCGGAGGCTGTGTACCACCGGGCGCCCAGCTCTGTCAGCGCTCTCGTCCAATCTGACATACCTGTTTCTAAGTTTCACATTCCTCATTCGGCCACGTCAGGACTGCCTCAACAGGCTAAAGAAATGTAAAACAACCCTCTTGTGTTTCGCTAAGGGGCTCACATGTGACTTCTCTGAGGGGTATCATGTTGCCGTTTTGTTGTTTTTCGTGTTGCCGCCTGCTTGTGACGGTCTGTTTTGATGGAAAATGCTGTGACATGAAGTGATTTGATGTGATAAGACGTGACATTACGAGGCAGCAGGATGTTCCAATCCACCCATGCACAGTCTCTCCACTCTGTGTTTGCTAAACAATGGAGCTTAATAACCATTATCAAACATCCAACGCAATGTAGCTCCTAACAATAAGATTTCCAGATTTTCAGTAGGAGTAACACCAAGTCAGTGGCTTTTCTGCAATAATATTCAACAGGCAAAACATACACGCTTTGAGGTTTATTCTTGACCATTAAAAACACAACGTACCTTGCTTTGTTTCTTTGTTCTGACGGCTAATTGCCTGACCCAGTGCTGTATTTTCTCATAAGTGCCAACCAAGACAAAGCACACAGTCAGCAAATACCCCCCTCCTTTGGTTCCAGCAGTGTTCCCTAAACCTCAATTATTCACAACTTATGAATAACGCACTTTACCTCAAGCTGGCAAGTGGGGGTATTTTTGCACATGCCGCTGCCTTGAATTAGTCATAAACTCACAATAGCAAAACATACAATTTTCATGCCTCCAGCTTTTTCCTTGTGTGGGGTATTAAAGTGCCTTAATAAGTATTTTGCTTTCAATACATGTAGAGAGGGTCTAAAACTAAGCCACACGCTCAAAGCCGGAATAACTGTGCGTTCCGCTCTCGGTGTGACTGACCTGGCATGTGGAACAATGTCTTCATGTTTAATTGATTTTAAATCTCAGCAGTCTCTCTCCACACACATGCATCAGCATTATTTATAATGGCCAACAAACTATAAAACACCTTTTCAGCGTATGGAGCACTTATGGTGTGGCTCCATACATTCTCAAGTAGTCCTATATATTCTGCCTCTGGGAAATACGCTGGCATTAGACATATTATGATTTGTTTGATGGATAATAAACAGAAGGTCAGTGAGTACGCTGAGTGCCCCGGGAGGGAGGTTAGGGCAGATAAATGAAGGAATAAACAAGTCCTGGAGTAATCTGACTTTAGAGACATTCATACTAGAGGCAGAAGTAACTCACATATTTTCAATATGCTCACATTTCAATAAAACCCTCTGTGGATTCTCAAATTCTAGTTTCATAATAATACATCTTTTAGGTCTTAAAATAGGAGAAATAAAACCTCAGTTGAACTACAAAATCTGACAAATTCTATTTAACAAAATGCATAATGAAGTAGTTTGGAGAGTCTTTCCATAGCCTACATTAAAATGGTATTACACAACCTCGATATTTGAGTCAGATCCTTTTAGATGAGATCTGTGCGGCAAAATCTAATGTATAATAGATAATATTTGATTTGATCCAAATGGAAGACATAATGTGATTTTTTTGTATATATAAATTTTTGTGTTCAGTTTTGACTGACTGGAAGCATCAGACAGACAATGATCTCACTGGAGTATAGTCCCGTCCTCTCCTCATTTATTTTCCCTTTGACATCTCAGATATTGTGTAACAGTCTACAATCCATATATAAAATCAATCAAACTTTTATCACAGACTCGAAGTCCAGATTACATATACTCATACATAGATACACACTTGCAAATTGGACTGTTTATGTGTCACAGTGAGTCTTTTATTAGTAAGGCTCATGATTACTGTATTACCAGATAGATTGAGCCAAATAATAAATGAACACATTAGATTCCTGCCATCACAAACAAATGACTTGCACTTTCCCATTTTTTCAATAAAATCCTCATACTGTCATTGTATGCCACATGAAGTCTACTGTATGTAAACTAGCCTTTTTAGAGCGTGACCATAAGTGTGTAGTGTAAAATGGTGTATGCCAAACCTGCGAATGACAATATCAGCTTGGCCATACATCCCGCGACACTGTCTGAAAATGTCCTCATCATCCGCCAGATTCTCAGAGTGACCCTGAAATAGAGCATTGATTTAGTAGCTTTTAAATAAATAGATTGACTGAAAAAAGAAAACAATATATCCTGAAATGATGCCAAAAATTAAAGGTAAAACTATGGGTTACATAACAGCTGGATTTGGGGTTATCTTGAGTACAATTTCACGTCAGAAGAAGGAGTTCAGTCCAGGAACTAATGCGGTCCTTCTAGGTTCCCAAACTCAGCAGCTGGACAGCGCAGAGGTGCTGACGTGGAGCTGTCTGTGGTGCTGAACTACAACACTCTCTGCCTATGCCTCTTTAACCCCTCGGTGCAACATCCAGCCTGTTGTCTTCTTATCATATGCCCCAATCCCGCCACTGCCTTCCCACGCAGACTCACACAACGCGACCGAAACGCGCCCCTGTCCAGTCTACACCTTGACACCACCCTCCTCCCCCTCTCTCCTCCTCCTCTTCTTCTTCTTCTTTCGTATCGTCTGCTTTGCTGGAAGTTTCTCTCCCAGCGGTGCGTTCGCTTGTCTGATCTCATGAAGCTGATTAAGCACGGCTTGCTTACGCGTAAACGTGCGAACCGGTAATATGCACCATCAAATATATAAAAAAGGAGTACATGGCAACCCCTCGGTACGGAGACATAATAGAAGGAACTCTTTTAACTTCAGTTCAGTGATTTGTGTATGAAGTGTCCCGATTAGACAAACAGCAGTCGTGCATTGCGTCTTTCTAACTCTCCATCCATCCATCTATCCATCCATCCAGCTCCTCTCTCTCCTCCAGGTCTCCAGTCTCCGGCGCGCACACACACTCAACTCTTCTGTGGGAATGCGACCACCAACACCGCTGCTGCACTCGTTTTGAGAATATTTTTACGCATGGATCGATACAAATAAAGCTCTTGGAAAAGATGTACTTTTTCAATACGGTTTTCGACACCTGCCCGGGTGCGTTTTGTTGGGATGTTGTGGCTGGATGAAGACACACTGGGTGACTAATTCCAACGTCAGACGGATTTTTGGAGCGTCAACTATAGCCAACATGATCCAGAGCTAAAGGATAATACAAGACTTTGGAAAGAAACGGCGAACAACTTGTGACGCGTTTAAAACTACACGAATTTGGTGTGTTTGGTGTGTTTTCGTGGAGATGTGAGTGTTTTTTTGAAGATACTAGTGTTCACGAGACAGTTTTTCGCAACAACGGAAGAGGTATTTTGTTTTTTTGTTTTTTGTTAGCCTAAAGCTGCATTGTTACGACATTCCCGCGCTTTGTCACCGAAATGTCGCCGCTCACGCCGCTTTGCTAGGCGGTCCAGGGGGAAGGATAGAGCCCCTCCATGGTGTTCACCGGGCAGACAAACCTCGGCTCTTCTTCGCTTCAGTGAAAACCGGACACACCTTTTTAATGTCAGTCAAGGTAAGTTTTGCGACTCATCTGTAGCTACGTTGGCTTTAAGGTTGTTGTTTTTTTTGGACGTGTTGGCTGGTTTTAGCTAGTCCAAAGGCTTTGACAGTATTGCGTTCAGGAGCTTCTCAGAAAATACGACACATGTTAACTGTTGTTCTTCAAACCTGTGGCCCCTCAACCACAAGTCATTTTTTTAAGGCTTTCTATATTTAGATATTTAACAAAGTGAGCCATTATTAACACTCAAGTTTTAATTAATTGCTTTTTTTTTTTTTTTTAAATGAATTTAATTTTTGTTACATTAAAGATACAGGTATTCATTTGAATTAGGTAGCTACCATATTCTGTGTAGTCGTTACGTACCCCACGTTAAAAATGTATTATGGCTATTGTGAATCATCTCCTTATAGTTGTGTCATGTGGTATAAATCTCAAAGTTATAGATATTTGCTTTCGTCCAAATAAAAGGCTTTGATTTTTTTTTTTTATGTTTCAATGTTCAGTTTTGGCTGAGTGGAAGCATCAGACACACCATGATCTCATTGGACTATAGTCCCCTCCTCTCCTCATTTTTTTCTGTTGAAATCTTGTCTATAACAACCATTTTTTGCCAGAAAACGCAACAAATATTGAGGAAAAAAGCATGTTGCATAATGACTTAGAGAAAAAACATTGTTAAATGTCTGGTAGTTATATAGTTGTATTATACTGCACCTTAAACTGTACTTATTTCCTTTTATCTGCCCCTGTACTGCAAAATAATCTCAGTTAATGTCAAACGTCATTGGAGTTGGAAGCTGACAGATTTTCAGTTACAGAGGACACGACTTTATAACCAAATAATCAAATGACATCAAAACTAAAGAAATTGCCTACAAATTAGAGCTTTGCAATGTTCCAATACAGTATGATTACCATAATTACAGTAAATATGATTACAGCTTTATCATGTGACCTTTGACTCAAAGTACATCAAAAGCTGGAGGAGTCAGATCTAAATCATCACTTTTCCCTGTTGATGTTGACTTTATCAAATGTCTGTGTTCTTGACCTTTAGTTAAAGCCGGAGGTTAGCCTTAGAGTGTGGCTTTAGTGTGAATAGATGCCATATTTCCACTGAAGCTTTCCTTTAATGTCACAGGGAATGGAGTCCAATGGAGCGGCTAAAACTCACGTGACGTC
The DNA here is from genome assembly GCA_036850595.1 of Rhyacichthys aspro. Classification (NCBI taxonomy): domain Eukaryota; kingdom Metazoa; phylum Chordata; class Actinopteri; order Gobiiformes; family Rhyacichthyidae; genus Rhyacichthys; species Rhyacichthys aspro. The sequence continues at coordinate 9,431,312 of CM072155.1, forward strand.
CATGTTTGTATCGTCTGTTCAAGCCCGGATTGCATGGCGTGTGATGCACCGAGTGTCACTGAGTCTTCTGTGAGGCCGTGATCTTTGGCAGCATCAGGCAGGTGCTCAATGTATTCAGAGCTGACGTTAAAAGAGCAAACTCTGCGGGAAGCAAAGAGAGGCCCTAATGAATTTTAGTATCCAGTTCAGGGTCAAAGTGTATTTTCCTCCATCGGTACACAAATAGCTGTCTGGTCTGGCTTGTGTAAGAGTGCCATTGTGCCTCGCCATAGGAGGGGAGAGAGGGCATTTAGATCTTTTGTAGCAGTGGCTCACAATGACCTGAAAGTAACAGGGGGTGGCACCAATACAAGCAGTGTGTAAAAACGACACAGCGTCATAAACTGCTGAAGCAATTTGGGCACAGAGATGAAGAGAGGTGAAGATAAGAGGTGCAGATCAAGGGACGAGTGAAGAGGAAGGAGGAAGCAGTGAAAATGACAAAGGGATGGAGAGAAAGAGGGGGCTCAAGTAAATGCTGGTGTTATTCAGTTAGCTAAAACGATCGGTTTGTGCCTGACAACAGCGAGGCGAGGGCAGCCACATACTGCGCCTTGAGAGGCTCCCGTGAAGGCCAGTGGACGTAGAGACGGGGAGAGGAGAGAGGAAGAGTGGTGGCCGTCAATAGTCCAGCCAGAGAAAAAAAGAAAGGAATGACAGCAGCTTAAACAGACATAGAAGACATAAAATATGGCTTTAGCTACAGCATTTAATAGGCTTCAGTCAAACCAACCTCTGTCTTTTATGAGTCACTGTAAAGACCACGAGCAGAGTGCTATCAGCTCATGTTCACTTACGCCATCACTGTGTGACTGTGTCCAACTGTTTGTTTGGTGACCAAAGGAGTGTTTGTGCATGTGTCAGTGAATGTCCTGGTAGATTAAAGAGATAGAAACAAGATCTCAAAACACTGACAGAACGCACTGGAAAAAATCTCACACAGACAGATTTTACATTAGGACAGCACAGTATCAAGAAGATGCAGTATGTTTGTTAAAAGCTGTGTCGGCGTAATGAAAGTATTTAGGTTGTTGTACAAAAAAAAACCCTTGGCGTTTGATTTAAAGCTCTGATTGACCGGTTATTTTGACAAACACAGCAAGAATTGGCACATTCAATACCACAGAATTACAGTTAGAAAACAATCTTTGGATATGGATATTGCGCATGTTGTGTTGCAATGTTCAAAAACTGCGAGACACATTTTATATGAATAATAACCTCTAATAAAATTGATGGGTAATAGATAAATTATAAGATACATTTAACTGCCAAGGGCTGTTGTTTTGCATATCCTTATAGCAGAAAAGGACCTCAAGCGGCGCTGTTACTGCCTCTAGAACATATAGAGGATGGTCCATGTTGTTCAGAATAGCATCCCTCTTGTGATCTCAATGAATGGGCAATTAAGTTCAGCATTCACCACCACCAACACATGCTCAAAAGGTTTTTTCTTCAGTGGTAAAACAGTCCTTTTTATCAGCTGTCCCTGAAAGCAGTAAGATACATTCTATTACAAAACATTTCTTTTTGCTTATCTGTATTTGTCTGTATTTAATTTCAGGCATGAACCTTCACATGTTTTTTGAAAATACCCTGTCTATTGGACCCATTGGATACATTTTTGGTGCCCATCCAATGTCAAGTTTTTTCTACTTGTGACATTTACTTGCAGTCCGACTACAATGATGTGCTGCAGAACTATTAAAAAAAAAACAACTTTACTTTGAGCTTAAAATCCTCATTGCAAAAGCCACTGCTTATGAGTCATATTCATTTATATCTGCAATTTTGTTCCAAGGACTTGGAGTTTTTGTCAGACAGGGCAACGAATAAAACACCAAAACCATTCAATCAGACAGACACAGGAACAATTCATGACAATTATGATAAACAAACCCAGATATTATCATAAAACTGTGTCATTGAGAATATATCAGCTTCAGTGCACGTTTAGCTCGCTGCTGATGTGTGTGTGACTTTTTACAAAGCACAGCAAAAGTTTGTCCGTGATATTTTATAATATAGTCAAAACTCCAGCCAATTAGAATGATGTAATTTGATGTGGCCAAACTTTGTGATCGGCAAAATGTAATTAAACATAACACCTTGACAAGATGGCATCTCTAAATTGTTTTAATTCTAGTCAAGTATAAATTAAATCTCTACATATATTCACGCATATCAGCCTCTCTATATTTGCTCATTAATTCTACACCTGAAGGCACAGTGTATGGGCGCCATCTGTGTTTTCCATCACTTTACTTTATGATGTCCTTACATTATCCCGACCAAACCAGGTGAGAACACTCAGCTCAGGTGCAAGAGTGGCTACACACACGGTGCAGCTAATCTGTGTTGACAAGCAGCAGTCGTGCCACCACACAACATCCCAATTATAGCTGATTGTATGCAGCGCAGCGCGAGAAGGTGTGGATTTACACGAGCACAGTGGGGTTGCGTTTGATCGGCACGTTTGTCGCGTCAGGGATTACTGTGCTTCTCTTTGAACAGGTCTGACAGGTGACAGTAAGGCTTCAACTATACTTCACTTTGTAAATAATGAGTGCAAGGTTAGGGCGTGAAGGACTGAGATCGTAAAATGGAATAAGATATTAGTACAGTAGGTGCTGCTTTAGCACGACTGACAGGATTGATATATCTGGAAAATTTAAAGGTAGAATGGATTTGACCAACAGGTGTTCAGCCTAAACCTAACAAAGTTTTCTATTCATACAAGTTCAACCACTGAACCATTTAAACACTGAATGTGAAATGTTTTGTATCAACAAGCTTCATTACATTGTCATTTTTCTCATCATAACAAAAAAACAAACAAACCCAAAAACCACTCAACTCGCCAGCTGTTTTTGGCTTCAGAGACATGTATTCAGGGACACATATTTGGGTTGGATGGCAAGAAGACAAAACTATTCCTCTGCTGAATATCAGACATAGGTAGAAAACCAAAATTGACAAAACTGCAGTGAAATTAGCTGCAAGCATATATTTTTTGCTCTCCTGGAAAGCATTCAAAAAGATGAGCCAAGAGCTATGTCTCATTAATGCATACATGCAAAACAGGCACAGAACATTACCGCAGATCTTTGCGATACAGATTTTGCTCATGTTGCTAATGCTAAACACAGTATAATACTCACAGTTAAAAAGGGAGAAATGTTTTGCTTTCAATATAATTTTACCTCATTCTTCTCTGTAAAGTGGCCCTCTGCACACAGTCATCCCAAACCAGTCCTCACTGGTGATATTTTCAGTAAGTATCTCTTCAAAGCAGCATGCTATCCTCCTCTCACAGGTGTTTGGTGGAATTTGGACCAGGACAACCCCAGAAGGGCCTCACTATGTTGTGTTGTCCCAGAAACATCCAGCCTCACACCTGCTCTCCACATTAATGATCAGCCACAGACACGGGCACCTTCTCCGAACACATAAACCAGTTTCAGAGCAACGACCTGCAACCTGACAGCACACAGCCAATGCAACTATTTACCACACAGTAAAAATTCAACTACAGCGTCACCGCTTGAAGTAGTGTTTCTACAGCACACTTGTGTTCATCGTGAGGAGTCCACACATCTGTTCCCTCTTACACACCTGTTTTGTCACCTGTCAGGGCGAACGGCGGTACGGGAAGGCCATCTCAGACTCACTCGAGCGTCACTAAGTCATTTTGACGGACACCATGTCGCGCCATTCACTCTGCTCGCTGCTCAGCCATGTGAACACACACGGCACCTCCTCAGTGGCCATTCTCGACCTTTCCACATCACACTTCGCCAGCAGGAGGATGATTGCATGATTAATGGATCATTTGGTGCTTGTGAGTAATTCATTGAATAATATAATAGAAGAATCATTTAGCTTTCTTTGGGAAGATGGGTGTTATCAAGTAAATTATGGCAATTATTGAGTACAGAAAGACGACTTGGTGACCTACAGAATGAATGACAGTATAAATTGTGGCAGATTACACAAATTTGTATCAGGTAATGTGCATAATAAAATGTAGGTTATGGTTATTTTCTAAAAACAATGTTATATAGTGTCTTATTTGGCCATTTAAAGAAATTTAGAAAACAGGACACTTTTTTGATTTAATAAAAGACAAAGCCATTAACATTCTACTGTCTTCTCATACAGTGTGAACCAACTTTGTTTTTGTTCCTTTGATCTTCCAATGAACATAAAAAACAAAACAACAAAAAAAAACATTTCTTGGTTTATCTACTGTGATCTGCATTAAACATTTAGTCCTTGCTTAGTGTTGTACCGGAGAATGCAATCGTTTTTTAAGATAGATATCCTCACTGTTGCCGTAGTAATGGAGCAGAAAAGAGGCACAAGGGATGCAGGCATAAAAATTTAATGACAAAATCTGACTCCAAAACTTCATGCTGAAATGAGTCTATAGCCATCTTCACATCAAAAAATTCTACCCACTGGATTTTCTGCCTCCATTGCACTACAGTGTAAGAAGCAGATACTAGTTGATTACATTTCCAAAACAGAATGAGTTCTATTGATGTGGATTTTTACTAGCATGAATTATTAGCCTGGCCAGCTGTACCTATTTACTTTTGGAAGGGAAATAGGTCTTGGTCTCTTCCCATCTAATCAATGTCCGTTTGGTAGAAATGAGTTTTAACAATTTATCTAAAATCGGGACGTGTCTCTGATTGGCTCTGATCCATTTAATTGCATCAAGGTGAAAATTTATCTGCGTCCAACTAACATAAAAACAATTGCAGGCAGCCGCAATGGAACCGTGGTTTTAGAACGAAATGTGACTTTACAAAGTGTAGCAAGAAGTTAATTACTTTTTGTAAAGGAATGTAATAGAGTTAAACCTCATTTTCTATACAAACAAATGAATAACTTCATCTTGTTTTTTGTCACCTAGTGGCCTGCAGAATTGTAACAGGAGAAATTTTGTCAAACGCTCTTGGATATACCCACATATGTGTGGTCAGCCTGATATTTTTGCATTCAGCGAGATCTCGACTTGAGCATTTCTGTAAACTCGCAGACCCTTTTTTCACTTCCCCCATTACATTTAGGCTTATGATTATGTATTCCAGTTATTTATAAATATGCATTGTATAACTCTAGTTTTCAGCAGTGGTTACAAAAGAAGACAACATGATTGCATCTTCTTTATCAGCACATTGTCAACTACATCATCATCTGAGTCACTTTCATCATCATCATCATCATCAGCAAAAGCCGATGTGCCATTATCCTCATCATCGTCATCTCCCTAATCATCATTAGTATCATTACGGACATAAATCTAATCACAAACATCTTGTTGCTTATCAGCTTTAGACTCACTAGATACAGCCCAGAGGAAAGTCTTGGCAATGGAGCATCATAAATCTCTTGTGTGAACAAATCAGGTGGCTTTCTGAAGAATGGGCTGTCAATAACAAGACAATAAAACATCATACATGTCATGTGGACGTTTGTCTGCCACCGGCTTCTCCTTCCTATCAAGTCTGCACATAGTGGCCACTTTATTTCTATCACAGAGGCAAGGGGCGCACAAAACTCAGAGCACTGCGGGGTGGTAAATGTCAGCACTTATTCTGCCTATTTGTTCATAGATTGGATTGATCCAGCCATAGTGTATGTGTGTGTCACAGCTGCTGCAAAGTGTCTAAAGATTGCACATACAAATCCCCTCCAATCACAGTGTTTGGACACTCGGTGTTCCAACATGTACAATAGAGCAAAAATTGTCATTTTTGAAGTCCTAATGCACAAAATATTATTGCATTGTGTGTTATTTGAGGACTCACAGTATCACACAAACAAATCTATCTTCCCATTTTTCGAGAGATAAAATGATGATGACATTATGCTTGTCTGGGCAATGTCTGGACATATTGCTTCTGTGATTGGCGTGTTACAGTACACGAGGCACATGAGCTGTGACATCAGCTGGAGATGGTTTTGATGGAGTTTGGAAAGGCAGACGCCAGCGGGGTTGGCACTACGTGTGTGTGCTGACATTTTGAGGCCAACTGAAAGAATGATTGGGACGAAGCATTAGATAAGTGACAACAGCAACACAGGAGCTCCCGAATCATTAGAAACAGGCTATGTGATAATATGTCCTCAGAGAGCCGCTCTGGTGAACGCTAATAATAAGTTACGCTTGAGTGGAAACTGAAAACCAACCATCATTATCAGCGTTCTCAAATGTAGAGCTAAGTGGTTCAAAATGGTGGTGAGGTTTCATCAAAAAGTTGTTGCACCTTGGCGTTGATGCATATCTGCTTGGTTCCTTGCATAATAGTACTTGTATGCAGCAGGGTAAGAATGAGCGAATGTGACATGACACACAATGCATTCCCTCCTTTTTGCATTCATCACATACATCCTAAAATCTGCATGTAAGGCTGCGGCCCATAGCTGGGGCTGACAGACATATAGAGCCATTGCAGTTGTTGATGGTTATGACGCTGCCTTGCCTTTTGAGCACCTCTCTGCCGTCCTGATTCATTACCCCTAGCCACTCGTAAAGATCACAACCGGAAGTGCGCACAAACAAGAATGTAGACACGCACCATTTACTCAGAGCAAATACAGAATTGCATTAATATATATTCACACGCACCTGGAGGAAGAGTCTCATAGTCGGTCGGTGCAAGATGTGCTGACACACTGAAGCCACTCCGTCCTCTTTCCCCTAAGGGTTCTGGTAATTAGATTCCTACAGGCCAAGTCTCTCAATTTCACTGCGTTTAATTGGAAACACATACACACACGGGAGATTCCACAGGTCCACGCTTGTTGATCACAAGCTAGTGCTGCGCTACTCGAATAATTAATTTCTACGCTTGCCCCCCTCACACGCCTCATTTACCAATCAATCCCTTCTTTGTTTTATGAATTCTATTAAGTCGGCCATTGTTCTGCCACAGTGCGATGGAAGGAAAGATGAAAGTGGACTGTATAATAAGCGGTCATGGATGGGAGGCGAGAAGGCTGAATATGTCTGCATGTGAGCTAACGCAGCCTGAAGGTAAGAGGACAGACATGTGGAGGAAAGGAAAGTAAAGCACATGAAAATCCTCACGCTGTTCAACAGTTTCTCTGAAGATCGAGACGCTGATTGACACTGACATCCCAGCCCTGGGCGTCCTCCAGGGTTAAAAGCTCTACTCCACCTGTATACTAAACGCCATTTTGTTAAAATTAGTTGATCAGTCATGTGAGGTCAATGCTTGGAGTGTGACGGAGAAAACCACTGAATGAACCTTAAGGTCATGGCTGCAATGCACCCATAGTCCTTTTGTTAGAATCATATTTTAAAGTCAGTAGCTAAAAACATTTATATTCGTCCTTGGAGCCCTTTTACCGGAGAATAGTAACAGTGCAATGGAATTTCTGTCATATGATTGGACACCACAGCAGAATGTAAGAAATTTGTGGATCAATAGAATGAGATGTCTATTGACCTGACTCTTGTATAGTTTGGTACACAGAACTATTCAGGAGGGCTTCATTCAAAGCATTTGCAAAGAGCTTTTATCCAATCAGAGCAGTGCTACGTTGTTAACATTAGTAACGGTAAAATAGTGAACTCACAATTATTACAAGCATCCAGCTGCTGTGCAAGGTAACCAAATGGGACCTTTTGCCGGCAGAAGACATTACAGTAGAGCTTGATTTTTACAGATTTAGCTGTTGTTACAGTCTATATACTGTAAGTGCAGCTGAACTTAAGGCATTAGTGGAAAACAGTATAGAGCGAGGAAAGAGCAACCCAAGAGCAAAGACCCCAATCGCAGTTTAAGTGAGTAGACCATCTTTAATCAAGTAATTGAAATAATTTAGGTAGAATTGGGCAATGGACATTTCAGTATTCTTTGCAAGTATTAAGTATTGACTATTCTCTTATTGCAGAGGCTTGTTTAATAAGTTACAAATTGACCTTCGAAAATAGAAGACAGGACATTAACATTGAATCACCAAACAATTTAACGCGAGGTGTAAATGAGACCAAGCAATTCTGTTTTGTTCCTTTTCCATTCAGCCTCATAAAGCATGAGAATTGGGACCAAGGTGATTAATTGGCAAAAACGTAGGTCAAAGACACCTGGCATGACCCTATTAGTAAGTGTGATCTAGTAAATATTGGATTGATGCGGAGGGAGGCTCTCTGAGGTCATTGAGATTGGACTATTACATAACATGTGGTACCTTGAGGAAATGAGGGACAGAGGGAAACAAACAAGCGTTGACACCTTGGTTGGCAGTGGCATCTGTCCTGTGCGCTCCGCTGGGACTACGACCAGAGAGCATCTGTCAGTCGCACACACAAACAGACTGAAAAGAGACAAAGGGACGGAGCCATAGATAGACAGATGACCCAGCTACTATTGCAGAGCCCCAAATAATGGTGACGGGGCCGTGTGATGCTTCTAAACTAATCTTATTATTAATAAATGGAGCAAGCAATTAAAGGAGTTGAATGCATTGTGGATGTGCAGATTGAACTAGACCACACTGATGACACTCCGATCCCTGGAGAGCCAGCTGCCATCCTAGGGGCCTCTCACTGCTGCACCCATGGGTCCTTACATCCGAGGACAGACAGTTTTAAGGTATCTATATGTAAAGGTGCCATGTGTAAAGCTTGCATGTTGTTAATCCCCAATGAAATGCCATTTACCCAACACTCTGGGTAGAAGAGAATAAATTATGCGATGGCTGACTTCAAACAAAAACAGTTTGAGAGGGGTTGCTTGTACATCGACTGTCTCGGGTACATCTGCTTTTGCGTTTGTTAAAGAGGGGTTAATATGTTTTGACATGGGTCCTAACTCTCAAGATAAAGGTCACAGAGGATTTTAGTGAGTTGTCACGTCAAGCTCAATAAAGTCTGTGACTCAAAGCCAAAAGTCCTATTTCTTATTCTTTCGGCAGTTTCTTCCAGACAGTGAGTGTGTATGTGTGTGTTCTTGTATCGGGAGACCTCAGGAGTAATGAGATGGAGCCAAAAAGCATTAGTATTTTTAGCCCTGTTAGCTTCACAGAACACAGGATGTTTTGTGAATGGTAAGTCGTCTCCGGTTCGGTCTTTTTAGTCTGCGCTGCTTGTTAGGGAGAGTGGCATAAGAGGCGACAAGAGGGAGGAGGAGTGATGAGGAGCGAGGAAAAGAGTCGAGAATGGTGGGAATAGGTAGACAGACTTTGCCCATTTCTAAAAAGTGGATTATGGCTATTTATGTTTGTTATATAACGATATCTTTTCCAAATTTGGTGCTTGACTGAAATGCTTTTATAAAGGCTTGTTTTTATAAATTAAGAGGCTTGATATGGTGACAAAAATACAACCAACGGAAAATGCTTCTGGATGATAGGAGATAGAAGATAGACATCCACAACTTCAGTAGTCGAAAAGACAGATTATGTTCATAATAAACGTATACACAAGACATACATAGACAACAGTACATACAAAGAAGGAAGTCAGATGTAGCACCAAGTGACCACCATTGTTTGGGCACATTTGTTTATCCCCAGCTCAGTGGTGTAAAATTAAAATGAAATTATAATATTGTTGTCATAAAAACAATGGATTTCTTAATAGTAAATGTCATCTCTTAAGTTGGCAAACAACTTATGTGAAAATGAAAGATTGAAACAAAAAGAAACTAGAAAATAATTTGCAGCTCCCCACTGACTTGTAATCAAAAATTGAGGACCCAGCGGTCTCCCAGAAGGGGCCTGATAGGCTTTCTGTGGCCCATTATGGTCTTTGTTAGTCTCTAGTTCTGAAAAACAAAAGGGGTTATGTGTAAGAAGTAGAGAACTAAGAGGAGCTTAAGATAAATACACCATAACTAATGGTTGTCAATAATGTTAATTTCATCTGTCTGTTGCGTTCTCACACAAACACAAACCTAGCGGGATGCAAAACCCTTTCAGGGTGAGAGTGGCAAAGGGATGACGAGGGAGACAATAAAATATGGGAACGACGGTGAGACCGAGAAAGAGAGAAACATCAGAAATGACAGCTGAATTGAAAGGTTGAGATGCAGATGAGAACGAAACGAGAGATCTATTGAAATGAGGAGAGACCTTTGAAGATCAGCAGGTGAATCATTCCTTTGATAACGCTGTCGGCTTTCATTGCGCCATTCAGCCATGTTGTTTGTGTGTGTGTTTGTGTGTGTGCGTGTGTGTGTGGCTACCCTCTCTGACTCCTTCAACCTCTGTGTAAACTCTGATACCCTTATACCCATGTGCTCAAGGCTAAATTACGTATTTGGTGTGAATACTTCGAAATATTTGACATTCAGCCAGACAAAGCTCTAAAACAGAAAAACAATATGAAACCCTGGTGTGGCATTATATAAATCCATCGTACAGCGTGGCATTTCTCTGCATGCAACCACGACGCTATATGTCAAAGAGTAGTGTGACATATAGGAGACTAATGTGTGCCTTTGGTAATCTTTAAAGGGTATTTAAGCCCTGGTCTATGTGGATGGTTTGACACATGCTCAATGGACTCTATGAAAGTTGTGTATAGTTTGAAAATGTCCTTGACACCTACGAGATTCTGTTGTCCTGTGGCATATAGGCTTACTTGTTGAGTGATTTTAAAAATGCACCTTCAGCATATGTCAAGTCACGATCAGAAAGAGCAAAAACGCCTTAAAGCGGCATTATGGAACTGCTGAGCCTTAAAATATGGACACTACACAATCTCTATAGAGTATTTTAGCCTAATTTAGTTGCTGCAGTACATACTATATGCCCCTTATCAACACTTTTCAAACTTTAGATTTTATCCGACCATTTGTGTGCCTCTTGTTCCACAAAACAGGTGATTGACGGCAATTTTGTGGATTGTCATTGGCTATTGGTTTGATTTAGTCGATTGGAATTGAAGATGATTGGCTTTGAGAGGCTCCGGTGTGCTTTTGTTCTAGCTTGAGTGTGCATCGTCTGTTCTCGGAGCTTCCACGGGCTCTTTGACAAATAGGATGCATGATGAATTTGGTCTACACAGAGATATTTCAATGTTATGTAAAATTAAACTGCATACATTTAGTGTGACATTTATGTAAGGTCATTGCTCAACAGTTTCAGTGCCAAGTCTGGGGTAATTGAATTTTGGATGCTGTTTTGCCCAAAGCCATCCATGGATTACTTACTGGGCCGGGCACAACACCCGCCCACATGACCCAGACTTTCATGGGCCTTGAAACAGTGTGATTAATAATGAAAATGTATGCTCATGATAATGTGGCGTGGGATTGTTGCCATTGCTCTATCATTCTTTTAGGCATCTTCTTGTTCTCATTATTGATATTTCTATTGATCCGGCCTCGACTGCTCCTCTCATTTCTGGACGGTGCTTCAGTAGCCTTCACTTATGTTTACTGTTGACATTTGCTTTGCAGAATTCTTGCCGAGGAGGTTAATTTGTTGAACACTTGTTTGACAACCAACCCCTTCTGAAGCTGCATTTATAGGCTTCGTTTCAAGAGCTACTCACTCAAGTCGCCGATAATGAGTTTAACCCCTCTGACCAAGCGATATCTATGCACATGCAGGTCCAGGGCCTAATCTGGTTTCGATCAACTAATAGCATTAATTATAAATGTTTCAGATGCAAGACGTTTCCCCTGGCTGACGGATTAGACGGGGTGTAATTGCCACGACACTTATTGATCAGAATGAGCTGATGAATTACACAGATTTAAAAATGGTGTCTGAATGGAAGTGCAGAGCTTTTATTTAACATCAGCCACATTTGACATGTAGCTAGCTGCCAAACAACCACCGCCGAATCTAGACCGTATTCTCTCGCTAAAATAATATACAACAGTAAAATTTAAAAATGCCATTTAAAAGTTAAACTGATAAAAAATACAATGCTGTCAGCTAACTTTCACGGTTCACTACTGTCCACAGCCATTGGCCATTTATTTTTACATTAAAAATCAGGTCTATGCAGCATGGATATGGCATTACATAATTTTCACACTGCTAGTTTTAAATACAGCCAGACGTATAACTGTCAAAATGGTGGGCTTAGTATTGTGTCATTTTGAAACAGGCATCAGACCACCCATCGGCCCTTGATCCCTACTCATCTTTATAACACATTATCTCATCTGTTTTCTAAGCTGTTTATCGCTGTATTTGAGTGTCTCTGTGAGCGTGTGCCCCGAGTCTCGACTTTATTCTCTGACGCTGAAGTACGGCTAATCAGTCGACTGCTTCCCAAAGGACGGCCTTAATGCGTTTAAGCAGTCCTGAGGGAGCCGCTGCCTGACAGTGTAGAACGGCCTCGCTGCCCGCTGTCACAGTATCAACGCCTTTCTTCCCACTCCCCGCTCTCACTTGTTCCCCTTGCCTACAGCTGGACGCTTTTTTTTTCCACATTTCTTTAAACTTTGCTTTCTAGTTCAGCCTCTCTCCTCTCTGTTCTTGTCATTCAGCCGTTCTCTCTCAGTTTCCTGCACAGTTTAAAGACAAGCACAGTTTAAAGTCGTCTCTGTAGGAAAATCAAATCATATGATTTTAGTGGGGAAGACAAGGAACGCAACGGGAATACATCCCACCACACAAAATACAAACACCAGCACAAATGCCACTGTACTGATTTACTATGGTACCTTTATTCATTTACTTGCTTTCATTAAACAAATCAAAAGGGTCATTTTAAATCCTGCTTTGATGAATTTCTCACCATCGTCGATTGAATTTCTCTCCATTTCTCACTTTGATTGTTTCCTTCTCATTGCTTGTTTGTCATGAGTATGGGCAGGATCATTACCACTCGACTTTTATGCCTCATGACGGTCTGCCCCACTGTCTCTTGCGCAGTTCTATTGTTTGGTCAATTGGCCGGCGATGAGCTGGAATAATTGAACAGGTCAAAAATGTTCAGCTTGTCGACACTGCAGTAATGTTCTCACAGACTCGCTTTTTGAGTTCCGGTACTTTAGCTGCATGTCTGCTGTATGGCTTGACGTGACAAAGGATGATTCATCTAAATGAGCTCAGGTCTGAGACGGCAGCACTTACATCCAGGCTTTTTGTGTTGTCAAAGTGACATCTCTTGAGAAGTTAGACATGAGAGGTAGAAGTTACATAACGCACAACGACATGGGATTGGGAACATTAATATTTTAGATTTAGTTGTTACCTGTTGCTTCTTAATATTTTCTACCTGACTGTTTGAGCATTTAAATAAAAGTACAGATGCCCACTTGTAATTTTTGCCATAAATGATTTGTTTCAAGGTTAGTATGGTACAATTAAAAGACAGAAAAGACTCTCTGTCGTCCTTTCAACAAACTGCAGTGTTTTGCTCCACCATTTGGAAAGAGGACCACACTGATGGAAACAAAAGTTCTGTGTTGGAACACTTCATACACCTTTTGGCAATAGAAACTAACCTTACCTTTACTGACTTGACCCATACCAAAAACTGGTCCAGTAATGTCCAAAATTCTCCAGAAATACACAGCTTTCTTTCTTTTTTTTTATTTACTGGTGCTTCACAAACAACTGTACACATAAGTTTCTTCTACTTTATGCCTTTGTTTTGATTTGATTTGTTTGACGAAATGAGGAAAGGGCAACTATAGAGCAAATGACCTGAGCCATTTTCAACCCAGGACTATATTTAAAGAATATGGTGCAGGTGAGACAGTTGATACAACAGAGCGAAGTAGCTTCATAATTTATTTAATTATGACTGTAAAAACAATTACATTCATATTCCCTGTACCTCACTGAAACCCTACAGCAGAAGAGCAGATGGCTTTTATATTAGAGGAAGATAATAGAAAACTGTAGGGAGGTTGTTGAGCATGTGCAGTTGTGTATGTGTACTGAAATAAACTGTCTATGGTGCCTATGGAGTAACAAAATGTGCTCATTGTAAGTCAGAGATCCATTTGATTTACATACATATCATGATTCTGATTTAGATAAACTTCTTAATGTAGAAAAGTGGGATTAAAACAATATAGATATGAAGTCCTAGTTGACAACTTGAGATGAAATGTTGGAAGTGGTTCAGGAGCCCAGTTTCTTGGGCTAAATATTGATCTTCAAGTCATTTGCAATAACATTTTTACTTGAATGTGTAAAAGTTCTGAGTATAACTGCAGGTCTGTACTGAACTTTTAAATCTGTGTGTTGAACATGTAGAAAGCAGCTGTGTAAATCTTTTTATTATACCTAACTGGTTTTGAGCAATACATTAGTGTTAGTGAGTGTGGAAGTGCTTTGGTGTTTGAGTGTACCCACTAACATGCATTCCTGTGATAGATTTAAAGGTCCAGTGGCATTTAATTTGTTTGTCATAATCATAACATGATTACTATACGCTACCTAGGCAAAACATTTTATATATATATATTTTTTATATTTGAAGAATCTCCAACAAACGTTTTTGACTTTTATAGACCGTTATCCACCTATGCCCTACACAAGCCTGTTTTTAAAAGAGCATTCATTAAATTTACTACTAAATTTGTGAAGAATTTAAGAGCTAGCTTAACCCTGTAATAGAATACAATGTACATAATATACCTTCACGTCTTTTATTTTTGAAGCTGCCTCAATAGTCACCGCTGGAGACTGACAAACCTTGCAAACATGACTTCCCCATCCTTTACCTTCCTCTCTACCTCTGACAGTGTACACTGCAGAGTATTCTCTCTATCCACAGTTTATGCTCCGCTGCCTTTGATCCTTGTCTCCCGTGAGTCTGCAGGATCCCTCATCTTACCCCCGTGCAGAGCTTTCTTTTCCACTCACCCCGGCCTGCCTCCACCTCACTTCGACCTTCAGTCTCTGCCTGGAAGGCTACACTTACCTCTGTGTGAGGCTCAAAGAGAAAAAAGGGCTATGGTGTGGATTTACTAGGATTAGCATTTTAGCTGATTTATCTGCTTACAATAATTAGCTGGGTAATGTAACTTCAATGTGCCTGGGAGAGGTGGGGATGTTTTGTTCAGTATTATCAAAGCTGCATGAACTGATCCCTGACAACAGGCTAATTATATTCACACACGAACCCGCTTTGGCAGCATGCTACGGCAGTGAAATACAAGCACATATTCAGAAGAAGAGACAAAAACAACCATGTGACACAGTACAGTAGTGATTTTACAAAGAGAAAGAGAAACCGGGAGGCGGCATGTAAATAGTTGTGTGTATGTTTATAGATGTGCTGAAATTTAAAACCTCAAAAGAGAAATTATTTCAGTTTTTTGAATGAACTAGAGCCATGTGGGACTAGCTATTTGTAATTCCAAGGCAAACAAGTAAATAAAATACAACTAATGTAGCATTCAGGTAACACAACTAAGTTAGATTTACTTGAAAATGTTGTTGAAATTGTTTCTGTATTCATTTTCCCATTACAAGAAAAGTCATTGTAATGGGAAAGACAAGTTAATGAAGCATTTAAAAAACACTAAATTAAACATATCCAGCACCAGTGCAGAACTAGGACATGGTTTAGCTTGGTATGAAGGTAGTATATTTGGAGTGATACATCAAAGACATGCAACAATAATCCAAAAAACATTCCTGTCATCCATTTCAAATTTAGCCAAGTCTCCCAATAACGTCCTTTACATACATGGACTATGAGTGTTTAAATTAGACTAGTCTATATAAATACTTCTCGTGAGTTGTTCTGGTGAATTTCATGTTCGAAGAGAAATGCTCCACTTGATCCTTCAGCTGGTAATTAGATTGTCAGTATGAAAAAAATCACATCAAAACCTTTTACTTCAGCAACATAAACATTGCAAGTGAATCTTTTTCTGTGACAGATAAAAAGGGAAGAAGTAGTCTCCTCAAATACACACTGGCTACCTTAGTTTTCTCATGGCACAAGCTGAGGCCAAACTGCATTAGAGTTTTAACAGGTTACTCACCTGTGTTGGACACTGGCATTCTAGAAAAAAGTAGCAGTTTAACATTTAGCAGTAATGAGTAATATAACTTACTACTATTTCCAAAGCAATAATAATATGACAGTTACTGCTTCAGGTAATGGGTTATTTTATTGAGGACATGTTCAGCTGATTACCCGTGAACAGAAGCTGCCTGGGTAAATTAAGATGGAGCACCACTTGTCCCAAAGTGTGTGTCCACCCCCCAAACTTTACAGTTTAATGGCTTCCCCACAGCTAAAACTCATTGTGCACTGAACCTGAAGAGGTAATAACCACACCTCCACTCAGCGGATACAGGCTCCAGTCCTTGGTCACATTAACTGTTGTTTTGTGTTTATATATATATATATATATATTTATATATCGTATGCTTGCCTTAAACATTACAGTATTGTTTTAATGTAGAATTTGCACAGCCACTTGGTGCATTTGGTGATGTTAACATTATTACATTAATTGTTTGTGTGTATGGAAGGCTACATCATGATACAGTAACAAATATTTTCAATCTAGTGGAGACTTTATAGTGGACGGCTCTCTTTGATGGGTAAGTATCTACTTTAATTTACCCAACCCTGCCTTTTGCTCAATATTTATGAGCCTGTTTTGGTCTTGAGCCCCAGACAGTGCACATGCTGGGACCTTCAGATACTCTTTTTCTTTTGCTCTGGTGTTTGACACTTCACGGCCATTTTCACTTCCCTTTCCCCCACTCCACGCTTTTCTCTCAGCAGCGTTACCTCCCAGAATGCAAAGAGATGTTCCAGTATAAACTCATTTTAATGTCTTTTCCTCCACTCGAACCCCTGTACCCGCTTCCCCTTCATCCATCTTGCACTTTGTCCCTCCTTTATATTCGTGATCCACTGTGCTCTTTAACGCCAGGTTTCTCTACCCTTTCTTTGACATGTGACTCTGCACTCGAGGAGCATCACCATCCTTTATCTTTGCGAGTGGCCTTTTCATTGAGCGCTACCTGAAACTGGATGCGTGTTCTTGCGTGTGTGTGTCTTGGCTGAGGCACAAATGCTCCAAGAGCCATATTCAAATCTCATTTCACAGCACTGAGGGTGAAAAGACCTGACACAGCAGAAGTGCGAAGGATGGGGACGACAGCGCTGAGAGTGGAGGAGGACACAACGTAGGAGAGGATAATGGCTGTTGGCATTAAGCTACCTACAGTGAGAATATTAAGCGCAGTCCTAAAAAAGGAAGCCGAAAAAGCACATCACGAATGAACACAATGTCATTCACATATAGCAAAGTTTTGCCAATTACATTCCTGTTGGATACCAGAATAATATTGCCCTTTCTATTCCAAAATGACACCCATGCCCTCTTTTCTCCAGGTAACCGGTCCCTCTGCCCCCCCTTCCTTTCTTTGACTTCCCTCATCGTTCATTCAAGTGCATGTTTATGCAAATGAAGTCATTAGGAAGCTGTTTGGCTTCCTCTGGGCTCGGAGAGGTGTAAAGAGACAGGGAGGAGGTAGAATCTGAAGGAATGCCGGTGTGTGCATCAGCGTTACTCCTCAATATAAAACCACACACTGTCTTTAAAGAGCGCTGTGTTGCTGTGCGAGCGGAAGTGGGGTTTAATTTGCTCCCCTCTATTGCTGTTACTGCAAAGCAAAGAGGCTTCTGCTGTGACTCCCTTATTCTCATGTCATTTCCTTTCTCCTCACTTCTCCTGTCTTCTATACATTCTTTCTGGCAGCCTTGCTTACAGCCATCTCTTTTCCTATAACAGATTATTCTCTTTGTTGTGTCTATCTTGCTTCCATCACAATCCGCCTTCAACGAAATGTGTCTTATGCATTTTGTTTACTTCATCCCGTTTTGCTCTTGCCTATAGTTGTTTGGGTTATGTGAGGTGCGGGCCCATTGCACCGGAAAAACAGAATTTGGTTTGACAGTTTAAGATGTTGTTGAACGGGTCGAGTCCTTTGTTGTGTAAAGCAAAAAGCAATGGAAAAGGCAACTGCAGCAAAGTCACAATGTTGTGTTGAAGTAACTTTTCAGGATGTAGACGCACCAAAGGGCTGAAGGAGACCAATGCTGCTGCAAACTCAATGGACGTTACCTCACCATAAACATTGTAAATATGGTAGAAGGCAGTACGTTACATTTGTTTTGATGTGGCAGGTTCTGGCAGGATATGTGTTCTCATGATTTAATATATGCTGCATTACAGAACAAAAAATAAAATTTAAGTTCTCCTTCAATATGTAATTTTGTCCTGTGCCGTAACCTTATACAACCCAAATATTAATGTAGACATGGCCTTATCCTTCACTGATTTGCTTTTGAGCCTAAACTTCACAACAGTATGGTCATCAAAGTCAGCTGTTGGTAGGTTGGTAAAACTCATTTTGTCACTACAAATAACTGAACTAAACTAAAAAACTAGAGACCAGACATACATACATGTGCGTGTCAGATGCCCTTCTTAACAGAGTTTTGCACACAATGGCCTGCTCATGCGCACCTTGCCTTGTTGCCTTTTCTCCCTGAGTTTTCAAACTTTGAATGGCAGTTCCCTGTCAGGCGATGAAAGCATCAAGAAAGCGCTTTCTAAAAAGGAAAGAAAGAGACGTTGAGGAGACAGGGGGGAAAAAATCCAAGGAGTGCTGACAGATGTTCAACTCTATGGTTTCTGCTCCGAAGAGGAAAAAAAGAGGAATGGATTTGTCATTCTTTCTCCCCCTTTGCTCTCTGTTCTTCTCCTTCACTACTCGTAAAGCTCATGTGAAGCAGAACTCACTAAAGTCCTTTGATCTAAAGGCATTTAAGCTTTTACGCAGCTAGATATTAAACACAATAGAATGTATCGTTAGCCTACAGACAGTGAAGCTAATTTTAAATGACCACACGGTGAGCAACCAAGTGAAGCTTAAACTTTATTGAGCACGGCTGAAGGCGCCATTCTTCGACTCAATCACAAAGCCTCTTCAGTGGAGCCACACATACTCTCTTGGGCTTTAAATTAGGAAAATAATGGGGCCTCGAGCCAATTAAGGAACACCTGTGACAATGATAGCACCCACTGTCCTCATTACTGTTCTTTAGCTGCCAAATACCACGGTCTATGAGTGTGTTTGTGTGAAACAGGGCAGAGAACATAGAGGACATTGTAGAAAATAGGGCCACATGCAGCAAACGCAGAAGCATTGATTTGTGGACATCCATTCAGATGTCACCATTATTTAGAAGAGGGTTAGAGATTATATATTAAAACATTTGTGTTGGATTACACAGCTAAAAGTAATGCGACTACATTGTAGCAGACTAATTAGCAGAATGTATATAAAGCTGTGTACCACAGCAGAATTATTGACAGCAGAACAGAAGTGGATATAGTTATTGTAAGTTGTGTTTTTGAAGCCACTGGGGAAGTTTGAGGTATGATTGTCATAAAGCTAGCCATTGCTAAAGCTATTACTTCACAGCAACAAAGACTGTGTGTTTTTAACCCCATACACAACAGAAAATGTTAAATAGAAGACCAGTAGCTTACAGTCATTCACACTGGCAACAACTTATTCACTAGTGACTCAATTTTACCATTTGACCACACTGCAAGATAACACTTTGTCATTGATGGCATGGTAACAAAGTGTTTAGCACTGTCACAGCAAGAGCCTTTCTGTGTGGAGTTTGCATGTTCTGCCCTTGCTCAGGGGGGTTTCCTCCAGGTACTCTGGTTTCTCCAACATACATGAAAAAACATGGTTTAATGCAGTGAAGGAATTTCTGCTCTGGGATAATAACATAATATTACATTACTCATTACATTCATTATTCAAAGTCTCAAGCAAGTATCTCCATCTTTTCAATAATCTCATGGATGCATTGCCAATATTTATCTTTTCACGTTGCATCCCTTTTCTCTATTTATGTTAGCAGAATGTCACACAAGAGTACTGGCTGCCAGTCTCAACAGCTCCTCTAATTGTACAGAAAATAAGAAACAAATGAAAAATAAATATTAGCTTGCTTGCATTCACTTAAACAGATGAGACTCACTATGTTTTTTTCTGCGTATAGTTAACATAATGGACCCACAGTGGAGGAGTGCAGCCGAACAACTCTCTAATCCAGCCATTAAATGTTTACCTGCAGCTGTGCGGTAGCCTGGCCTTAATGTAAATTGATTATCCTCTGTGGCCCAACCGCTGACACCACCTTGCACATTCTACAACCATCACACAATAGATGCACTCACAGTCTGCCTTTAAGATTATCTCTTTTATATGGCCTGCCTACAAGTGTGAGCTCCCTTTACCTCACACGGCAACCGGAGGGAAACGCCAGTCATTTATCAGAATGAAGGAATGACAGTGGCTGCTCTAATAGTAAATCATCGGTGGCATTACCGGACCTCCCCTTCCTTGCCAATATGGATTTGTGTTGGGAGGCTTGGGACCCTGTTATAAATCAGTCAATAATGCAGGAGTGTGCACACAAGCGTGGATACCCTCTAGCCCGCCACCTCCTGCCCTCACTACACTCACACTGACCCATGTTCTCACACAAACGCTGCAGCAGAGACAGGAATAAATGTGCTGATAACCACACTATGACAGGAGTTCAGCTTTTGGACCTGTTTTGGATCACTTGCTGGGTCACTTGTGCTTCCCATCCGTGTTTGCATATCATTAAAAAGACTTTGGTGGGGAAATAAGACCAGAGCACTTTAGTGTCTGCACAGTATTTCTACTTTTTCATAAGGCACTATAGGTTTGTGGTATTGGTTAGAAGACACAACGCCAGTGCCGATAGTAAGTCAGATCCTGCACTGTAATGGACTTAGCTTTGTGACCAAAGGTAATGCTTTTAAAAGAAGATTAGTCTGAAAAGGCCACTGCCTCCATGTAATCCATTGGCTGCCACCCTCTAAAGATGTTTTCTGATACAGAGCTGTGTGTATGTCCTTTGAGCAAGAAAATAATTGGAAAAGAGAGACAATGAGACAACCAGGGGGTTGAAAAACTGAAATGGAAAAAAGTTCATGGTGAGATGAGATAAAATTAGTGAAATGGTGGTAAGGAGCCAAGATGGAAGATCAAATTTATGGCAAAGGAGATGTAAAGAAAGAAAATACAAGATTAATGAAGTGTGAAAACAAATTTGCTTGGCAATAAGCTTTCAATATCCACAGTCTCACTCATTAAATTATAAACAGTGTTGGGAGAGTATTTTTGAACACATCTGAACACATTTTTCTTAAAACCAGATGGACGGCTAATTGGGGGCTTTCTTGGCCTGTCTAATAAAACTGAAATCATTTCTACTTGACAATACTGTCAAATGTAAGTGCTGACAATGAGATTATGTCTGTAGCGTTAAAGCAGACCATATGAATAAACAATGACACCATATTAAAGTCAGAATATCCATTTTTACGAGGGATATGTATTGACTCCTGTCCAATTTGACATGAAGTACAATTATTTGCCAGTAACTTTGAGCAATGATAGGGGATATAAATTGATTATACTAACTGTATTTTAATCTTCTGTACATGACGCAGTAAAAATTGATCATTTTTTTTATTACAGTCTGTCCACCTGCCATCTGAGGTCCATATTTATCCGCTGTGATTTCAGTATATGGAGCAATGAAGTGTTACTTTAACAAATGGCTGCTGGGGGTAAATCTGCTCACTCGGCTGCTCTGTGATCCATAGCAAATGCCTGGACCAATCTGCCTTTTCTGCCGAGTCAGGATAGAGCTGCTGCTGGAGACGAGAAATGGCCCTGACACCCATATGTCACTTACAGAGCTAAACACCTGCAGTACATTATGCGACAAAAGCATGATGGACAACAGTTCCCCAAAGTTTGAATTTTGGGCTCAACTATGGAGTAAGAAGAACACAATTATAGTGATGCAAGAGAGAGGAAAGTTGCTTTGAGATGTTACATGCTGCTGGTGGTGTATAATTTCATAAGATAAAAAAAATTGAATGCAAGGTCTACAGCATAAGGTTAATTCATTATCATTCAACATGTCCAACTAAGTCGAGCCCACTTCAGCCTCCTCAGAAAGTACAGGCGTTGATGGGCCTTTTTGGTGGGTTGGCTGTGTTGGGACTCCGTGTGAAGTTAATTGAGATGTGCATACCCATATATAGAATAATTGGTAGCTTATTGACATGCATTACAGTATGTGACAGAAGCATAATGGACAACAAGTTTGCATCTTGAGCTCGACTACTGAGTCACAAAATGTATTTGAAAACAATGAGAGTTTTCTGTGTAGTCTGCACAGACAGTGTTGTTCCATCTGACAATTTGATGCTCGAGGCCAAGAGATAGTATATTCATTTGTTCATTTATTCATCTACTCCCACATAGTCTCGTTGGGGGTCGCAGGTGACAGGAGCCTATGTCAGCAGCTTTGGGCCTGAGGCAGGGTACACCTTGGACAATGACCATTTAGTGGCACCTAGAAAGAGACAATAACAGACAATCATTCACTCTCACAGTCATCCACTAAGGGCAATGTAGAGTCACCTATTCACTCATACATGCCTGTATTTGGACGATATGAGGAAGCCGGAGTATCTGGAGAGAACCCACGGTAACATGGACGACATGCAGACTCCTCACAGAAAGTGTCGGCCGGCCCGGGGATCGAACCTACGACCTTCTTGCCGTGAGGATGGAGTGCTAACCCTATGTGGTTAATGAGTGGCAACATTCACACTTTTTAAGAATTCAGAATTGATATTGAAGTCATTATTTTGTAAAATGTATGTAATAATAAATATGTTCTGTTGTGTCCATTTCCATTGATTTGTATTCCAAAGATCCTAAACAAGACATGTTAAAGTTTATTTGGCAAGAAAGGAAGAAATATGCTCCTAGGTTCTCATAGTGCCTAAGTCATATTCTTAGAAGGGTATTTTTGTCAAAAAGTCAGCCATCTTATTGAGCTCTCACAGGCCAAATTCTAAACGCATTATATTCCTTTTACTGAATATATTGATAGTCTCTGTTGCAGAGGTGTTGTTTTGATCACTCAGCAATAGGTGTCAAAGCTGGTTTGTCTCAGGTCACTAGATGAAATATTGCCTGATACAGATGATGTGACAGCTGTGTGTGTCAGGTTTGTATCAAGTGGTGTGGTTGTTCCCTCAAAGGATGTTTGCCCATAGTGGATCCTAATGGCTTTAACTGCTTCATTGTCACTGACTCGATGGAGAATAATATCTCTTATAAAACACCTGGAACATAACCATGGATCTGAATTCGCTTCGTTCCCTTGTTGGTCTTGTGGTGCTGCAGTAAAAGAGCCTGACTTTATGCTGGAAATAAAGTGTAGCATTATTTTATTGTGAGGAATTTGACCAAACTATAAGCAGGAAAAAGAAGTGTGACGTCACCATGTTAGGTTTATGGAGCTCGAAGTTCCTGTGTCTGGAACAAATCGTGAATTTCTGGGTCCTGTTTCCAGTTTTCAGTCTTACGTCCCTATTGTTGTGCTTCTTTTTTTCAGGTTGCTGTTTGGTGCAAGAATTTAAGAGAGGTTATGAGCAGGTCTGAAGCGTTGAGTTGCTGTGACAGTTTAGACGTCTTACTGTCTCCGAGCGCTGTGCTGTGCTCAGTGTTCAGCTCGTCTCATACACAGAAGCACACAGGCAAAAAGACAAAAATACTCGGGTGCATGGGTGGTTGGAGTTGTGTGCTTAAGGGCTCCCATCATGAGCAAATTCTGTGTTGCTTTATTCCACACCGTGCGTACAGACAGAACTCGTCAAATTACTGATCTGTCTCATTTCAGTGTCTCTTTTTTTCGCGAGCCTTGAACTTCTCTGATGACTCACTGTGAACACTTGTCACTCTTTGTGTGTTGTGGGTCTCTTACATCAGATTTGTGATGTCACTGTAAACAGAGCTCTCACAGCTTTTGGTTTTAGAAAAGGGAAATGATTGAAATGAGGGATGTGTTTGTGTAACCCCTCATGGATGATCCTCTGTAGAATTTTTTTTTTTTGCTCTTGTTTTCCCGCAGCCTCTTCCTGTTTCTGTCGCTGACTGTCGCAGTGTGTGTGGGAGGGGAAAGCAAGTTTTTTTTTTTTCTCTCACAGCTTATCACAGCATTTAGCTCATAGTGCAGTTAAATGAGTGACTGTGTAAGCGTTATACCAATTAATGGTGTTAATGTGTGAGTGTTTGCGCGAGTGACAACGCGGCAGTAAGAGCCCTGCCTGTAGACTCCTCTTTTTCTGTCTGTCTCTTATTCTGTGTGTTTGTCACAGCCACCAGTCGTCATCACAATACACCAAAATCCTTAGAGAAGACTTATGCAGCAAGCAGCAATAATGTACATGAAGGAGACATTTTGGGGCTGTGCTTGTAAATGAGGATAGAGACGTCAAAGAAGAATTCAATCAAACATTCTTTAACTATCTTTAGCATTACACTCTAGCATTTTGACTGTCTCCTTTTTAATTGGAGTCACCGGTAATGGCCGCAGGGAAGAAGATTTGTCATGGGAAATAAAACACAGCAGAGTAAGAATAAACTTCCTGGCTCTGCAGGAAGCAGCTGTTGCTATGGAAAGCTAATTTAAAAGGCCACTTTAGGAAATGCAAAATGACAGCATGATTTGAGAAGCACTTTGTAGAGAATGCCCAGGTAGTATACTGATAGATGATTAATGCATCTGTGTGTGTGTTGTATCTCAAATGTTTCTGACATTCACACCTGCATTTGATCTCTACTATTAGTTCTCATTGCATACAATGCATATAATTACCCTGAATAAACATAGTGACTACTCTCATAATTAGATCTCTTTTGAAGTATCTTCACATCCAAGTACGCACACAGACTGAGAACACAGCAATAGTTACTGATTATGTTATTATGTTAAAGCACACAAAATGCCATGTCAAACAGCAATGCATATTTGAAAGTCAGTACTAACAGCAAATTACCTTTTGGAACAAACCCAAGCCATTAGAATTAAAAATTCATTGGCGCTTATATAGTGATACTTATAGCAAATGAATTTTATAGATCTTCAGTAAAAAGAATGTTAACAATGCATGGCTATATTAAAGTCCACTGTTGACTTTTATTGAAAGTTGCTCATTGGCGTAAGCTTCTGGATTTATCACGGTTTCTTTTCCCTCTACTCTTTTTTAAGGCAGAAATGCAAGTGTCCTCTGGAGTTGGCAACACAGCAGAAGAAGTGGTACCTCTTCATGTTTTCTAAAATACATTAGACACTATCCTAACTGTAATACATATTTGTTTTAACATCAGTGTGAGCCAGGTTTTATGGAGCTTGTGTCTGCCTTTAACATTACCATTTTTGAGAGAGTCTTTTAGGGTGATGTATGCATGAGACACTCTGCATATGTACACACACATGGCCAGCACTGTCTTGGCTCCGTGCCTCTTGCTTGCGCTCTCTTTGGCTGGCAGTTAAAAGCATTGGAAACCCAATATGTTATGCATTTACTTAGGCTGGCTTCAAAGTTGGATTTGTGTTCTGATGCATAGACAGCAGTGGATGCCAGAAAAGTTTTGTCATTCTTTCTGTCAACACTTTCCAACAAGCTTTATTTGCATTAGAGACTTTAAACAGCAACTGTGACTTCAACAAGTCCTGACACTGTCCTCTCTGATACAAATTTGATTTTCTTGGGGTAATGCACCAAAAACAAAATGTTTTCAGGATTTTTTGTAGGTACATGTGCAGTATTCACAACTAAAAATGAATCTATTCAGTGGGTAAGAGGTAGGAAATGAAAAGCCATTTCCTTTTGCACAACACCTCGATGTGGTTAAATGAATCGTCAATGAATGTGCAATGACTGTTGACATTGATTTACTCTGTGATGCTGTATTCCTGTGTGTGCGTTTGATTGCGAGGGCCGATTGCTATCAGTAAGCAATGCACTCTGTTATGCAGACAAGCGAGTTTATGATAAGAGCATTTGCTCTGATTAGGCAAAAGAGGTGGCAAGAGACTAATGGGCTTTTGGGCCTGGAAAACAACATGCATTAAATATCTGTGAGTTGTGAGGATGTTGCTGGAGTTGTGATAGAAAGGTGATTTAATGAAGTGTGGACTGACAGCATAGCCACGAGTCTGTTTGTTTAATCAAGCGTTTATGATAGAAACATGTCCTCTTAATGTTTTGTCACTTGAACACAAATATTCCCCCCTGATGAAAGCAGGCATTGACTTGTTTATTTTAGATAGAGTTAAATGATGTGCTAATGATTTAGAAAACTCTAACCCCAGTGTTGACGTTGTCTTGCAGATCAGGGCTGGGTTGCCATGACGAGCGAGGAGTGTCCTGTGCCGCTGGGGAGCATTTCCTCGGCAGGGCCAGGGCAGATTGAGGAATACGGCTTGGCCCAGGCTGATGACATAATCGAGGAGGCGGGTCCGGGCGATGACGTCAGCATCGGCAGTGACCTGAGCACTCTGGTGGTGCCTTTCCCAGAGCTGGCACCTGTGGTCTTCTTCTGCCTCAAGCAGACCACCTGCCCTCGGAACTGGTGCATCCGCATGGTGTCCAGCCCATATCCTTTCACTTGGCACTTACAATCTGTTTATTTTATTTTTATTTTATACTACCATAACCTACCATATAAAAAACCCAAACAAATGTTAGCACACAAAACATTCTCTGGTTTTAAATTATTGACATGTTTGAAATCATTGACTATTCTCTCTAAATACAGAAAAATGCACTCATTACTGAGCCATATGTTGACAATTTTTCCACAATACTGCTTTGAAAATCAATTGAAACACTTGATTAGTTTGGTGTGAAAATTTCAAGACATAAACTTTTGAAAAGTTTGATTCAGATCTCTGTGTTTCCTGTTTTTACTGATTCTATTTGATTTAGTTGTAAATAGTATGGACAGACATTGTTTTCATCATGAAATACCACTTTAAAATGAAGTTGCATTAGTTTGGCCATTAGCCTTAGAATTAAGGACTTTTTAATCCTAACCCTTTCTTAATTTTCTCCCGAATCTCTTTTTTTCTTATTCCTGCCCTAGATGCTTTTGTGCAAAAAGTCAGCACAGGTAAAAATTGCTTGTCAGTGCAGTTTACATTGCATTTATCTAAACCATCAAGACCCGACCTCAGAGATTTTTTAATAGCAGAGTCAGTGTCATCATTCCACACCTTATCTTCACTCATACAGTCATCTTTTCTTCTTATATAATCAGAGTTCACTCATGTCCCCACTATATTCAGTTCCTTCTTTTTATCATTAGGATTTATTATTGTGATACATTTCCCAGCACCTAAAGAATCTTCTCAAAGTAAGTGAAATGCTTTCTCTGCAGCTGCAGTGATGTGATCTGCATTGCTCGTTAAACAATGGCATCTGCATTTGTGAATGTGTGTGTGCGGTTTGGTTTTCTGGGCACAAGCTGTTGTTTGCAGAGCGGTTGACGGTTGCAGTGGGATGAAGGATGATCCTCTCACATTAGGGACTGGACACAACACTCTGAGCTGAATGCCATTTGTGGGTTTGTGTCCATCACATCACACAGCTTCATTCTGATGGTGGCCCGGTCACTAGATGGTCACATGAATCACATCCAGGGTTTTGCATCCAAGCTTAGTTGTTGTAAGTTTGGTTGGCATATTTTAACTTTGGGTAGTTTTTATGTATATTTCATTTGCACTTGAATTTATAATGCATTCAGTTGAACGGTAGAATAAACAAATTTTATTGTTCAGTGGACATAGATTTGAGCTTTTTATTGAGATAATAGGGTAAGCCTTAAAACAGAGATTGGTAAACACAAGCAGAATGGGCATGAACTATGAGGACAATAGTGCTTCTGTGGTTAAGTCATAATCTCACCCACTGATTGTGTATACTATACTACACCATACCTTGCCCTGCCCTGCTCTGCTACACTACATTACATTACACTATATTAAACTACACTACGCTATTATTTATTATACACTACTAAACTACGCTATTATGTACTGTACTGTAGTGTACTGCAGTGTACTGTGCTGTAGTATACTATACGTTATCATCCTATACTACACTACACTACACTGCAGTAAACTACTCTATACTATATTATATTATACTACGCTATTATTTAATTATAGGTATGGTACTGTACGGTACCGTAACTTAACTTAACGTTACGTAACATAACATACCTCTATACTACGCTACATTTTTTTTTTTTTTTTTTGATAATTCAATACACAGTGGTTTTCTAATGCCACAGCTGCTGTACAAATTCTAGTGCTGTAGTTTTGACAAGATAATTAATGTTGCCCTAAGAGACAAAGTCCTTCTATGAGTCCCATTTGGCCCCCAAAGAGGTACCGAATTAATTTTTCACTGCTTAATGTTGATATTTGACAGTATTTTCAACACTAAGTTGTCAAATAAGTTGTCAAACGTGAGCAAGCATTTTCACTTTGAGGAGAGACAAAAGAAGACGGAACAAACATAACAAGCAAGACAGTGGCAGGTCAGTGGGGCTCTTGTCACAAAAAAATCCCACTCTGTGCCAACGACAGCTACAGAAAGATTCACAAAGAGACCTTAGACTACAGTGAGAATAGGTGACGGCATCAAAAGATAGGTCACAAAACCTTTATGCCAGAGGCATCACCAACAGGTCTATTTACTGAGAGCCAGTGTGACTAATGCCATAGAAACATACTTCTTTGCAGGCCTATAAAGAAAAAAGGTACCACCACCATAGAGAGCCTACTGGACAGTCAGCCCGTGTCTTTGATGTCTTGAGAAAGGAGGTTTCAGAAGGATTTTAAACCGCTCGCTAATGGTAGAACTCAGCTCCCATATGCCAGAGGGTAAAAATACGCTGCTGCAAAAAATACACACTGCACCACACACGCTTCAAATCTTATTTCACATCGCCTGAGCCTCTGCTGCGCATCATTGGCTCGTGGACACCCACTGTGGCTGCCGCTGTAAGCATGTTAAAACACCTGTGTGCTTGAGAGAGAAATATAAAGTGAGTGTATGGTTTGAGGGAAGTTTGTTATTGCTGTAGTTTAGGTGGAATCAACTAGAGACACTTGGAAAAACACACAGCCCTCAGACATTGTATTGTTTTGTGCTGTGGAACTTTAGCCCACTGTGACTGAATTAGTATATAGTGTACAGTGGTTGGAGCATGTGTGGGTCGACTGTTTTCACAGGCTTTGTGGAGGACTAAGAGGATGTATGTATCTCCTTTCTGTGTGGGACCTTAGCTGGAAAGACTTAGGTGTTTGATGTTTGCACCAGAGCAGCGATTTGTAAGTGTGTATTGATTGCACAAAAGTAGACGGTGCTGTAAAAGCTGCATTATAGGGGAAGGATATTACCAACTGTTTCTGCTCCAAAAGTGCTGGCTGAGTTATTGAATGCTGTTGTTTTTATCTCTCTTTTAATCTTGCCACATGCATTAAGAAAAAGATTAGTGTATACAGTAGGCTGGAACAAGGCATTTGCAGTTTTATGTGGCGTGTTTTTTTTCCCTTCCAAGAAAATGTTATTTTACAATGTCAGGGATTTTCTGTGGATGTAGCCTAACTATATTTTTATTACCACATAGTTTTAACTGTAATTCTTATTTTATAGCCTAACAGGATGTCTTTTTCTCTGCTTTTACACTTCCCGGCAGATAGTGGCTCGATGTGAAATGCA
Source organism: Rhyacichthys aspro (assembly GCA_036850595.1). Taxonomy (NCBI): domain Eukaryota; kingdom Metazoa; phylum Chordata; class Actinopteri; order Gobiiformes; family Rhyacichthyidae; genus Rhyacichthys; species Rhyacichthys aspro. The sequence goes on from CM072155.1 coordinate 9,461,008, forward strand.
CCGAGATCATTTAAGATGTGGATGCCCATGTTTACACTAATTTGTGGTGACCGTGTGGAAGTTTTTCCTCACATATCACTCATCTATTTTAGTAATGGCCTACTAGGATCTCTACTCACACCATCTTTTTGTATAAAACTCTCTCCATTGTTCCTGTTCTTTAGAATTTATCACATTTAACATAATTACACTCTAAATCCTTTGCTTTTACTGCCTCGGTCTTTGAAATCATATACTTTTGATCATTTTTACATACAGCATTTTCCTTGTTCCTCCTCGCTCTTTGCTCACTCTTTGTAACAGGCACACATATATAGTTGCACACAATCCATTGGGGACTTGTTGTTGCTCTTGTTGCTTTGACTCTCTTGTTCATACATATAGTTGTCGCTTACACTTTCACAACATTGCTTTTTTACAAAACATTTTCCCAAATCTACACGTTTCTCTCTTAAACATATACATTTTAAGTAACAAATTGTACTTATTATGATCGCTGCAATCTTACTCAAGGTTACTGAACAAAACCTTGACATAAAGTGGACCCACTGAAGTGTAACAGTGAGTATGTTATGATCCTGTGACATTAGCTTCATGTCTGCTTCAATGGCCCTATTCCCTGTTCCTCAGTGCAATAAAGGAATCTTCTCTCAGCATGGGAGCGGAGGCTTTATGACAGAAAGCCCACACTGGAGAAATCCTCTTGATTTCCATGAAGCAGGCCTGTGGGGATGTGTCCAAAGAAGGCATCCAAGGCTGGATTAGACATAGCAGGGCATATTTCCCACGTTGCCTGGCTGTGAAAAACATCCTATGTGATGTTGATCAAACTGTATGACACATCCACAGTGGAGGAGACCAAATCAGTAATGAAGCATGGTATTAGATTAGACTAGTGACAATGAATAGGTAACAGCTTTTTATCCACTCATTGAGTAATACCTCAAGGATTTTTCTTGATGAGAATGTTCACTCCAAGCTTTGGCTAATCACATGTGCACTTAAAACGGAGATTGCTGTCATTTTAATAGGGTACATTCTCATTGGTTGTGTCAATGGCGGCAGAAATTGGCAACTCATGCAGAGAAACAATGTAAAAAAGGAATTAAAAAGTCTTGGGCTATGGCAGCTTTAAAGTTTAACTTATTGTGGCTTCTTGTTCTTGTCTAGGCATTAGGTAGTGGTTTCCTCACTCATATTTGAGCATACTTGTAATTGTGCTTCATTATGAAGTGAATACCACAGTGCATGGAACATGTTCTATTATGCTCTCTAATTAATTATACATTGTTGGATCTGAAGTATGTTAAATGGCAGCTCTGAACATTATTGTACATAAGCAGTGTTTCCAAGAGGAAGTGCTGGTAATTACTTGCTGTATCCATATTGTGCGTGTGTTTTGTTTTTTTTAAAGAGCTGAAGAGAGTGAAAGAGAAACGTGCTTGCTGTTTTATGAGTTGTTTGGAAGCAGAGCGTTGATTGATGCATGGCTGCGGGCGCTGGCCTTTTTCTCCCTCGTCCAAACAACATTACAATCGCGCTGCTTTATGCCTTTCTCCTCTTCTTCTCTCTTTCTGTAATTAGCATGTCCCCACCGCTCTCACGTTTGGCCCTCTCTGTTACCCCTGTCATCCACCTGTCAATTCTTTACCCCCTACCTTATTTTCTTCTTCTGTGCCCTCTACTTTTTGACGCCAGTAACTATCCTTCTCTGCGCATTATCTGTGCTTTGATTGGCTCCTGCGGTCTTCAGCCACAGTGCCCGGCCTCTGTGGCCCGTGATCCTGCGTGGCCCTGACAGCTTGTTATCTCCATGGTGACGGATGGCTGAGGCGTTGCCGTGGCGCGCTCTTAACTACTGCAGAGAATGGAGCGCACACCTGGGACACATCACCTACAATCGCCTCTCTTCCTCTTCTTTCCTTCTCACAACTTTGTGCACTTCCAGTTGAAAAAGTTGCACTATTAGATGTATTTTTCTTTCCTCGGCGGTGACACTCGCGCTGAGCTGTGTGACTTGACGAATGTGTGTGTGCCGAGATGGTGAATGACTGTTCGCCTTGTTTTGACAGATATTTTATTAAAGAACATCAAAAGTCTTTGTTTAATTCACTCTGACACTGTCTTTTATGTTCTGCTTGTTCTCCTGTCTGTTTTCTGTCATTCTCTTTGCAATTTTGTATCCCCCTTCTCCCATGCTCTCCATATTCGCCTTCATCTTGTGCAATAATGGGAGTGTTCCTCTTGTTTTAATGAGCCACTGCTTGGTTTCGAGTGCGCGCTGTTGTCCTTTTACCCTAGGGAACATCTTGTCCTTTAAAGAAGGTGCAAACATTAATGAGACAAACCTCCGTTATGAATAAATAAAAGTTATTAGAACACTAATGCTCTTTATTTGCTAATATTAATACCAGCACTACTATTGCTAATTTTATCGCTTATCACTACTCCCCCTTCTTCTCTGCTCCCTCCTTCTCTCCAGTCCCTGAGGTCTAGTCCAAACTCCATTAGTGCTGTGCAGTCTCAGAGCATTCAAGAGGGAAACAGCAGTGCACAGATGAAGGGCTTAAAGTGACTTTAATGACTAGAGCAGCAGCCAGCCTCAGTGCATATACTCTGCATGACCTCCTGCACAAGCACTACCCCACAGTGCTCCTATAGCACACAGGTTACACTCAGCATGTGCATCACGGGGGGGCTTTAAATTAAAGAGAAAACAGTAAACATGGCAAAAAAATCTGCACTAAGCTATATAGAGCATTCTAAAGAACAGAACTTGGGTCTATGAAATTCTAATTCAACTATAGCTTGTTTCCATGTAAATATATTGCTGCAGATGGGGGTCAAGAAGGAATGCTTAATCACAGACAATTTATGCAGCACCAATAATAGGAATGAAAAATTCACAAGGAGCTTTATTGAGCTCCAGAGGTTATTGTGTAAATGCAAAATCATCCTTTATCAGCAGTTTGTGCCGATAGTTTCAGTTCACAACATTAGCACTCTTGTCAGTCACTGCCATGACATTTTTATACTTTGATATCCCAGTTCCTCTCTAGACGTTTTACTCAAACAACATTCTGGACTGGATGGATCCCGCTGGTATCATAAAGTTTTATCTGTCTCTTTTAGGAGTCAGGCAATGAAAGGATAAGAAATCCTAGAAGACACTGCTAATTTTACAAGCGATATCTGAAGACAGTTTACACCCACATCCAAAAAAAAACACCTTTGGTCTATAGAGCTAGACCAATTCTAGATGCAGCTGCACTGTCTGAAGCACAGATGCCATCGTTGCTGCTCACTACTGTATGCAACACTGGCAAAGAGAGAAGACACAGAGCATGTCGTACAGTTGAGGGTGCTATCACCATGTCACAAACCATCCAAATGATGAAGTATTTGAAGGGAAACGTTACATTCACATTAGCGCTCTTTTACTCATGTTGTAATATCCTTTGTAGACATGCCTGTATCTGTTTACATTCAAGTTTCATTACATTTTGATAAACACCAGGTTAGATAAATGACGGCATGCCTGCTGAATGGCAAACCTAATTAAAAATCAAATGATAGAAAGCAACCATTGCCATCAAACTCCCTACAGAGCTAGAAATAATTGTCAATACCACAACTGCTCTGCCTCCCTCTTGTAAAGTATAAACGGTCTCTAGCATGTTCTTTTCACATTTGTCATTTTCCATCTGCTTATACATTTGAATGATAATTTGCATCCTCTTTAAATCCTCTTTGTCATGCCGGTGTGCATATTATATGTCCACGCGTTGTTGGTTCAAACCTATGCACATATCTGGGCTGCAGGATTATGGATTACAGTGTTGCTGAAATGCAGTAGTAATTGGGTTGTGCTTTAGTTCAATGGGACATTCTTCGAGGAGAATTACATTGGGCTGACATTATCCACCTACCGCTCTGGCACCACGTTATGCTGTGAGTTTTATATTACAGCTATAATTTAGATGGCGGGGAGTATTTGTCTGAACTCAGTAACGGCAGGGCAGTGTGCTCAAGGATAACAGATAAATGTCAGTGCTGCACAAACAGAAAAGCATATTAGACCGAACATACAAATAACTCTCTGGCCTTTTTTCAAACTCAAAGTGAATAATAATTTTTCTTTTTTATGTTGACAGAAGTGTTGCCGTACACAACCTGGAACATTTTGGGGGAATTTATGAAGTTGTTTAATGGCTTCATCACCACTAACTGCAGGCAACATTTTATCCAAGTGTTCTGTACTTTGCTATTTGTCTTGTATCATTTACAAAGTGCTTTAACAACTGCATGAGGTAGTCACTGCAGTCAGACATTTCTTTCACTTCTGGCCTCCTAAATAGAAGTGCATGATTGACGTAATGCTACAAAGAAATGAGGTGATGATGAGTGACTTCCCGCTCGGGCAAGTTGAACAAATCTGCCGCATACAATAAAGCAATCCATCAGCAGTATGTGACGGTGATGGAGAGCTACTCCGGGAGGAGGGTAGCATATGGTTCGTGGCTGGCGTCGGAGTATGACACCAACAACGTGTCTGTAATTCTGTCGACATATCCGCCTCCTGCATCTGTGCAGGTGGACGTTTAACAGACTGCCGCTACTGAATGTTACTATGGAGAAAAACAGGATTATAATACTGCTAAATACAGCCCACCCCTGCAAAGAAATGACTCCCCCAAAATATTTCCGGTTCCCAGTGTTTTTATGACTAGATAAAGCTGCCAAAATGCATGTCCAAATTGATCTAAAGTCGTAAAATGAAGCTTGACTTTCCATTATGCAAATGAAGCCTGTGGACAATAAAATGTCTGCAGCCTTTGACTGGTATTTTGCGCTTTTAGATTAAAAGGGCAGCACATGGCACTGTCCTTGACTCCCAAACATTACAGTGGCCGAGTATGTCATGCTTGTCAGAGGCTGCTACAGTTAAGCAAAGCAATAATTATCCCACAACAAATGAAGAGTTATGGGAAATAGCAGAAGTCTAAGAATGGAGCTCTGTGGAACACCAAAGAATAATGTCAACCTTGCTTTCTTCTTCAAACATTAGATAGTATTCTCTGTTAACTTTAATACTGTATTGAAGTGCAGTTCTGTATTGTAAAGTTCTTTGGATTAATAATAATAATAAAAATAAAACACCATGGGAAATTTTAGCAAATCTTTTAGAAGTTAGCGCCTCGCTGAACGTGTCCAGTACTAGACAGTGAAAGGAAAAAAATCCCCACAGTTGTGGTGTTCCCTTTCATTCTGTTTTGGGGACAGTGAGTCACAGAGGACAGTTTATGAATATGCTGCGTTTTGATTGATGGTCAGTATGTTTGAGCATGAGCCTTTTGCCCACTTGCCGCGTGGCCTTTGAGGTTCACCCTGTGGTAATGAATACTTATGAGCACATTAGCAGACCAAGACGACTCATTACAATATCAAGGAGAGCAGCAGATCACACCGCCTTTTAGTGCCTTTCACCGCAGGATCTCTCTTTATGTCCCATCGTGTGAAGCTGCAGGTTTTCAAACCACAATGAAATGAGATCCCTGTGAATGCTCAGCACCATGGAAAATGACATTCAAATGGTTAGAGCAGGTGTAAGCTCACTGGAGCCTCAGTGACATTTGCTGCATCACAAAACAGCAGCATGTTGTGTAAAGTGCAGTGTTGTGCACCGTTTCTTGGATGTCAGGTGACATGGCTGACATATAACTGGTCACATGTGTACAATAGACTTTTAATACCAAAGTGCCATTTGCTGCACCTCATTTCTTCAGATGAAAAGAGAGGCTTAGGCCAAGATGGCACTCACCTGAGAAAGATCAAAGTGAGTGTCAAAGGCCTGACAGATGGAGGAATTTCACTTCTTCAAGGCACAACTAGAACGTGGCATAATTTCCAGACTGCTTTAGAAGTTAGGGATGAAAAACTCAATCCCACTGTGTTAACATGTGAAAAGAGGCTTCAGTTAATGTGACGGAGAACAAAGGATAACCAATTTAAAGAAGCACATTTTGGGTCATATGTTCCCTTTCCATCCATTAGTGGCTTTGAGACACACTACACTACTTCGATTTTAGCGTTCTAAAGCCTTGTTTTCTCAAATGGGTTCAAAGCCTCATGGCTTTGAGTAGTATCCATAAGGGTCCACATTTCAATCCCTGTAGCATAGGGATTTCTGACTAAATTTACTTTTTTTGAAAAACAAGCTGGCTCTGCTTTTAGTCAGTGTGGTTCAGCTCTCACTTTGTTAAATAAAAACAATGTTTACTTTGTCTACATTGCATTAAACATGACCATACCTGCTCACATTAAATATTGAGTCCCTTAAATATAGGAAAGTGCTACAGTTTTTTTTCATTTAAACAATCTCCTTCTGCCACTGCTACTATACAGCTATACCTCCAGCCTCTCACTGTCATTTACACCAGGATGTACTCCTCTTTATTTTAAATAACAGCAACACATTAAAGTTTTGAAAATGTGCTTAAATAGGATTTATATCTCATATAGAAACACAATTTCTTTGGCACTTGTTGATTTCTAACACACAGCACAGTGAAGATCTTTTGAGGGGTAACCGTAACCATGATTTTTTCTTGGCCTTTTGCCTTTATTTTGATAGTAGATAGCAGACAGACAGGAAACAAGGTGAGATAAAGGGGAATGGTATTAGGCAAATGACCAAAGCCATAATCGATCCAAGAAATCACACTTCAAAGAAGAGCAATAAATTCAAAACAAAATCTTGATTAAACGAAGACAAATACTAACACTTGATTTAAATGTTTATTAGATGTTTATTTCAGAGAGTTAAATGCTCTAGCCGAGCAGTTCTTTCACATATTAATAAATTGGCTGCACAGTTAGAACATCGTCACTTGTGGCAAAACATTGCACTGAACCGTGACACAACTGAAATCTGAATGGACGTAATGAGCCATGCAGTTAGAAACAAATACACTGAAATCACATGTGACAAATGAAGTGTGCAATAAGCTGTGAACGATGGAAGCCCAAAGAGAGTGAGGAGTGGGAAGGGGAAGAAAGACGGCCGCCATGAGTTTGTGGTAATTATTGCACACACAGCGAGGGACTCGGAGATAGAGCGAGACATAGAGTGAAGGACGAGCTTCTGAACGACGGATAAAAGAGGAGTGAAGAGAAGGATGGCCTCTAGAGAGAGGAGGGGAACAAGTGAGACGTCGCTAGTTAGCACTTTCCTTGAAAAGGCAGCGGCCGTGTGAAGACAGGGGAAGAAAAAGACGCAGATAGTTAGCGCAGTGGCAGAGTGAACTTTTGCCCAGTGCCTGTCAGAGCAGAGGACAACGGAGGACGGCTGGCGTGTGTGTCGCGTTTATTTGTGTGTATGTCGGCCTCCTCTTGACAGTGAGGAGGAACATGAAGTCTCTAATTGCTTTGGTGAGTGCAGCCTCAGATCTCCTCCACAGTGAAGGGGACAGACACAGAGAGTGGGTGGGAAGGAGGGGAAAAGTACAACAAAATGTGGATTGGAACAGACACAGCAGGTCTCACTAATGGTGTTTTATCGTTAGTGTGGATCAAGCACAGTATGGCCTGACATTGACACTTTACTCAGTACCAAATTTCCGTTTGTCTGTTTTGGTAAATCAATTTTAGTGACTGCTGCATGAATACCATTGCAGTGTTACCCCAGCAATTTGGTCTTTTAGCGCAAGAATTCTATGGCACTGTGGCAAGTTTAGTATGATTTAAAGTTTTCCATGAAAGTATATGCCCCTGATTGATGTAATGAGCTGTAATGACTCATCACTTTTCAACCTATTGAACAGTCATCCTAGACCCTCCAGATGCTTCAGTCTTAAGAGATTAAAGCTGAGCTGAGGTTGCAGCTCCTGTCACAGTGGCCTGAAATTAAAGGGCCTTAAACTCATCCAGCAGAAAGTTGATGTCACTCAGGGGTAATTATTTGATGGACAGAGCACCACGTATCGAGGCTGACTTTCCTCATGTACCTTCATTAATTTACTGTGGTTTGTCCTGTTGTGTAGTCTTCAGGCCACTGCTTTATGTCCAAATTGCTATTTGTCAAACAGCAATGTTTGTTAGGTGCTGGCACTGCAGCACTGTCCTCTTTTTATATTTTCTAGGAGGAGCTAAATAGATGCGGCAGCTTCCTGGACAGAGCCCGCATTAAACCAGTTACAACCTGTGAATATAAGATCTTGAAATGGACACAGAAGACAGCATTGACAGCACCAACCACAGTCCATGATCTGGCTGACATTAATGTTTTTTGTGGTTCTTCAGGTGATCAAATCCTGCATCTCCAGAGTTAAAATTGCATTTTTTACCAGTACATTCTGTTGATTTTGGAGAATGCACTGACAGCAGAGATTGCTGTCAGATGTGTGTATTGAAATGCAGTCTTTGATTTTGTATGTTATTATGTTTTGATAAGACACCTATCTATTTGTTTTGGACTCTTACTCAGGGTTTTACGATAAAAGAAAAAAGGAGAACTACAGTATTACAATATGGCTATATTTTGCTAATATAGAATAGGATTAGCTACACAAGTAACAAGCGGATGTATAGAAGACTGACAGGGGACCAAAGCAAATGTAGCCTGAATGTAGCTGAATATAAAAAATATATTAGTAATAACTTACTTACCTCTTTTACACAAACCCAGTCTCTGTTGGATCTGGTTCTAGATCTGGTTCTAGATCTGGTTCTAAATCTGGTTCTAGATCTGGTTCGGTTCCAGAGACATCAGTTCTAGAACTGTGGTGTTCTCTGTTGAACCTGGCCATGATCACACCAGTCTGAGCAGGAAACACTGTCCACAATGTATATCATCAGCAGGTGAGCTGTTATTTTGAGTATTATTTTATCAATGTAGATATCAACTGATATTAATATTTAATTTTGGAAATGCACCAGCTATTTTATTTTTTATTTTAAGTTATTTTAAATGTGAACACCTCGGATGGTTTGGGATCAGGTTCCTGAAGTGGCTTGGCTGGTGTAAAAAGGGTAACTGTGTTTGACACTCTACAAAAGCATAATTTCGAATTAACGAATAAGCTTTTTTCGTCTTTTACTTTTTGGTCCTTTATTCAATATGAGCAATGCAGACATATAGAAACTTGGAGATGAATTAGAATCTGAGTTTCTCGCATCTGTGATATGCGTCCTACAATGAATCATCTTTTTTAACAGTCTTTCCCATCTTAATTAAATTATTTGTTATAATAATTGTTTTTTATCCAAATACTAGCAGCATTTTTCATATTTCATTTTGTTTTTTTACAGTTGAAAAGATAGAACTTGTCAGTGGGTCAGTGCTGCAGCTTCACCCAACGGACAGGTGACAAACACTTGGAAAACTGACCCCACCATTTTACAGACTTCACTGCAGCGACCCTTTTACTCTCTCCTAGCCTTTTTCCCTTACCACTCCATCAACACTGAGAGCCACAGTAAGAAGATTGGAAAAGCCCGGGCCACTGACAGTTTGGTTACGAGGTGCATCAGGGAGAGAAAAGAAGGAGTAGGTGGAAATGGAGATGAAAGAGTTACTGACCACTAGAGACTCTCTCCGTCACTGTCTCACACATGCACTTCGCTCTTGCTTTCCAGTAGCTCATATATACACATAATCCGGCCTGTCAGAAAAATGTATATGGATCATACTCGGGCCAAATCCTTCTGCAGTGTTTTCTCCTGGCTTTGGTCTGTTGGTGTGGGTGGCATATGTCAGGGCGGGGGCTAAAGCCCTTCTACTGGCCAATGATAAAAGCTCAGCTCAGCCAGATGTGTGGACATTAGGTGACTGCTGGTATCTGCAGCTCAAATGAGGCTTGAGACTCGGGTCATTAAAGAGCAGCTTTGCACTCGCTAATACACACACAGAAGCACACCGAACGGGAGCTTTTGATGTTCTTAGCGAGTAGCTGACTTGGTAAGTTTGTTCGGGAAACTTTGTTGACTGTCATGCAACTGAATCAGCATTTGAGGCTCTGACATAATTGTAACAAAATCAACTGGGACTGGTGCATAAATGCTGTACACTATTTGGAAACAAAGTTGGGGAAAGAAGGACTTATGGGCACATTTCGAAAGGTCTCATCTTGGAGTCAGACAGAGGATTCTTCCTATTTTATATTTCTGTGTATTGTTAGGTGCTTGTGGTTTGTACTTTATTGCATTGATTGAAGTCTTCTTGTTCTGCTTCCTGCACACACAGGTCTTGTTTTGGCTTGCTCTCTGTGGATGTGACTACAAAACTAAAAATAGTACTAGGCATATGCTACCAACTGAATATGATGTAGTAAATGGTGGATCGTTTATATTATCTGCAGATGATTATGTGGTGCAGTGTTAATTGTCAGCGTACCAACTGGAGTGATGAAGTTGTTGTGGATTAGCACTTTGGATTATTCAGATGATAAAACACATGTTAAAAGACAGTGGGCATACAACATCACTTAGGTGGATTATATAGAATAGTTGATGTAGCTTTTGTTTCGGGGTGACACCTTTATTATCTTGTTGTTACCTGTTGAATGACAATACTGTCCTTCCACTTAGATCACTCTTTACCATATGATCGATCCACATGCACAGTAATAGGATGATTCATCAGAAGCCATTAAATATCCTGCTGTCTTCAAGAGAAACCTGGTGTGCCATTTCTCTCGCAAATGAGACCTGACAGCACAATTCTGTACAACTGAGCGTGTTTTGGCTGGCGAGGAAGAGTGAACGAGCCATGTGGAGAGTGTGAAACAGTGAGAAAGAGGAGCGTGTCCTTTTGGCTGTTTTCCCAGCCAAAATGAGAGTGAGCCGGCTTCACCGAGAGCCAAGCACTGTTTAAATGATGTTATCACAATGCATTTGTTTGACTTACACATCCTCACATCACTCACGCTCTGCAGGGTTCTTTCACGCCTAAACGTGACCATTGAGCCCTGTAGATGAGACCATCAGGAGTGTGTATTATTGTATTTATGCTTGAGGCATTCTGTGATGCGATTCCTAATCAGATAACCAATGCCCCAAATGCAAGATAGTCTGGATGCCCTTCTAGTTATGACCTTGCCTTGTGTGAGGGTAAAACTGGTTCATATTGACAGTCTTATATTTAAAAAAACGTTCCTAATTTATTCTATTCTATATATTTTGAACCGTATTTTGTTAAAAAGCTATAGTAGATCCATTTTTACCAACAAATATTTGATCATAATATTTTTAGCTATCGTGCACCACAAGACCAATTCCTAGAGGGTTTGTAAGCTAACACTGTAGACTAAAATATTTCCTACCCCCAGCCTAGAACTAGATTCGTGGAGAAGATCATCTGCTTTTTTCATGCATCTAAATAATTATTCGATTTCTCGTGTAATACTCATAATCTCTATTTAAAAGTGTCAAGCCACAAATATAAAGTCAGTGGATTGACTAAAGACGGCTGGGACATTAATTAGGAGCCACTTAGTTCAAGTGTGTGTGGCTGGTGTACAAATGTGCTGAATGTGCTTCTTGCCGTGTGTGATTAATAGGTACTTCAACTGTCTCTCCTCTTCTCTCTCATCTCTTGCCCATTTTGTCACCCCTCTTTCATTTAATCCTCTCTTCTTTTGTTTCTTTAACTTCCAATTTCCTGGACCCACGAGGCAGCGCTGAGCAGTGGGGAGAGTAACAGAACGAGCACGGAGTCGACGTCACATCACTCACAGCGCTGTGGGCAGGTCAATACAGCTAAATGGGAACAGGGTTTTTGAATAGCTCTCATTTGTTACGTTTCCTATAAGCACCGTGTCCAGGGAGGAACTATTTAGAAAGGCATTGCTTTAACAAACTGCTGCTCTTGTATTGGATTTTTGTTGCTAATAACAACTTATATTCCTCAGTGACCAACTCTTTATCCACCTTTAGGTTAGCGGTCATACGAATCAAAGGCTGTGTCTTCAAATGTATTATATTAGTTTTGCTTTGCTCAATAGAAAGTTAGATATTTTACAGATGTGAGGTTTTTTAGGAACCATTTTATATCATTGCCTCCGTCTCCTCCTCAGCTCCTGGGGAATGTCAGGTGTAACACTGTCCTTGGTTTCCTGGCCGTTCCTGTTTCTCTCAGATACCATGGTTAACTATGTAATTCTTAGTATTTAAAGTAAACACTAATCTCTAATCAATCTCTATCAGTAAACAGTGCAGCGTGACCTTATGTGAGCTACAGTGGAACAGCAATGGCACTTCATTTTCACCCCCTGCAATGCTCACAATACATATTTACTTCATTCACTTCATTACTATTCATACTATTCATACTTACCTCTACTTTATACTAGGACTGACTAGACTAGGCCTATTGTGCCTCTTTGTCATTTTACCTTAAATACATATGTATCAACCCAATAGAATATAAAAATTCATTCCCCCGCACAAACTCAAATATTACATCATATTAACGCGACTCTTCATGTTATATTTATGAAACAATACAATAAGCTACAACATTCCAGTATGTGTTTTCATGAATATAATTATAATTCATGAATTTAAAGTCTGTATGTACATTCAGTTTGCAGTCACTATTAAAAAGGCAAATCGTATGTTTCAATCAATAAGGTAAAAAGAAAGACACAGAGCACACATAGGTGATGTTTAGGTCTGGTCGTGTGTGTCTAAACATGTGAGCAGTTGCGTGTCTGTCCCTCTGGTCTTGTGTTAGTTGTGAGCAGATCTCAGAATGGTCTTGTGTGTTTATGACGTACTAGTGCGTACCTGCGCTCGCCAACCTGTGGAGACGTGAGCCCACGGGGAGCGCTCCTGCCACTGTCTGTTACCGTCAATAGAAGCACTGACCTTGGTACTGCTTCGGCTACCCGCTGTTTTAGTAAAACCTCATCGCTTTCTATGTACTTGTTATTTCTTTTCAACTGTTGAATAGTGAATAATCTAACACTCACACTCACAGAGTATTTGACTGTGCTGTCCCCTCACAAACAGGGCCTCAAGGGAAGATTTAGTTATCACCTCTCTAAGACGGAGATGACACTGCCCAGGGGAAGCAGAGAGCAATGGACTAAAGACTGTTAAAGCACACAATGACCAGAATTGCTCCCACTGAAACAAAATGGTATGATAAAAGGAAGGGAGTCTGTCCTTTTGTTCTTTCATCCTTATTTTTGTCTCATAGTGCTGTTGTGAGCTTCAATAGGCTCTTTGGAAGTGCTGCCATTTTTGAAGTTATAATATTAGATTTCAAAGAAACCCCATTGTTTTCCTCGAAATGACAGGCAAAGGGTTTCCATATTTTAAAATCAAGCACAATAATTGCATTTATATATTAAACAGTCAGCTCATGTGACTTCAAAAGGAGAAATTTCTAATGCTTTTATTATTTATTTATGCGTTTGTCAAACATAAATAAATAAAGAAAAGCCCAAGCTGAAATACGATGGCTGCTACGCTGCACGTTAATGCCCCGGCCAAGGGCACCTTGACAAACCACAAACAAGCACAGAGGAGAACTTACTTACAAAGTGATGATGTAAAATCGACCTCTCTGTTATTGTTCGACATCAGCTTTTGTCTTAACATTTCAGATGAGCATTTACTGGCCTCATTTTTTACACTTTTGTTTTGGTTAGCATTCTGGAGCCAAGACTTGGCAGCTGTGCACACACTGTGCCCTTCACTAGCAAGCCACATTAAAATGAGAGGACGGCCATTTGACTTTTATAACACTTGGAATGAAAACACCGCGGGAAGGTCAGGGCTGTGGAGAAAATTGGAATCATGGGAAATGATTGGGTTAAGGTACAGGCCAAATGTGAATTTTAAATTGAAAAGACTTGAAATTTCAGTATTTTGTAAGAGCTTATTGAAATTTTAGGGAAAGGTCCCCTGTTCCTTACAGCACGCCCCCAGAGTGGAGAAGCAGACAGGAGCAATGAAATAGGATTTGTGCTTTGAATGACTGCCTATGGGATCATTAAAATCACCCACGGCATCTAAAACTTCAAAAACTTGTGTAAATATGCATTGCATTTTTAATCTTCTGCTTATGTCCTGTTCCTGCTTTATACAACTCCAGAACTGGCGCTTTAATGTGGGTGTCTGAACCCAAATTTGCACTAAAATATATTATGGATCAAACATTTAAATTTCCATTGAAGTAGTTCAGTGTTAAAGTCAAATTTTTGGGTCTTATTTACAGCACTATATGCTTTAGTCTCTGGCTTTGCTCTTGTCTGCGTTTCCAAAATAAATAGAGGCTGACAACCATCTACTGTGGTATTTTAATACTTAACTTAAATTCTAATTTTACCAAAGCTGTAGTAGTTAGTTTCAGACTCCAACCTGAATCATGTTTTGCTCATGAGACCCAGGACTGTTCGGAACAACAACTCCTGTCACATGGAATACCATCAGGGTGTTTCCATATGTGCTGCTGAGTCATGTGTGATTGTTTACCACTTTGATGTCTGTAAAAATATACTTAGTTAGTATAATGAATTTAATTGACTATTATATATTTCTTATGCACCAAAATATCATATATTCTTGAATATCAGCAAAGAACCATATTTTATCTTTTTAATGATCTGTAATGTCCAAACATTATCCAAAATTATCCAAATTTGTAAACAAAAATTGCACCATCAGTTTCCCCGTTTGGCCTTGTCCACACTTTCCAGTTGATTTGAAAAAATACACACTTGTGGCTCCTGAGACGAAGCTGAACTTTGTTGCCTCGAAAAAACAATAGAGCGAACCCTCCATCATCTCTCTCCGTCAATGTCGCGAGCTTGGCTTTTTTGCTGGCTCATGCTCACTGCCTCATGCCAGAGCCGGAGCAGCTTGTCTCGTCATTCTGCTTCATCTGCTTCTTCAGTGCCCTTTGTGGCCTAACCAAGCATGAGTAAGAGGAAGTACAGGGGGAATATGGGGACAAATGGCTCACTACTGCTGCTGCTGTGCACTGGCGACTCAGTGCTGAACTACTGCGAGTGGATGCTGGAGACAGCCCCGTGTAATTGCCTGTGTGTGTTTGCAGGAGTTTAAAAGAAGTCTGGCGATGTATGCGTCAGTGTGTGTTCACGTGTCAGGTAGTAATTAATAAAGACAGGAACATTGGCTCTCCTGCTGGGCTGACATGCTTACAAGCGACTTGCCAGCAGTTCAAGCTCTCTCACACACAGCGGAGGCTAAGACAAAGTTATTTCAACCAATTAGGTTAAAAACGAAACTTTATTCAGCCAATCTGCCTTCATTTCAGTGCCTTTGTTTTGTAAAAGCCTCCCCTAAAGGGTTTGGCCATGCTATGCATTATTGAGCCCTTTCTTCTACTTGGTTTCCGTTTTGAAGCAGATGTGGATTAATATTGTAGTAGTCTGATAAAGAAAGAAATATGAAAGGCCATAGTGGAGGGGGGGGAGAATAGTAAAGCCTCGGCCTCAGCACCTCACAAAAAAACAAAGTTCTCAGCAAAGTTAACAGGCAAACAAATAGAAAAGGTAAGTGAGGGCATAAAGCACTTAGTGGGAGCGTGAACTGGCAGAGTTCAGTCTGTGTTGTCAACTCACCACTGGACCTGAGCTACAAAAGCAATCAGGGTTTTCTGAAGTGAAGCAAAGGCGGAAAATAGAAGTGAATGCTCTGGTTTATGCCCACAATGAGGGTTTGTGTATGGACGCTGTATAAAGGATAAAGGTGTACCGTAATTGGTCGCTGCAAGTTGCTATGTCGAAACTTAAGAGGAAGTAATAGTGTTGATGGTTTGTTGAGGGATTTTTGCATAGTTCTACACACTGATGCTGCAGAAGTCCAATGTTGGTTAGGTCTGTTATAAATGATAAACAGTATGACTTATGTAATGAAAATAACTGCCTCACTTTTGATAAAAATGCCAAAACCTAACCCGACAGATTTAAAGTTCATGCTTAATCTAGACTATTGTTTTTATGTTGTATCCATTGCCACATACCATTTAAGAAACAGCTTAGAACACATGTGGCTAATGATGGGAAAAGAAAGGGCCCTTGAGAAAATCTATACAAACATATATTGTGACCTGAGTAAGGCATATCGTAGGTTACATAACTCACAAACACAAAAATCTTGGTTTTAAAACTATATTGGAGGAATCCAAATTAGTATCTTTCAACTGAACTTTATTAATCCCCAAGGGAACATTTAATTGTTAGGTCTCTTCAAAACAATTAAAAGCAAATTAACTGATTCAGACTATACCACAGACTGAATGATTGTACAGTCTTATGGCAGTCGGGAAGAAGATCTGACATCAGACATCCACTGCACTTTCTGTTGTTCAAAAGCCGAATGCAGGGGGTTGTCGATGTTGTTGTGTATAGCATGATGTGTATTGTGAGTCTCCAGACAAATACTTGTAGTTGAACCAGCCCTCTATATTAGTTTTTCAAGGCATCTGCGATCTCTTTTTCTGAGACTATCTCCCCAAAAGACTGCAGCATAAATAAAAGGAAATAGCCATTACAGCATTATAGGACATTTGCAGCAGTTTACTGTTTAGAGTAAAAGACCTAAGCCTCAAGAAACAGAGGGAGGAAGTTTAGAGGAAAACTACTTAAACCTAAAGTGGCTTTTCTTCTGCACTGGATATGCTTGCCTTGGTCTGATGCCGTTGTAATATTATCCGACTTTCTAGTGCTGTAAAATAAGAACCATGAATAGTCTACAATGTCACGTTAATGTCACCAAGAGATATAACTTTTGTTCTTCACTGTAAACTTTGTGTCTATGTTTATTTGTAATTCTTTGTATCTTTTTTAACAATGGAAACTCTAAAAGTGTGTTTCACTGACCTGACTTGTACTAAATCAATCCAGTAGAAAACAAAAGTATGTTAAAGTCAAACAAAAATGGAAAGTGGTCCCTTGTTAAGTAAAAATTGCCTCTTTTACACTAATGTTAATATTAAACAGAAGCAGGCAACTTTCCTGTCCTCGTCATAACCCTGAAGCCATGCCAGCTCCTCGTGAGCTTTAGTTCTTGTCAGGAGCAGAATGATAATGTCTCACTTCTGCGAGCTGAAAATGTAAAACTTCAAAGGGGAGAAAGTAGAAGTAAGTTTTTTGTTGTGTTTCGCAGGATTTAGGAGGTTTTTTATTCCGCGTGAACCCGGCGAGGAGAGAGTTCAGTCTGTCATGTTTGCTGTCACTCACTCTAAGTCATCGTGCCTCGTGGCTTATTCCATGGGAAGTGCTACTGACGGCTTTGGTGTTCTGGGACCGGTAGAGAGAGTGTTGAGAGAGCAGAGCAGGGTGCGAGCTGTCACCACGCTTCCACTGAGCCTGCACGGAGAGGCTGGGCTACAATGAAACCGTTTTTCTTTGCTTTGGTTTCGGCTCGAATGCACAGTTTCAAAAAGTGCCACGAGAAATTCCATTGTGACCTTGGGATTCCGAATATCATCATTATGGAGGCCTTTTTTCACAGATAACTTCTATTACAATATGCACTTTCCACTAGCGCTAGCCCAACAGCAGACGTGACTGAAAGTAGCAACAACTTTTTTCCCTGTTTTTTTAAAACCATCTCAATGTTTTAATGCTCCAGCTTCTGTATTGTGTCCACACAGTAAGGACTATAAAGCTTCCACCCCACTGCAAAACGCTAATGTATCAAATGAATATTGATATTGACCTCAGAGCCAGCAGAGACACTTTAAAGCTCTGTTTACAGCTTAACAACTATAACTCCATCAGCTGAAGTTGTGGGGAAACAAGCAAACACTTGATCTTGATCATTCAGACCAATCCCCACAGTGCATATTTGCTGCTGACTGAAACTCTTAAAATAAAAGTAGAGTAGGCAATGTTTACATCTATAATAATATTTCATTTTTTGAAGATAATAAAAACAATAACTGTAAGAGTTAGTTGCTTACTGTATGCTTTAGAAATCCAACAACACAAGAAAATTAGCTTCAGAAACAACTAGACCCCGGCTTATTAATAATTCCTTTTGTTGTTGTTATGTCTCTTTCTGACTGCCTGGCGCACTCTGCCGTCACTCCCGCTCCGTCGCCTCATTCATCTCTGCGCTCTGCTTTTCAGCGCGTTTGTTCTCTTTTCATGAAACACCTGTGAAGCTCAGGGATCCACTCGCCAGGACTGCAATTAGACACGATGCTCAGGGAGTCGAACCAATCACCAGGAAATCGATTGCCAGAACGTGAAGAGGAAAAAATCTTAAAAAGTTCAGGCTGGGCTCCTATGGTTTTGAAGAGCAGGTAATCAAGACATTTCATGCAGATTGACTGGTGTGTTTTGCTCGAGTGCTCTGGCAATTTGGGCTGTGACACGCCGTCTGGTAAAATTCAAACGAGTCATGGATGAGAAGGAATGATCTTAGCATTAATGCTGCTCAACATTAAAACAAGATTAGCTTTGCTGTTTTGAAATGTAAGCAAATACTCTTTCATTTTTTACATTCCTTTTTAGTATAGATGTTTATGCGCAAGTTGGATTTTCCCATTAGACCTCAGAAAACTTCTAACAAAATCTTCTTTAATGACCTGATCTGCATAAGAACGCATGGTAAGTGACAAAGAGCAAATCACAATGGAATCGTCCTTTAATTGTTACTTTAGCTAAGCTCCTTTTTGCTTTTTCTCCCCCAGTGCTTACCTTCACGGCCTGTAACAAGGGATCATGTCAGCCCATTAGACCCCCCCCTGAAATATGGATGAAGAGATGAGAAAGATGAGGGCCTATAGTTCCCCTCTAAACCAGGTCTGCTTCATCCTGCTCCCCTTTTGCCATCTCTGTTATCCTCAGTCTGGTCTGTCAGCTGACACGCTCGTCAGGCTGGGCTCTGAAGTCTGACTCCTGTTTCTTCTAAAGCATTCTCTCCAAAAGTATTAGATAATCAGTTTAATGATGGGGAGGCCACTGTTTTAATTGGCCAACACAGTATTTGCAACAATCATTTTTCTAGTATAGAAACCATGCCAGGTGGGAGGTAGGTCTTTATAAAATGTGTTTTGTTAAATGTTATTGTTAAAGCAAAGACTGCTGGAGTTGCAATAATGTCATTCCTTCATGTTTCTGGCATTCATAATTTGTATGTTTAATTTAATATTGTATTTTTAGCCACTGCCATTACGTATTTCTCTTTGACGCAAGCAACTCTTACTCTTGAATATCCAATAGCAGCAGGAAAAATACAAATTATGAACAAGGTTAATTCGTTTCAGTTTAAGACCAAAAGTGAGAAAACCATGTGGAGAGATTGCCATATCAACATTTTGAATTCTGTACCTCCAGAGGAGCTATTTAAGCTCAAACCTTCTCTCCCAGAAACTGCACTGTCCACCATTACTGTCATGATTGTGCCGCTCCTATTTCAGGTTTCTATTAATGTCAAATCTGCCAGCGGGCACAAAAATGGCCCAATACAGGAAGAGGATATTTTAGATTAACCACTTCAATTATTAAATATTTAAGTGAAATGAGATGGGCAGTACATTGTGTCTTTAAACATTTAAACAGATGACTGTTCGATTACTAGAGTCCAGTATTCACTTCAATGGAAGAATGATCCACTTATTACTGCATGATATATGAGGTGAGGAAATGTAAGCTCAGCAGATTTGCTTTATGAAACTGGGCCACGAGCTTTCGGTGCCAAGTCTTGTGTGTCACAGGTATTCCAGAGACTACACCAGTGGAAACCGTTAAGTGTATGTGTGAAGTAAGAGTGCAAGAGTTGAATAGCAATGATCCGAGATGCTGTTATAACCAGTAAAAGGAAGTACATGTGCGGTTTAATGCTTGTATTGGCAGTTGTTGTGATCAGCGGATGCCAGCGTGGAGCGAACCATGTCCAGAATGACTAGTTAGAGTTGGAGCTAGCAGAGCAGATGGTAGCACTGCATGTGTCCAGCCAAACTGCTAGCAAAGGCTCAAGGGTCAGTAGTTTTTTGGATTTTGACCGTTTTCAGGAAGCTCACAGAACATGGTGTTGACCGCTCACCTTTTGTGAAGGTTTTTACTAAAGAGATGAGATGATGGCACATGGACGGTTGCCACTTGTCACATCAGAGAATGACTAGACTAGTAGAGCTCTTTTCATCATGACCCTTATGTAAGAGAACAAAAAGCCTGAGTACAATGTTTTTGAACTGTATTTCAACATATTCAGCCCTCTGTCTGGTCTGTAGGACTATATTTTGAAATACTGTTGCAGACATCTTTTCCTAACACCCCATTTACCCCCAACTTACCTCTATTCTCACTTTATATTGGTCTCTCTTTGTCTGTCTCCCTCGTCTCAATCTCACAAACACACACACACTTTAAGTATTGGCTTATATTTCCCATGGTGTGTGCAATACATTCAGCTTCACTAGCTGCAGCAATGTACTGGAGCAAGGCACCTGCTGTGCTGAGCTGATACGGGGAGAAAGACATTCTCACACAGTCTGCCACACACACAAATACAAAACAGAATGGAACTATTTTTCTCTGTAATAGCAGCCTTATAACTATGAACATATTCATAAATGTTTACAAACATATTTTACAGGTGATTTCATTGAAACATGGGCCACATGATGAATATCAGCAGTCAACATTTTTGTTTGTCTTGGTGGCTAAAGGCAGCCCGTCTGCTCCCGTTACCGTGGTTACAGGGCATGGGCTTGTCTTGTAAGGTGCTCAGGTCTCCGTTTGGCTGTCGGACTGTGAGGCTGGATTTGTGTGTGTGTTTTTATCATTATTTGTTCTGTGTTCAGTTCTTGGCACATCTGCAGAAGTCGTAATGAGTTAAAAGTCACTGTGCAACTTGAGGAAAACTCACCTGATAGCATATTGTTATTAGAATAATCTTTCAAAAGTGACTTAAGACACTATCTCTGCTTCATTATTGAGTGTTTTAATAGCTGAGAATGACCAACTGTAGTTTTTTTAATCAAATACAAGCAGGAAGGTTTCTTTGTTGTTGTGGGGCTTTGGTGAACAACAGAGAAAGTTAATAGTCTGATTCACTTTTTAAAACCTTATAATGCTTTAAGAAAATATTTAAAATTCATCTGGCACTGTGAAATATTGAA
Source organism: Rhyacichthys aspro (assembly GCA_036850595.1). NCBI lineage: Eukaryota > Metazoa > Chordata > Actinopteri > Gobiiformes > Rhyacichthyidae > Rhyacichthys > Rhyacichthys aspro. The sequence goes on from CM072155.1 coordinate 9,482,114, forward strand.
GAATATGACTGCTGAGTTGAGGCCTGAAGGTTTGCTAATTTACCACAGTTGGTATCTTTGCATATTTGATGTTATTTCTCATTCCCAAAGAGTAAAGCATTTGCTTATCAGTGAAGCATGCCTTCAATCAGATAAGAAACCTCGTCAGACATTCCCTATGATTGCCAAACTGCAGAGTACAGCCAAATGAAACCGGACCATGTACGCCATTTGTATATTAATGGAGCTCTGCATGTACTGTAGCATGTCATATATTCATATAGCAGAGCGTTATTATGACATTGCATATGCAGACATTTAGTCTTGGCTACAGGCTCTTAAAGTGATTGTAAGCACACTGTGGTTTTGTGAGTTACCTTTCAGGACTGTAAAATGTCCTTTCACACAAGGTGACACCCTCAAAAATGTGATTATCAGTTGATCAAAGAAAATGCAATTGATCAGTTTGCTCTAACTGACAAGGGGAATTTAATAAAAGGCTGGCTGTTGCCACTTGATGAAGACACAGTTCAATCAGACCTGACTTATCAAATTATCTTCTAAACCATTTATCACAATACACCTCATTACTCACTTTATCTTAGACGCGTACAAATACAGCCCCTAATAAAATCAAGAATTACAGTGTGACACATTTCAGATTAATTCAGTAAGCCTTTTAATATTACATAATCACATAGATTAAAGTTATCATTGGCAAGGGAGAAAAAAATGAAATAATTTATATGTACAACATCCCAGGCTGCTTTTGAAACATCATGAGACCTGCTATGGTAAATGTCACAGTCTGGATGAGTAGTATCATAAAGTGGCACTAAACAACCAAACATGGTCAATCACAGCTTCTCAAGAAAATAACTAAACTCTTACATTGTAAAGGATGTACTTATAAATGTGGTGCTCTATGTGGCTTTAAAATAAAGCAGCAACACAGCATCAGGATGTAGCCAGGCATTATTTTGGTGTTTTGCATCACAGACTTTCATTCTTCAAAAGTCAGACTGAGCTGATATCAACTTGTGCACTCAGCGTTGATCCCTGTTTACTTCTCAAAAACAAAGTTATACAACAAGCTTTTTGAAGGCTGAACAGTTTTCACAGTGTTGGAAGTTAAGCTGTGTTTTTGAACATTTGAAACATTTCTATCAAAAAAACCCTTATCTTATAGAACGCCAACATTGTTATTAAGCAAAGACGGATTTTACCATAATGGGGAATATGCAAAAACCATAATCCTTTAAATTTTAAATTGTGTCTTGGACAAGAGTGGCTCAAAGTTGGTGCAGGAGAGTTGGCATATCCCTGTGAGCAAACTTTCAGAGCTGCAAAAGTAAAAGTTACATTTGCTGAGACAAGCAGCAGCACATACAGACATAGAGCATTTTGCTTAAGGCTTTTAAGGTGCTTGTTTACTTGTTTTTCTTGGTGATTTGTTGTGTGTGCCCCCTTTAACTGTAGAGCATTTGGGTCACTTTGTGCTACAGACGGTGCCTTTTTAACTAAAACTCTGCCAACTCTCTTAGCTTACCCTGCTGTTTGTTACTGAATTATCATCCATAAAGCTACCTCTACCCACAAATGAGTCTCCAATAAAATACGTTATTACAGCCACCACAAGAGAGCTTAACGAATAAAGGCTACCTGCAAATATAAGTTACTACTGCAATAAACAGTACTAATAAGTGGGAAATTATCATGAAGCATATTGTTGGAATCACAGAAATAGATATTACATGTCACCGCTATAAAGTTAAATAGAGAAAATTGGAATTTAAGACAGTCAGGCAGACCCACAGTTGGACTCGGTGATTAATGTTCCCATAAAGTCGTGGCAAATTAAATGGGGTAAAAGAGGGGAAGTAGTAAAGTGATGTAAGTAGGGGAGATCCCTGGCAGCCTGCCTTTCTTCATTATGTAGTGGGACATACAGATACTGTGTGATGGAGCAGCTTTCGAGGCATTACTCAGCAGTTCAAACAAAAGCGTCACTGCCTAATGTCAAGGGCAGTAGCCAGACTTCTGTGAAACCAGCCTCGGCCACTCAGTCTCAAAGCCCCATCCTTGCTTACTTTGCCACTGATATTGTGACACTCCAAAAAGTGAAAGATTTTTCTTCCAAGGCAGCGAATTTGAAAAGAATGGGATGGGACAGAGGATGTCACAAAATGTAGCGGTGAGGAGGATGCCTGTCTGTTTTGTGTGTGTAAGGGGATGTGTTGTTTGAACAGGACGGCGTCCATCATTTGTCTGTAACCTTTGATGCTTGGGTCTCTACGGGACAGGCAGGGCCAGGCTTCAGTGCTGCACTGTCGTTTTGATTTCATCCAAATGAGCCTGATCCTGAGGGTTATACAGAAACAAACAGGGACACTGAAAAGGGGAACTCTGCTGAGATTTCTTATAGTAATTTACAGCGCCAGTCATGAGTCATACTCTTTTTAACAAGGCTGCATGCACACACATAGCAGTTGATTGGGTTCATCCATTTAATGCAGTCGTACATTTATTTTCCACAGCTTATATAAATGTCTCACTCTCACACAGTAAAATACAGATGCAAAAACCATAGCTACAGTCTTTTTTCTGATTGAACTTAAGACAAGACAGAAATAGAATTTTCTTTTTAATTATTTACAGGAAATGGAGGGCAAATTCTTCTACTCAGTCTCAGTGAAGCAGCCATCATCATTAAAAAAGAAATCAATATGCTTTGATCTGCAATTTCTTTTGCCTATTATACAGCTTCTTCCATACTCCACCAGGCAATTCTGATAAAATTGTTTTAATTTGGAGTAAGCTCACACAGCTTTGATTAAACTTGAGCAGTTAATTAATTAGTTCAGCCCAAAACCTGGTTCAGTAGTTTTGTTCTGGATACGTCACGGTCTGTATAGCAGCACAGTGGGCTAACGTGCTATGTCATGAATAATAATCATTTTAGCACATGTTTATTACACTAAAATGGTGGTGGTTGCTTTTATTTGATATCACACTATCAAAGAAACTACCTGTGCCGGTTTATTCTAGCAAGTTACTGTTTCTTTGCTGTCTGTCTACTAGCTAACCTACTAGCATTAGTTAGCTACTAGCTACGTTTTATTTAATACAAAAGCTAGCTAAATGCCATAAGTTGTGGAAGGAAGTTGTGTGCTATATATTAGTCTCATGCTTGCAGTAAGGCTTATATTTAACAACAGTTATTGGGAATTATCAACGTTGTGCTTGTATCCTCCGTCACTTGCGCGACTTTATCAGTAGCTAATTGCAATTTGGCTCAGCTAGTTATTTGCTAATTAGCAGCTAAGTTAGCGAGACTTCAATCTTTAGGACTTAAATTAATTTATTTGGTTAGGTGAAAAAGAACACCCTTTAGTTTAATTTTTTAATTTCAAAGGGCTCAATCACAAATAAAAAGAAATATCATAAATTCCCCACCTTTTATGAGCCCTCCATTTTCACATTTTGATAATTACATTTTTTTCTACACATATGTTTGTTCTCTCTAGGGTAAAAATGTCTTCACAAAAACACGCACGAAAATGATCCTGATGTTTTTTTGTTTTGTTTTTTTTAAATAGGTTTTCAGAGGCTTCCTAAAGACAGAAAGCCCTTAAAAGAAAACAGGATAAAAAGCTAGGGCAAATGTCTGACAAAATGTATATTGACACAGAAAGACAGGCACTGCAATAGGTAGAGACAGAGGAAAAAGGAGGGAACAGACAGTCCACATGCTAAGAAGATTAGACGCACAGACACAAGGAGAAAGGCAGAGAAGATGAGCTGAGCCTGAGTCACACGTGGATGCTCTCGGGATGGACACTTCCACATTTTGAGGAGAATATCTAGAAAGTAACAGCTTTAAAAGAACAATCAAATTAAATGCTCTATAGCAGCATGTCTTCTTCCCGTTCCCCTTAAAGCATACTTGTTGTCACAGCCACTTAGCACCGTCTCAAAATGATTAGGGTGTGACACGACGGGCCCTTGGCGAGCGCTCCGCAGTCAGTTGGCTGTGAGTACTGTGCCGCTCTGTCTCCCTCGGGATGGAAGGTCAGGGTCAGTATGACAAAGAAAATGGACTCCTACCAGCTGTGACTCACTTCACATGTCTCTCCAGACACAGTAAGTAATGTTAGCTTTGAGAAGTTAAAGGTGAGAAACTGATACGGGGTGTTTTTATTCTCCCTAGTCCCACTGGTATCATCACCATTCATGTAGCTGCACAGTTTAACGGTCAAAATCAAGGCCCATGTCTCATACAGATGTCTTTCAAAATGTCTGTTCATGACCCTGAAAAGAGCATCATGCATCCAAGCCTCAGAAAACATTTACCATGGCAAATGTAGATTAACTAAATTACATTGTCACATTACAAGTTATTAATACAAAATAAATGGATATACTTTTTACTGTCAGGTTTGTTCTGATCCATTAAACCTCAGTAAGTCCTCAGTGAACTCATGTCATGTGACACTGCATATTAGAAGAAGCCCCAGAGATAAAACCTTTATCACTATTATCACATTTTAGCCAAGTATTGAAGTGTGTTGAAGTTCTTGGCTACTGTACCATGCATTCCTTGCTTATTAAAAAGTCCATCACTAGATCAGATAAGAGTGAGACAAATTGTAGAATATTGTGCAATTTAATTGTATTTCCAATGCAGTTAGTATTCTGAGATTAAATAGAACTTTCTCTAAGACTGACAGTCTTTTTGTTGTGATAGGAGTGTGTGTGTGTTTACCTTAACTCCACTGGAAAGTCTTAAAAAATGTCTCAAAAAAGCAGAGACAGTTGAAAACAGGCGCTCAGCAACGGCTTAGCTTCTGTCCTTTGTTTCGTGTTGTGTGTTTGTTTATAGCTAAGTCCCAAGCAAGTCTTTCTCAAAGCCTTTTGTACGTTTGTGCTTATTTATTCCCTCCTCTCTGTACCATGCATCTGCTCTCAGCTTCTGCATTGCCAGTAAAACCTCAGGGCAGCTTCTTTAGCTGTGCTCTGGGAGTGCTCACATTCACACATATTTGTACAGTCCTGACTGATTTGGCATTACCTGCCATGGTATAGTACATCTCAGTTATTTATTTATTTTGCCCGAGGGATGAATTGTTGGTTGTTAAGGCTGAGAATGAATAAGATGAGTATTAGTAATAATGTAAGAGGGAAGAGAAGCAGCAGCAAGGACATGTCAAACGACTGCAGGAAAAAGAGAAAAAGCCAGTAGATTCTCATTTGAAAAGGGCTTGTGGTTAAATGAGGATAGGAGGGAGGAAGAGAAGGCACAGAGACTTGATGAAAAGATTTCTTGCCACATTTGATATTATTTCCCTCTATTTCAGTGTGATGCCCCAGAGAGCACTTCTAAAGCAACTGCAGAGACTCAGCTACAGCAGCAGGAAAAAACATATGCCATAATGGAAAGCACTGAATGCATGTGTGTGATAAAGACAAATCAAATTGGAAAACAAAGATATTTCATGCTGCACTGTCCCTGGATAAAAATGCACAGTAGTGTTTGTTTAATTCCTTAGAAGATCCTCAATCAAATCACCTACTATAGTCCAGGTTTTTGGAGGTGGAGTGGAATATGTCTCTGTGAGGAAGGTTCAGCAAAAGGTTAACCACTGACTGTGAGCATTTTTATTTTTAGATGCAGAATACAGAGTTTATGTGCAAGAAATCTGCTCTTAGTAATGACATACCCCTCTTTACTGCTGAGATGCTTGTGAAAGTAGAGGAGCAAGGCTATAGCAAAGTTACAGCTAAATTTGCTGACAGCACAGTAGCTTTAACCTTTAATTATTTGGGCAGTGCTGTGACTTCACTATTTTTTTATTGATTTTACCCCTCTTTTTGTTACCGCAGTCCTTAACAAGCTCCTGCTGTATCTCTTGTGTGTTTTGTGACTCATACTGTAGAGAAAAGTTGGCTTGATAAATTCTCGTGGTTATTTTCATTGATGAATTCTTCTCGAGGCTTAGTGACCTCACAGCTCATAGATGTGTTGCCTGCACGCTGAGAATGACTCACTTTTGCCCGTACTGCCATTTGTGATGTGAACGTCTACTATGTGCCAGAGTTTAGTGAATAATACAAGTGTGGTGATACAGCACTTCTTTCCCACAACAAGCATAGATGAATGCTGCATATTTATAAACCTTACATTTTTCATTTCTTTTGGCTCGTGACAATATGCAGCAAATACATTATTCATTATTGTAGACAAAACCCTTGTGGCTATGCGTTTGCATTTAAAGATAAACTAAATGAACAATGCTACATTTGAGGGAACTGGCATTTATCCCAAAGCAAGTCGTGTCATTTGTCGTGAATTATTTCAAATGGGTACATAATCTGTATGGTTATGAGTTTTTCCTCAGCTGTAATGCTCCTTAACCCTCTCCGCTTGTACATGGTTCGAGAGGATCAGCATCATGGTGATCCTGCTCAACTGTGTGACCCTGGGCATGTACCAGCCGTGCGAGAACATCGACTGCACCTCGGACCGCTGCCAGATACTGCAGGTTCGTGGATTTAATATGCTAATCTCAATGTGTTTACAGTGTCATTTAATGGAAACGTGACTTCACACCACAGGTGAGATTATTCAGGGCTAGAGCTGGTTAGACATCACCATTAGACGATTACCGGTTGCAAAATGCCTGGGCCATATGAAAGCAGCTACAATTTTTTTCTCATACTGTTGGTGTATCATGAGCAGACACATTTACAAAGCATGTTCTCTATATAACATCAAATACAAATTGCACAGTAGCAATTGACAGGAGTCATGACATCTGTATCAGCCAATCAAAGCAGCTTTTGGGCAAAGTCAAGTGTAAGTGGAATTCACTAGATCTGTAACACCAGTGTAGAAAAGTGAGGTTAAAGCTGTTTCTTATGAGGCTGCATTAGTTTATTTGAAAGAGATCTATTTGTATTTTACTAATATAACAACTCTGTTCTATTAATCTAGTAATTCAAAACATTTAGCGTTGTAACAGTAATATCATCATACTGTCATATGATGATACTTTTAATTACCATACATTAGCGTCAGAGTCTCACGCTGTCCTGTGCCTGAGCTGGTTGGGTATGTTGTAAAAACTGCAAGGTATTTATATGATATAAACTGACGCAGAAACAGCAGCTCCACAGTAGTATTTCCCTCCTGAAAGCTCCACCGGCTCTCTAAACAGGGAATTGGGACGTAGTTTGTTTTAATACAGTCTTGCAGGTTGAATTTTCTCTTTGCGATGAGAGAAGTGAAGTCCCAGTGCCATAGCGGCTGTTAAATATGTCCTGTCATAGCTCAAATCTCCTACATACGAAGGTAACTTAATAAATGAAAAGAGAAGCCATTCATCATACCATTTATGGGCGAACAGCTAACAGGAAATGTTAAATAGTAGCTTCTGATGTCACACAGACTCATTATTTTCCTCCTGCCTGTGTTTGTAAAACTGAGGGGTCATGTGTTATTAGCTGAATGATTTGCCAGCTGGCTGTGCTCTCAGTCTGCACCTCAAGGGTTATAATTGCTTTTTATTGAGGTAAATTTGGCAGGCTCAATTTAAAAAATGACAGGAATATCATTCTGTCCCACATGCCTTTTGGTGATGATTTTCAATGTTGCACTTTGAGACATGCAAAGATAGACAGCCTTGATATTTAGTCACTATCAGCAAATTCATGTGTTTATGCAATCAACTCTGTGTACCCCACCTCCCTCCCAACAGCTGAAATAAGCTCCACCCCTCTAAAGCTACGCAGTAGAGAATGATGGGATAGATGAATGAATTTGTTAATGTCCAAGTACTTTCTTGTCAAGAAGTAATGTAGTTTGTTTACTCAGATATCAACTTTTAGTACATATAAACTTTGCCTCCACGTCCAGCACCTGTACTACTCTGTTACCCTTTCCTCATTCTACTCATCCTCCATCCTTTGTCTCTCTAACAAGCCTATTGTCTCCCCAGGTAGTGTGAGGGGTCCTGTTCAGGTGGTTGCTAATGGCAACAGAAGGGATTTTGCTGACAAGGTTTAGATAGTGTAGTGTCCCCTCATGCCCCTCTAGCCCACTGTGGGAGTCGCTACATACTCATTATTCCACCTGTAAGACAGGCAGGTGCAAACAGTAAAAACAGTGTTCCACCAATATATGGTTGTAAAAATAAAAGTCAAGTTTGAGATAGATAGATAGTCTGTATTTTTCTTTCAACTATAAGCTTTGGCTATAGATATGGAATAAAAGGGATTTAAATTCTCAATTTTAGCATAAGAATACTAAGGCACAAATTGGCTCCCAAAATAATGTCTGTTTTTACTGCAAGATAATATACTGTAATCAGTGGTGGGCCGTCAGGGCCAGCAAGGCCTTCTCTGCTGGCCTAAACATGCTCAGAAAAGTACATTTATTTTATTTTCAAAATATGTAAACAAAATTATTCTCTATTCTCTGTTCTCTTTATGTCACATTATATCCACTTAGTTGAGTGGCTTCCAGTGTTGTTTATTATAGTTATAGTTTTTATCCAATTATATTTATATTATTTGTTTTGTCAGGCAAATTTCTTTTGCCTGAGACCTTCAGAATCAACAGAGCAGGCCCCTGTGCACTGTAAGTGAACGGACACAGTCAGTTACAATAGCCAATCAGATCTCGATTCTGCATACCAAGGCCAGCTAGATGTTCTTATGTTGAACTGGACATGTACGCGTCCTGTGACTGGATAAGCACTTGCTAGAGCCTGAAAGGTGGCAATTTGCAGAATATCGAACTAAACCCGGAGATCCAACAGCTATCGCTGTATTTTTAACCCATAATGGCCGAAGGAGGAGAAGAGATTGATCTGGTTGCAGATATACTTTCCACGCCATTTTCAAGACTGGCCTTTCACGAAAAGCTGGATATTGTGAGAAGAGGTCGGTCAACCCCTGTGCTAGCTAGCCTGTCCCAGCAAGGAAAAGGGTTTGTCCGTCATTTCAAGACGAGCAACTATGAACGGTACCTGTGGCTCACAGCTTCTGAGAAACGCTGCAAATTGGTGGCATTTTGTTTGGCATCTTTAAATCGCCTTTTTATTTTTTATTTTTGACAGTATCTGTGAACTTAGCTTCCTACTCTTAATTGTGAATGCATGCTTATTGGTTTTAAATGCTCCTGAATTAAGAGTTGCTTGACTAGCCTATATTGAGGTGATGTTGTAATGTGTAAGTGGGACGTCACTGAAGGCCTAAGCGTGAAATGAACGGCCCGCCACAGTCTGTAATACTGCCCAATGTAGCATACAAGTGGGCGCATATTAATTTTTTTAGGTCCACTTTTATTTGGTGGTTAAGATGTGTCTTGTAATATGCCCTGCTCCACTAAAACAGACAGCTGGGAGCACAGTTTTTCCTGATCTCCAAAGTGTAGTGTGGCTGAACAGAGTCTTCGCTAATCCATGCCAACTTTAAAAAAAATACTCCAAACTGGAATGAGCTGATTTCAGAATAACTAAAAACTTTTAGTTATTCATCAAAAAGACTAAGACCTTTGTGTTGTATTATTGGATGGTGTACCCTCACAGTCCTAGGACCTACTTATCTGTGCTCTTCATTGCTGAATACTGGCTGCGTGATGTTTGTACCACAGCAGCTCCTATTCCACATGATGAAAGGCGCCATCAGGAGACAGCCTCAACCGCTTTACAAACCATGTAGATGATGAAACCTGATGGGCTGACAGAGGAGGAAGCTGCTGGTAGTGACAAATAACTCTAAGATGAATTCATTCCTCTTTCATTTAGAGCCCTGTGCAACAGAGATCCACCTGGTGTGGCCAATGTCGAATCACATGTGAAGCACACAGTCTGCATTATTTATCAAAACATCATTTAGACAGCGTGTGGAACTGATCTGTGCAGCTTTCCTCTTGCATGCTGCCAGCTCTGAGTGCTGCCAGTGTTTGAGCTCATGTTTGTGTTTGCTCTTGTGAGCCAATGAGTTGAGATGTGACACATGTGTTGGCATGTGCCAAATACATGGAGAAGCACAGTCAGTGTGAAAAGGGCAGATTCATATCTGTGCTAAGAGAATTTGCAAATATTCACTAATACTGGGTATAAATGCTGGCATAGTACTTAGTCAGTTTGTCCAATTGCAGCACAGCAGTGATTTGTAGCCTGCTGTGGGCTATTGTTGAATCTCCAGTTTGTCATTTAACTTGAGCCTGAAACCACAAAAAGGTAATAATCTTAAAGTACTTGTGGAAAATTGTTTCCCCATTGTTGTATATTTGGCTAGACTCTAGGCTGTGGCTCATGGAGTGTGCAAAAGTCTTATAAGAAGTCTTTATTTATGTTCTGTTTTATTTTTTTAAATTTCAAACTGTGTGTTAAATGTTATTGTTGCCTTCATATTTTTACCCTCTTACTGTTAAGGGAACAAACATAATGTAACAGGCTTACCTGAGCTGTGTGACAGAAAGCTTCTGTGTCTCAACAATAGTGTACTCTACATGACTACAAAATGTTTCTTGTTTAACCTGTTACACATTCTGTACATTCTGTATGTGTATGCTGTATATAACATTTAGAAACAGATTTACAAAAAAACCCCAAAAACAATAATGGCCAATAAAGGCTATAGCAGGCAACTGTAGTCTACATACTTTACTGAAATCCCTTGCTTCAAAAGTCATTGTGCCATCAACAGCTTGATTATTATTATCTAGTATGAATATGTAAAAGAGGTTGCAAACAGTCAGTGAGCCTAGGGCCAGGCTTTAGGAATGAGCTCTGTTCAGAGTACAATAGGAGGGTTAGCTAGTCATCTGAATGTAATCATTTTGCCAGGACACGACAGATGTGTCTCCTCTGGCTCTCACCATATGTTCACTGCTAACATTCATCAAATATGGCCTGAGTCCCTACAACTTTTTCATGTGGCTTTTATTGAAACCATACGTCTACCATCAGTCTGGACTACAATAGACCTTGAAAGTTAAATGTGGTACAAAGTCCCACATCTATGTTTATCCAGCGCCTTGTGCTCAATTTTACCATTACAACTTTTCATAGGTACCAACCACTATAGACAATCCCACAGAAGCTGAAGATGTTAAGGAACATATCTAATTATCACAATATAAATCCAATTCTCTCCCCCTTTCCCCTGTCCCCAGGCCTTTGATGCCTTCATCTACATCTTCTTTGCTCTGGAGATGGTGGTAAAGATGGTGGCTCTTGGGATCTTTGGACGTCGCTGTTACTTGGGAGACACGTGGAACCGGCTGGATTTTTTCATCGTCATGGCTGGGTAAGAGTCATCCTTTTATTACAGAGCTGCACCATGGTGCCAGAGCTTTACCAGCCTTTGTCAAATATGTGTTAACTTTCTTATGTCATATTCAGCCAGGTGTTAGGCAACTGCATTAAGATCAAATTATTATCAAAACTAATGTTACAAATTAACACACAGTCGTATTGTATTTCACTCTGGGATGTTTCCCTGCTCAAACTGTGGAACAGTCTTTTTTGACAGTAGCTTAGTGTATATGTAGCTTTGCGGTTGTCAGTTTTCTAAGCTCCTTATTATAGTTTGAGAGATGTGTAATAAAGCCATCAAACTACCATTAAGCTCAGCATGATTTTCAGTCAGTCTAGACATTTTTACAAGAGTCTGAGGACCACTCAGAGTGAAGAAACATAGTTTTGCTTATGCTGGTCTAAATTTTCATTTCCATTATGGCAGATATGGAAATAAATAATTACCTATTAAAGGCATGGTATGTAGCAGTTATATGGTAATATTTACACTTTGCCCGTGGCCTGCAAGCAACATAGGTAAGAAGGATGCATGTGTGAATAATGAAAGCACTACACTCCTTCTCAATCACCTGATGAAACAAAGCAGTTGTTTCTCAGACATGGTTCATAAGGCAAGCGTGTGTTTGTGTGAGTGGATGGATGGTCAGAGACTGCTATAGCAGACAAAGAAAAGGCACCAGAATAGAGTTAGCGGGATAGATGGAGGGCCATTCATCTTCATTTGAACCGAATCACTTTATCCTCACTGGAGGTTCTGCTTCTCTGTGCTGCTCCTGCCGTGTGATTGTGAGCCGTAGAATTACACACACACAGATTACAGACTGTCAGCTTAGCCCTTTGAGTTTGTTTAATCTGCGCACGCATGTCATCACATGTCGCTGTTTGTATATATATTGGTGTGAACTCCTAGTCTTGGTTTCCTCTTGGCAGCCTGTGTTAGATTAGCATCAAGGCTAATTGTTGAGGGCAGTGCCAGGCGTGCCGCACCAAATTACTGCCGACAGTTTGCTATGAGCTGTGTGTCTGTTACCCACGAGCGCCGCCTCACTTTCTCTTGCGTTTTCACACACTCTTGGATGAAGGGCTCCACTTGTCACTCTCTCTTCAGGCTCTATAGACCAAGCTTTTGCCTCGAATACTCTCAAGAGGGTTTGCTACTTTTGTGCTTGAAATGCCTCCTCAAGCCTGCTTCTTTGTATGTGATTTCAGTCTAATCCATAGCACAGAGGCTTAATTTACTCAGCTGTCTGGTATCTTCACTAAGAAAAGAAAAAAAACTGCATTTCTACTTTGACCAAGCCTGGCCCCTTTTTTTCAAAGTTAGTCTTGCAAAATGACAGCTATATGCAGAATACAGTTTAGAAAAATCAATTGTAACTGTTGTGGGTCCTACAAAATAATAAGAAATTAAGAAATGTTACATTTTAGGGGAATTATATTTCAGTGTTAGTAGATGCTATTTTGTTTGCTTTGGGGAAGGCTCAAAAACTTTTAAAGGGTAGAAGTTATTTATACAAAGATGGATCTCAAGCCACTGATGGAAACGTATGTCGCAGAGCTTCCCCAGTGACATTAAAAACTGTTTTGTGGTTGGCACCAAACAACCTAATATCAAGGCAGTCTGCTTGAAAAAGGGAGTTGCAAGACAAGATGCTGTTTTCTTGATGACTGCTGTGGTGAAGGACGACTACAAAGAGGATCAGCACAGTATCGTACTATTGAAAATCACTTAGCTCTTAAGTCTTCCACAGTGAGACACGGTGAGTGTAGCTCGAGTTGTCAAAGCCACTAGATTTTGGTGTTTATTAACCTGTGGTTGTGGTGTAGTTGTTTCTGCCATGCTGTCTCACACTGTGGCTCCTCAAGCCTCTGAAGACATAGCCCCTGTTATACATTGCACACTGTTTGCACACAATAACATTAAAAGCGAACAAACATATTCTCACACTGGTGTTGATTATTTAAGTCTTGTTGTCATACAAGCATGTTACATTTGTGTAATGCTTTAACACAGGCTGACCATGTCTATTCTCCTGTGAAAGTGCTTTTGGGTTTGAGGGCACAAACAGCTTAGCCATGCTGTGGAAATGACTTGCTAACAGATGCCAGCGCTAAGTGAGCCACAACACCCTCCAGGCAACACTTAGAATAGGCTGAATCCTTCTTTTCCCCCAATCTTTTTTCTTCCTTACATCACATTCATGTTGTTCGCCCACTTCACCCCCAGCACTTCATCGAGAGTGGTTCACCACATAATATAGTGCAGTACTTGTTCAGCCCCACAGACACGGGACATGAGATGATGACTGTCATCGAGGGGAGCTGGTACATCATGGCAGACCCCCAGAAGCTTGTTCAGCCCCAGTGCTCTGCAGTTATTAACTCTTCATGTTGTCTGTGTTCTGTTGTGTGTCCAGGATGGTGGAGTACTCACTAGACCTGCAGAACATCAACCTGTCAGCTATTCGGACAGTGCGAGTGCTCCGGCCGCTCAAAGCCATCAACAGAGTACCAAGTAAGATAGTTATTGTATTTTAGTTTTTGATATTTCACACCATTTTGTGTTCCTAATGTTAAGAAACAAAACAAGATTTCTTTAAATTAGCTCATATATCAATGTGGGGACAAAGTGTCACTGATATCATCTGAATACCACCTGGTTTTCATTGGCGTTATTAAAGAACTTCACAGACCCAGAGACACAGCTTTATCAGATTTACAAAGCATTCATTAATGCTACTTCACTGATCAGTTCGTGACCACAATCGTGTTCCTTTCATCTAAAGCTCTCTTCTTGGACAAACTTTTTAACACCTATGGATTTCTTTGTTCTGCTGACCAAAAAGCTCCAATTAGCCCACCCAAGCCAGACTTAGATCAGTATTATCACTTTCTTTGTTTTATGAAACAAATTTACTGTTTTAATAACTGAATGAGAATTTAGATTAAATAAATAAATTTTATTTAAATAGATAAATTTAGATTTACCATTGCTCTTTTTTTCCTTCAGGAAAAAATGTTTAAAAACACACTAAGAAAGTGTTTCAAACTCTCTCAAATAATTAGAAATGAAGCATATGCCAGAATAATCTATTGCCTTAAAGCATTGTTACCTTCCTGTTTAAGCTTAAATTAAAAAATTCTGTAGGAAAAAGTAACCTAATGTGAACATAGATTTTAGACACCGTAAAAAGCAAAAAAACACAGACCACTAAATGAAGCTGCAAGGCAGAGGAGTTAATAAGGTCCATGTCAGACCCAGAAAATAGCACTAATAATACAATGATATACATAGGCCAACTGATTCTGTCTTAGGAGCAGGGAAATGAAACCTCAGAGATAAGACATGATCTTGCACTTACACTACAAAGTTTGGCCTTTTAGCCTTTATTGGACAATGACATTGAAGATAGACAGGAAATAGGGTGAAAGAGAGGGAAATGACAGGCAGCATACAGACCAGAGTCGGTTTCCAACTTGCTGGTACACAGTCTACCAGGTGAGCCTCCAAAGCATCCGGTGTGTTGACCTGATTCTGAAGCTACTAAATGGTGTTGTTTACAGTCATATCTGATGGAATTGTTAGAAACATCTTGAGAGAGAACTAGTGGGTCTAAATCCATGAGGAAATACACATATGCATGTATGCGTATACATTATACATGATGTATTTGTGTGCACGACCCTTATTAGTGGCAGTATGTGAGAGATCTTCTTTACATAGTTATGAGCCCAAACATAACCATGTTGCCTGTTTTTCTCCCCCATTCCTGACCCCATTTCAGGTGAAGAAACACATCGACAAGCTGTTTGGTGCTTTTCTTCTGGATGACTTCTTTGCTCACAAATAAACATCATGACCTTTCACACAGCTCAGTTTGAAGCTTTCCAACAAATAGCAGATGATAGTCTGACAATATGTGATTTAACAGTGTAACCCCGTCCTCATTTTTGAACAGTGCAGAG
Source organism: Rhyacichthys aspro (assembly GCA_036850595.1). Lineage (NCBI taxonomy): Eukaryota > Metazoa > Chordata > Actinopteri > Gobiiformes > Rhyacichthyidae > Rhyacichthys > Rhyacichthys aspro. Next base: position 9,497,389 of record CM072155.1, read on the forward strand.
AGGAAAATAGTGCCCGCAGATAGCTGTAAATGTGCTTCCACTGTGACACAAGGGGAGGCATCCATCTTTATCTGGTAACAGCAGGAGCAGCCACATCACTACTGTCTCTAGAGAAGGACCAACACAGGGGCAGCAGAGAAACCAATAATCAGGCAGCAAACAAAGAGTGACTGACTTATTTTCTCTGTCTGTTGACTTTAATTTTGCTTTCTGTTTTTGTTTCATACTACTTCTTCCTGACTTTTTGGAGCTCCATATTTCTGAACATAGCCTGCGGCCTCCTCTCATTCCTCCCATTCATGTCTCCCTCTCTTCACCCAATTAGGCCTAATGGAACAGTGGCCTAATGACAAGAACCCTGGGGAATAAAACACATTTAGACTTGCCACCAGGCTCCACCAGAGTTTGCACCAACCACAGCTACTACAGCTCTCTATTTCAAACACAAAAATTAGCAACAGGGAAAAGATAAGTGCTGTCCAAAACTTCTCACAATGTTACAGCAATACCCTCTAAAACTTATTCCAATTAAAATACACTTTAAAACATGAATATAATCCAATCAAAAACACATGCATGTTAACTTATTGCATATAATTTAATGAAAGTCTGTCTAACATTCAAAGATTAACCTGGCTACAATAAAGAAAAAAATGATTTTGGCTTGTGTTTTACCCCATGGCAGTGAATTTCCTAATTTCAGATAATTTTCTGTCTCTGGGGTGGGATTGGATGTGGGTAAGCTGCTGTAGATGGATCAACAGCAACCACTCCACTGTAATAATTAGTCCCATTTTATCACATGTTTTTTGAATCAAACGACTAACAAGGTATTAGCATCCTGTGAATAATGTCTACTTATGTCAGTGCTATAATACTTGCTCTCATTCCCTCCTTCCCAGCTTCTATGCGGTCATTCAGTGTGTGCAGTTTAAATGCACCGCTGTGTTCATGACACATTAACCTACTGTGGAGCTGTTATTCACAAATCGCAGTACGTAACCGAAAAACACACATATAGACTGATAATTAGAGTAGTGTCCCATTGAAACACAAACCGTGTTACGTGTTAGGTTACTGGTGTCTCATCAGTAAGTCTCATTTTTCTCCCTCTTTAGTCCAATCATCTGTCATTACACTTGGCTAATCACATCTCATTATATCATCACTGCGGGACAGGCCCATCCACAGGGGATGAGGTCATCATTAATCGACAGGGGGACTGCTTGTGTTTCAGCAATTACATTTCTTCTAATGATGATGAGAAGACAAGGTTTCGATCTCTTGTGTGTCTCTTTGCCTGTGTCTCATTATTAAAACAAACTAAAAACAAAACAAACTCTTTTCTTTTTTTCGCTGACCTCAGGTATGCGTATCCTGGTCAACCTGCTGCTAGACACCCTCCCCATGCTGGGCAACGTGCTGCTCCTCTGCTTCTTCGTCTTTTTCATCTTTGGCATTATTGGTGTGCAGCTGTGGGCGGGGCTACTGAGGAACCGCTGCTACCCCGAGGAGAACTTCACTCTGTGAGTTCAGACACAACATTTTCACTGATTATAAGACAATGAGCTTCCTTACAATGCCTCTTTGCCACTTTTCAAAGCAGATATTTTCCTTAATTTGTAACTAAGAACATGATTAGACTCCAGCTGCATGCCTCCATATTCATGACACTGTACGACAGCATCACTTCCTGTGCTGTGTGAGGATGACATTTGCCAGATGACATTCACCATTGATGTCTGAAGTTTTGTCCCTCTCGTCGTTTCCTTTTATGCTAGCATTTGCAAGAGAGTCAAACGTCCCTGGTGTGTTGACTGCACGCTGTATATAAGCCACGTAAACTGCACTGTGCCTTTGTGCACTTTGCTGACACAGCGCAAGCTAATGACAGCTCTAATAGCCTGATGAAATTGGACTCATGTCAGATGGAGCACAGAGTCCTGCTGGATTCGTCCTGGTCTAACATTTACTGTAACATTATACACTTTTTGATGAGGTTACTTGAAGCATGCTTACCTTCAACTAAAGGGGTGTCATATGAAATGGCCTCGTTCTGGAAGAGGTCAAATGTGAAGTCAAGCTAAAGTATTATTATTATGATTATTATTGATAATTAATAATAAAAAAAACATTATAATTGATCATTAACATCAATGCTAGTGCTCCAAAAGCACCTGCTGCAGCTGATTTTTTGAACTCATCTCAACTGAGTGTTGTTTATCGTATCTTTTTTATGCAGCAAATTATCATATTATTCAGCCCAGACTTAATGCTTCAGTGTAATTAGAAAGTTTGTAGTATTTTTCATTAAGGGCTAACATTAGCTCTGAGAGTTTAGTCTGGGGTTAAGTGATGCGGTCAACTGAAATATTCCCTTTTTTCTTTTTACACTGACCTCCTTTAAGCTATGTCTTTCTTTTTTTTCTAACATTTTTATCTTCTTACATCCATCACATTTGCTGTCTGGAAGTTATGCACATGATCACACTCACTGTTTCTGGAAACTTCTCCAGTGCTGCTCGGTGGCCTCTCTCCGTCTCACTCTGTATTTGCAGGTGTGTTCTCAGTGTGATGCCAGGGTTTGCTGTGCCATGCTGAGCAATGCCAAGTCACCAGCAGGAGGTCAACAGCCTTCATTCATGCTCCAGTACTCTGACAGGGCTCTCACTTTCACTGCCTTTTTTCTTTGATTTTAACCTTTATGTTTATATTCCCTTTCCACCTGGGGGTTGTGTTTCTGCCAGCCCTCAGAGATGTTTTCTTATCTTTACTGTAAAAAACGCCCACAAAATGTACATGTGCCACGTAATATTTCTATGGCTTCTCTTTTGGTGATATATCATCCTATGGCCATGGCGACAGTTCATCCTTGTATTATGTGTTGAATAATGTGAGGGGTATACATTGTTCTGAGAAAAGAATGCAGAGAAATAGTAAAGGGAAATACTGAAAAGAACATGAAGAGAATTAAAGAGCAGACTAGTGTCATCTAAATATGCTTTAAACGAATTTTCATAATATTTGTCATGGGTCAGGAAATCTAAGGGGGACTAAAGTGACACACAGACGCAAAGTAAATACTGTAGTGACCCTGAGAGTGCAGTTGTTATTGGGCTTGCTAAAGAACAGTGTCTATTTTTGTCATACTCAGCCCTTGGTATGAGCCGCCATAGCTTGCCCTCATTTGTACCACAATGATCACGTTCACCTAATATAACTGAATGTTTCCAACACCCAGAAAACATCAAAAGGCAGGGCAGGTCGTGTTTATTGGACTGTTTATTTTCTCAGTTTTCTGATCAGTCCAGTACAGCTGTGAGGTGCAGGATTTGCATTCATATGTGTCGGGAGGTTGTCAAGGTAGCTTTACACAGGAGCTTTACGGGGTGTGATGCGTTGTACTGAGGCTGTCATGAAGCTGGGGGAAGAATAAAGGAGGCAACTCTACCTATAGACGTATAGACATATATACTGTAGGTACTGTATGTGCAACAAATCCATAAAGTGACAAGTAATGTATATAAAGGCACTGTGCACCTTACTTACAGCGGTGATTGGTCTTGATGAAAACTAAAACCAAAAGACTAAATAGAGGATAAGATAACATAAGATTTAATATAGTTTCCATTAAAAGATATGTAGAGGCTCCACCCTTTGATTCCTCTGTACTCACTACATGTCTGAAGAATTGTGTGCATGAAGAATTATCTCTACCTGACACTGTTTTTTTAATTATTTTTTTTAAATTTAATTTAACTGTCAGAATAGCCATTTTAATGTGGCCTCCTTAAGACCAAACCAAATTATTGTAATGGGCTCGGCTACCACAGCTGCTGTCATTGTTTTAGCTTCTCACCCACCTTCTGTTCTGGTGCACTGGATTTGCTTCACCAGCTTTTGCGCCACATACATTGGCAAATGGACAATGGAAATTAGTATCAGTTAATTTGGTTGCAGCTATGTATTATTTTACATAATAAGTTCATTTGGTCTCACTCTATGGATGCTCTGACCAGAAAGAAGTACTAATGATGTTTTAGGGCTGCTTGATTTCTCCTATGGCCATCTACTCCATCTGTTCTTGGCCAACAAAATGACCCCACCTGTTTACCACACTTGTCAGAACACCTTTGGACTGCACTAGCTTTAGGCTGCTATCATTAGTTCACTACCAGGTCAGACCTCCTCTTTGGATTTATCAATATCCACAACTTCTAAATAGAGCTCTGTCTCAATTAATGAAATATTTTTGCTAAGCATTGTGAAAGAGTTCATAATACCAGGTGGTTATCCGAGTTCCAGGATTCCTCAAGTTTTCCTCTTGTCTTTATCTCAGCTCTTCAGGCATGACGCTGCCAGCTCCATACTATCGTCCAGAGGAGGATGATGAACGGCCCTTCATCTGTTCCCTAGCATCAGATAATGGCATCATGTCATGTACTGATGTACCGGCACGCCGTGAAGGAGGCCGCACGTGTTGCTTGGACAAAGAAGATGCTCTGCACAGACAGGCTCTGGGACTAAGTCCTGAGCCTATGGCTAACACGAGTGGTGCTGAAGCCATGGGGCTGTGCATAAACTGGAACCAGTATTATACCCGCTGCCACACTGGAAATACAAACCCCCATAAAGGAGCCATCAACTTCGACAATATTGTTTATGCATGGATAGTCATTTTTCAGGTAAGACCAGCAATATTAGTAAAATTTAGTCTCTGCCTTTTAATGTAAACCTCTGGTACTCTGGTACTAAAGTAACTGTAATTAGTCTCCAGGCCCCCGTCTGGATAAACGTAAGAATGGCACAAATTGTTTCTTGCAGGTGATCACTCTGGAGGGCTGGGTAGAGATCATGTATTATGTGATGGATGCCCACTCCTTCTACAACTTCATCTATTTCATCTTACTCATCATTGTAAGTACAATACATTTATTGCTTTACCTTTACTGTGCATTATTGGCCCCTCCACTTGCTGACACATTGGGTGTCCACTATGGTCTGATGATTAGAAAAGATAAAAGGTTAGACACTCTTGAGATTAAATTTTCTTATAGCTTTTCCAATACAAATACACAATGGTGGTTTCTTGCTGTCAATAAATTGGAGACGAATATTTCCTGAGTGCTGGACTGAAGTGTTAATCGACTTGTGAAAATCAATCGCAGCATAAAGGAGTGACTAAAATCAATTTTTGAAGAAGGGAGGTGGATATAATCTACATTCATCTTTGGTGGTGACACAAGAGACTGGAGGAGAAAAAAATGAGAAATAGTTGCATCATTGTCCACATATCTATCACAGTTCTCACTAGTATGTCTGCATTTTTTTCAGTTTTTTTCAGAAGATTTGTAATTTTAAACAATTTTTGTTTCTTTTGCTACTGACCTAAAAAGGTATGTATTTTTTTATATTAAAATGTTTTATTTCTTTTTCTGCTCAATGCCAACACAAAACAAAAATAGCAAAGCAGTAGTAGTGCTCCTTTACAATGAAAATAAAGCAACCTAATGGTGGATTCCTTTTAGTTTTAACCCTCTTTGGCTCTAAATCAACAAACAGTGGTGCCACTTCACTAACCCAAGGCATCACAGAGGTAATATGAATCCATTCTCTGGTCATTATTATTGTCTTTAGTGTCTGCAGAGTCATTGTGACCGTTATTTGAGCTGCTCTGGCACCAGCAGCAGCATTAGCCTCAACTTAGTGTGTAGCGAAGGTTAGAAGAAACGTGTTTCTCTTCTGTTCTGTTGCTTTAATGAATTAATGATTATGTTTGAGTTGATTGAATGATGAGTGATTTTTGTGCTGTTTTAGTAGCTATGACCTCATCCATTTCATATTATATCATATTGCCATATTGTTTCTTTTCGCGTTTGAGTTTTTCAGAGCTATTAAGTATTATGATAAAAAACAACCCTTTTACCCTCTATGGCAATCAGTCTACACAATCTACCGTGCTTCACTTCTGTGTGCCTTAAAGCTGCTTCTGTTTTACTCAGTCACCTTGACTCATTTACTCCCTACTGTTCTCTCTTTTATATCTAGTGCCACGTGTTATTCTTCTGACACTTTGTTGTTAACTCACAGATAGGAGCCTGTGCTTTAAAGGTTGTCAGTTGATCTCATCAGATACAAAAGAGAAGTGTGACCCCCTCAGAGTCAAATACAAAGATGCCTGTCTGCTTGAAACATTATGCACAGACAAGTCTCACTAGTGCTGTCACAGTGAAGAGTGTGAGTAAAGTGACTTTTGTAACCTGTTGGTTTGTGTAAATGTAGAGGACAGCTACTGCACTTAAGTAAATACATAAATATATGCAGTTCACTATAAGCCAATCCTGTTGGAGCAATTGTACACAATTGCAGAACACAGCAATCCCCTGAATGGCAGATATTAGGCTGCTCTCCCTGATGATGCTGAAAGGTGTCCACTGAGCAGAATGACTGAAAGCACACACACAAAAACACAGATGCAAGCCTGGAGGGAAATCAAAGCCCCCACACCTGCAAACCTGCTTTGACCCACAGGCCACAGATGGACATGTCTCCTCCCCGGATCCACACACACTCCGTTTGCTGTGAATATCTCTCAGTGCCCCTTTTATTCCTTACTGCGTCTATTTTTCCCCTTTTCCCTGTATCTTTGATCACTGCAGATGAAAGAGGCAATAGAGGATTGAATGTACTGTCCCTGTTTGATCAAGCTGAAGATTCTTATTGGATACATATATTTTGGGTTTGTCAAACAGAGAAATACGCTATATGTTAATATTGATTGTTTAAGTAATAATTCAGGTTGAATTTTAGCTACAAGCTGCTCTATCCACCTAAGAGTTAGTGTCTTGAGTTTTTCAGTATTAGCCACAGAGTCAGTATTGATCTAATCATTCTTCCGTAACCAGCAGTCATTCCCATTAAAGCCACTAAAGGGGTCAACCAACACAGAGCCTCTATAATATCAGCCATCCTCTCCCAACCTACACTTTCCCTTTGGTCCTGAGAACAAAACTTCTTCTCCACAACTGACATGTATTGATTAAGATAGATTGTTGTTTGTGTGAAACAAACTACAGCATGAGAAAAGTACAGACAGATATTAAGTCAGAGCAGGGGATAAAAAGTTAAGTGAGACTCTTACAAAAAAAGGAAAATGAAGAAGCACTGAATTGTGCTTTGGGCATGTGTTGCTCTGTCTGTCTTCTCACATCAGCCTCAGATTGGTGGGAAAAAGCCTCCCGAGATCTTTAGCATGTGTCCTAACATTTCTGCAGGGGATTGGCCCTAATTATTAAAGTCTGTAAGTGTTGTAACATCAGTATTCACCATAATAAAATGAGAACTTCTTACAGATTCCGTGTTTATTAAATGGGCATCTGCCTTAGTTGTAGGTTCATTATGTAAATAAAGGTACCGTGCTCATGTTCTTTTATTGTCTTATACTGTTAAGTATTTCTGCTCAGTTACGTTTTGCACTCACACAAAGCCAATTTATGTCCCCTTTCAGGCCCATTTCATTTCACAGAATTATTCAATCTTTGAGCTAGATTTCTGTCAGATTTGCTCATGTCCCTTGTAGCAATTTTCCATTGCTTGCACAAACATCGTCTTTATGTGCTCTGCATAACTTCAAACTATTATCTCATACATACACACATCTTTTTGCTTGGTTCCCTGTTTTCGCAGATTGGCTCGTTCTTCATGATCAACCTGTGCCTAGTGGTCATTGCCACTCAGTTCTCAGAGACCAAGCAGCGAGAGCACCAGCTGATGCAGGAGCAGAGGGCACAGTGCCTGTCCTCGTCCACCCTGGCCAGTATGACAGAGCCTGGAGACTGCTACGAGGAGATCTTCCAGCTCGTCTGCCACATCCTCCGCAAGGCCAAGAGGAGATCGGCTGCTCTATACTACACTCTAAGGGGCAAGCCTCCACCAGCCGGCGGGGGCAGGGGTAATAGGCATGGTAGAGGCAATGTGAACGGGGAGAGGCATCATTCGAGGCAACAGAGATGTGAGTGAATAGGTCATAACTTTTATTCTACACACAAGTATTTTCAGTTGTGACAAAACTTTCTAAAATAGTTACAAACACTAGATCATGTAAAACCCAAATAGTCTTGTCTTACAGTTATTTTCTTTTACTTCTTTCCAGTGTGTCACTGTCAGCACCAAAACAAACAGGCCCATGATTCCCAGCCACTGGCCAACTCCATTAGTGTGGTCGTACCTCAGGATCCTGAGGACTGTCCTGTCTGTGCATCATCACTAAAGGAGAGGACAAGGACAGTGGGAGAGACGGCTGATGGAGAGGAGGAGGATGAAGAGCGAGTGAAGGACAGTGACCGGGAGAATCCCTCACAGGAACGTGAGGTTGGAGAGAGCAAGACGAGGCCCTCATGCTTTGGACATTGTAAAGCCATTTGGAAAGATATAAGGAGAAAACTTTGGGGTATTGTGGAGAGCAAGTACTTCAGCAGGGGTATTATGATTGCTATTCTCATCAACACCATCAGTATGGGCATCGAGCATCATAATCAGGTACAAGATTGTACTTATACACCTGAACTGATTGAATATAGATGCGTCATTGCCATAGTAATGAGTGTGATTAGATTTTTTTTTTACCTCTACAACTCACCCACCCTGTTCTCCAGCCCAACATGGAACACTGTTTAGTCACTGATTCATGTTGTCCTGCTGTCCTTTAGTGCCCTGTGGGATGGACCATAAAACCCTGGGCTTTGCTAGTGTCCAGCCATTTAGTGTTGATTAAGTTTAGAGGAAACATGTTGAAAATAAAAGCATACTCCAAGTATGTCTAGACAATATCTGAAGAATATTTCACTATAACACAGTGCATTTTCTTAAATAGAACGAACCTTGGAACGTCCTTTTGGAAATCATTGGTTTGTAAACTTCTATTTTACACACAAATCATGTTTTCTCACTAAAATGGACATATATATACAGTTTTTTGACATTAGTTGACTATGGCTATGGCTCATGTAACCCTGTGCTCTTCTTTCTGTGTTGTTTTGATGTTATCACGTTGGTTAGAACCAAGCTGAAACTCCATTGTTTCACAGTAACGGTAAAAGTGTTGGCGAAATTCTTATTTGAATCTGACCCATTCCCTTGACATTGAGTTAAATGTTGTCGGCCTGTGGTCCATCACTTTGTTTGATAAACTATGGGGTTTCTGCCTTATACAGTTGATTGTAAATCAGTGGGTTGATCAGTCGATCGATGCAAGCTGATTAACAAGATGGAAGGTTGTTTTTCTCTTCATTTGGATTTCCATTGCTATCGGATGCCAATAGCTGGTGTAAACACGGTTTTAGCCAGTGGAAAGGAGGATTGCATTAGAAAGCATCTGGCTTTTGTTCTCAGGGCAAGTTTTTTTCAGAACTAACAAAACCTTGATAAAATATAAACTGACTTCTTTGCACATATACCTACTTTTATTTTTAATGTTGTCATTATGTTTTTGGAACTTTAAAAGTATATCTTAAGAGAGAGGAGAATCATCATCCTTATTTAGTCACTGAGATATCGCATTTGTTTTAGTTGTGGCTCTTGATTACCCAGCCCCAGGAGATAAAGCACTATCACTGCTGATAAAGCATCAGTGTTGGACCTCTTTAACAGCAAGTGACATGGAGAAGGATGAGTGTGGGCGTGGAGCATGGCTGCCATGCTGTATCCTGACAGAGGTGTAAACATTTAGCCCTGCCGTAGAAAAAAACGAGCTGGCTTTTAACTTGGGCCTGGCTCCTCAGAGGCTCACAAAGCAGGTGTCTGAGTGTGGAAGTGGGAGAAGGCTGCCAACAGTATGCAAACATCACAAAACAGCACATCCACAACACACTGATTTGGGTACAACTAGCACAGGCATTACAAGCTGTTACATAAAACAGCTTTTTCTTTTCTCATCAGTCCTCTGCCGTTCGGTTTTCCTCCCAGTTTTCTTGTCCCTTGCTAATTTTATTTCCCCTTATTTGATCCCAAATCCCACTGAGCAGCCCTTTCTTTTCCATATTCTTCTGTTACTGCGTGTCTTCCTCTCTGCCTTCCCTCTCATTCCTGTCTTACCCCAAGAGTCTCATCTGCTCACTGGCACTGCTTTGCCTCCGTCAGTCTCACCAGCCATCTCCTCCACCTTTCTCTCATCCGCCCACACTCTCTTTGACAGTGTACCAAGTAGTGGCGTTCTCTCATCTCGGAAGACTCTAAAAATAAACGAGGATTGTGGGGGAAAGAAACAAGTGAGAGGGAAGAGGGAGGCACACACCAGTTACACAGCACTTTTCAGTTTAGTGAGCAGGCATTTAAAAGCATAAGCACGTATATACACCTAGTGTAATGCATGTACACTAACAGTATACATTGTGTTTGGAGGAATAAAAGCATAAGCTGTGTACAGTTTGTCCTCTCCAGGTTGCTATAACATTCTGTAAATTGATTTCAAAGTAAGGTTTTGTGGTTAAAATGTTCTAGTCAGATTTGGACTTTTCTGACTTTAACTGCTGTGAGCCGTTGTAAATAAGTCTCATATCCTGTGCTTTGTGCTTTGGACTAGATTGAGATCTGAACTGGGGTCAAGGATACAAACATAGCTCAAAAAGAAAAAGGAATTAGACTTCTTGTAACATTAACTCACATCTTTGTTGATGGTTCTTTTGATATTTGTTCATTTAATTTTGTTCAGAGTGTATCTTCTGATGAACCACATTTTGGTAGATAGTTGATCGACGGGGGAATATCGATCAGGAAAAGATGGCCCTGTCTGATAATGAGACTGAGAATAGTCCGGATAGCTGGAGGGATAGAGAGAGATGGGGAGAAAAAGAGGATTATAGAGAGGCAGGGTTGCGGGAGTGTTTTTCTTTGACACGGTTTGCTAACTTTGGCAGGGCTAGCTGACTATTTCTTTGTCGGCTTTGAAACACAAATTCACAGGGGGCATCAGAGAAAGCATCTGATCCATATCGCCACAGCACACTTCCACGCACACATGCAGAGCATGTTGCATAATGTAAGTGTGTTTGTGCACAGCTCATACAAATGGAAATAGGATTGAGTGTTTGTAGTTCATACATGCTCTATATGTGTGTTCATTTGCCAGTTCCTGATAAAGCACTCTCTTCCCACCCATTGTCTGACACCAAGTGCTACACTGACGATATTTGTGTTTATTGTGTTTACCTCTTTGGACCATCTTGAGCTTTCCTTTTTAATTACACACAGGCAGCAGTGCTAAAAACACAGCTTGTATTCTGCTTCATCCGGCGCCTTCCTGACTATTAAAGATAGGATGTCTGTTCTTTATTTTCCAGGTAGGAAATAATTCTCTTAGTTGACTGACAGTTTGAGTGGCAGCTGTTCAATGGAAGCAGAGAACGTGATGAATACACAATTGTTTCCTTTGCAGGGACTCACACGTCTTTTGTCACAGCAGTTTCGGTTTTAAAGAAGTGGTTTAATATCAACTATTTTTTTTTTTTTTATCTCTGTGTCTCTCACCGTCTGGCCCTGCTCAGTTTTTAACCTGCAATTTGCGCAAGCGAAATCCTCGTCATTTACCTGCCGCTCATCTAATTTTTTTTTCTCCCCACTATATCTTCCTTGTCCTCATTCTGCTCCAAACAGCCTGAAGAACTGACAAATGTCCTGGAGATCTGCAACATTGTTTTCACCAGCATGTTCACCCTGGAGATGATCCTAAAGCTGACTGCGTTCGGTTTCTTTGAGTATCTGCGGAATCCATACAACATTTTTGATGGCATCATTGTCATTATCAGGTTTGTAAAGGTGTACACTATATTGAAAGTACACGCTTGACATTCACATTTGCTAGAATATAATGTGATACCCCTTGGTGTCATTTTCCAATTGCATAGAAACAACCATCATTTCCTGCCCATCATCTCTCATAATTATGATGATAATTTATATGATAATAGCAAGAATAGCAGTGACTCACTGACTACTTTCTCACTCACTTACTCCACTGGTGCATGGACAGTGAGAGGCACATCTTGTTGGATCTTAAAGTATCTTCAACAATAATTATTGATGCTTCTTTTCATTAACCTTTATATATTCACATTTTATGCCATGGTTTAGGACCATAGAAGCCCACAAACCAGGGGCTACAGTTTTGCATAACTCTACACTATGGTTACTTTAAATTAGTTTTACCTCATACTGTGCCCTTATCCTGCTTCTTTTTATGTAGTTGACTGTCAGCAGTATGCAAATGAAAAAATGATTTAAATTGTTTTAGAGTCTTAAGAGTTTAGAATCCGTACCTTGTTTTGACTGGCTCACTGTGTTTTGTTGTGATTATGAGTTTTCTCTCCATATACTTACCCTTGGCTTTATCTGTCTGTGTCTGCTCCACACACACACACACACGCTGTGCGACACACACCCAGCGTGTGTGAGATCATCGGCCAGGCAGACGGCGGCCTGTCAGTGCTCAGGACCTTCAGGTTGCTCAGGGTCATTAAACTGGTGAGGTTCATGCCTGCACTGAGACGGCAGCTGGTGGTGCTGATGAAGACGATGGACAATGTGGCTACCTTCTGCATGTTACTCATGCTCTTCATCTTTATCTTCAGGTAATGCCAGGGCAAAGGACATAACAGATGACCAGCTCGAGATAGGAAAGTGTTTTTAGACAGAGTCTGTGAAAAAGAAAATCTGTTCCTATCAAGTTGACGTGACGTTTTAGCAGATGGTTCATCAGCAATATCAATATCAGTAGATTTAGACAGAATATATGAGCTGAATAGGACTAAGGCAGCTGTAGCCAAAGGCCTAAACATGGTCGGTGCGAATAATAGGATTATGTTCCAATTATTGGAGCGGCACTCAGTCCAAACTTTCTCTCGGGTGTCAAGGCTTTTTTCTTTAAAAATGCATTTATGGCATGAAGGTTATGATTACCTTAACCTTAACTTTCAGCAAGACGTGCCAGCAGACATGTGTTTTATTTTTTGCAATATTGAACGAGAAAAGAGAAGGCAAAATTCAAGTGAACTCTATTTTAGTGGCAGATGATCCTCAAAATTGCTTTAACATTGAAGGACTTACAGAACCAAGAGTGCACATACAGTCTTAGGAAGCTGAACTCATTAACAGTGTTAGAATAATTATGTATCTTAATCCTTTTGAATTCTTTTTAACTTTCTACAGCACTCACACATTCTGCTCCACCTCTCTTTTAATAACCTAAAATATCTGTTATTAGAAGAATTATTATTCAGATACTTTATTGCAAATGCATTCATTTCTACAATATAGATTGGACTGGCCCTATAGCAGTGTCACACTATTGGCATAATCCTGCGTCTATTCTATTTTAAGTGTGTATGCGTGTGGACCTTTCTTCCAGGTTTTTTTTTTTACTTGTGCCGTACACCAATCAAGTATAAATGTGCCAAGACAGATGGCACTGCAGCTTTTATCCAGCTAATGCTAGCCTGAGCGAGCAGCATTTGGCATTCTCCTAATGTACAGTGCCACTCAGCTTAGACTAAATTTTGAATCCTTTCCATAATTGCTCTAAAGAATGGGAACGTGATCAGAATTTTTTGTGTGTTAATACCAAAGTAAGAGAAAATGAGATAGTGTGGTTTGGAATAAAAGAGAAGCTGTCTATATCTATTCGTTTGTGAAACTGGGGCAGTGTATCTTCAGATTATCACTTTATCACATTATTATTATTATTATTATTATTATTATTATACTCTGTGTTGGTAAATGAAGTAATCTCCTCTTATTGTGTTGCAGTATTCTGGGGATGCATATCTTCGGTTGTAAGTTCAGTCTGAAAACAGAAGCCGGAGACACTGTTCCTGACAGGAAGAACTTTGACTCTTTGTTGTGGGCCATCGTGACTGTCTTTCAGGTACAGCTGAGAAATATAAAAGCTGGTTTGTCTGTTATTGTACCCACTCTTCACTGATTAATCTTTTCTGTAGATTCTGACTCAGGAGGACTGGAACATGGTGCTGTACAATGGCATGGCCTCTACCTCACCCTGTGCTGCCCTCTATTTTGTAGCTCTTATGACATTTGGGAACTATGTGCTTTTTAATTTACTGGTCGCCATCTTGGTCGAAGGTTTTCAAGCTGAGGTGAGGCGAATACAAGATGGTTTTGATCAATATATTTACTATAATATTTGTCCAGTGCAGGGTTTTGTGTATTAAAACTATTACAAAATACATGAATAAAATAAAAGATCTCATAGGACAATGGAATTGTCCATTACCTCGCTCTGTCCCAGTGACTCCTCTGCCATTTATATTCTGCTCTGCTCTCTCCTGACACAGGGTGATGCCAACCGCTCGTACTCAGATGATGACAGGTCTTCCTGTAATTTTGAGGAGAATGATAAGCAGAAGGATTCTCTGCATCTCTCAGGTAATAAAAAGTTTCATTTATTCTCATAAGAGAGAAAACTCTCTTTGGATTTTTTTCTCCCCATGGGTTATTACATGTTTTATTTCCAGGACATTTTTTTCAGACTGTATAGTGACAGTCCCTTCATGATAACATTCAAGCCTTTATGTGTTTTGGCTATGTTTGAAGGATGGACATTCCTCTTTTAAGAAACAATGAACTTGTCAATGAAGTTTAAGTTAAAAGTGTAACTAGTAGTTTTACACCAACACACACACAAAAAAAATCTAATCACAGCAAACTGCTGACTCCCCTCTTAGTGTCAGTGTTAGCTATCTAAACTAAATAATGCATGCCTGATGTCAGTGCCCTGTAGGCATGACAGAAGTGAGCCAGAGCAGGTCCGTCCAATTGCCTTTAGAGACACCCAATTACATTTCTCCTTAAATGGTACTTTAAAAATATGGATTGTTCAACACTAACAATGAAGCAATATGAAGTGCTTTTAGGCCCATTTCTGCTTCTTCTTTCTCCTAATCAACACTTACCTCCATTCTCGGCTTGTTTCAGACCCAAAAATCTGTACACTAACTCCAAATGGTCACCTGGACCTCTCCGCACTGCCTCCTGGTCTGTTTCCTGGAGAGACGTTGACTTTTGCTCTTGGCTCCAGGAAGAACAGTGTAATTTCACTTGGCAGGGCTAATCTGGAGCAGAGGGCCGTGGTAAGTGCCGCAGATAAAAATGATTGCAGTTGCCTTATTTGTAGTGTTAACTAGCTTGTTTTTAAACGTGTAAAACATTTAATAATAATTTAGCAAACCTCTTTTTTTTGTTTTAAGACTGTTTGTCATTCTGAAAACTAGTCTGCCCTGTGTTTGTTTTTCTTGGAAGAAATAAGTAGCATTTTATTTGAAAAATGATGGTTTCTCTCTTTTCTTCAGTATGCAGGCCGAGGTTACCACAACTGGGGCCGTCCTCTGCCTCCACAGACTGTGTGGGCCCGTCGCTCGAGCTGGAACAGCCTGGGAGGAGTGCGGCCGTGCTCTTCATCCTCGCCCTCCTCCAGCCCGGCCTACACGCCCGCTGCGACAAGGCCCTTCTACGGCTATGGCCTGGCAGGTTTAGGAGGAGTGGTGGGGGGGAGCCTGCGCATCCGTGGGCCCCGTGCCTCCTCTTCCCCGCACCATCACATCCACCACGCCCAACCCGATGAGGAAGAGTCACTTCTCTCTCCTCCTGCTCCCCACGCTCTCCATCTTACCCCTCCTATACTCCCAGGACAGTTTGGGCCCAGGAGGGACCGCAGAGCTCTTTCACTAGAGTTCCCTCACCTTCTGCAGGTGCCAGACCAACCTCACACAGCTCTGCCACCTCAGCACCCCTACGCCCAGCACAGGAAGAAGAGCTTCTCTGGGGGAACGACTGGAGACTGTGATGGATTACACCAAGACTGCAATGGGAAGACCCCACTGTCCCAGCTTCTGCCACCTTCTTCAAGACACCAGACTGACCACACTGGACAAACTCATTCCTCAAACCAACTGCGTACAGACGTCTTCCCTCAGGTTAACACTCGCAGCAAGGACCGAGAGGACATGGATGATGACATTGACTATGTGAGTTCTGTATTCCAGGGAGATGGACATTAGGAAAGCACTAGGCTTTCATTAAAGCTTGTGTAACATTTGGAGACAGAAATCCCAAATGCATCTGTAAGGAACAAAAAAGCCCATGTGTTTCTCAACAAGAGATCCATTATCTTTGTTTTAGAGTACATAGTTTTACACAGGCCATAATCATGCTCTCTTGTGTAGGATTTCCAAGTGTTTTGTCTAATGCCTGCACTCACTATCACCTGGGCCTCATGGGAATTCCATTGTTTTCATTGTAAACAAGTCTGTCTGTGTATGAGAGAAACAAGGTTAATTATAAAGGACTATTGAGACAGCAGGGGAGAGCGCTATACAGATGGTAATGTTGAACGATGCTCCAAGCTGTTGCTATAGAAGTGTTTCACTTTTGTTAATAATTTAAACCAAAGTCCAAACAAGCAGAATCTGTGTCTGTCTGTGATGTAGACATGGTTATGGAGCACATGTGAGGCCTTATGTTCTGTGTTTAAACTGGATTTGTGAATTTTTTTTTTTTCATTTGCAGAGTTTATGCTTCCGCATCCAGAAGATGTTAGAGGCTTACAAACCAGACTGGTGTGAGTCCAGAGAGGACTGGTCTGTCTTCCTTTTCTCCCCTCAGAACAAGTGAGACTGCATAATGTCCTAGTCTTTAATGTTTTGTTTTTGTGCTGTTCAATGTTGGCTGGCTACTGGATATCTCTTGCCAAAACATAATAGCAATTGGCAGATTGTGTTTACCACTTCGTCAATACCCAGAAGGGTGAAATACACCAGATTATCGATCAGCATTTCTTTAATTAAATAAAGTATAATAATAATAATATCTGCCATCTCTGCTGCTGCATAAGCAACAGGTCTGGAGGGTGAATATAACACCATAGGCAATTCATTCACTTCAGCTTTGCTTCAAATGAGGAGCCTAATCAAATCTTAAAATTACTGTAGAATTAGAAACATTTCTTCATCTAAACTGATAAAGAGTAACTACTGCGGTGATTTTGATTGCTTTTTGGTTGAAGACTGCTTTATTTCAAACCTTGTATTCAGGGCATATGTCTCTGTCCCATCACAGTCTGTCTCCTTGTGTCTTGTATAACTGTCTTTACTCATGCAGTGAATTTTGAGTCAGAGAGCATTGTTAAGCTTCAATAGAGACCACGATTGTATGGCTTACTTCTCTCGGCCCTACACATGGGCTGTATAAAAATTTAAGCTTTGATGCAGCTTCTTGCTGGTGTAGAAAAATAAATCCAAATTTTTATCTTAAAAAAATACAATAGAAACTGCCAAATTCCTTTTGTGTCCCACTGTCACGAAACACTAGTGTGAATTACAATAGATATAATGACAACTTTGTGAACCAAGTCTTCCCCCTTTATTTTAGTCTTCATGAGTTCTTATTAGTTTGAATAGAAGTTGTTTTGTAATTAGTAGCAGTGACAGTTATTTTAATGTCTACATCTATCTTTCTGCTCTTATCTGTCTCTTGTGCTTGTTTTTTAACTTTTATTTGTCCCTTCCTCTATGACTCCAGGTTCAGAATGATATGCCAGTCTATCATTGCCCATAAGCTGTTTGACTACGTGGTGTTGGCCTTTATTTTTTCCAACTGCATCACAGTGGCTCTGGAGAGACCCAAGATACTACAGGGAAGCTTGGTAAATGAAAACAGTGTGTATGTCTGTGTAAAAAACAATTTTGTATTCACTGAGGAAGGATTTTGTTTTATTTACTGAAAGAGTAGCTAAGGTTTAACTGTCCCTTGATGCCCTGTCTCTTGTTTTAACTGTCAGTTCTTACTGTTTTCACTTTCTTTTCAGGAAAGAGTGTTTCTCACCGTCTCCAACTACATCTTTACTGCTATCTTTGTTGGCGAGATGACACTAAAGGTAAGTTTTACAACCTGTCTCTCCGTCACTGCCACTGAGCCCTGAATGCACAGTAAACAATGGCATATTTTTGTCTGGATATCTCCTCGGGCTTACTCAGCAGAGACCTAAGTGCCCAGTGTCCTTCCCCATCCCCTCCCTATTAGAGAATTTCTGCTTTCTTTTAGAGAAAGCAAATAAACAATGCCAATTAGATACTAGTTCTATGAATGTTTGTCTCAAACATTCTTTCACATTTAGTTTCTCTAATATCGGTCTTTATTTATTGCCTTTTTCTGCCACTGTCTGTGTGCAGTGAACAGGTTGGGCACAAGTGCCACATCAATTATGCACTCCCATAATCAATTATTAACCAATCACAGCTTGTCAAGGAGCCACAGACTTGTCAGCCCTCAGGCCAAGCCACACATCTCACTCTGTCTGAGCCTCCATGTGTGTTGGTGTGCAGAGGTTTGTGCAGCATTAATCTCTCCGCTGGACGCCGCTCAGTTTAATGCTATGTACAAGGTGCGGCCAAGTAAAATGCACAGCAGGGCTGAGGGATTGTTCAGCAGGCTACAACATTTTTTAGCTTTGTATTTCATTAGGCAGCTTCAGACTCACTGTATCCATCTCCCTGAAACAATACAGTTTCTATTAGTTTACTTTTTGTATTGGGGTCAGTGTACATTTTGGAAAACACACCAGAGATATTTATCAGGCAGTGATCTTTTTGCCGTCTAAATTTAACCCCCACAGTCCCACTAAAGCTTTGTTTGACACTTAGCAAACACCTTCAAACGTCATATCCAGGTTTTTACCCAAATATCATGCTTACTTCAAAAACAGACCAGCTGTGTGTGTCCTACATGATTAAATGTAACATATGAATAATAGAACTTAGGAACTTTTTACATGTCCATTCAGTGATGCATAGTTTAACATGGTATTTATGTGTGCCTGATTATCCACTACCATCTGAATTTGATTATCAAGTGTGTCATGCAATCCCATGTGGCATGAGCCATTTTGATGTTCACATGAAAATGAAAATTCTTGTGTTTATTTATTTTCTATTCATAAAATATTTGTGTTATAGAGAATCTGTGATTTCCCTCTTTATTCATCCCATTTTGATTTATTTCACATTTAACACAATACAGGCTCTGTGCTGTTGACTGTGATTCATTTGTGGTTTGTTGTTATAACATGTTGTTGTTACGAGGAGCCTGTACATATTGTACATGTGTGTGTCTCCTTCTCAGGTGGTGTCTATGGGTCTGTACGTGGGAGAACAGGCTTATTTGAGGAGCAGTTGGAACATTCTCGACGGCTTCCTGGTTTTTGTGTCTTTGATCGATATTGTTGTGTCGATGGCGGGTGGAGCCAAGATCCTAGGTGTACTTCGAGTACTCAGGCTGCTCAGAACACTCCGTCCCCTCAGGTATGAACATGGTACTGCAGCATGTGGATAGCATATTTAAACATACCAAAGTGGAGCAGTGAAACATTATTCTTATTTAGTAAATAGTGCATTGAAAACATGTGAAAAGATATATATATATGAGAAAAGATTTACCTGCTTGTGCAGTAACTTTTTCTCTTGTTAAGTCCACTTTCTCCGTTTTAGTTTGATATTCTACACCCCTCTTGTCTTTAGAGTAATCAGCAGAGCCCCAGGTCTGAAGCTGGTGGTGGAGACCCTCATCACTTCTCTCAAACCCATTGGCAACATTGTGCTCATTTGTTGTGCTTTCTTTATCATCTTTGGCATTCTTGGTGTACAGGTAGGAAACAAGGGAAACAAACAAAAAAAAAAAAGATTGTGTGACCTCACTTTTAAATACTACTAAAACTAATTCTTATTTTTATGTTGCTTCTAAGAATTCTAGCCCTTGCATTAATCTACTTTATTGTTTTACTGTGTATCTTTACCATACATGCAAGGAAAGACTTAATCCTCTGTTTTATATATTAAGTAGTCAAAGCATTGTTGTGTCTTTGTTCAATCACTGACAGCTCTTTAAAGGCAAGTTCTTCTACTGCTTCGGCCCTGACACAAAAAACATCACCAACAAGTCTGACTGTCTAGAAGCCAACTACAAGTGGGTCCACCATAAGTACAACTTTGACAACTTAGGACAGGTTTGTTTTTGTCCCTTTGTATGGTATCCATTTTCTTTGAATGTATTTTTGTCACAGTTTAAATTACAATGCGTTCTCCTGTCTGCCCGCCCAGGCTTTGATGTCACTGTTTGTCCTCGCTTCTAAAGATGGCTGGGTCAACATTATGTATCATGGCCTTGATGCTGTGGGTGTGGACCAACAGGTGCCCATACAAATCTGCTTTATAATTAACATTGTGTAATGATTTTTGCTTACTATTCTAATGAGAGGTACAAGCATTTTACCTGTCTGTTTCTCCTTTCCCTCTTTGTTTGTTATTTTGCCTCCTCATGACAACCACTGCTATAATAACCCCAGCCGATCACCAACAACAACCCCTGGATGCTGCTCTATTTCATCTCCTTCCTATTAATTGTCAGCTTCTTCGTCCTCAACATGTTTGTTGGTGTAGTAGTGGAAAACTTTCACAAATGTCGACAGCACCAGGAAGTGGAAGAAGCCAAGAGGCGTGAGGAGAAGCGCCAGAAACGTATGGAAAAGAAGAGAAGAAGTAAGAGAAACTGCTTTAATTATGTAAACTTTCTGCAGAAAAAAGTCTTTACAAATACATACCAAACAATAAATAAATCATTTATAGATGCTGAAGATGCTGCTATGGTTATTGTATTGTGTATACGTGAAAACATGCCAAAAAGAGGTCATAGTGGTGTATATTGATTGAATCTACTTTACACTCACAGAAGCGCAGAGGCTGCCCTACTATGCCAGCTATGGCCACGTGCGCCTGATGATCCATACGTTGTGCACAAACCACTACCTGGACCTCATCATCACCTTCATCATTTGCATCAACGTCATCACCATGTCCCTGGAGCACTACAATCAACCCCATGTAAGGACCCCAGACATTTTGTTAGGTTACTTATTTACAAAATATTTGCTGAATATGCCTCAACAGTTAGCCCTCAATCATGCAGTAAAATTTATCAGCCATCATAAGGTGTGTTGAGGTCACTATATACAAAGGAGCTGTGACTGCACTGTTGATTTGCTGCGTATCACACTAGTCTTAGCATATCTGTCCATTTACACTTGATGAATGCAGGTTCAAAGACATGAAAGCATTTTTGTGATTGAGACAAAAACGATTAAATCAAGCTAAAATGCCCATTTGACCTTTATAACTGAGCTAGTATCCCAGCATAAAATAAATATCACAGGTCTATGCTGTATTTGTCAGCTGTTCCCTTTGACATTTGGCAGCCTCCCACTTGTTAGGGGATTTGATATTTCTCACTGTTTATGAGAAGACAGTTAGCACTACAGGGAGCAGCGTCTGCAGCAAACACAAAGCTTGTACAGTAGCTGCTATAACACATTTAAATAATCTAGCAGTTCAGTTTACATGTAAAAGGTGTTTGTAAAGGGGACATGGCACTGTGTGAGTGTTTGCTGCTGAGAATGGGTGATCTGTTTTTGCCTCTGGCTCGGTTGGATTTACTCTACAAACAAAGGGAACAATTCAAGTCTGCAGATACTCCGTCTCATGCACATGGACACATTCAGGCCTCTTTTCTCATCCCTCTCCTTCTAGTCTCTGGATCTTGCCCTGAAGTACTGCAACTATTTCTTCACCTCTACTTTTGTGCTGGAATCTGTGCTCAAACTCATTGCCTTCGGCTTTCGGCGCTTCTTCAAAGACAGGTACAGTGTGTGTGTGGTTAAGTCAGCGTCTCTGTCTTCATGTAGCCAACTCTTTTTCTTTGTTGTGATGCGCTTCCTGTAATGAAATTGAAACGAATTATGTTGTGACAATTAAAATGCTATTGCTATGATCATTGCTGTTAGATGTTTAGGCAAAAGTCTAGGCATATAATCTCTTCAAAATAACATCAAATATAAATAGTGTCACAGTAAGCAGTCATTTTGTAGTGTAATGGCTGTACAAATCCCCCTTTGATCAGTACAAACAGAGGACATAGCAGCTTTGACGGTATAGTGGATCAAGAAAGGCATTTTCTTTTTGTGTTGGTTAAACACCATTTTGTTGAACAAGCAAAAAATTTCATAACAGCTTTCCCATATTTGTAACCGTGTCAAATGTACATTCAGAGCAAAAAAAAATAACTTAATGTAAGACATCTGTTTTACCACAGATCTGCTCACTCACTTTTATTTCCCATCTTATTTATGCCACATATTATTGCCACCCACCCAAAGGTGAAGAGAAGTGTATTGCCTTTTTAATGAATTATGAACTAATTGTGAGACATATTGTTGCAGAGGTAGAGAGGGAAGAGGTGGCTATAGATCCAGAAGCTGGACTGATCAAAGATAAAACTCAAGGACAATGATTGAAATGAGAAGATGACCGAATATTGAGAGAATTCATCACACAGTTATCAGCGGGCACTTTGTCTCTTTTTATGGCATATCAGCAAAAGTCATTGTGCATAGTGTGATTTATAGACTGGGGTGTCTCCTGACCAAGAACTGGGTCAATGTAACCCAGGAAAGCACTGCCACATGTGCCATCGACTGTGCTGTATGTAAGTCTGTAAGTGTGTTTATGTGTTTGTGTGTGCAGCTAATAATGTACTCCAACCTACAATTGACTGATTGAACAGATTCAGACTGACCGATTCTACATTATCTGCTCTCCATTAGTCAGCAAGACTTTTAAAGATTTCTAACAGCTATATGACAGCTACTACACAAGCATGATTATACTGTTTATACGTGTTTATGTCAGGTGGAACCAGCTTGACCTTGCCATTGTGCTTCTGTCGGTGATGGGTATCACTCTAGAGGAGATTGAGATCAGCGCTGCCCTGCCTATTAACCCAACCATCATCAGAATAATGAGAGTGCTGAGGATAGCGCGAGGTAGACCCACACAAACCACACATGACTTTCACACACATAATACACACCACAAGTCAATCTATTTTGAATGTATTCTCATTAAATCCTAATACAGTGGCTAGTGGCCTGTTTGAAGTACACTATGCGGTGGCTTGAAATATAATACTAAACCCCTACTAAGTGTTTTATTACAAATCTCTTTATCAGCATCTGTCCATGAACAATAGATGAGGTTATAATTCCGGATAATGCTTTATTTTGTTGACAGTGGTCGACCTTTCCATAGTTTAATGCAGTGGTGTCAAACTCAAAATGGTGAGGGGCCACGAAACAGTTTGTAGTTGGAGTTGAATAGGTTTTAGTTGGATTTGAACAGGTTTTACATAGATTTGAACAGGTTTTTATTAGATTTGAATAGGTTTTAGATGGATTTGAATTGTTTTTAATTGGATTTGAACAGGTTTAAGTCAGATTTGAACAGGTTTTAGTCAGATTCGTACAGGTTTTAGTCAGATTTCAACAGGATTTAGTTGGATTTGA
This sequence comes from Rhyacichthys aspro, assembly GCA_036850595.1. NCBI lineage: Eukaryota > Metazoa > Chordata > Actinopteri > Gobiiformes > Rhyacichthyidae > Rhyacichthys > Rhyacichthys aspro. Next base: position 9,520,838 of record CM072155.1, read on the forward strand.
ACAGGTTTTAGTTGAATTTGAACAGGTTTTAGTTGAATTTGAACAGGTATTAGTCAGATTTGAACAGGTATTAGTTGAATTAGAACGTGTTTTAGTCAGATTTCAACAGGTTTTAATTAAATTTGAACATGTTTTGGATAGATTTTAACAGGTTTGTTTTTTTATCTATGAAGAAAAAAATCAAATCCATTAAAACCTAGTGCCAAAAATATCACTTTCCAAATTGTATTGAAGAGCCACATAAAACATTGAAAAGGGCCACATTTGGCCCCCGGGCCTTGAGTTTGACATGTGCAACCTTGATTTGTCTTTCTCTCTCAACACACTCGTCCAGTTCTGAAGCTGCTGAAGATGGCGACAGGAATGAGAGCCCTGCTGGATACAGTGGTCCAAGCCCTGCCTCAGGTAAAAGCACACACACTCTCTCTGAGCTTTCTGGTTGCTGTCAATACTCCGAATGGTGCAATCTCTGTTGGCCTGTGGGCATTTCTAATAGATGACTCATTTATGCCACAAACTGGGAGACAAGCAACACCACTCACTATGCGCAAACACACAGGCTTAGACTTTCTCTTTCAGCACCATGGCGAGCGCACAGAGACTCTCACAGGGCCCATACTGTGCTGCAAACGCTGCAGGCTTCTTCAGCTGTCTTGTCTAACATTTATTTGGTATCATGACCTTGTTTGAAGATGATTAGCTTTTTCTTTACACAAACTTGTCTTAAGATTTTCATAATGTATAAAACAAATCCACATATTTTCAGTCAGTCCTGTTTTCATTACTTTGTCACATAGAGGCACACAAACAGGGAAACAGGTGGTGGGGTGAGAGGAGGGCAGGCCAGAGGTGAAGACGAACACATTCCTGGTCTTTCTTTTCTATTGATCCTCCTCTCATTAACACAAAGGCCTTAGCTCCGTCCCAAGGGCATCAGGGGAGGTAATTAAAACTAGGGCTAATTAAACAGTTCCAGGAGGTCTTGCTATGCGTACTGGTGTGTATGTATATTGAGATACTGCAAGAGCCAGGGTGAGAATGTTACACTTGGCAAGAGGTTTAACCTGGGGAGATAGGACTTTATATTTCACAGTGAAAATGAAATGGCACACTGCCAGCGTTTCACATAGCAGCATATTGAGGACAATATTGACATTTGAACAAAAGCTCCAGGAAACAATTGAAAATTGAACAGGCAAAAGCACTGCCAGTGATATAAGCAGAAGGATATGAATAATAACTTTATGACACACTGTGAAAGATGTCTTCTTATATACTAATATATAAAATCTACATTAATTTGAACTCATAAGCCCACAAGCAGTTGATGTATTTAATCAGCCACGGCAGGATAGAAAGATTTAATAAGAGCACCACAAACTTATGCTAAAAGGATGAGTTGCCTAATAGCTTATTGACATTTTAAGAGAAATGGCTTCTTGTGGTTTGTCTTGATAAAAACACAGCAAGACGAAGTCATTTCTCCACCATTATGCTCTCATCCCTGACTGATGCAAAATGGCTGCAATACACTGCTCACCAACACTAATAGCCTGTGCCCAGCACACCATGCTGACGCTAAATTTTAGCCAGTTGTTTAATCTCTTCTCTGGGAATGAATGAGCAGCCTCCAGACGAGCTAGTGGCAGATGCGGACATCGGGTACACCTCTGAGCAGCCCCCACACTCAGATTCATCGAGATTTAGCCTGTTCTCTTTTACTCAATAATTCAGTAAGATAAAAAATGAATTCCTGTGTCATGTGAAACTAATGGCTCTTGTTTATTATTATTATAATATAGGTAAATATTTTCGATGTGGTGGTTTATATGTTTGATGTTTGTATTTGAGTGTAATAGCTGTCATTGATACTTTTTTGAAAACTTGCTAAACTGTGTTTTGTGTGTCTTTGTCTGTGTGTGTTTTGCAGGTGGGTAACCTGGGTCTGCTCTTCATGCTACTGTTTTTCATCTACGCCGCCTTAGGAGTAGAGCTGTTTGGAGAACTTGGTGAGTAGAAAATGAAAACGCTGTGATACACTATATTATTCTTAACACACAAATGCAAGATATCCAGTATGTTCATTTGTGCAGTTTTGATCCAGTCTTATGGTAATCAGTTCCATTAAGAAGAAGTGTCCTAAAATATCCTCGCTGAAGTTGAAGATCTATTTTTCAAATTGCCGCCGCAGCCATTGGCTTTCTTTTGAAGCTTAACAAGGAAAAGGATTAGTGGCAAATTCAAGTGTTGCATTGTTGAGGCTATTCCAAAGATTTACTTGAGATTTGAGCCCCAAGATAAATAGTGTTATAACAGTCTTTGCTCACATTGCTTCTGATTTAAGACAGATGATTTTTAGATTGACTGGGCTTGTTGACACTACAATACAGGCCATATTAGTAACAGAAAGGTGCAAGTTTGTCCGAATGCTGCAATTAAAAATAGTGCTAATTTCTTGAATGTTAGCCTTCATCTAATCTTAATAATCTTCACCCAATCCCATCTCTCTCGCCTCAGTTTGTAATGAAGACTACCCATGTGAGGGTATGAGTCGTCACGCTACCTTTGAAAACTTTGGCATGGCCTTCCTTACCTTATTTCAAGTGTCTACGGGCGATAACTGGAATGGCATAATGAAGGTATGTTTGCGTTTACGTCAGCACTCGCTTTCTCACTGGACTGAACAATTTTCTCTGAACAGACTACTAACACCAGCATTATTACCAGAGCTCTGCAGACCTAGGCTGTAAGGGAACTGGGATTATGCAAGAGTCCCCCAAGTGTGGGCCATTAAGCAGACCCAGGCTACAGGCCACATATACTCCTTAGTCACAGCTGTCATATTACTACCCAGGTTTTAGAAAAAAATGTCGTAGTTCAATTCCATACATAACTATAAAACTGTAATTAAAGGAAATGTGAGAAGGTGGTACAGTCAAGGGAGAAACAGGTTGGCCATAACTATACATCTAAAAATCACTGAGTGGCCTTAATGAAGCATAAATAGATATGTTGTCTGATGGAGTACTGTGTTTTCATGTCTCGCCAAATTATACAGCAAACACAAGAGTGCTAAACTAGTCCTATGTGGCCCAGCCTCAGTTTTATATGTGTGCTTCCTCCAGAAAGCACTTGTCACTTTGATTCTGCTCTGACTCAGCTCTGATGTGTGCATGTTAAGTAGACTGGAAGACCACAACAATAATGAAACTTGCCCGTTGCCAGTTATTTGTAAAACAATGATTCATAAAATAAGATGTAAAACAATCTAAGAAATCACTGTGCAGCCCCATTCCGTTAGTGAGGATACATTTTTATAACATGGAGCTTTACTTATTCTTTGAATTAAATTAAGTCAAAGAAATGTACTATTCATGCAAATTATTGTGTTTATAACTTAAAAATGGCGTAATGATAGGGTTCATAAAGGTCTTGTTTTTTCTCTAATGTGTCTTGTGATGTTCATTTCTGTGCTCTTGTGTATCCAGGACACATTGCGGGAGTGCCCACCAGACCACGGCACTGACATCGACTATGCCTGCAACCCGAGCCTTCAGTTTATCTCGCCAATGTACTTTGTCTCCTTTGTGCTCACCGCCCAGTTCGTGCTCATCAACGTGGTGGTGGCTGTGCTGATGAAGCACCTGGACGACTCCAACAAGGAGGCCCAAGAGGAGGCGGAGATGGATGCAGAAATTGAGCTGGAGCTGGCCCAGGGCACCCTCTGTTGCATGGGCGCCCCCGGCTGCGGGGGTGGGGGGGTGGACAAAGTGACGGGACCCGGAGTGAGCGCGCTGGCTAAGGACAGAGGGAGCGGTAGAGGGGACAAAGGAGAAGCACTGAGGAGGATGAGACATGCAGCCGTCCAGTACAGCTCCCGGGACTCCAGTCAGAGCCTCTACTCGCCGGCACAAGTGAGTCTGCCTCACAGCACTTTGGCATGGTTGTGTGCAGAGAGATGGAATGAGGTTTGGATGAGCCTTCACATTCAAGCACAGATGTCTCGCCGTGCTCCACACAAAGAAAATTGTAGATAATGAGACCTTTACTTATTGGTTTGAGATTCCTATTCATTCTGCACTTTTGATTATATGCAACATTTTCTCAGGTATCACTGTTCCAGCAAGTTGAGTGGCTGTATTTAGTCTATATATGCTGTTTGTAAGAAAATATACATTTCAGATTGGACCGTCTCTGAAAAGAGTAAAAAGTTTTGAAAAGTGAGCTGACACAAAAGGAAAAGAATGGAGACATCTCTGCTGTTAGATATTCTTCTCTTTGTCTGGCTGCTTGTCAGTTTGCGTAATCATCACGGTACTGCTGCATAAGTTCGTGCAGAGAAAATTACATACTTGTTGCACAAGATGGAAAAACACAAAAGGGGTCAACAATAAGACAGTCTTCTGCGTTTTGTGTTTAAAAGGTGCTGACATGGAGGAAATTTGTTGCTAGCTTGTTTTTCTTTTGTGATCTGACAGACACATCTCTCTTAGTTACTTCATCTCTTTGAACTTGTTCAGCTTTCTCTCTATGATTTTAAGAAGAAGAAAGTGTAAACATTTACTCAAGGAAAGAGAAAAAGCAAACAAAAGGAAAGACAAGCTGACACAAAGCCCTCACTTATGGCAAATAGCACTCTACCCAACAACTACCCAACCTCTCCTGATGGCAGTCCTGGTAAAGCAGTATATTTTCATTAACCCTTTGACAGTAATTTAATTTTCAGAGCTTTTTTTAGGCATTAATAAACCTTAAAGATTATTTGACACAGATTCTATTTTTAAGATAAACAGTGTGTAAAGGCATTTTTACTCAGAGCATGACAACAAAATCATTATGCAATCACTAATAATGGTGGGATATATTCACACAGAGAGACAAGGTAGTGACTCATCGGTTCCCGTGAAGAGTTTCACCTTTGTAGAGCTAAACCTGGTAAAGGGTGCCATTTTTAGCTCGCTGTTGGCTGACGAAGGATCTTAATGCCCCCCTCTGCTTTACTTTTCTGCTCATCCTCTGCGTCTCAAATGATGCAGTGAGGCTCCAGCAGGCAATGCCCATGGCACCGTGTGTGCTTAAGTCCGAAAACTGCTTCGTAATGTGTGACTTGCACTACCTTAGAATAATATCTACACGTTATGTAATGTTAATACATTACAAAATATAATTTAAATGAAAGAGGACTGTAGAGTGAACTTGCAGCAATGCAGTACACAGTGACTAAAGGCCACAATGAGGAAGTAAAGCAATAGGAGAAGAGAGATAATAGCTGAGCCAGTGACAGTCAGATAGAGGCAGTAATTAATTTCAGCTCTCTCCACTTCTACCCCCTGTAGACGGCCCCATTGTTGTCCACTAATACAGTTATTAATGGGGGCCGGCACATAGGCCACCATCAGTCAATCAAGGATTATTTTTATATCATGCCCCCCACTTTCATAGAAAAACTATCACGGGACTGTCTGCGGGACTGTGGGATGTGTTTTCACAATAAGCCAGGTTTTACTAGCACCTTTACAATCTTCATGTTACTGGGATAGTCAGTGTTACTATAAGCCCCTCCTTTTGAAATATGGTTATTGTAGTAGTCCGTAATGTTAGTGTGAACAACACATCTAGCATAAGAATAGTGCTGTTGATGTGTTGTGTGGGGATTGAGGAGGAGTGACCTGTTCTCACACTATTATCTGCTGATGTAATGCAGTTATTCTGAATGTGCTACAGGCACAATGCATTCTGTTCATTGTAAAAAACACAGAAGCACATAAATCATTTTTATTGCAGTTTCCTTTAGCTGTCACTAAGTACTTTTTCCGAGATTGGTTTTTGAGCACACCAATCTGGCAGATAAGACTTGAGCAGGAGGGATTATTTTTGTTGCATTTAATTTGTCTGATTCAGTCTAAATGGCTTTAAAGCTAATGATTTCCAAAGCAAAAAGCAGAAGCTTAAATTTAAAATTGTTTTAACAAGGTATTGAAGAGTGTAATTGAGGTGATATATCAAAGATAATAGCAGTGCTCTCATTGCTCAAGGCTTTGATAGTAAAATGATGTGCTAATGAGGGTTTGAAGTCAAATCAGAGATGCTAGAAATGTTTATCCCTGAAGGGTAACAGAGAACACTGAGGTCTTATTCTGGTTCATTTGGGCATAATGGGACTCACACCGTGTTGCAGATGTATATAAAAGTTTACAAAAGCTAAAAGTATGAGTGAATGTGAAGATGTGTGAGTGAAACTTGTAGCTCGTGTTCACTCTCATCTTTATGACCTTATGACACTGTATGCGTTTCCATGTTCTTTGTCCTGGCATGTCCGCATGTGCACCTGTTTGCGCCTGCGTGCAACACCGGTCTGCTGGCCTGCGTCCCGTGTGTCCGTGTGTGTGTGTATGTGTTCCAGGAGAGCCAGTGGCTGGACAGCGTATCTCTCCTGATTAAGGACACTTTGGAGGGGGAGATGCTGATGATCGACAACCTTTCTGGTTCTGTCTTCCACCACTACTCCTCTCCTCCGGCCGTCTGCAAAGACTGCAAGGGCCACCCGCAAGAGGTACCACCCCAAAAGCACAGTCACCAATGTACCACACACAAAGCATCACAGGACAAAAAACATCGAGCACAGTTTTTCAGGTGACTTTTAGTCCCATTTCCCCGTTGTGGCTGCCGCTTTTTGCTTTGCCAGCTGTTCAGTGAAAAAGAGAAAAAAAAAATGTTGTTGCCTGACCACATAACAGTCACTTTGAAATGTAATCAGAAATCTGCTAATGGATTTGTACTGCTCAAATACTTTGAATTTGTTAGTAGTTGGGCAAGATGCAATGAATATTAAAGCTTCAGTTTGTGTAACTGGTTATTTGGAAGATGTGATTTCTGCAGACTGGTACTTTGTTGTAAATACCTAGTTTCAGGCCTAATTAGCCTGCTCTGTGGCTCAAATCCTGCAGAACCTTGAGTAGTATTAATTTTTAATGACACACTTCCATTAAAAAAATAATGCGAAATAAGTGTACATTGGGCTTGGGGCCTTCTTGCAATTACGAATAAGCACTCATTTGATTGAATGACCAGCAGAAATCTGTGAATACTAAACCTGTTGTTACACACACACATACATACACTATTAACTAACCATGCACATTACTAGGGCATTTTGGTCCAATTCTATGCATGCATACAGAGAAAACTGCATGTGTGTTTATGTACAAAATGATCACAGCAGTTTGAATGAAGAGTGTCAAGTATGTGTTGTATTACGTTGTAACACCCCACTTCAAATAATCCTCATAATTTAACCAAAGAAAATGTGAAATGCAGTCCTATTTGCATGCATGCATGCACCAACAATCCTTTATTGTGTAATTGTGTGTTTTAGAAATGTTGTCTACAGGAAATCCTGTGTAAAAGACACAGTCTAACATTCTGTCCTGTGCCAGTGTTGTCCGTCACAATGACAAAGTGCAGCGGGTCAGCTCAGAAGAAGCAATAACTGGGCTCAACATCTCCACACCTGTCAGTCGTGCTTTCTGCCTGTCTGCAGACGCTGTCAAACCATCCATCTCTCTTCCATCTCTTTTACATGTTTCTCTTTTCCACCTATGCCTTCACTTCTCTAGCTATGCCTTTATCCCACTCAGAGTTACTGTAACTTATCAGCCCTGTTCACTTTTAACACAAAGAGATGTAAAGTCATAAAAGCTGTGGGTGGCAGTGTTTCAGTTGAATGTTTCACTGCAAGAGCGTGTGTGTGTGTGTGTGTGTGTGTGTGTGTGTGTGTGTGTGTGTGTGTGTGTGTGTGTGTGTGGTGCGTGCGGGGGGGGTATTTTTGGAAGGTTGCCATAAAAGCAGGTGGCATTAGAACTTCATAGTAAAGTATAGACTGCATTGACTCTACATTAGATCTGAAAATGGAAACTTTAATCCCCAACTGAACAACTGCATAACACATCGTAAGCCCATCTTCTCATTTTTTACTTTGAAACTGGCAAGAACTTTTCTAAACTATCGTAAACTTCTTTTGCGAATGTTTCAAGTTGTTTTTTGAAGATTTCATCTCACTGCTTCTTGTCCAAGTCGCCATTTGCCTTAAGTATTTGGAATAAGACAATGTGTGTCAATGAGTGGGTCATGTAAGGTTTTTTGATTCCTCTCTCCGCAAGAAAATGCCGCAGGAAAAGATACCTCTTTTTGACTCAGTAGGAATACTGTCTTATTCGGTATTTTTATGCCTGTGGTGTTGAAGGTTAAGGTGTATTTGAACAGGCTTAACCAGCACACAGGGGAATTTTTCAGTTTCAGGTGCAATTTAAGTCTTGTCTAAGCTGGATTGGTGAAATATCTGTATTTTGTTCACACACAAGCCATTATCTGTTAACTGTTAGCAGTTAGAAGTAAGGTTTTACTCCCAGTGGTGAATGTTACCCCTTAACGTTACATTCACACTCAAACAAATGCTGTGTCTTTGTTATATTTAAGGCACTTTTATTGACAAATAGTCTCCTGTTGGAGTCAGACTAATGGCGACTGGGGCTGAGCACTGCAGTATCTCATCATCTCACTTTGTGGCATGAGGAAGTATAAGAGTCCATCCAAGAGATGTGTCTGTTTTATATTGTAATGTGACTTCAGGTGCACATGGCTACAACATATTCATCCTCTCTGTGCTGCAGTAGAAATTCACGCCCAAGTCATGAGTCATGCAGCAAGTCAATGAGCTATTAATTGTGCTTGTTTTCTTGCTCAAATTTTCAGCTGTTGTATGTGTTAATCACCATGTCGTACTGTGGAGCCGTGCTGTGTGTTTGTGGCTTTCCATCATTACTGTATAGTCCTATATTGTACCTGTGACTCACTGCTGTTTTGGCAGTGGTGCTGAATAAAATGATACTGCACCTCTTTCAAAATGCAGCAGACACTCTTAGATTATTCTTGCATGAGTCTTTTTTTTTTTTTTTTCCTATGAAGCTTTCAGTGTCTCTAGAATGTAGCTTCCAGCGATTGTGAAACATCTCTGTGCTTTGTACCCAGTTCATTATCCTGGTCACAATCAAGATTACAATAGATAGAATAGACTTTTGTGACTTTAGTGAACCTTATCTGATGTTAAATGTAACAACTAATAACTAACTAGTACCTATCTATTGCAAAATATAGTGCAAGTTAGCTTACAAAGGAGCATAATAATATTAAACTGCTTAAATGAATGGGTTGCTTTGGTGTGCTTCTTCATTCTCTAGCCCTCCTCTTTCTTTCCCCACGGAAGTTCTGGTCAATGGTTGGCAATTTACTGCTTCATATCAGCAATAAATCACTTTCTATAACCCCTTTTGTCTTTCTCACCTATGAAAGCATGGTATAATATAGCTATCAGTGCTCACCCCATTGGATTTTTATTACACTTTTGCATTTTATTCTTTTGCTTTGTCTTTTTTAAATACACTGCTTGAGCTCGTCACAGTAGCCCCAGAATCCTGAATTTTTACTCCAGCTCACTGTTACAGTGTGTTTTGAAACTGTGTCACAAAAAAAAAAAAAAAACCTCAGGTAAAAAGCTTGAGCTCACAGGAGGCTCAAGCCGTGATAATTTAGAACCAATTGAATAGCCATATGGGCTGAGCTACCTGCAGTCCTGATAAAAAGAAACATAGCTGGAGCCACCGTTAAAACAAATGAGGGAGAATGAGGGAGTAATTGTTTGACAGTGAAAGTGGGAATAGTGAGTGTCGCAGTTGTCGGACTGAAACAGCAGTGTTATTACCTGTCGTATGATAATAACTCAATGCACCATTCTGTCTTGTGAGCCACTGGAGTAATTCTGAGGTTCTGCAGCCACTACTCGATCTAACCTGATCGAGAAAAAAGACATGTCCTCATTCTCTCGGACGATATGTATACATGTAGATACTGCATGTGCTCCCACATACACCACAAAGCTAAATGTGCGCATCCAGTGGATCTACTGTATACTCACTGCTTGGACATGCTTGCCTCCTTTTTTTGTGACACTGGAAACTATTTGTTGAGTTGATGACAAAGCAATGTTCTTACATTTTGAAAACTCTTATGCTGTTTTCTTTACAAACAGGTGCCACATCTTTATGGCCACTTTGAATTGTCAGCATCTGGTGAAGCGTGTCGAGGCTTGGTGGAGGTTTTGCTTGTCTTGTTTATAACTGGCCAAACGATATACTGTAGGAGTGAGAGAGATGTCTCCAGACACTGTTGCTGTTTCTTTAACCCTAAATGTGATGTGAAGAAAAAATGCAGTTCTGCAGTCATGGTTGTTATGGATTGTAGAATAAATAATGCATTACTTTGAGCATTTACGCCCAGTAAACAGTGTTTTCAAATAGCTTGAAACTGCTCATGTTCTCATCTTTTGATATGAATAACTGAGGCACATTCCTTGCAGCAGATCAAGATGGCAGAGATTGAGCAGGCCTCACTAAAGTCAGAGCAACTGTCTGACAAGTCCTCGTCCCCTGCCCTGCCTGATGACCTCAGTCTGGACGAACACACAGCCTACCAGCTGCTGACACTAGATAAAAAGGTGGGTGTACGACATTGACAAGGATAGACTAGCATGTAGGAAAAGGCTACCATATGCAAATAGTTGTAAACTGTCAAAGCCCTTTCTGACAGTAATATAGCATTTACCACTTATATAGAATCAAGGAATTTCTTTTAAGCAATCTGTCCTTATTCTCAAGGTGTAAGATAATATGTGTAATATGACTTCAGCTCAGTCTCATACTATTGATGTTGCAAGGTTAATCCGTGTAAGCAATTCATTAATTTACTAACTTAATGGCCATTTCATAAAACAATATAACAAAGATAAAAACATATTTCCCATGGAGGAATTCTTTGTCTTAAAGATCACCTACTTTGAAGCATTATGGCGTCTGGGGTCAGTATGCAGCATATTTTAGGGGAATGAGATAGGCCAGTGTCCAAAACTATACCTAAACAATTATAGGCTCAGGAAATGTAATGTCTACCGAATACTTCACTTTTTTCAGCTATTCTTCCCTGACAGCTGCAATACCTTGTGGCTCGAAGCAATGGCAGACACACACATATTTATTCCCATTAGGAAACTCAAAACAAAGAGTCTTTTTTTTTAAGCTTACTTGAATTACTAATGTATTCCTTGAATTCCAAAGGTGGCTTTATCTTGTTCTTTCTGGATATCAGCGGTAACTATCTTGTCTTTGAAGAATCTCCAGTCTCTTTCCACTCCAGACCTCATGAATAAATCTTTCCACTAGGCTCTTACTATTTCCAATCCTGTGTGGCTCACTAGGCTTTCTTTTTTGAACCCACTTCTCCTTTTCGACTTAATCTTTCATGCTCCCTATTTCTCACTGTTACCCCCTCCGGTAATTGCACATCTTCCCTGTACCTCCCTGTAGCTGTTGTATCCCCTCTCCTTATCATCTATTCTTCCTCCAGTCCAAGATATCCTCTCTGTAAAGGGGCAGTGCTCCCTGGTTCTGGGTAGCCCGATAAGCCTACGATCAGCAGGGTTGGCTGTGAACCACTGTTCATTAGAGGAAGGGAGGAGCAGGGAGGGAGGGAAAGACAGAAGCAGAGAGGGAATACAAGGTTACGGGTTTTATTTGTCAAGCATTGTTTGGTGTAAAAAGGCTGGGTGTTGGCTGTTTGAACCGGGCGGCCCAGGGGCGTGAACCCAGTGAGTCACAGGTACAATATAGGACTATACAGTGATGAAGGAACAAAGCCACAAACACACAGCATGGCTCCACAGTACGACATGGTGATTAATACGTACAACGCTGGTGCTGGCTGCTGGAGCTAAAAAACACAACACTATTCCCAAACATTTATTGTTACAATACTGTATATAACATTAATATAACAATGAGAGTGTGTTCAGAATATTATAAGCTCTTAACTAGCACTAAAATGGAAAGCTGGAGGAAATATGTAAATGAGAGATAATGTGTAAAATCATCAACCAAGGAACCAGAGGGTTCCTCATACACTAGTTTTTATACCAACAACAACCAGGAATTATAATGTTATTATAAAATGATGTTTTACCAAAAAAAAAAAATACAAGATTCAAACCTCTGACCCTTATGTGTTTCAACTTATGAGGGTCAGTAGTCCTTTCAAATCACAGTTTAATGTTTCTAAAGACATACTTTGTTTTAATTTAATTCTCAGTCTCATTGTGTTTTTTGCAGAGTCGTTTCAGCAGTGACTCCCACAGCTCAGAGGAGGCTGGTGGAGTCCACCAGACTCAGACGGTGGTCCAAAGCCAGATCCAAGGTGTGGGTCAAGCCTGCCTTGAGATGGAGACAGAGCTTCAGGAGAGTGAGATGCAAACAAATGAAACGCTTGTGTGCTCACCTCAGAGTAGCCCTGGTGAGGAAATAAAATGATATAATAATATAGAACTATTCCATTCAGCTAATCTTTTTCTCTTTAAGGAGCTGTTTCAAGTTGCAGTAACAAAGATAGGAGCAGTGAGGGAGGGGCCAGTGGTTTTTGGCCTCTTCTGCATCTACCTGCAGAGTTCTTTCACCCTGCAGGAGCATCCATCCCTGCTCCACCACGCAGCAGGAGCTTGAGGTTGTCACGAGGCCTTAGACTCACTTCCCCAGCTTCATGGGCCTCTCTTCGCTCTCCAGGAGCCCGCAGTAAGATGCTCTGCACACAGGTAGGTAAAAACAATGGCCTCATGCTAGGCTGTCAGACACAAGATGAGCCCATGATAAAGATAATTGTGATGTATTACAGTCCTGATGAATTCACTCTTCTGTGTGTTGGTCTCGTCTTCAGTACCCGTCCCACAGCGACTCGTCTCTGGCCACAGGCAGCTCTGAGGGCAGCCTACAGACCACACTGGAAGAGGGACTGAGCTTCAGTGTGTCTCCACCACAGAATCTGCAGTGTTCTTTGCCTACAGTGCCGCTGTCCCTCGTGTGTCCCGTCCCGCAGCCTAGGGACAGTACTGGCCTGTCCTCCCCAATCCAGACCCTGAGGCCGAGGCCCACCCCTTCATCAGCGCTGACTCTACAGGCCACCAGAGGGCATCAGCGCAGCCAGAGCAGTGGCAGGGGCAGCACCAGCCCGGGCTACACCCGCGATGACTCCATTGATCCCTCAGACGAGGACCTGGGCATCGTCATCGGCTCGTCCATCGGCGGCTGTGGCTCCAGTCAGGCGGGCAACAGTGAACACTTGTCTGAGACACTGAGCAGCTTGTCGCTGACATCGCTCTTGACGCCCAGTGCTCTGGTTTACCCAGCAGGGGCAGTGAAGAAGTGCAACAGCACAGGCAGCCTGGACCAGGGGGGCATGCTGCTGTCCTCTCGGGGGAGAGACGGCCGTCGGGAGATTCTGGGCCTGGAGCTGATGGACCGCCAGGGCCTGTTGGCCAACCCCTGGACTGGGGTCATAGTTGAAACAAGACAAGGAGGAGGTGGTGGGGGGATTGGAGACAGGGAGCAAGGGCTGAAAGGGAAGAGCTCAAGCCAAACAACAGTAGGGCCTTGTCGGAAAGACAGATGAAACCTGCTGATCCTCTTCTTTTGTCTCTCCATTTCTTGGATCTAAACACATCACTGTCCCTCTCACTCTGCTCGTGTCAGTGAGAAAGGGGCTCGATGGTAATGTCTTGTTTCCCAAAACAAAACCCTCATTTTGCCCCATTGTCTTTGTGACAAACCTAAGTCCTTCCTTGTTCTACATCGGGGAATGGTCCTGGTCCCAAAGGCAGGTTGCCCTCTGAGGAGCTGCACCAATGGAGGGGCATGAAATGCTCTGAACGGGCAGGACACCTGACCAAAAATAGGAGCTAAGATAAAGGAGCTTGACCTGGAAATACAAGAATAACGCTTGTTGTTGCTTGACTGTGTTTCCTTTTCTGGTGCTTGGGTTCACTGAGGTTAAAAAATGCAAAAATAGAAATTTCTAAATTGAAATCCCTGTCCATGCCAACCTAAATTTTTTTGATTCATTTTTGTGTTGGAGGCAGTGTGACGAGTAGGTGGGAGAAAGCTTGAAAACGGTGGAAGGAAGGCTGGGTAAGAGTGAGAAGGCAGGTCACTCGTTTGGCTGGGAAAGCACAAAGCGGATCTAATGTCCATCTGTTCTGGCAGACGGAAACAACAGGTCCTACTCACTCTGGCCCAGAAGCTTCTGCTGAGATCTGAGTAAAATACGAGGTGGACCAGAGTTCACCAGTGTGTGTGTGTGTGTGTGTGAGAGAGAGAGGGAGCGTGGCCTCAGGTATCCAGGGCATAAATTAAATAATTTCTCACTCACCCTGTCTATTTTTAAAATGGGAGATGGTTATTGACTGATCGAGGCTCAGCTCCACTGTCAGTTTGCTCTGATTGGCAGCGTGAAATGAAAAGAAACTGAAAGATTTGCAGAGGTATAACCTTGCATGGACTCTTTTGTGAAATTGGTTATTTTTCATTCTATCTCCAGCGTCTCACTCATTCAAACATAAAGAAGGTGTTAAAGAGAATTTTGTTGGATGGAGCTTTACGAACCACGTCTGAGAATAGTCTGTGCATGGGCCAGCCTTTTGTACACCTACAGCCTGATGAAGTGAACTCCATGCACACTCCTTTTGACACCACTTCCATTCACCAGGCTTTAGGACAGAATGGAGAGAATTACAGGAGCCTCGAGGGACCGTCTGCATGATGGAATTGCATTTAAATACGATTTTTTTACGTATATACTGAAGTGTATAAAGATGTCAATGTTGAGTGATAACCATGTGATTTCTATTCCACTATTTTTGTAGAGAAGAAAATAGGCACGTACAAGTGGCCATGATTTGCCCCGACTTAATTTAACCCACATGGTCCTGACCTGTTGTCTAAGACTTTTTGTTTGCCAGTGGCTTCCAGTTTTGTAACATTTTATAAAAGTGTGGACATTGTATAAAATAACAAAGCAAAAAATTTCAGACTTTGAGCGCTGATGTTCCCTCCAGCACATTTCTCTTTGGGAACATTTGGAGGATTTTTATTTTTTTTTTCTTCCTTGAAGTTGGCTTTTGAAGGGACAACCAGAGATGGGAACAGCCATATCCACTCAGCGCATGAGATATTCCTGGCTGCACACAGGGAACTTTGCTTTTAGCTTCCTAGTAAACCATCTTTATCAGAGCTTTATTTTGAGCACAACATATCGGACACGTTAGTGTTCCTTAAGCATGGTTCCAGGATTGCAATACGTTATGCTTACTCTTGAAATGATCTTTATCATGATGCACTTGTTTTTTTCTCTGTTCACACAAAGTACATTGTAGCAACACCTTTTGTTTAATATCAACACTGTAACAATGAGCAACACGTCATTTCTTGATGCAAACTTACTTTGATCACACCATCCAAATATGAGATATTGAAATCTGGTTTGTAATGTTAGACTGTTCTCTCCCTCATGTTTCGAACATTACCTTACTTTTGAATTTGTCAAGAAAAAATAAGGTGATGTGCAACAATTCAAGGGTTTGACTTTTAATCATGCAACATTATTTTAATGTTTTTGTCAAAATGTTGGGCTGTAATGGGTGACAGTAAAGACATTTGTGTGTATGTCTTTGTGTGTTTGCAGCTTCAGGTAAAAGCGACTGCCTTTTTCTGAAGTGTCCTGTTTGTCCCTGTGAGGATATCTGAGTCTAAAGGTTACAATGGAGAAACAAGAAGCAACTAAGGGCTGTTTTAGAAAAGATATCCTTGTATCTTTTTGAGAAAAGACAAATCCTTGTGTCAATGAGTATGGCATCAAAGGGTAAAGCCTGACTACACAGCAATAAATGTTCCATGTGTATGCCCTGTGACATGATGTTGATGTGATTCTTATCCTCAAATGACTACAGTATTTGCTGCTGAATTGTTGCTCAGCTCACATTAAATCAAAAAGCATTTGTGCCCTCTCAGAGACCAATCATAAGACATGTAAACAACATTGACAAATGAGGTTATTAAAGAAATGAACTTTTTGCTTGGACAGCTCTAGACATAGATAAGTGTGCCTTTTTACATAATCTTTTTACATAACAACCCAGCAACTTCTTTTCTGTTGATTCATCTCTTACATTTAACCTCTTCAGCATTCTCATGTGGATGTGTTATCGCTTCAGTTCATGGTACCTGTGTCCCCATAGAGCCTGTCAAAATACAAACACGATGCTTTTACAGTTTGCTTTGTGTTTGGCCCAGACACATTTAAGAGCCGTCAGTTCACTTCTGTACATACTGTATGTTTTTTGGAGCTACCAATAATTGTGATTTGAGGCATTGAGTTATTCAGTCTTTTGTTTACCGTCTCCCCAGTGTTGACGCACACATCTAGACATAGTAAAAGTAACACACAGCTCTACCGAGATGCTTTTGGAACGCCAGACCCTTCCAGACAGCTTGTCATGGACAGCCCAGACCAGCCGAGCCGTCAGTGCGACTCCACATTATGCATGCACGCTGAACGGTGAGGTGTTGTTTACCTCACACCCCCGACCAGCCAGCCCTCCACCTCAGCCAACCTCTCCAAAACCTGCTCTCCCCCCAGGCTCCTGTCCTTCAAATGTCACTGCCAGAGCGCCCAAGAAAAAAAGTGCATGTCAGAGCAGTGGTGTGTTGCGCTAACAACAAAGTACATGTGAGTTTTAGTCATCTTCAAGGTCTGTTCTAAAAGTGTCCTTTATTGGTGCAAGTTCTACTTTTTCCAGCTCTTTCACCTTTTGAGTGTCAATGATATAACGCTGCACGTTCAGTAAGCATACTCAAGCAGCTGATTTGATTGATTTGCTCCCAGTGTAGCACACAACTTGCCCGGAGACAGCAAGGCCCTACGGGTACAAGATAATTTTTTCTACTCACCTGGAAACCTGCTGCGTCCTGGCTCCAAGTATCTGTTATGTAGAGAGTTACAAGGTTGTGGTTTGACAGCTATGAGGAGATGCTTCACACTGTTCAAAAGAAACCTCACTAAATTAAAGAGGCTTTTCAGTATCTGGTAATGAAAGGGGCAAGAATTGGTATATTCTTACTGCTTTTTTGAAGATGTTATGTCAAAATGTAGTACAGTCAAATGAGATACTGTGCTGCCTCAAAGTAAAAAAAACCAAAAAACATTGTCTTTTTAATGGGTCTGTCACCAGGCACCAAAGGGAGTAACTTCTCACAGCATCAGCTTGGTTTCATAGATGTGTTTGTTTCCTGTGGGATACATGGAAGCCTTCTAATCAAAAAATGAATAAATGAGGTGTTGTTTCCCCATCAGCCAGCTGAGTCCTGACGTGACCTTTGATTGCATACAGCAGGGTGAGTGAGCCTCATCTGACCATTTTTACCATTGTTTAAAACTACATGTTCATAGTCTTAAAAAGGGGAAAAAAAAATCGTCTTTCTTTGCATTATCTGAGAGAGTGAAATCTTTACCCCACAGTCCACAGCTGAGTCCATCCCAACACACGCTCATGTGTGACCGGCCAGGTGTGTGTGTGGAAACCCGCTCCCGTCAGCTGTCAGGGCCAACCGTCCAGGGAGATGTCCAGGTCCATCGATTGTATGGCAGGCTCCGGGGCAAGAGGCAAATAGAGGCAGACAATGGAGGTAGCACAATAAAAACACTGTGAATTTACCAGAGGGGCTGAGCTGAAAAGCCTGTCACTCTCCAGATTGGCTTTGAGCTCTGAAATCATACGCTAATGAGTTTCATTATAGTTTTTTTCCCCCTTCATCAGTGACAGTATTATTCATTTCACACATCAGCTTTTGTAGAGGCGACTTTAGGCTGGTTAGGATATATCCGTGTATTAAATCAATATGTGAGTTGAATTTATGTATGGATATCTATATGATATGTATATAAAATATTTTGATGACCTTATTGACAGTAATACATGCATACTTTACTCCCTGTTTTATCTTTGCTTCGGTAAACTGGGAGACATCAATAGTGTGTAATTGATTTATTCAACATCAACTGAGATGCTCTTTAAAAACACAAAATTCCACGCAGCATTAACACTGCATAATGTATGTACAGTAGTCACTCATTTACAGACTATAAGCATCATATTATTTGTGAGTAGTTCTATTCATGTGGATATATTGATCCACACTGGCTTCATAGGCACAGAACCCATTAGCTGAACATATCCTCCGCCCTGAAGCATTAGTAGGTAGGGTGCGCGTTGAAGGATCAGTGTTAATGGCTCATGCTGATCCCCTCACAAACTGCCTCCCTGTTTGTCTGTTCTGCCCGTTTTACCTCAACAACGTAAAGCAGAGGAGAAGAAGCTGTGACAGCTGTAACAGTGAGATTGGGAGCAGTGCTGACACGGCTACTTTGAGCCTGGCTGTGCTTTCATCATGATGAATGATTGACTGCTTCCCTCAACACCTGCCCGCTGCTTTGTAAGATAATAGTGAAAAATAATACAGAAACAACGTGGCGCGCGCGGTTTATGCTTACAGAGACTTATTCAAAGCCAACTCTGACGGTTCAGTCATATGGCGGCTTGTGTTTACAACAGCTACTTTTCAAAAGCCAGTTCAAGCTGTCACATCTCTCGCCTGCTTGATTTAAAACTCTGCAGATTTCCATCAAAGCATCTTAGGGTTGGCAGAATTCATGCCGTATTATCAGGATCGACTTACTGTATTAGTGTATTAGCAAGCAAAAGTCAGGGGGAGTGAAAGTAAGCAAATGTTGGCCTCTGCTTCACCAGCAATTTACAAAATATTTTTGAGTGACTAGACAGGACGAGTTACATCATCTTTTTTTGTTTTAATCAGACTAAGGAATTATACAAATAACTTTTTTGGATACTATTATACAGTATATCAGAAAAACAACTACTGTATGTGTGTGCCTCTAAACTGTTAGTTAAAACTACAGTTGAAAGAAACACAGGCTGCTTTAAAATACTGATTAAAATACCCCACCACAGCATGAAAACATAACCTCGTAAATTGTTTACAAAGCAAAAATTAGAGGATTAATGGTGGAAAATAAATGTTGCACTCGAAAATCAGAGTTACATAAGGTTAACAACATGCACAACTTTGCTGAATTGTAAGAAAGTTTTGCTTTGCTGCAAAACTATTGTGTTAAAAACAAATTAACCGTATTTTGTTTGTTTTCGTGAAAATCCAGTTGCAAAGGCACTTTTAATATTTATGTAACTGAATTATCTTATACTTACTTGGACCTTTAATTGTATTGGTCTAGTGAAATCACTTCAAAGCAGTTGCACTTGAAAGTCAGGCAGTGCACAAACAGGGAACTACTATTATATTGTCTTGCTCCAAACATATATTAAGATTTAGTAAGTATTAGCTGTGGATTTATTGGAGCTACAGTTGCATGTTAAAATAAGGCTGGAGCATTTGTCCGATGCGCCTGTGCTCCTCAGTGTGACCCCAGTGAGAGGAGCCATCTTAACTCCAAATTCAAATTCACTTTATGCATGACACAAGGTCATAGAGAAGGGCAAATATAAAGATACTCATACATTTTAAAGAGCTTAATATTATTTTCTTTTAAAAATTGTAATATCAGGCTGTGAAGTTTATCAAGTGACTTCTGTAGTTATACAGAATGTGTGTCTATGAAGGATGAGACCAAAAACTGATTTATTTTCTGAGGATGTCAGAGCTGAAGCATTGGGTAAAGTTATGAGTTCCAGTTGTATTAATTATACATTAGAAGCTGATAATTTGTTTAAAGGTGGCATTTTACTTATGACCTGTACAGTAACATAACTATGCAAGTAAGTTACCAATACGTCTTTATGTATAGCTTATGTCCTAATTATGAAACATGGTAATCATCTCTGGCTCCATAAATACACAGGGCCATTGCCAGTTTCCCTAGCACAGCAGGTGACATTTTTAGTTGCTCAGTTTTGTAAATGGCAGCACTAGCAGTAGATGTATGTATGTACCTCTCCCCAGGTTACACCAGGCAACTTCCTTGTAGCTTTCGTCTCCCGTCTCACCATCTCATATTTATCACTGCAATTAGTTGCTCTGCTGAGCGTGAAGGCCCATGTGGGGAGCATTTCTCCTGCACCCACCGCCTGTCTGCCCTGTTTACCTTAGAGCCTGCTGTGTGAGTGTGTGTGTGTTAGAGACTGCCATCTTAGCGCCCATTGATTGCCAAGCGCCTCTGGATCAGAAAGCCACTGCGGCTTCTTTTGTAACAGATGTTGCCTTTTGTCCTTGGTCTGTGTGCGTCTGGATTCTTATGCTCTGACATAATCACTGACAAACAGAGCTAGCTAGAGAGAAAGGGATGCAGAAAAACAGTTGTATAAATGAATAGGGACAGAAAACATACAGGTAGAAGATGCCAAAGCATTCGAGAAAGCACCAGCGAGACAACATAACGAAATGAGCTGCTGTCACTGCTGTTTTAAAGGAAGATGAAAAATTTTCCTATTCATCTTTTTAACATGTGTCATTTATCCACAGGAGTCCAGAAAGTGGAACTAAAGCCAGCACTTGACACAGGAGGTATGTGTATTCAAATTAGAACCTCTCCTGGTTTTGAGTTGGTTGGGTGAATGAGAAAAGGGCTAAGTGAAAAATGATGCTACTTTCCAAAAGACTGTTTGTGCTTGCCTTGGTTTGCTCAGCCTAAACATTCAAAAAGTGAGTTTTTAAACCCAATTTAGTCTTCTCAGTGATATATCTGGTAAATGGCTAAAGCCTGATTGACGTTCTAAGGCAATCGTAGGCTAACCAATAGACGCAATTATTGGATTATAAATATGCCCTGCAGCTTCTGAACAATAACAATGTAATCTCTGAAGTAGGCAAAGACGAAAATGTTTGGTTTGTAACATCCCATTAAACTCTTGTAACAGTAAGGCCCCTAATTCAGAACAATTGACGTGTCTCATTTCACCAGTGGAATACTTAGTGGGAAAGGCTGGTCGATAACAAGATAATGCATAGTTTCTGTTTCTTTGTTGTAAAAAGAGAACGGCAGTGTGAGATAGTGCTTATCTGAATGCTCTGTTTGATGATGTGTGCAGTGGGAGGATTACATCAACGTCCACTCTCAAACCTGACAGCTGATTCGGTCGATCCGCTCCGGCCCCGAGCCTAAAGACACACCACATTTCATTCAACGTACTCGGTATTAAATGTGCGTGCGTACGTGCTTTTACTTTATTTAGGCTAACCACCAGGAGATAAGTGGCTGCGTAGCACTTTTGATGTCTGGCGCTTTGATGCTTATGTGAAGATAAAGGAGGCGAGGTGAGGGCATATACTAATGGGCAGAGAGCGTAGGGGTTGTGTGTGCGGGGAGGACTTCAAGGATGCAGAATTATGAAATAATTGGTATTGAGGCAGGAAGATCAATGAGGGGATTTTAACATGAAGCTTGAGGGGGTTCACTGTTGTTTTTTCTGTTCGCATAGTTAGCTCAGATACAGAGACTGGTTGTAATTATTGAGTCGTGATAGTGCGTTGTGCTGGAAGCGAGTCGTCCATTGTTAATAGCTATTACATTGACAGCTCCTTAAAATTGAGCCTGTCTAGTGGCTGATTCTTTGTATTTCAATAGAAACTTGGTACAAAGGAACAATACATGACCATTTCTGCTTATATTTATGATAAAAGGCTATTTGAAGTATAAAATGCATCAGTTCGCAGTGCGTTAATAAGTTAATTTCCTGCATATAGCCAAGCCAAACATTTACATTACTGTGCAAAAGGTTTAGGCAGGTGTGGATATAAAAAGTAAAGTAAACTATGTTTAAGTATGTTTATTTTTATAGTTTACAAAATGCAAAGTGAAAAAAACAGAAGACAATATTTGGTGTGACTTTGACTCAGAACAGTTTTTGTGGTTTTACTGTCTCTGTTTTTGAAGGAACTGGGCAGGTTTTCATCCAACATTTGGAGAATCCCACACTAAACCAGGCCAAACTGGACTAGACCAGACCATCAAATGTTAGAAGGAACATAGGTGAAACCAGACTTTGTAATCTAGAACCATGACTTTATATATACTATATTAGTAATTGTATGATGATAGTACGGTCTTGTCTAAGATCACTTTTACGGTCTTCGACTCATCTCCTCTCATTAATTTTTACATAAATGCCTCAGGACTTTAAATCAAGACGTTGATGTTGGAATCAGAGTTACACCATCATGTCAGGACTTCTTGTTCTGGGATCACTCTAAACATTTGAAAAAATCCTTTTTTGTCTCCTCAGTCACTTTTCTATTTTGTAAATTGATAAAAAAAAACAAAAAAAACCAACCAAACCAACAAAAAAAACCCCATTTAAATTGTATATTGTTGACAGCATTCATACTTTACTGCGTATCTTCACACCTGTCTAAAACTGTTCCCTCTGCGTAGAAATCCTGTTGGACCAATTGTAACTGTTAATCTAAATTGGGGCATGCTGATTGGTTGTATGTCTATCCAATAGCGCACAGAAGCAGTTTATTGTGTATATTATTATTTATACTATGTCTGTTGGTGCAGCTTTCTGGAAAAGTAACTCAAATCTGCAGGAAACAGAATAATTCTTTGTGAAGAAAAGAAGCCAGGCCTAGCTCAGTATGCATCACAAGACAGATTCAGTGAAGTCTCGGGGACATCAGGGCACTGAACAATGGTGGACAAAGGTCAGGAAATTGCTGACATACAATACAAAGAAATAACAAGAAGCAAGTTGGGTTCACCGAGCTCGAAAATTACATCTGTTGCTCTGAGCTGAGTCCTGTTAGTGAATGCTGTTTTCTTTTTCACCACAGCGTCGATCCTTGCAATTATTATATGTATAAAAATAATTACAGCTAAGAAAAGACTTGCAAAATCAGATAAGAGAAAGAAAGCCTTTGTTCATAAGCAAAGTTCATCCGAAAATGCCACGGGAGGCAATTACTTCTCCTATTTGTTGCTGACGACAGATTAAACCAACTATAAAGGCAATTGTCTGAACAAATAAACAACACTACAGAAAATAGACTAGCCCCTGAATTTTGCCACCGACATAAAAAGACAATGAAGCTAGGTTTACTCCAATTTAAATTCATTACACTCCAAATAAAATCCAATTTGGCCTTGCAAATGGGTTTACTCGTATTTAGGCGCGCCACGTTGGGTGACAGATTGTTTTTGGACAGGTATTTTATTAGTAGCCCGGTCTCAAGTGACTCCATAGGCTAATTTCCGTGCTTTATTAGTTTTACAGGAGCTGGAGATGTGTAGCGTGACCCTGTTCTCTCTCCAAGGGGTGTGTGTTGTTGCAGAGCCGTGTGCCATTGTATCTGTTTTTTATTGGTTTCTTGGCAGATGTTTGCGCTCCTGGACATATGGTACGCAGCCAGATAGAGTAAACTAGACATCCAATCTCAGCGAGCTCCTCAAGGGATTATTTTAGAAAGAGGTTTGCTGCTAAAATGATGCAACGCCTGAATCTTGTGACTGTCTGTGGCCGCGTAATGAGCCAATTTAAAAATGCACTAATGCTATAACAGAGTAAGCTGTATGTGTGGCGGTCTTTGTAACGGCTGTCTGGCCTTAAATTGTGTTTGCAATTGAGTATGACTCTTTGATTTTCCACAGCAACAAACAGCCTCATAATCATCTCTGTCTGTAGCAGGGGTTCACGAATCACCTGGCCCATGTGACCTCTGTATTTGCTGCAGTAGTGTGGTACATACAGATGATAGTGGAAAATACTCACACGTGAACCAAACCTGCCAGCATGCTCTCATTTGCACCAACAATTAATCAATAGCTCATTTCTTTCTCTGCTGACACTGAAGATGCCCTATCACAGTGGTCATCAACTGGCCCCCCACAGCTTTCCATCTGGCCCCCCAGCACATTATCACAATCAGAAAACAGGAGGGGAAAAATAGGTAGACTTGAAACAGAAATATAGCTATTAAAATGACTCAGAAAGGAATGAAATTGAGCTCATTTAGCTGGGATGACAACCTCTAATCCTCGAAAAGGATTCGCTACTGGGCACTGAGTTATAGCCGACGATTGTGCAACACTAAAACAAATCTTCCCCCTATATAATTGTGTTGTTTTTTCTACCTCAAATAATCCAT
This sequence comes from Rhyacichthys aspro, assembly GCA_036850595.1. Classification (NCBI taxonomy): domain Eukaryota; kingdom Metazoa; phylum Chordata; class Actinopteri; order Gobiiformes; family Rhyacichthyidae; genus Rhyacichthys; species Rhyacichthys aspro. The sequence continues at coordinate 9,544,936 of CM072155.1, forward strand.
CAAAATTTTCAGTCGAAAAAGAAAAGCAAGAAAAGACATTTATCATTGACGCATCACACAAAATAAAAACAAAAAGCTATTTATTTAACAAAATATTATAGTTTGAAAGTCTGGCCCCCGCAGCACATTTAGTTGATGACTCCTGCCCTGTTGCACTGTAGGCCCTGGGTTTGATTGGTAGCATATAGTGTATATGTGCAAGCTCAGTACAGTTTATATTCATGACCTCTCATGAATATAAACTGTACCAAGACTGCATATAAACAGTACTCAGTATAATATAATGTGCTTAAAGATGCAATATGTGCACAGTCATGTTTACATTATGTGAACGCTGACCTTAGTTTGTCTGTAAAGAGGCACACATGCTGTTCCTGTTGTTTTTAGTGTTTGCAACTAGAAGCTTTATCAATCTCATTAGTGCTTGTAGCAGGTAAAAGACAGACTTGGTCAGATTTTTTTTTAAATTTTGTTTTAAATGACATTCCAGTTTATTATATCTTTAATACGTGCATATTCAGCATTCAGTTTTCTGTGTTTTATGAAAAAGAAACACACACTTAGTCACTTAACTCTGCTGTCAGGACGCTAACAACACTATAACACGCTAAAGAGCATAAAGAAGATGGGCTACTGACCAAAGGTTACACCTCGAGGTGAGAACAACAGCTGAGTCCGCGTTGACACTCAGCCTGCAGCTGTTTTTCATTTATGTCTGGTTTAAGCAGCCCTACAGCCACTTCGTGACCACTCAAGCTGTGTTATGTTGATGAATTATTAAGCAGAGACACTTATCTACATTAGTTTCCCCACGGGGCTCGATTATTAAAAGCTTATCAATAAATCATAGCGTTTTGTTTCACGTGATTTTCATATTTACAGGTAAATGGAAAACTGACCCCATGATAAACAGTAAAAAGTAGAAAGAAGCATTCATATTCTAATGTGATCTTCCATGTTTTAAACATTTGAATTAGTATATTTGTCCCGAATGGTGTGAAATAGTTTTAGATGATTATGGGTTATTAAAGTCACTCGGCTATAATGGTCCAGTGTGTAAAACTGAGGCAGATCTATTTGCATAAACTGAATATATTCATAACTATGATTTTATTCTTGTGTAGTTAACTGAACAAAAGAAAGGAGCTATTTTCATTTCTTTTGAATAACCCCTTTCATTTTACACATGTGGGAATTTGCCTCATGTCACGTGTTGTTGTCTGCATCAATATCTTCTTTTTTTTTTTTTGATCTGTTGTAAAACTAGGAGTGTATTTTTCCCACTGATTACGGTAACGAAATGCAATCTAAACACTGCGTGAACTGAAGACAAGTTCTGAGTTTTGAGGTGAGAGTCAGGTGTTTGTCAGACTTCGCCCTATTTTACATTTCAGTGCACTCCACTGGAAACGCCAGTCCTCATTCACCTCAGTCTGAAGAAACGCTCCGACTCACACACAACAGGCTTCCAGTCACCTGCTTGCACTAGTTCATTGTCTGGATTCTGTTCTTCGCGACGGCACAGAAAAACCGAGGCGTTTTTATTTTGATTTCTGATGAGGACTTGAGTAGCTCTTGTTATTGAGCACGCAGTGACAATCATGAGTGTCTGTGTTTCTCTGGTATCCGCTTTTATCAAATTAGATGTGTAAATTGGGCTTTCGTTGGGTACAAATAATAGTGCAGCAGGTGAAAACTAGGAAGCATTTTAACTGTATATTATGCGTGATGTTTGTTTGCTGCGTAGATAAGGTTTGTTAGTGTTTACTGCTGAGCTTTACTTTAAGTGTACGAGATGGAAGAGGAGCAGGATGATGTGAGCGAAACTGACACTGAGAGGAATAGATGAGTAATTTACCAACTCAAATACAAAAGACACTGCATTCTCCCTATAAACACAGAAAGTAATTTTGCGCTTTATTGCCACCCCCACTTCCTTCTCCTCTCATTTTTTTCCCCCTGCCTAATTTTTTTGGCACATCATCCTCCTTCCTCCCCAGTCGTTTTATGTGTGTCTCCTTCCCTGTCAGGTCTTCCATTAACGCCGTGGTGTCATTCACAGGGACAGCGGGGATCGGGCCGGAGTAAATCAGCCGCGAGGGGGTCGACCTTGCTCGGTGTCCAGCCTGTTTTTATCCTCGCTGCGAACGAGCGTGAGGCTGATTTGCATGATTACACAGCATCCGCCAGACAGCCAGCTCCTCATTACTCCAAAGCAAAAAAAAAAAAAAAAAAAAAAATGCTCACAAGATGATTACAGGAGGCGTGAGGGCTGCCACACACGTGCATCGGGGAAGCGGGAACAGGTACCGACACTGAGTAGGGAAAAGAGTTTGTGTGAGCTGATTAGCATAAGAGACAGGCTTCCTAAACCTAATCACTCAGTATTGGCACAAACTTAAATCTGTTTCTATCCATATATTAAAAAGTCAGCATAACAAAGTAAGACTGTTCCATCTTATGCCTTTAACCAACCATAAATAGACCTATACGGGAATACCCCACATTTTTACTAGATTGTCTCCAATGAGGTGTAGTTTTGAATTTAACATGAACATTCTGACCTCCTGACATCAAAAGTAGACCACTGTATGGGACTGATCTGTGTACAAGGAAACAGTGGCAATCAATATAGAGCTATTGAAGCCCTGGATCGATGAAAGGCCAAAGGATTCACAAGTGAGGGGCAAACTCCCAACAGCCTCCTGCCGCTTCATGGTGTGAGAGCAGTGCATTAAAGCCTGTAAAAGCATCTCGCTGTGCCGGAGTGTGACAGTAAAACACAGAGGAGAGCTCTGCTGGTGTCATGTGCAGGGAAATAGCCTGAAGTACCCCTCCCTTTTGTGGTGGGAGTGAGTGTTCACATGTGCATTTCACTGTCTCCCAGGTGCCGCTGGGACGGCCCACTTTTGTGAGCACAGCGGGGATCAATAACTGCTTTGCAAATTTATTGCACAGACGACACCTTGGGCTGGGAATTAGATGTTTGTTGGAGATTTATGGCTTTGGCTTTCTCGGTGCTCCACATGCTTGTGACATTGTGTGCACAGAAGAAAAGGGTGATATTGGCTCAACAGTGAAGCCATTCTAGGAAAGGATTAGGAGGCTTAACTCCAGGATAAGAATAATGTACAAAAAGAGGCAGCTTCCTGTTTTTATGCAAATTGAAGACATGTAATTAAAGGTGATCTAAGGTGCATCCTGAAGTGTATTTTCACAGCGTCACGTGTACATGCGTGTATTTATGTGTGCGTCGCAACAGCCTTCCATGAACACAGTCTTGGAATCATCACGACACAGACCGCGTTTCACAGCTCCTATTCAAGCAGCCTTTCGCTTTGAAGTCCAACACAAGGCTTTTATCTTGTTATCTTGTTATTTCATTGTATTCCCCGGTGAAATGCTGTGCAACATCCCGAGGGATACAACAAATACCCAGGACCCTTCCTCTCATCCATAACACGCAGCCGACAATGACGCCCAGAGAGGCGAAGAGAAGAAAAAAATGGTCCACTGTGTGTTTAAACTAGAACAGAGGAGATTTCCACTTGACCATCTACAGTAATGATGAGCCTAATTAATCAGATCCATTATTCATGGGATGGAAAGTGCACTGTTTAAAAGGAAGTGTGAGTCGAGCGAGAGAACAAAACTGCACCATCAGCATTTTTTTCTTCGAGGAAAAAAAAAAACAAAACAGCCTGTGTGTATTTGCATGTAACAAACACATGGTGATATGTGTAGCCTTACACTTGTGCTTACAACGCCATTATAAAATCAAAGACATTTTGTTCGAGCTTCAATGATGGCATGTAATTGAATCATCAACTCTCAGACACAAAATGGTCAAGGTTTAGCATCAGAATATAGGGTTGTGAACATTTTGTAGGTAAATAGGTGTCACTGGTTCTTCACTGGAAAAGTATGAGTTGTTTTGATTGACTGCAGTAGAAGAAACCTGAGGAGTTCTTTTTATTTTCTGATAATGAAATAATCCATAGTGCAGGTCTGTAACATTTTAGAACCAGATCAATGATGCTATTATACTCTTCTGGAGAATGAATGATGTGTTCAGATAGCAATCAACAGACTTTTGGTAAATCAATACTAATGAACAAACAATGATCGGTCATGAAGCACCACAATCTGACTTGTAATGAGACGCCCGTGGGTCCAACTGACCAGGATCAATAAGTAAATAAAGGACATGTTAATGATCCTTTAATGATGTGGAGCTCGTCACATGCATGAAAAAGTCCTGAGCTTGCTTTTTGTTTGTTCAAAAGGGAAGTTGTTAAATGATACGCCTTGATATTATGTCACGTACAGGTTTCACTGTGAGTGGAAATATTTTCACCTGCCTCATATTTCCTAACGCTCTGCTCCTGTCGGTTGTTGTGGCACAAATTAGGCAAGGTCAGCTTGAGCCGTCGCTATGGAGACAGGGTTACAGAAGGATTTTGTTTGGTCCATGTGCATCAGGAGAGAGCACTTTGTTCAACAAGCAATTAACCTGAAATGGCACGTATCTCATTTTTAGGTGAGTCTGTAACAGGATAATAGCCCCTATATAGCTGTCTCAAAAATAAGTGCCCTTTACTATTTCATCCTATTAACTCCTAAAAATATTTCACCACTGTCAATGTCCTCCCATTTTTTTTTCTCTGTGTCATTCTCTCCTGCTCCGTCTTGAGTTTTCACGCCCACAGTGGGTTTCACTCAGGTGGGAGGACAGAAAACTCTTGCTGACTGCTGCCTCGGATTTTTGGCTCCGGGGCGGCCCGTCTGTGGCCAGAACTGCAAACATGGCTCTACAGGGGGAAAAAAAAGGGTGACAACAAAAGAAACAACATGAAAGACAAAAAAGAAAGCTGCTGGACTGTTACTCGTGGGTTCGGAGCCCATTCCTGTGGTGGAGCCATCTGCTGAAGGAGACTTACTGAGCACAAGAACTACTACACAGAATGCACTTTTTTTTCTTCTTATTAACACATTTCTTGATCATACTCTGTGCAGGTGAAACTACTGATCATGTATATTAATTCCTACAAGATACCGTCTGACTAATGCACTGTTTACTTGAAAAATAGGCTCATTAGGACAATGTTCACACAGCCTTAATTGTGTTGTGTTTTCAGCATCGACTCAGTCTATTAACTGGCAGTAATGTTACTGATTTTGTTTAGCTCAAAAGAAACAAGTAGCAATGGACTTTGATGCGAAACATTTAAGAAATATCAATGATGGTGAAAGTCTTCATCATGACATTATCAGTGTCAAAACCTAAAAGAATAGCCCCATAAACAGTTGAGTGGTCACCTGTTGGTAAAGTATACTTAGGTATAGTAGATAATAGTGTTATCATTACGCCTGAGTGGAGAATAAATGAAAGGGGTAGCACAGATCAAACTGCAAACACCTTCAGGGAGGATGAGCGTTGAGTGACAGCTGACATAAGCTGAGACTGTGTCAGAGTTGGGATCATTAATCAGACAGTACAGAGACAGCGCTGATGAATTGCCTTCTCCAGTGCCTAATCCTCACGCTGATTTCCCTTCGACCTTCAGTCCTCACTCACTGCGATTTTAAGCACAGGAAGAGGAAGACTATCTGTCTCCATTATCGTTCATCACCGCGGTTATTTAGCCTCACATCAGGCTGAATCCTCCATCTCTCCTTGTTTCCTGCCCCAGCACACTTTCATTTCCCCCGTCACTCCCGCTGCCCGTGTTCCGGCTGTTTCTGTCTTGTGTTTTGCCACAAACGGGAACTCTTACCCTGAGGATACACCGCTGCTCTAATGACATGTACAGACTGTGTGCAGAAGAGGATGGTAATGTAGCCTGAGTGTGACGCCTTCTAATGTGAGCAACTGTTCCCTCTTTCTTTCACACTCTCCTGTGTGAGTCTGAGAGCAATTAAAGACACTGTGTCTGGAGAAAACTGCATCTGCTGCTGCAACACAACTCACTAAAGTAGGTGCACAGTGGCTCCTGCTGGTAGATTGAAAAACTACAGGATTCCAACATTATGGGTTTGATGAATCTGGGACCACCTGTACCATAAATCTATACACAATCACACATTTCAGCTCAGTTCTGTTTCTGGTCCATCTCAATTAAAACAGTACACAACCATTATTCAGTGTTTTATAGTCAGCCATTGTGCAGGAAGTTAACAGGCCACCTGCTTTTATTCTGTCCCAGGACAAAGACGTGTTCATGTGTATGGGTAAGAGCTCTCAGGCTAATGACTGCTCATGTGTGGTATTTGTTATGGCACTATTTAATGAATGTTAGGAAACCTAGCTTTGAGTCACTCAAAGCTGTTCTACAACAAACAACAAACAACTTTCACAAGTATGTAAATGATTTTTTATTCATCAAGACACCAAGGACATTAAAAGCAGCAAAAAAATAAATCTTCAGTCTTGAAATCAAATTTTAATATTGTCCTACACAATATGGGGAACTCCTGTTTTGGAATTAACAATGTACATGTACATGCTCTCATGTGAAGTGACACGGAGCCTGAAAATTTGAAAACAAACCACAAACACTGTTTATTCCATTTTTCACTAAATGCCAAGAAACAAGGATGACGTAGAGTCAACATAAGAAAACAAAAAAAGAACTTCTCCAAGTAGCTGTCTGACCAAGTACTGAAGAACAACAGATGAACCACAACTACCCTCATTAAGCCACAAGATATAGAGGCAAAAGGGACATTAAAAAAATCAATGCATCTCCTCATTTACATATGTATTTCTGTTTTTAAATAACCCACTACACATTTGTGGTTCACCTTGTTTTTAAGAAGCGGAGATTCTGATTCAAGGGAAGGAAAGGTGAGCTCTTCTGATTCTTCTTCCACCAAACATTCCAGCTTCCCCTGTGGAGCAAAATGGTCATAAAAGGTAACGTTAGCAAAGGACCGGCAAAATGTTTGTGCAGCAACATGTGCTGCTACAGGACATTAAATAAAACAGTGTTGCTAGATTTACACAGAAGGTGGCGAAATGGTGTTACTGCTAACAAGGTCTTTAATGTTCAATGAACTTTGACTCAAATGTGGCCTAAAGATTTGTTCAGTTGCACCTTATTACTTTAAAAACTTCATATTCCCTTTGCCAATGGGAAAAGCACTTGACTTAAACACAGACATTGCATTAAACCAAATAAATTGTACAAACTTGGTGACAAAAAGTAACTTTTTCCCATTGGCAAAGGTATAGCCATCAGGCCTTCAGTTCATTTGAGCACACATTATCCCAGATATAAGTATGTTATGCTAACAAATACAGAAGTAATAATAACACAGTAATATTATAGACAATCATGTACAGTCATGTTTTGGAGAAATACAGAAGTGTGTTTTTTTTTTGTCTGACAGGCAACAGCATTCAGAAATGGATGTGGGTAGAGAAAGGAGTACCTGGGGTGAGTACCTGCACAGTATGACAGTCAGAGAGTATCCATGATTTCTAATTTGCCCTTTTTCTCATGTGGTCTTGCTCACAACACCAACGCTGTGTGAGGTATGGAAGTCAGCTGCAATTCATTTGATACACCCTAACGTCCAGTTAGTAGTTACGTTAAGCCCCCCAGTGCCATGACACCCCTCCCCCAAACACACACTGCATGGCATTATCAGGCACAGTAAGCTGGACAACAAATCCATGGCATTTGAGTGAGAATTACTGCAAAAACAAACTTTTCACGAAGGCTAAAGGTTTGTCTGTGTGTTACATTTAAAACAAAAATATTCCAGCCATAACCACGTAGACACACAGGAACTAATTTTCCCCAATATGTCAAATCAGAATGACATATTATGGCTTTTTAAATGACAATTAGAATAATTACAGGCAGGAAATTGGTTGGGGTATTTTTTTCTGCTGCTTTGTCCACAAAGACAAATAATACACCTAAAAGTATCAAAAACTGATACAAAACGAGGGGTACCTCCGCATGTTTGCACAGGGCTACACTGGCCTTTCCCTCTTGGCTTTGTGTGAATGATTTCTACCTTCTTCTCATTCATCGGGCCTAGTCCTTCATCTTCAGTGCATATTTAAGATGCACTATTCGAAAACAGGATAAAAATATATGCATATTGTACATAAGACAAAATCAAAGGCATTGAACGCAACAGGTGGGAAAGGCAGGGTGTGGGCGGGAGATGGGACAGGGAGAAGGTGTGGGAACAGTGGTGGGTTGGGTTGAGAGCCAGGGGGAGCGAGGAGGGGGACACACTTACCTGAGCCTGATCTGAGGTCCTATCAGATCAGTTTTAATTGGACTGAGTGTCACCTTCAGATTGGAGGAGCTCTTGTTGGCCGTTAAGCAGAGGGGAGGAGCCAGAGGCAGGGGCCTCTGTCTCCATTGGTTCCGCTTCGGCTGAAGCCTTGACAGGGGCTGCATCGTTGTCCAACTGTTTGTCTTTCTTTGAGCTGTTGCTCTTCTCCTCAGTCGCCTTACGGTCTGAGAAAATACATTCAGTCACACAACTGTGCTATGAACGAAATCTTTTGGTGAAGAGAAGTCCTCACCTTTGTCCTTTGATGAGCGCTCCTTGTCCCGCTCCTTGTCCCTGACCCTCTCTCTGTCCCTGTCTTTGCTGCGACTGCGGTGCCGGTGAGATTTGCGCTCTGAACTGTGTGACCTCCTCCGGTCACGACTGCGAGAGCGCCTCTTCCTGTCAGAGCGCTCACGACTACGCCTCCTGTCCCTCTCTCTGTCTCTGTCCCGGCTTCTGCAAAACAGAAACAAAAAATGCAACACTAAGACTTTTTTCTATTCATAAATATATATAACTATAAACCCAGTAGTAAAATATCCAAGGGGGCAATAACCATTTCACAAAACTGACATTTTTGCCTTTTTAATAAGCATTTTAGTGACTATGTATTTGACCAACCCAGATGATGACACAGATGAGCCATACCTGCTCCGTTTGCGTTCCCTGTCCCTGTCCCGGCTCCTTGACCTGCGTCGGTCCCTGGATCGGCTCCTCTTCCGGTCTGAAGCTCGACTAGAGTGACGGCTGTTTGAGTGGCTTCGTCGTGCTCTCCTGTCTCTGTCCCGGTCTCTGTCTCGTTCCCTCTCTCTCTCTCTTTCACGCTCACGCTCCCTCTCTCGCTCCTTTTCTCGTTCTTTTTCCCGCTCTTTTTCCTTCTCTTCCTCTTCTTTGCGTTTCTTTTCTCTTTCCTCCCTTTCGCGCTCTCGGTCTTCTCGATCCTTCTTTAATGCTGGGCTTTCACCTTGTGGATCCTCTGAGCGCCGACGAAGTTTTTCCTGCAAGTAACAAATTAAGTATGAAAAGACTGCTTTACATAATTTAACTCAAAGATTGTTTTTACAATTTTTTTTGACAATCTGGTTTTTACCTTCAGTTCCTCTACAGTGGCCTTGATTTTTGCATAGCCCATGTGCTGTTTTCCCATCAAATGGTCATCCACACGAGACTGGGCATCGCCCACAATGAGAAAAGCCCCACACACCTCACAGACCTCCATCTGTTTCTCCTGGGCAGCAAAGCTCTCAATAGTCTGCACAAAGAAATCTTTCATTAATCATACATTCAAGGTCAATTCTGGACAGAATTATATCTGCTATCTCAGAGGAACAGTAACACATATAAAATTGATATGTTAATGTATTTAGTGATGTTGGTCGATTGTAGCGTGGGGTTAGTTTACTCACCGAGGGTGTGGAGCTGAGGAGCTCCCTTTCCTCCTTTAGCTGTTCCACTAGCTTCATCATTCCCTGGGCCTCCTCGACTTTGCCCTCAGACCCCAGCTCCTCAATCTACACAAACACAGATATTCATCAATGTTATGAACAGGTTTTAATTTAAAAGTGTTTAATTACTGATGACTTGATATATTTCACTACAATTTACAAACCTGTACAACCAAGTCCTCAATCTTCTCTGTTAGAACTTGGATCTTTTCCTCATTCTTTCCAGCTGGAGCGGGTCCCTGTTCACATAAAACATGAAAAATAAAATGAACAAAGTCTTCTTGTTGGTTTTCACCACTTCATAATTGGGTGGGATTACGGTCAACATCAAGAATAAATAAAGAGAATGACAATATTTCACACACCCCTGCATTCTGTTGAGCCTGAGAGAGTGCAAGTCGTGCATGCCCTCTGCGAATGCGCCTCTCAACCTCTGCCAGAAGGGACTGAAGGTAACGCAGGAAGTCACGTTCGTAGCCTTCCTTCATAAACCGAGAGCTTTTTTCATACCTGAACAATTAGCAAAAAGAATTAGATCATATGAGAGCAACACATTAAAATGTGACTTTGTGAAATTAATACTCACGTTTTCCTTAGATTTTCATCGTGAATTTTCTCACATGGGCCTAAAAAAATAGAGCTTGCGAGTCAGAATGAAAGTGCTCCTTTACCTGATGATCAAATTAATGTACATATTACATTGCTTACCCAAGTCAGAGCGGGTGTTGGTGAAAAGCTCAGCGGGGCAGAAGCCACACAAGTAATATCGACAAACCTGAGTGAAGACAAAAAAAAACATGTTCTGTCATTAAAGGAATTTAGTGCAGCTCGATTGCAATTCTTTAGGTTTAGAAAATGGTCAATCAACAAACAGAACAAGAAAACTTTTTTGTCTTTTGTCCAAACAGCTGTGGAGTTTTAAAAATCATCTTCATATAAATGTTTGTTGGAGATTACAATGCTCTATATGTATTGGACATGTTGACTATAGCAACTCAAGTACAGAGCACTAAATATAACACTACACTCTGCACTTTAGACCTCAGCGGTTCATAAAATACCTTACTTTCAGATGAATTTACTTAAAAAAAAAAAAAAAACGAGACAGAAGAGCTAGCAACAAAGCGCCATGTAAAAGGTTAGTTACCCTTTATTCTGACCACATGAAGTAGCATTAGCTAAAAGCTGTCTGTTAGCATAAACCCCATGGCATATGTACGTATGCAAATACTCCACCAATTTATAAACCTGCTCACCACGTAATTTATACCAGAATACATATAAATGGTTACTTTATCTTCCTAATTTATAAAACGGTGTTCTGATTTTATTTTGACAATCCTGTTAGCTCATGACATTAGCCATGCTACAGTGCTAACTTACGCTCTCGTCGTCCCACCGTACGTTAGACCGCTTCTCATCCGGCGCCAAGTTTCTATCTCGGCCCATTAACTCGTCGAGTAATTGGGCTGCCGAAAGCATTTTGGCCTAAAACCTTATCCCGAAGCGTATGATATTCTTCTTCTTTGACTGAAACACCAGACTATTTTTTCCGCGCAAAACACTCTAATCAAAATGGCAGACGCTCGTTCAACAACGCCCGTTCACTGCACCCGGTCCAGACCATGCGCCTTCGCGGCCCAAACCGGAAGTATAGAAAGAGGAGCTACAACTTAGCATGTTTAATTAGTTTCTTCTGTTGACAACTACATTAAAGGGACCTCCGCTCATAATTAATTTTATTTGTTTTTTGTTATACATTTTCGATATAGTATTCATCTGTAGTTTGTCTTGGAGTAGAAAGTTAATTGGCTAATTGTGCCTCTACAGTTGGAAGCTCAGCATGCACAACACCGGAACCAATTTTACTCGTGGTGTATCAGTTAAACATGCCCCCCGACTGCCCGGTGATGTTCTGGCAGTGGCAGCCAAGTGGCCGATCGCTAATCCCACAGAAAGATTTACTTGGGTCCGTCTGTCGCATCGCTGCTGTTTAAATGAACACTAAAATACGTGGCGAGGATATCAAGTAAAGTATTACATTAACCCCAAAAAGCGCCGTGACCACCGCTAAGTCTTATTAGCGGCAATGTTTTAAGTCGTAAGATAGTACCTCGCTACCTTAGCTAACTAGGTAAGATTAGCCACTTAGCTCGCGAAATCTATTTTGTGTATTATCAGCAAAGGACAATAAGACGATTAGCTTTCAATGCGGCTGGACTTGACGTATCTAATAGTCTCACGACTTTAAATGTTCGTTACAAAATGTCCACTACTTCGTTAGATAAAGAATTGCAAGAGAGACTGAGAGAGGCGTCTGCTCTCGGAGATATCGACGAAGTGCGGACATTAGTGGAGAGCGGAGTGAACGTCAACTCTCAAAACGAAATAAATGGATGGTAAGTTATCGGGAATACTGCTGTAAATAATGTCATCTGCGAACAAATGCGAGCATTGTAGTGTGTCAAACATAACGTGCTGTAAAAGCCAGGTGCGGTCTTCCAGGGATTAAACCTGTCTTGTGTTAACCTGTTATTTTAAGAGTGCCTTGGTTGGCCTGAACTGTTTTTATTTACACATTCTGTGTTCTTTGGGCACATTAAATACAAATGAAAACAAGAATTTTCAGGAACATAGATTCTTTTAACTGATTGTTAGTAGTGGTGATGAAAAAGTCTTTATACATTCTCAAGTTTCTTCATACTATTGCAATGTAATGCACAAACAAGCAGTAATGTAACATGCACATATCTCTGGAGCTTCTCAGTCTCATGCTCATCATACACAAAAGGGTTCAAAAGAAGCCATCTGGACATAGTTTTATAACAGAAAACCTTTCATCCCTGATCCAAGGGACTACTTAAATCCGAATCAGTGCAGATCACATGGAGAATGTGACTTGACAAAGTCCCTTTGAATCTGCACATAAGGAAACATACCATTGAAATTTAGTTGGCTTTTTATTAAACAATGTTCTCACATTTCAACCAGGACCTGTCTGCACTGGGCATGTAAGAGAAACCATAAGCACATAGTGTCCTATTTACTCAGTTGTGGAGCAGACAAGGACATTCTCACCGCCAAGGATGAGTTGGCCTCACAACTTACGTCCAAACCAGACATCAAGCGACTATTAGGAGGTAAATCAACTTTTTTAAATGCATGTCTCTTTCTCATCATTGGCTTTTCACTCTAAACCCTTTGTATACATTTCTTTTTTTAGAAAACACAATAATATATCTCTTCCTAAGGAAAATCATAATGTTTGTATTAATATTTTCACAGTTGAAGTTGAGGAAGTGCCTGAAATCAAGGAGCCTGAGTTACCAATCATCCCAAATTACCTGTCCAACCCACCCTTCATGTATTCCAAGTTGGACAACAAAGCAGAGGCTGTCCTGAACCAGCTTACTCAGAATGGGTCTGGGGAACATGCTGAGGATGAAAACAGTGAGTCAGTCCCCCTTTCCCCGGTCCACGAGGCTCAGATGACACAGACTGAAGTCTCAGACAGCCCTCCATCCACAGCAAACCCCAGTACACATCATAAGGCCCAGACTGGAAACAGAAGTTTCATTCCTGTTTGTGAGCAGAATGGAGTGTCCGCTAGCCCCCCACCGTCCCACAACCACACAGTTGTAAACTGCACAGTGCCCATGGACCTGTCCGTGGAGCCCCATCTCATCAACCATGCTGACTACCAACATGTCGTGGCCCATAATGGCACAGTGCGCTCACCCCCGCTGACCTCTCCCAGCCCCAGCTTGGCGAGTAACAGTGGGAGCCAGGTCCAGGCTCCAGTGCCCAGCACTAACCCAGCAGTCAGCAGGCAGCAGTCCATCCCACAGCAGCTCAGTTACGGCCAGGCTGGGGGTCCAATGCCAGCCTTCCAACCTTTCTTCTTCACTAGTACCTTCCCAGTCAATGTACAAGGTGGGAAGCAAGATGTCTACAATATCTAAACCATTGTTACAGTTCTTACAGACATTTTTTATTCTAATTTTTAGAGTTGGTATTGAAAGTGCGTATCCAGAATCCTAATGCTCGAGAGAATGACTTCATTGAAATAGAGCTGGACCGCCAGGAGCTCACCTATCGCTCACTTTTAAGGGTATGTTGCCGTGAGCTAGACATCAGTGCTGAGCATGTGGAGAAGATTCGAAAGCTGCCTAACACCATGTTAAGAAAGGTGAGAAAGAAGAATCTGTTTACAAAATGAGCCATTCTTCTTAAACTGTGCATCTCATGTTAGACTAAAGCATTCATTAGAATTTAGTCTTAACACAGTGACTCTGAGCCATGTGTGCACTGTGTAAGTGTGTTCTTGTGGTTTTCTCTACAGGACAAGGATGTGGCGCGACTGCAGGACTTTCAGGAGCTGGAGGTGGTGCTGGAGAAGGCAGAGGGCCTGTCTCTCTTCTCTGGGACTGGCGGCCTTACAGACAGACCGTGCTACAACATGAAGGCATCTCGCCTCACTTATTAAAGCTACAGCAGAACCTGAGGTCTCCTGCTTATGATGGGCTTCTGTAGCTCTCAAAACTACCATAAATAGTTGCCTGGCCAGTTCCCTTGTTACAGCTTTGTTTGGCTTTGGTGTTTTGCCAGTTTTCTAATTGGGGTTAGATTTTTTCAAGCTCAGCAGCTATTGTCCTCCTGCACTCTTCTGGCCTCTCTGTCGCTTCAGTGTACTCAGCCAGCTCCAAGTGATTACTGATGCATGGTGTCCTCAATTGTGTGCTGAAGTATTTGGGCCCACTCTACTATATCTCTTTGGCTCCTCCCACTGCACTTTTTGCCAAGGCTTCATTGGGACCACAGAGTGGCACACAGGCTGGTCTTCCTTACCACTGGGCGAGAAAGAGCTTTTACAAAAGCCTTATATGGAACAAGTGCTCATCAGCTGTGTACTCTGGCCCAGCGCAGAGCTGATAAGACTGAGCAGAGGACAACATGAAGGATTTCTGTTTTGACTCATTATCTGGTAAAAGGTCAACAGGACACAGTGCAACACAGTTGACGTTCTGACAAACAAAAATGAAGATCTGATATTTTGCTGATGAATACACTCTTTGATGTTAAAGGCTGAAACCTTCACAAGTCATCTCTTTTCAGCTCAATTCAACAAAGGCACTGGGTATATTAATATTATTTTAAAATTAACTCGTGCTAATCTCTTAGATATTTATATCCAGTCACAGCCTGTGGAAAATGAGAGATAACTTGCCAGTTTTTTCATTTAGGAAATGAAACACACTTTTATTTATAGTTCTGCTTTGCACAATAAGTTGTTGAGTTTATCATTACGTTAACTGTTAGCCATAAAGTTTAATATGTTTTTTACATTTATTTTTAACAACGCGAGCCAGTCACGTGTTACAGTAACAAGACATGAGTCTAGAAGCCTTTTCCTTTCTAACTGTGATTAGGATTAAAACAAAACAAAAAACAAATCTAGCCAGCAACAGCACAAGCTGAAAAACAAACACTGACTGCTGGAAAAAGAATGGACATGTTAATAAGCAGTGTCACTGAAGTTTAGTTTGTGCTTCCTTCTGTAATACACACAATTTCCTGAGTCTTTGTTAGATTGTAAGGCCTCTTCTTCAAAATAATCTGTAACAATCATATACACTGAAATGAAGGAGATAAATGTCATACTTTTGAAGCTGTTACAAGATGACGCCATTTTTTTTCCTTGAAAAACACTACTACATACCTATTGATTTATTCAGGAGAGTACCAGCTGGTTGGCATCTTTTTTTTTTTTTTGTTATTGCTGCTCATATTCATATTATGTCATATTCCTTGAATTTACTTAAAGCGTAATTTGTCACAATGTTGTCTAATCAAAGATTTTCTAAACTTAGCAGTAAGTGTTTACTATTCAGCTGCACACCAGAAGCTCTTACATGTCTTTGTATGTTTTATGGTCTGTTTTTATTCATTGTTTGTGTCAAAGAGTGTGATGTTAGCTGAGAGTTTAGCACTATAATGCTAATGATTAATGGAAGGTGCAATGTGGGGCTCAGAATATTCTTGAGAAAGTGAAAAATGGACTACCAGGAGTGCTTCTTTTATGTTCACAACCTCGGTAAAGGCTTTATTCTAAAGTTGTGCCACATGTTTAAGGGCAAGACAAAGGGTAAAAGTGGGGCGTGTTGGGAGGAAACGCCCACGGGTGAGTGAGAGCAGCATGTTGATGTTTTACTGAACCCCCTTTTGGTTCAGTGGAAGAGAATGACTAACATTATTCTTGTTGGGTTGTTACTTGTTCTAGAAAAAGAAGAATACAGTTGATCTTAACCTATGCATTCAGAGTCTGATATTTTTCTATGCAGTACGTCCTGTGTACTTGTTGGAATAACCCTAGACACAGTCATGAGACCTGTATCTGTTCTTTGATAAAGCATGGTTCAACTTGATCTGGCAACTCTTTTCTCTCAACTTTCATCATGTCAGAAAAATCTTTCAGAAATACATTTGAGTTTATGTTTTTTGGACACTGCAGTGACGCTGGGGGCCACTAGAGGGAGATAAAGAGCAATGTCATTGAATAGGTGGGTGAGGATTATTTTAGAATAGAAAATTGATACAAAGGCATAATGTGCATGATTCCATGCGATTTGTAAACGAACCTGGACGTGTGTAACCTTTTCATTTAGCGCTCACAGGGATATTATACCTTTAACAAATAATTAAAACACAGTTACAGTCAACATAAGCACACTTCAGAACCAGCGTTTACATTGAGAAACATTACTGGAAGTGTCCCATATCTCAGGGCCTCTCAGACTGCTGACCTGTCCAGCTGCACTCGCCAATATGTCCTGACTGCAAGAGCTGGATTGTACATTCTGTTAATGAGCAATGCATGATGGGAGTTAGACTTGTTATGTTCTGTTAGTGATATAAAGAACATAAACAAGGCATCACAGCCAGTGTATGTGTTCATGTGGCGTGCAGATGTTCTTATTGGGACACACGTTGCATAACCTCGGCACAATGACCATGTTTTTTAATGTGGACGTCTAAATATAGGCTCGTTTAGGAGATTTAAGAATGTGTAGGCTACACTGAAACTGAAGGACACCCACGAACTGTTTGTCCATCAGCGCTGTGTGCTGTGTCTAGACTATGGCTGAGGAATCAGCTTAGGGCCTGCTGTGGCTGGACGTGTCCCTCTCCATTGTTCAGCAGTGAGACACTCATAATACGCTTAGTATGAACAGTCATAACACCTTCATTGTTTCGAGCCGGCCTCCACCAGCTTCCCAGGGCAGGAGAAGCTGTGGCCTGTGTGCGTAGCCCCTAAGAGCATTTTGGGAGCGGAGGCACAAGGTGGTGTTGCCCCCAGCCGCTACGTGCACTGGTCAATGTGCTCCACTGTGGTCTTGGTGCCATTTGTGCCCCTCTGTAACAGGAATAATCCATAAAGCCAACGTATTACTATACAGCCACATGCATGACACTGTAAAGCACATGTCAAACTCAAGGCCCAGGGGCCAAGTGCAGCCCTTTGCAATCTTTTATGTGGCCCTTCAATACATTTAGAAGGTGATATTTTTGGCGCAAGGTTTAATTCATTGAATTTGAGCAGGTTTTAGATGGATTTGATTTTTGCTACAAAGATAAGTAACTAAAACCTGTTTAAAATCTGTCCAGATCCATCTACAACCTGTTCAAATTCAACCAAAAACTGTTGAAATCCATCTAAAACTTGTTGAAATCTGACTAAAACCAGTTGAAATTTGACTAAAACTTGTGTGATAACTTCTGTAAGACTCAAATGAAGATGAAAAGTCACATTCAAAATGTAATAAAAACTTCCAAATGTCACCATCTTCCCCTGAAAAGATTCTTATTAACGTTAGCAGCCCCTCACCACTTTGAGTTTGACACCACTGCTGTAACGCATGATCAGATTCATGTTTAAGGGCTCACTGACATGTACAGAAGCTACTGATTAGACCATTAGACCTGCTCTTATTCTGGTTAAACTGGTTATTTCATCTGGTTATTTCTTTCATCTTTGTCACATCAACTGCGTCTCGTTTTAAAAAGGTATTTCTGTTGATGCCAATGGTGTGTACTGCAGAGGGCACTCCAAATGTGACCCTTAGTAGTACCCTTGAGATAGAATAGGTCACTTCCTCCTCAGCTAAATTAACTAAGTCCATGAAATAATTTTGTGTGCAGCGGGCAACACAGGAAAAAGTCCAGCAAAACTGTGCTAAAAGACCTAATACAGGTAATAATCTGCAATTGTGATTAAAAGTTGTCGTCATTCCTATTTAAACCTTTGCTAAATGAAAGTTTTTCTTACAACATCTTCCATCCACTCTTCTTTGACTTTAAATAATAGATTAAGATCCATACTTTGACCTTATTAAAGAAAATAACAAGACGTCATAGCCCCACAGTAATACCTGAACCGAAGATGGCCATATGTAAACCATTTCTTAAAGCAACACTGATACAGATGTCACATCAGTTGTCAATTTGTCGGCGGAGCTCTGAGAAGGTCAAATTCAAGGTCCGTTTGCAAACAATACACAGTGAAGGCACATAGACTGCTCCCTGCACGGGGTCCTCCTCCGCCCCCAGCCGAGCGCCGGTGGGAATGTGGGGGTGAAGGGGTGAAGGTTAGGGGCTAAAAGGAGGCTTAGGATACACACCGCAACACTGTGGATACTTTGTGCATCATCAGTAAACAAGACGCAGACTGGAATGTGTTTGATACAAAGATGAACGTGATGCTGTAATGATTGTGTGTGTGTTTTTTTTCTTTCTGTGGGTGTGTTTGCAGACCAGACGAGACCGGGGTCGGGCCCTGAGATCACTGGGCCTCTCTGGACTCAGCAGGGATCCAGCCTGTGAAGTACACCCTCCAGAAGTACTCACGATAGAATATATTATAGTAGCTCTACTCCTTTATGGGATAGAGATGCTTCATGAGATCAGCTTTAAAGCACAATCCAATGGAAACTGGCAGCTTTCTTTATGAATCTTACCTGAATTTGCCGTAAACTGTTAACCCTCAAAAAGATTTATTGGACTGTATTACTTTTATGTTCAGTTTTTTTCACAACTGGAGAAAAGAAAGAAGAACAAAAACAACCCAACTTAAAAAAAAGTCACCCAATCCCTTTAAATGTCTTTAAATGTGTAGGACAGATCTGTGGAGAATCCAGATCCAGATGTGGCACCATCTTGTGGTTTATTGATCAGTCCTGGTGTTCTTTGAGGCTTCAGAAAAGAGTTGGACTGAGTCTGGTGCCATCTTCTGGAGACTGTCGTGTTGTTCACATGGAGCTGGAGGGTTTACAGTAAATATTCATCTCCTCTAGTTTAACCCAACACAAACAGGACGTCGTCGTACACCATTAATAACATCACTTTCTGCTTCTGACGCAACATCCGTTCACATTAAACGTATTTATGAAGGTTTTAAAGCCCAGTTTTCGCACTTGTGTCATATCTGTTCTTAAGCACACGCTCAGATGGAGGTGAAGGGTTAACGCGCCTGACGCACAGGTGTCTGCTCAGTTCTCTGAGGAGCAGCGCCTGTGAACTGCTGGCTTTTTTTTTTTTTTTTTTTCTTGAATGAAGTTGATCATAACTGTAACTCAGCTGGGTCCGTCTGACAGCTCACTGTAACTCATGGAGTGAGATCTTAAGTGGCTTTTGCGCCGCAGCCTTAATCTGTGGTTGTTATTAAACCTGAGCAGCTCTGCGCGTCCACAGCGGTCCGACGCTCTCTGAACGCGCTTTATGCTTCCTGCCGCTTCACTCTCATCCCACGGACTTTTGGGGAACTCACATCTCCACTTTTCCACACGCGCCTTTTAGTTTTCTGGAGTTTCTTGTCCAGTCTGTGCCCTGTGCTCCGCGGCGGACATGTGGTGGATGCTGTTCCCCCGATGGATCTGGTTTGTCCTGGGACACTGCTGCACTGTGCTGCTCTTCTCGGACACGCGGCGCGTCAAGGCGATGCCCATGTCCCAGGTCGCCAAAGTGGTGTATTCCCACGCAGGTTTGTGCCCGAACGAACTGAACCCCAACCTGTGGGTGGACGCTATGAGCACCTGTATGCGCGAGTGTGAGTCTGACCAGGTGAGTCCCTCTGCTGCTGGGCGACATAGTCCGAACACGACGGGTCCTAGACTTAGATCTCAGCAGATACAAACACTTTAGGATAAGGCTACATAAAAACAAGACTAAGTGAAGATGACTGAAGGTCTCAGGAAAATAGTAATAGCTGTAAGGTGTGTTCATGCTTCCTATTGAGCAGTTTTACAGACACTTATCGTCTTATTAAAACACATGCTTTCATCTTCAAAACTCAAAGTTTTATTTGGAAGTTATGATGACATTATTGCACCGTGAAGTAACCTCTGTTGTCTGTAAGGTGGCCGAGAAGGCTCAGCAAACACTTAACAAGCCACAGCATTTTGAGAATAATTTAATGATGATCTTTTTAATGCTCTAGCCCTGCTTTTGCTTTGATGATATTGACAACAAACTCAACAAACGGTTATTACTGTGTCTATAAAAATACAAATGTGTAAATTCGTGCAATTACAGCACAAATATATAATTTTTTTTTTTTTTTAATTTTACCAAAAGGTTTCATGAACAAAAGCCAGCCCTGGAGCTCAATTAATGAACCTTTTATCACTTTCAGTCATTTGTGTTTTTTGTGGCTTCTTTATTTAATTGAGCCTCCTGGGCCACTGTACCTTCACGTCAGAAACAACATGTTTCTCTGTCCGTCTGTAGGACTGTGAGAGTTTTGAGAAGTGCTGTCCCAATGTGTGTGGAAACAAAAGCTGTGTGGCAGCGCGCTACATCGACGTCAAAGGCAACAAGGGCCCCATTGGAATGCCGAAGGGGGCCACCTGCGACAAGTTCATGTGCTCCCAGCAGGGGTCCGAGTGCGACATCTGGGACAGCCAGCCCGTTTGTAAGTGCCGCGACCGCTGCGAGAGGGAGCCACACTTCACATGTGCCTCCGACGGTATGACCTACTACAACAAGTGCTACATGGACGCAGAGGCCTGCTCCAAGGGTATCTCTATCACTGAGGTCACCTGCAGGTAACATGTTAAGTACTTTAGATCTCGACTCTGTGGACTGGTGCACTGAGGTAATGTTGGTTTGACCCGCCTCTAACTCTTACATACAAGTCTACTTTTACATGGAAACTGAGAATAAAGATGGATTTTCCTTCTTGTGGCTGACTCCACCTCTTACTCAGAAATGAACACAAGTTTACTCATTTATTTCTTCTTCAGTTGTGTTTATAGCTAGATTTAATCATCAGGTTTCATTTGTTTTACAAAAGATTCTGTTTTATTGGACATTTTCTGGTTAGAATTTGTCTGACAGCATCCAATAAACCAGACAGCAGGTGAATATTGTGAGTCATTATCTGAGCGCAGTAGTTCTGGTCCAGTCAGCTGCTGATCTGAAACCAGCCTAAGACTAACATCCTTTGGAAACTATGAAAATGCAGAAATGAAAATGCTTTGAGAACATGAATGAGCCAGAGAGTATCTGTGTGCTACTACGTGTTCTCTAGTTCTGATAGACCAGTGTTCATATACAGTGTAACATGCCACAGGCTCATAGTACAATGACTTATTGGATTTCCTTTATTCTCCTCCCTGCACCTACAGGTTTCACCTGACCTGGCCAAACACCAGTCCACTCCCTGCAGAGACCACTCTCTACCCCACCACCGCTCTTCAGACCACTCTTCCTGCTGACATCCAGCCACCGGCCATTCACAGCACCGTCACTAAACAGACTGTGTTTGTGGGTGAGACTGCCAGCTTCCTGTGTGAGGTTTCAGGGAAGCCCCATCCAGAAATCACCTGGGAGAAACAGCTGAAGGGCAAGGACAATATCGTCATGAGGCCCAACAACGTCAAAGGGAATGTTGTGGTCACAAATATTGGACAGTTGGTCATATATAACGCACAACTTCAGGACGCTGGCATTTACACATGCACTGCCAAGAACGTAGGGGGCAGTGCGTCAGCACACTTCCCCTTAGCCATCATCAAGAAAGAGCCCAAAGGTAAGAACGCAGAAGGGAACAATACCAACCTGCCATTCCCAGCTGAGGAATGTCTCAAGAGCCCAGACACAGACGACTGTGGGGAGGACAGCATGAGCTGGTACTACGAATCCAAGAGGAACAACTGCTTCACCTTCACCTACAGCCAGTGCAACAAGAACCGTAATCATTTTGACAGTTATGAAGCCTGTATGCTGTCCTGTGGAGGGGAGCTGGCAGCGCCCTGCAGCCTGCCCAGCCTCCAAGGGCCGTGTAAGGCGTATGAGCCTCGCTGGGCTTACAGCAGCACCCTCAAAAAGTGCCAGTCCTTCGTCTATGGAGGCTGTGGCGGCAACGAGAATAACTTTGAGTCCAAGGAGATCTGTGAAGAGATGTGCCCCTTTCCGAAGAACCATAACTGCAAGATATGTAAACCACGAGGAAAGATGGTCACGAGCTTCTGCAAGAGTGACTTTGTGATCCTGGGACGAGTGACGGAGCTGACTGAGGAGCAGGAATCAGGCCACGCTTTGGTGATGGTGGAGGAGATCCTTAAAGATGAGAAGATGGGTCTGAGGTTCTTTGGGAAGGAGCCTCTGGAGGTGACTCTCCTGAACATGAACTGGAACTGCCCCTGTCCCAACATCACCGCGATGGACACTCAGCTCATCATCATGGGAGACGTTCACAACGGCATGGCCATCCTGCAGCCCGACAGCTTCGTGGGCTCCTCCAGCACTCGCCGAATTAGGAAACTCCGCGAGGTCATCCACAAGAAAACCTGTGACTTCCTCAAAGATTTCCCTGCTGTCCAGTAGGATCTCCAATCTGACCTCACAACTCTCATAATGTCACATGTTTCCACTGTGCTGTGTACTGCCTCTAACTAAATGCAAAGAGGCAGATAAACTCACCAGGGACATGATGAAAAAAGTTTAAATTCACAGAGCAGGGGCCTTAAAACACCAACAACTATCTCCAAGCAGAAAAAGCTGTAGATTAGCAGAGAAAAGGAGCAGCATTTATGTTCTTTGTTCTTGTCTGTTTATCACAGAAACCCAATAAGCTTTGTTTCTTGTTTCGTCTGAAAATATTGTAGTTTTCTGATTCGCTCAAATGAGTTTTCTCTGTCGTTCAGTGGCCCGCAGGATGTTTAGGGGCAGAATTTTTGCCATTTGGTACCTCTTTTGACAATAGAAATCCATCTAAAAGCATTTTATTAATCTGTTTGAGTTCACTTTTTATACGCAAACAAGAAAGAAAAATGACATTATATATTTAATCTCCATGTATTATCTTAAACATGCTAAGATCATTTATTTAGCCGTATACATAATTATTATTGACGTGTTACTCTATGTTGGCTTTCAATGTTTAATCATAATACTCAGTGTATCAACTATAGAATATTATCTGCATTTTCATTTATGAATTATTACAATTATATGGATGTTGTATTTATTTTATCTTATAGTGTTGTTGCCAATGAATATACAGTTTTTGAATATGAAGTGTATCTTTGCATTAATTGCGAACCCCAAAAAAATACCTTGTACGACATAATAGTGTTCATTTTCATTTGGTATGATACACAATAAATGCAGCATTTCAAATGTTGTAAATAGTTGGTGTTTTGTACTCGAGGTGCTGTTCTGTACTTGACTCTGTGTCCTCCTCCCTCGACTACACTCACACAGAGAGAGCGTAGTCTGGCATTAAAGTCTGGAGCAGGTCACATTCCAGCCCAGCTGTGGTGGCCCGCAGAGCTGTGTGCTGTGTTGTGTCTGGGTCTGGGGCCCTCGCATAGCACACACCCCACCGGCCGTCCCCTGGCCCTGCGCGGCCCCTTTCATGTGCGGGGAGGCCGGGGTGAAGGGGAGCAGGAGGAGGACAGGAGGCTCTGTCTCACTCGGTTGGCCACATCTGTGTCAAAGGACCAAAACAAGGACTAAAGAGGGAAGAAGAGAATGTACTTGTGTTAATCCTGTGATCGGAGGTGGGCAAAGGAGCCAAAACTGTCATTTAAATGATTACTGGAAAAACAAAAAACTATTTAAACCTCAGAATGTGATCCATGCTTGACGTCAGAGAGTTAAAGTAACCTCATAGTCAAATGTAACTGAGGAATAATACAACTGTGTTCAGATAAAAGTGTCAAGAGAACTATGATGAGTGCTCTGTCTCCATCATGAGTAAATAAAGTCTGCTGTGAAAGTGGTTTAGGACAGACAGGTAAGAATCCAGTTCAGGTGGACAAACGTGGGAGCAGTGGGAGGAAACTCATCCACAAAGAGCAGCTGGACACACAGGAAACAGGACATAAGGATCCAACTAACCCCTGAATGTTTTGGCTCCCAGCCCCCTCTGCCCCCACGGCCCCGACTCTAACCCTTCTCCTCAGCCGTGTTCCTCAAGCACCGGACCGCTCAGACGGCACACACCCAGCCTAGGGCGGCGACCTCTGACCCCCCTAATGAAAAAGAGGCCACCAAGAAAAAGGTCACTTTCATTAAAGCTGTTGACATGCGCTAAGTGAGTGTCTGAGCTCCAGACTGGCCCCTGAATGCCCCGCACATCACCGCACGCTGCTGATTTCACTATCAAGTTCACTCGCAGACCACCAGCCAGGCAGCCTGCCAGACAGACCATAATAAGCCAGACAGTACACTGGGGGGCACAGTGCCCTCAGTGACACAGTGTGAAGGAGGAACTTTTGTTATTTCTGACAGTACACTTTCTTTTTATAAATATTTTGTACTTTACTTTTGTAAATCCTGTTGTGTTTGCCTCTCCAGTTTATGTCTACAGCACTTTTCATGTGAACACAACTCAAGGGCTGTACAGGAGACACAGACTATGACTAATGAGCAATAACAACAATATCCTTATGTGGCCCTTGGCTTCTCTAATATAAATGTATTGTTCATGGCCCCAACAGCAGCAGCTTTATACAAACAGGTTTAAAAGACAGTACTGTTCAACTCCATCAGAAACCAACTAAAACCTGGTCAAATCCATCTAAAGCATGATCAAATTAAACTAAAATATTATCAAATCCATCGGAAACCTGTTTGAATCCAAATAAAACCCGTTCAAATCCATCTAAATCCAACTAAAAACTGTTCAAATCTATTCTAACCCTGTTCAAATCCAACTAAAACCTGTACTTGTGGAATAAGAATAAAATCAGAAGAGACTGTCAGCCTTTGGATATTTTCCTCTCATCAAATGTGGCCCTTTCTGCAAAAAGATCACACAGCCCTGCTTTAGAGCAACACTAACTTTCAGCTTTTCAGTATGATCCCATTGTCTAGATTGAATTCTGTAAAATGAACATACTATCAACTTTTAGCAGAACTCTCTTGCTACTCT
Source organism: Rhyacichthys aspro (assembly GCA_036850595.1). Classification (NCBI taxonomy): domain Eukaryota; kingdom Metazoa; phylum Chordata; class Actinopteri; order Gobiiformes; family Rhyacichthyidae; genus Rhyacichthys; species Rhyacichthys aspro. The sequence goes on from CM072155.1 coordinate 9,570,115, forward strand.
GTGCAATCGTCACAGTTGTCCACTAGATGTCAGCACATTACTACTTCCATCTCAGCTCAGTCTATTACTGTCTGACACTGTTCTCAACAACACACAGCTTCCCATCAGACATCTCCCCCAGGCCTCACAATAACCACTCTACAGCCCCCAATGTCACACAGAAGTCAGGTTTGGGAGGGCACGTTGAATAAAACAGCTGAGGCAGAGGTGTGTGCTGAAGGGGGTGACGAATCTGAGAGGTGAAAGGGTAAAGCACGCAGAGGACAGAGAAAGGACACGTCGTAGCGTAGGGAACGTACAGTACGAAGACTATGGGGGCAGTTGAATGAGAGAACAGTGACGGCTCTCGGGGTCAGGAGGGTGTCAATTGTCCAGAACATAAAACTGCTCCTGGCGACTCCTGGGGATTCTTTTACACCACTATCTTCCTGCTTTCTAAAAATAAATGCTGCTGGAGTAAGGGGAAACTAGGACACAGCACCTCTCGTGCAGGATCTACGGCTCATCTCCTTTGTATGAGTATTTTAAATGATAGTTTCATGGTTTAGCAAAGATGTTAATGTTTCATCATATAGTGTTTTTAGGAAGCTGGTTATGCTCCTTTCCACCACTAGATGGAGTGGTGAGTGACTGCATCGCTCAGCTTCAGTGTTGGCAATGACCTCAACAGATATTTCCCTTGAATTGTCATAAAAAATGTTGTGTTGTTTCCATTCTAACTACGTTTGTTGTAAAAAAAAAAAAAAAAAAAAAAGTCCTAAAAGATGCCAAAGTCAGCATCACGTTTCCGTCTTAGCTCCACACAAGGCTTGCTTTGTGAAAGAGACACACAAAGATAGAATATCCAGGGAGAGAGATGTGAGTGGTGAATAAAACGAGGAGGGAGGGAGGCAGTTAGGGAGGGAGGAGGGAGGAGAGGAAACTGTGCTCGGGACAAAATGTTCTAATCCCAAACCAGCATCACAGTCAGATACTCCGGGATTTCACATTGTTACGGCGTTGCTCTGCCGTGACCCAGCATAACGGCACATACAGGGGGGGAATAAAAAGTATATCTATACATGTGTGCTTTCACGGAAGATGACGGAAAAACATGTTGGGAAAACAGCTGAGTCACTTAACTTGAGATAAAAAAAAAAAAAGAGAGGACAGCATTCTGTAAAGTGTCACATTCATAAAGTATTGCAGTGTCTGACTTCAATGAAATCACTTTTTTTGCTGTCAATATAAGCTTTCATTTGAGAACATTTTAAACCCATTTTATGAGGCTGAGGTAATGCCATGTTGTCCGTAAAAAGCTGCATTGTAAATCTAGAGCACAGTCAAAACACATGACCTCAGCCTCAGGTTTGTATTTGCTCTTGTCTCTATATCATTGTTGTATGCATCAGTTACACATCTGCCCTAAACCTGTAAAAAAACAAAACACAATCAGCCATTTTTTCGGAGCTCATTCAAAAGCCGTTCCTCACTGACACACACTGAATCAATGTAAATCGGACTTTGCATGCGTCCACAGAGAGGGTAGCTTATAGCTGCAGGTCTCTGATGTGCTGTGAAGCCCTGCAGACACTGGGGGGAGTACTAGACTAATGACTTCCTGAAGTCAAAGACACAGAAAAGTTAGTAGGGAGTTCTCAAAGGGGAGTTTGATGTTGCTCGATACGAGGGCAGCGCTGCATTTTTAATGGAGTTAGACTCAGTGATTGAATTACTGTGCAGTAGCTCCAGTATACGGTGATATCTTGTTGTTAACGTGGGGCTGGTGGGTATGTGTGTGGTGGTGGGGTCAGAGGTCAGCAGATACAGTGTTGCAATGGAGCGTGTAATACTGTGTGTATGAGAATCTTGGAGAAAGGAATAGGTGGGCATCATCAATAGGGTTGGGTATCGAAAACTGGTTCCATTTTAGAACTGATTAGAAACTTAAAAGAACCAGGGATTTCAAAGGAAGCCGCATTTCGGTTCTGTTTATTGATTCCTGATTTCCTTGATGCGCAGTTCATTTTGTTTGGCACTAAGACTCAGCAAACGTTCAAAAGTTTGGTTAAACTTTGGGGAAAAAAGATGACAGCACTGCCACATGCAATACATCTGGTAAAGATATTTCATGCGAGGCTGGAAGTAGCTCTAATATGATGAAACATTGGCTTCAACACGGCATTAATCTGAAGGAATGCAGCGTGTTTAAGTCCTGCTGTCTTACTCTACAAGTCTTAAGGTATTCAGGTAAAAGGTTGAGTGTTCTTTATTTCATTATTTGACAAATTGTCACATTGTTAACAGTTACAGCCTAAATGTGGCAAGAATAAAAGGTAGAAACTTCTTTGTTGAAGTGTTTGCTATTTTTTTCTCTCCCCCCAAAAAAACATTGGAATTGGAACCGAGACTCGATAAGAACCAGATTCGATTGGAACCGCTGAAATTAAAACGATACCCAACCCTAATCATCAATAAAAGGCATAGCAAACATCACATTGTCATGGCGGCTGACCCCAGATACTAACATCTTAGTCTGACTGATCCAAAATGAATCATATTTTGGCGTAACCTTTCTACCGACTCTGAAACGATTGCATCAGTTTTTTCCTTATAGCCTCCTCCAGCGTCACATCAAGTAACCAATCGGGAGCCAGCTATTCCGAAGGCCTCCTCGCATGTTACTATCTTCATACATGTAGCATTTGCCATTACATAATTAGTCACCCCGAGAGCCTAGTATAGCGATGGGGCGCCGCATGGAAGCTGAGAAATGTATGTGCCAGATACTTTTCCTTGGTACGCTCAGGCCTTCTAAAGACACTCCTTAAATAGAATGGAACCGCGTACTGTTTACGTCTGTGCACCATCATGTGACCTGCATCATGTCAGTGAAGAAAGAGGATTTCTAAAGGGGGGCTATGCCGTTTCATGTTTCTTCAGACTTTTAGTAAGACTTTTTTTCCAGATTACGTAAGGGCCTGTTAGAGAGGAACTATTTTGAGATTGCCATCAGGTTCTTTCTTGTGTGTGTGTGAGATAATATTAATATTCAACAACGCTTTTATCATTTGTTATGGAGAGTCTCCCTTTTTTCTTTTTTTTTTTTACTCCGCTGTATTTGCATATGAGTGAAAAACATGTGAGAAGAAAAAGAAAGCCGAGGACTTGTTTGAACATAAAAGCAGCTGGAATGAGTGGATTGTGTGTTCTGTTTGGAGAGGAGATGATTAGCAGTCAACAGGTAAAAGCGTATCTGAGAGCTGGCAAGAGTGCAATTCCCTTTAAGCTGGCTGAAACTGAAATCCTCACGTGCGGCTCACGTCTAATCGATTCCTGCTCAGTGAGTGTGTGTTGCAGCGGCAGATCCCCGTGACGTCACGTTGTGGTGCTGAGCGGCTTAGGCGGCGTGTCACCGTGTATTAAACATTCACATCACATGACACTTGACCTCGGGCCGCTGCTGCGTCGTGCGACGGGGAGGAACGCGCCCCGCGGCCTGAGTGTGACAGCAGAGGGGAGCTAGAAGACAAGAGAAATCACGATAACACTGCAATGTACTGTTCAGCGAAAATCAGACACTTTTTCACTTCTTTTTTTTGTCTGTAATCTTATTTGGAGCCAAAAACATAACTTCTTGTGACCTTTGTCCTCTGTCTGATTGGTGTTCTGTGTTGTACTTCAGTAGATTTTTCAGGTATAGGTACTTTACTGTATACCTTGACTTTTACTCACTACTTTGGAACACAAATATCTGTTAACAGGGATGACGACATGACATAAAAGGTTTTCAGCAGCGATTTGAAGAAATCGAGCAAAACGTTGTGTTCCTGAGTTAAAGAAAGAGATAGTTTTGTCACTGTTTTGTTGATATTTGTATAAACTCATACAACATCTAATATTGTTTGGTGATTGTGTGATTTTGTGGTGAATAATGCAGAATAAAAGTAATCGCAGAACAAATCACAATTGCAGTCCTGGTTCAGTCTTGATTATTCTGTCTGGAACCTAAACTGAAAAATCTAACTGACACCAACTTGCAGATGTATTTTGTTATGTTATTTTTTACTTCAGTACATTTCAGAGAAACTTTTTACTTGAGTGAAGTACAGAATGTGAATACTTTTGCCACCTCTGATAAATTGGTCAAACATCTTCTTAATCCCTGTCAGTGTTTGTCAATAATACATAACCTTCTCATTTACCTGTAACTTGATATAAGTCAGGATTTCTGCAGAACTAACACTATTTTTTCTATGTTTGACAGCAGCACCCACATAGTGACCGCTAATGGCCCACAGATGACCACTGGGGATCACATCTGAAGTTTGCCTCAGGATGCCTCAACCCCCTTATCAGTTGCCATGACGACCCGAGCTCCACTCAGAGCATGCTATAGTTTGTGGAGAAATTCCTGAGAAGATGAGAAACTGTAGTAGTTCTGAGCGGTGACAGATGATGAATTCACATTGCCCTTTCATTTATTTTTGGCCTTTTTGAGCCTGTCAAGCTGACTTTTCTGCTTAGACTAACACCGCACCATAAAAAACCCTATCAGTAAGAATATCTGCTTTACATATGCACACAATACACATATATCTTTCATATTGTGTGTTCTCTAATAGACCAAACACACCGAGAAACATTCCATATCATTTCATTACCAGGTTTGTTCTGCAGTCTCATCTACTGAACCGTGAATTCACTTTATAGCCACACTGTGACTCATAGCTATTATAAAACCACATTACACGTACGCTGCCAGTGTGTATCTGCTGATATGTACAGGTTGCCAGGTAATGTGATAATATTTGTCCTTGGTGGCGGCTGGGACGTTCTCCCGTGTGCCGTGTGCCGCCAGCGTCTGTTCAGAGCTGAAATTGCCCTCCTGAGCAGACATTATTCCAGCTACAGTCAACGCAAAAGCGACGGCGCTCATTAGTGGTGTCGCCGCAGGATGTATGAAGAAGAAAGTGTCGTCAGAGGTGCTTGAATGAATCCTATATTTTTGCGTAGGTGTGCCTGTGTGTTTGTGTAACACTTGGGAAAGAGGTGCAGTGGCAGATGGTGGTGGAGTTTGCGGACATGCAGAGTGTGTATCCCCCCTGGAGCATCGTCTGCTCGGATACAGCACACTGTGGAGAAATGCTCGGCTGTTGTGTTAAAATACTATTAGAGGTAAATAAGTGTGAGGTGTACATTCAAAAACAGAGCGTTCAAGTCAGTGCGCGTAGTGTCGGATTGGATCTTTGCGCAATTCATTTCAGAAGTTTAAGAACCATGAGCAAAATGTGCAAAATGAGCCTAAGTCACATTTTTTGGCTTTTATTTTAGTGACAGTCGAGCCTATTTTAACTCATCTTCTATGTTTAGAAACACTAAAACAACACAGCTACTTTCTCTAGTGTTTGGACACACGGCCTGTGCTGGTATTTGTTTAACGTTAATGCATCTAAAAAGGAGTGGAAACATCCTATGGTTCATCTTTCTTAGAATTTAGCCGCTCCAGTTATTCTTTTATGTTTTCATTCTGTAGTGCAGTAGTGAGGGGCCGCGATAGTTAATAAGAATCCATTCAGGGGCCAAAGATGGTGACTTTTGGGAAGCTTTTATTACATTTTGAATTTGGACAGGTTTTAGTTAGATTTTTAGATGGATTTGAGTAGGGTTTAGATGCATTTGAACTGATTTTAGATGAGTTTGAACAGGTTTTATTTGGATTTGAACAGGTTTTTGATGGATTTGAACAGGTTTTTGATGGATTTGAACTGGTTTTAGATGGATTTGAGTAGGGTTTAGATGGATTTGAACTGATTTTAGATGAGTTTTAATAGGTTTTTGATGGATTTGAACAGGTTTGTTAGATTTCAACAGGTTTTAGTCAGATTTGAACAGGGTTTAGATGGATTTGAGTAGGGTTTAGATGGATTTGAACTGATTTTAGATGGGTTTGAACAGGTTTTACATGGATTTGAACTGGTTTTAGATGGATTTGAACTGGTTTTAGATAGATTTGAGTAGGGTTTAGATGGATTTGAACTGATTTTAGATGAGTTTGAATAGGTTTTTGATGGATTTGAACAGGTTTTATACAGATTTGAACTGGTTTTAGATGGATTTAAACAGGTTTTTATTTGGATTTGAGCAGATTTGATACGTTTTTGTAGCAGAAACTGGCTTAAGATTTCATCAACAAATAAAATTAATCAGATGTAAATGCATCTAAAACCTGTTCAAATCCAGTTAAAACCTAGTACTAAAAATATAACCTGTTAAATGTTTTGGAGGGCCACATTAAACATTGCAAAGGGCCACATTCAGCCCCGGGGCCTTGAGTTTGACATGTGTGCTGTAGTGTATTTGGTGTTTCATCCCAGAAACTCTTACTTGCTCATTTGAACTTTGGACATGAATGTTTTCCTTTCTGATTTAATTGCATTTATGAAAGTAATAGTGTTTAGCTAATCCACATGACACTTGTTATCTAATGTACACATTCATACACACTTGGCAGCCTCGTCAGTCTCTCATGTTCCACATAAACACTACCACTCTGCTGCCTGGGCACACACCACCCGCCGGCTTATTGTCATTCTCTCCTCACTGCCTCCATTAAAACAGCCTGCTGCACTATTTACATGCAGACAGCTGCCGTGGGCCTGACATACTGCTGTTTATAGCCTTAGCCTATCAATATGTGATGACCAGTCCCCCGGGGGCCACATCCTGACCATGTTATATCATAACATACCTGTGAGTGTGGAACAAAAACAGTCAGAGAGCCCTTCCTGCTCTGCGTTGGCATAATATGTGACCTTTTCTTTCTTGCAGTGTTGCTTAAACACACATTAAGTACAAGCACGCACATAACGTATAGCCTCTATACTGACTGAAAAGGCAGGACATTTTTCAGCCCAATGGAACGATCAACCACAAAAGACATGCCCCATCATCCGCCGTTAAAAGAAAAGTAACATTTTCAAAAACATGGAGGTAGATCTCTTTTGACGCGGTTGTTTCCCTGTTGTTTGTATCAACAGCTGCTGGCGCATTAGGTGGAAATCTCTCCTGCTAATCAATACACTCTGTTAGAGCCTTGGCTCGCATGTCTCTTTCTCTCAGATCCATTGTAATGCAGCACAGAGCTCTCCACACATGCTCTCCACAAAGGCTGCTTGTCTCTAGTAGACCTTGGGCTGGAGCCTTTGTAGTGAGAGTCTGTGACCTCACTCGCTCTACAACACAGACATTTACGAACACAGACAGCTCCTCCGGGGGACGCACATCGAGGCGGACTCTACCTCGGACGTGGAATATTGTTCTCCTCTACGTTACATATGTCTGTGGCCTTCGGCAGGTATAGGATTATGGAGCGTACTGACTCATAGCGAGCGCTGGACCAGCTTTCACAATACTCATAGAATCAGTACTATGAAAGCATGGAGTAAACACAATGACAGCCCACACGCCATGTGAGAGAGTGGGCTGTGAACAGAGTGGATGTGTGTGTTTGTGTGTGAAGGAGCTTCTAGAAAAGGCAGTGTTTCAGTGTGGTTTTGTAAGGAGCTCACTCAGGCTCAGAGGAAACAGCAGCACCCGTCACATAGTTACGTTTTTAAAGTAAAGCAATCAAGCTACTCACTTTAACTTTCTGTTTATGCAGTTGTCTTCTACTAGCTCATTCAACAACAATAACAACAACGACAATACAACGTCAGGCAGCCTTTTAGGGTTTTTTTTTTCATTTTAGATAAAAGTGAGATGAATACCAGAAAATATATTATCTGACTATAAAACTGTTCAACCCTTTTTTATTTAAAATATTGCACATACTCTTCCATTGACTGTATTTGTGTCAGTGATCTGGAGAACAGTTTTCTGAAATATCTACAACTGAAGATTAAAAAGACAGTTTCCTTTGCAGAAACATATGTGAATGAACCTGAGACAATGATGAACCCTGTTTGTCTATTCCCATGGACACACAGTGACATGTAAAGCAGCTGTGCTGGCATTTGTGTGGAGTAACCAGAACAGAACAGGCCCTCAGCAATAATACCACACTGTGTGTGTGTGTGTGTGTGTGTGTGTGTGTGTGTGTGTGTGTGTGTGTGTGTGTGTGTGTGTGTGTGTGTGTGTGTGTGTGTGTGTGTGTGTGTGTGTGTGTGTGTGTGTGTGTGTGTGTGTGTGTGTGTGTGTGTGTGTGTGTGTGTGTGTGTGTGTGTGTGTGTGTGTGGGGGGGTGTGTGTGAGGGAAAGGGAGGCTGAGCCTGCTGAGCCAGGCCTCTCATTATGTGGGCTGTAATCTGAGCTTTCGGGGCGCAGGACGGCCCTCCGACTGCACTGAATGGGGGTCGAGCAACGGCCCCCGCTGCCTTTCCTGTGCTTTCACTCTGCTTAGCTCTGCAACTCTGATTATAAACGGCCAGGGTGGGGTGGCCTTTGGGTGGGAGTGTGGTGGAGCTGGGTGGGACCGGCTGGTGGAGGTTAGTCATGCTACGGCTGTGATGCTGAGGTTCCCTGAAAACTTAAAGTCATTAACTTAGTGACATCTCATAAGATGGGCTCATGTGAAAAATATCAGGAAAAATAACAAAATAATAAAAGCCCACCTTGTATTTTCACCTTCAGTGAAGCAGTTAAATCTGATGATATTTGGACTGTAAAATACACAGTATGTTACAGAGCTCAGTATGCTGTATGTGAAGGATGTGTTAAGGTTAATGGTATTATAAGTATTATGGCTCACCACGATCCTCACTGATTTCATCCATGGGTTCTAAAGCCAATTAATGTCAGTCTTAACAATAGGACATAAATGTCTGTGAGTGTGTGTGGGTTTTTCAGGTTTGATGTAAAGCCTTGTCCGCTGTGGGAGCACATAGATAACCTTGGGTCACCTCGAACTAAATGACCGTATGCTCCATAGAGATGATTAATGTCCACCTTCAGTATCACACACACACAGGCCCACACGTCTGAGGTCAACCCTGTCCTCGGAGCTAATGAGGCCTAGTGACCGGTGTCCCATGGCTCGATCTGTACTTGATAGTGGGCATTAGCTAAATACAGCAAGCACCCATTTATTCACCTTCGATATAGACTATCTGCATCTGCAGCCAGACTTATAACTACATGTTACAACAACTGCATGGAAAGTCTGCAGCCTTTTCAGGAGAAACAGACTGAAATACTTTGCACAACATCTTAAATTGGTGGAACTGGTAGGTGACCTTGTTTCTCTGAGGCAGAAGTGGGTCTCTGATATAAAATAAGCGCAAAGTGTATTCTTCAGTGACTTGCCTGGTGTGTCTTTCCCCAGAGGAGGTCTATACATACCTTTATGTGCTCCTGTGTTTACTTTCAACTAGTTGTAATTGGAGGAGTAACTCAGTGTGCTACACTCTGGGGAACAAATTATTAATTTGCAGCCACTTCTGCAATTCCAAAGGGAAAAACATACAGAGAGAAAAAAGTACATCTATATGAAATCCATATTTAAAAAGGGTGATATGTGGAAGGGACCAGTCTGTAGCTACTTAACCTGGAGAGTGTATCAGTAACAGTCACGTCTCTTGTTCAGGTGAATCATTACAGTGGGTCTGATGTGGAAAGCAGTGAAAAGGGGAGGTGCATAAACGTGTTCTGCACTGAAGTGGGCTGCATTATAGTCCAGCTCGGTTCAGTCATTATTATTTCATATTTCTACCTGTATAATTGTCTGTGTTGTGTTTGAAAAATGAGCAGAAAGCAGTAATGTCTCTCAGTGCTGATCAATAACTGGATAGAACAAAGAACTGTACAGATTATAAGACATGAAATGGAAATATGGCAAAAACAAATTCATAATGTCTTAAATATCCAATATAAATGCCATGAGTTATTTTTTTTCAGTTTGCCATGAGTATTTACAAAAAACATTATTCAAGGCAGAATCAAAATGGACAAGTGGATTAAAACACAACATCAACTCAATAAATCCATCAAATGTTTGATTTCTTACCTTTTCTTCGTTTAAACATGCATTCCATTTTTCAAAGTCTCTTCTGATATACTTCCGTCAATTCACTCAATCACAAAGCATGACCCCAATTCTTCATCGAAAGCAATGCATGAATTTCTTTTTGTCAATGAATCAATCAAACTTTATTTATTTATATTGCACTTTTCATACAGCTTCATACAAATCAAGACCGTTTTAAAACGACGGTGGCTTTTTTTACTCTCCTCCACTCAGTAAAAACCCATATATAAACAACATGTTCACATACATAACCTGACAATTACGTTAATGGCATGAAGTGACAACACTTAGTAATACTGAGCCATTATGTCGCATTTCTTTACGTGTGCTCAACATTAGCTCTTCGTTATTACAGGAACACGTTGTACAGTATACAACAGACGTGTCCCGATGCATGAATTATTATTATTATTATTATGGCTCATGAGTCAGTGACATTTCATTCTCCCATGTGTGTATACAAGCTCATTCTCTTTTCTCTGCTTTTGACCACTGACAAGTGACAGAGAGGCATGTGGCTCTCTGGAAAGATAAAAATGTCCCTCTAAAGAAAATGTTGTTTATGAGTGTTTATGAGTCAGCGTGATTATGGTTTGTTTTGTGTGTTTAGCAGCATTCCTGTGTGTCCCTTTGTGTCCCATCTCACTGTGTATTAAGTGAAAGGGAGTAACGCCAAACCCTGTCCTGTATCTTTTTATACCTCGGCCCACTGTTTCACCCTGTCGCACAATAAGATAGCCGGTGATTTGTGTGTTGCTATGTTTAGTGGCACATGGGCTCCGCTAGCCTATCAGTCAGTGGAAAAAGCATTGAGGAGGCGGGCGTGGTGGGACTCCGGAGTGTGTCTGCAGGGCGTGGGGACGGTGTCGAATGAGCGTGACCTGCTTTTTAGGAGAATGTTGTGCAATGTGTCCTGAAGTGTGCCACAAGACACAGAGGGCTCGCTTTTTTTTTTTTTTGTTTTTCATCAGCAGTAATGCAAGCTCGGGTTTTCGGCGTGAATCTGGAAAGATGTGATCAGGTGACGGCTCGTGTTACAGTACGGGCAGGTGCCTTTTATACTCTGAAAATGATCCGGGCAAGAGGGCATTTGATCTTCATATTTATTCAGACACCTGTAAGCATTGACAGTGTAGCTACAGTATATATGCAAAAGTGAATGCATTTGAACACAAAAACCCTAATTTGTCACTTTCATTGACTCATTCACATTATTCTTAGCACATTGCATCAGAAGCCCTCATATAGTGTGTCTGTTTTACCGCACAGAATGTAAACCGAACTCTCCTGAAAGACTAGACGTTTACCCAGCAAGCAGCATTATTATTAATAAAAAAAACAACAACATAAAAGACCAAATTAATATTTTATTTTGCTGGCTATTAAAAAAAATGAGATGAACACTGTACCAGGCTGTATGTGCTAGCTTCTTACTTTTTTATTTATTTAACTTTTTGCTGGTATAATTTGTGTTAGAACTGACAGAAATAATATGAAGACAAAAACTCACATTAAAAGATTTTAAACCCAAAGAACAATAATGTCAAAAACACATGTTTGGCTAAGTATTGCTTTATGACAATTGTGGAGGGGCTACAGAATCTCTCAACCTCAAGGCCTACCACAGGTTTGTCTAGGGTCCCGAATTTGCTAAACCCCGCCACTGACCCAAGTAACATTTTTTAAAGTACATCAAGACATAATTAAAGAGGACACGGTTCCATTAGGCTCTTGAGCAATAGCCCTTCATCTCCGTCAGCTTTAGGTATCAGCTGATCACTCTGCGCTGGCGTAAATAAAGCAGGGTCTATCCGTAGGAACATTAGTCACCGGCGGAAAAGACAAGTCACTCGCAGTTACTTGAAACCGACGCATCCGATGAATTACATTTCACATTTCTGACATGGTGAATTTATTCGTTGGGTCAAGCGCTTGCACACAAAGTACACACACCAAACAAATAACATATAATCAGTGCCTCCTGCTTCCTGTGAAGGGGACGGTGCAGTCTCAATGATGATATTTATGTTGTGGTTCAGTGAAAGCCTGTGGTCCCGGTGTGAGTCCATATACAGTAGGTTTCTATTTTGTGACAGTGTGTGTGTGTCTACGTACCCGGCCATTACCATGTCTATTGTGTGATGCTGTCAAGCCGCCATGAATACAAGCGGGTTCTGCAATTGTAGGGCGGGAGGAGGAACCCAGGAGCTTATGGTTTAGAGACAGCAATATATTTTCATCTTTGGCTCTTACATTCTCAAAAGCAAAGAAAGAAAGAAAGGCAGGGTGCAGCGTTAGGATCTGGACTGGTCCTGCTCACAAACGTTACAGTTCGTCTCATTGCTTTGTCTGTGTTGTCATTTATTTATCCTAAAAACACATCTCCTCAAACTTAAAACCCATTTCTTTACACTCTCTCTCTACACTACAGAGAAAAAAACTAAACACAGTTGTCAGAATATCATCAGAAACAAAACGACAAAAGTCAAGCATTCAACAAACTGAATAAATATAGTTTCTACAGTAGATGCAGCACTTTTTTTACATACACAAAGTCAAAAACATGTCGGTTGGAAAGAAATTGTGGATTTTATTCTTACTGTATAGATTTCTGTTTGGTATTACAGTAACACACAACCTTTTTTACTAGCACTTTTCTTTTGTGAGTAAAACAAAATCTATCTACTCCCTTTTGACTCCAATGTGTTTAAGCCGTTGACTTTGATTCAGATATCAATTGTTGAAAACGGTCATAAGGCTAGGTTTTTAATACAATAGGTGTTTGAAAGCTCTTTTGTTCAGTTGCAATGCTTGATTCGTCTTATTTGCGAACAGGATCTGATTTAAAGATGGACAGAAGTGAAATTTTTGTGGCTCTGTGAAATGACTTATTTTGAGTGAAGATTTAAGGCCAGTTGCTCTTTATATCAGTAAAAGTAGTTTTATAATGACTTCACTGGTGCTTTCTTTGGTTCCATTAATGTTTTAACTGCACATAAAGACACAGGATACACATAATGCTTGATTAAAACGTCGCCTGCTTTATCAGTCTTTATTTTTAGAGTCTTTCCTTTCATTTCTCAGAGACCCCTCAGGGTTCATAGCAGTATTTCTCCAGAGAAAGACCCTCCTTTGGCTCCAGTACATGCTGTTTGCAGTGAGGAAGCTCTCTGGCGCACTGCTGTCTCTGACTGTACAACCTGTCACACGGCGTTACAGCTACACTCTCCCAACTGTCAGCCCACACATCGACTAACAGTTTGGCCATGAGGAAAACGTATAAAGAAACCAACCTGTCTCTGTGGACCGTATATATCAGGACACAGTCATTTTAGCATGAGAGAGTTTGATGATCGATGCCGAGATAATTTAGAGCTAGCGCCTTGGTGTCTCCTTCTCTGATGTAAATATAGATACATGTAGCCTTAGCATGTTGTGGAGGCAGTCCGAGATGACTTTCGGTTTATTTATATACTATCGGTAAAATTGGCTCAGAATTCCCTATTCACTGTATAGAGCACTACAGGCTATTGCAGTTTGCAGCCATAGTCTCTGTGTTATTGATTTATCAGATGAAAACAGGGAACATGTTTGTGCACAACACCTTTGAATGAGACACGTTAGAGGCACCGGTTTAACCAATAATAACTATAAGCTATAATTTAACCAATATATATTCATATAGGTATGGATCAGGCATGGATGTATTATTAGAACAGGATACTGAATGAGTAAAAAAAAATAAATTAAATAAAAATGGCTGCTTATTATTTTCAATGTGCGGTGATGTCATAAAACGTCATTTTTTGGCAAATTTAAGGATTTTTAACTGAGAAAAAGTCTAGGATATGATCATAAATAATAAACATTACACAGTCTGACTGTTTTTTTTCACCGAATACGAGGTGTTTGTTTTTAAAATCTTTTTTGGGGCGCATAGGACTTTTTTTCCCCTTGCAATACCACGAGTGGCCACTAATCAAATTGGCGCAGTGGAAAGGGTGCAGTGCTTATTATACAGTGGTTCTCAAACTCTTCACACCAAGTACCAACCCAGAAAATATATTTCTTTCCAAGTACCACCTTTACACCGATACAGATCTATGCCATTTAAAGTTTTATATGAACACATACATATCTACCTATATGAATGTTATAAAATTATTACTTTTTTGCTGTGTTTCTTCGAAATCACATTTTGAATCTCACAGCTTTTTAAAAGTCCAAACATTTAGTGGTTTAGTAAAGTGTATTATAGAAAAGTTGCAGCAGAAATCAGTACATTTTATAGTTTATAGTACATTTTATATCAGAGATTCCCAAGTACCACCACCGAGTTTGTATAAGTGATAAAGATTAGCAATCATCCAATACTAATAATATAAGACTGTAGTTTTTCTCATTATTTGGGTAAATCGGCTGAATGTAATGTATTCTACCTCAGCCTATTGAAACATAAAGCGTATTTGAATCATAGGCCTTTTTAGCTAAATGGCTTTATTTTTCTAATCCTGGCACAACTGAGTAGTAGTCTAATATTGAATTGCATTTCCCAATATGAATGCACTTATAAAAACAGGAAAGGCTATATAAGTATGCAAATCAGGACAGAGCATATGGTTGCATTTCGAAATATCCGTCTTCCTCATTTCTTCTTCTTTCTGCAGCCATCACTCAGCTGCTCCTCTCTCATTCCTCCATTCATCCCAACCCCTCTCCATCATGTCACCGTCCATTCTTTTTAGCCCCGTCTTTGACTTCTATCTTTCTTCCCACCCTCCATCTGCTTTCTGCACTCCTCCCCTTGTTTGTTCCATCCTTCTGCGCTCTCCGGGCCGGGGCTGCTGATGTCTGCAGTAGCGCTGGAGCCCGGCCAAGAACAGCCTTAAATCAAACCGCTTCCTAATGAAATGCACCTACACATGCACACTGGGAGCCGCGCATAAAAATGTGTCCACCCACACGTATGCAACATGCTTACACCTACAGACCCACGCACATATATGTCCATGCGTTAACACAAATCAGCACCCGTATTTATTCATCCACACTCACTGCTCTTCAAAAAAAAACAAAAAAACGAAAAATCTGGGATCCGTCCAGTGGGTTGGCTCTACCTTCAAAACTGTACACATAACACAGCCATCTGTTCCTTATTACACTTTTTTCCCTCTCATATCCCTTCCCCAGAGTCCAAAAAAATCAGTGTTACCTTAGCCATATTTTAACAAATTGACCGAAAAAAGAAGTGTTGCACATTTGGTCGTTTTTTTTTTCCATGTGATCTGACCCGATATCTCGTTTTTACGCCATTAGTAAGTGTAGCTGACTTAAAAGAAGAGTACACCGTCTAATCTGGGTGTTGTTCTGCTCTAAGTGACACTTCCAGATCACATTTCGGCGACACCGCGTGACTTGACCTGGCGGGACCTTGGCGCGGTGTCTCCGTTTCCATTTCCCTACGCCCACTTTTGGCTGGAGTTGGCCGCGCTTGAAAGCTCTCGACGCTGTCAGTAATCCAGCGCGATGGCTGACAGCACAGCAGGCACTATATCACACCGCGGGATTGACATTTTACAGGCCTACTGCGGACCGCTACGAGCCTGAGGGAAGTGGAAGAGTGTTAAAAGTCAGGGCTAAAATGTGGCTACTGCTAAACATATCGCTGTGCAAGTTATGAAGCCTAGAGTGAAGATTGTGTTTCTAAAAATCACTGCCTTCTGAAGACACAGACAAACATTTGAAGGACAATTTTGTGAATACTACCCTATTCAAGCGTCTATGATTCGATATAATGTGAGATTCTTTATTCATTCATTCGTTATCACTTGAAAAATACCAGATAAGAAAGTTAGACTGCATTTCTCGTCTTTCCCCGGGGCTAGCTGCTAATAAATCTCAGCACCATTTCACTAAGGAGTGTGGGAAAAATCTAGTAAGAGACAGAAGCGCTGCATGGCCCTCCAATTATCCCAGAAAACAGTCTCATGTGTCAGCAGGGGAACAGCGTGACAGTATCTGCTCACTGTAGGTATCGCAGACTCAGAGGGACATTCAAAGAGGTTGGAGGGCAAATATGGGACGCTCATGAAAATAAAAGGAGCAATGCAAGAGTTGACGTGTCCAACAATCCAACAATCTAGAGTTTCACCCACACAGTCAGTTTTAAAAAGTCAATCTGTTTGTGTTTCTGTCCTCTGCTCCTCCTTGTTTATCACTTTCACTCCTCTATTTCAGATCTCAGTCTGTGTACTGCTGTGCTCCTCTGTTTACACTCTGCTCACTGTTGCGTTCGCCTAAAAATAATGGGCCTGGAGACGGCCGTGTGTGCTGCTCTCGGTCGGAGAGTCGAGCCATTAGTGATAGAGCTTTAATTCTCTGACCTTTGCTGTTGCATTGATGTTCTTATGCAACGCCACCCACTCAAAAGCCACGAGCAGCTCCCACACAGGCGGCCAACGCCACGGAGTAGCCTTAAGCATCTGTGTTGTTATGTGTAGGAGAGCAGTGACATCATCCAGTCCACCTGGGCGCTTCAAAACAAACAGTTTCCATACACTTGAGTAACAGTGAGAATGGAGACATGATACGGACCCAGGAGTATTTTTCAAATTTGTCCTGTTATTTTTGACTGTACATTACTTGTGGTTGTGACTTTGCAGATTACGTATACATTGCATGAAATGTTCTTCTGTGTTGCTTTAAGACAGAACCTCCATGTATTCATTAAATAAGTGTTTCAGATTAGAAGGATAGACTGGGTTTATTAAGTACCCAGTCTATCCTACATAGCAATATATATGAATGAGCCAAAACAATATGACTGTTTGCCAACAACATAAGCACGTCTGAACTCTATTTTTGAAGGTGTTCTGTAATGTCTGGCACCAAGACGTCAGCTGCAGTCGGTGGATTGGACTTTGATTGGTTCACAGCCTTGTCTTCAATGCCCTGCTTTCACACAGCAACTCCACAGACCAAATGTTCATTGGATTAATATTGCTCATTCAAAACGGATCAAATCAAATCAATGATCCTATGGCTGATGTGTATCTGAGAAAACTACTATGAGACAGGTTCTCTGCAAACAGTTTATGAGAAATATACAAGCCAAAGTCTCATTGGGTGTAGGTGTTTTTAATAGAGATGTTGCAGCTCTTGTCTCAGCAGCATAAATTCTTGCGTGCATCACTGTTTATTGCTCAAAGCATATGAATTTGCATTAGCCGTCACCCACACAGACTGACTCATTATTTTTGCCCAAAGTCTATTCTCCTGTGAGTTTACAAACTTTCTTCTATTATTGTTTCACACAACATTTTAACAATGACCCCAGTAGTTACGGGTGAGAGCTGTCAACACTAAAACACACTAAAATACACGGAGCTCCACATTATTCAGTAGCCTCATGAAAGTTTTCTCAGTGCAACCAGTGTTGTCGCTCGTGTTCTGTGGCTTCAGTATTAACTTAAGTAAACACAGTCATAGATCAGGTCTCGCAGAACTGAGAGTGAAGCAGATTCTTTCTCCAGCGAGGGCAGCCAAAACATCTGTGTGACAGTTGGTGAACTCTGGGACCAGCTGCAGGCATGAAAAACAAACGTGTTATAACAACTGATAAAATGGTTCAAACCTGAATAAGTCAGATACAATAATGTGTTACCTGCCTGTGCTCTACTTTTTTCACCTTTCACTCTGCTTTGTGTTGAGCAAACACAGCCAAATATCTGATCATTCACTCAGTTTGTCCATTGTTTCCAGCACAAACCTGTGTGCAATGCAAACACTGTTGCTGTGGAAGTCAACACTTCCAGGAGAATAGAAATTCAAATGGTGGTGATGTTAACAAGCAAAAAACTCAAGCGTTTCTACATATGCAAATAATGCATATTATTGATGTGTAAATATGTTTGATTTGCATTGGGGGACATACCACACCCGCCTCAGGAGAAAAACTCAACAGTGAAAAAGAAAAGCACCTAAACTTACTCAAGGTCCATTCTTCTCAACCATTTGAAAGTGATCTATGTTTAGTGCTTGGCACAAAAAGAGAAAGTGTGGGTCAGGCCCTGCACATGAGTTTCTCTCAAAGTTTTATTTGTGGGATGTCTGAAATTCCTCAGCCTTGAGTCAGTTAGCTCCTGCAGCTGTGGAGACGATACCTGAAATGTCCAAACAGGTTTAAAGTAAAATAAAGCATTTTTATTGCTCAGTAAAAAACAAATAAACAAAGATAACATGAAAAAACATGTTTGTGGTTTATGTTATGTCGGCCAACAAAAAGTTTATTTTAGCAAATATTGGTGCCATAAGTTCTACAGATGGCTTATTTCTCTGGTTTTATTATTGATTCATATGATCCATTCTGGCACAATTGAACTTGCAAGCTTGAAAACACATCAGTAATCCAATGATACTTATAGAAAGTAAAAGAACATAGTGTACTCAAACGCAGTTCCTCAGAAGCTTCCCAGACGTTACTTTCTGTCTTTAATATGTGCAAATATTATTCATGAAAGCGTTCAAAGCATCGGGAGGTATAAGTCAGGTAAATCCAGCCTGACTGTAAGTCGACAGAAAGGGTTTTTAGAAAAGCAATAGCTTTATTTTGTGTCAACAAAGAAAACAGCTGTGACGCGGGCTGTATAGAAAACATGGATTATATGGTGAGAAGGTTTTACCTCAGTAGTATTTCACACACAATATAGAATGACCTTTGTATCATTTTCCTCTTTTTGTGGATTTGCTCCTGGACACTCATCATACATTTTGTGTTTATGTGCATTAGCTGGTGTCCAGTTTTTCCCACTGTTTTTCTCTCCCACTTCTTACCCACCACACCTCAGCCTCTTCTGACTCCTTCTTTGAAGAGTTGCTGTTTCTCCTCCTGTTTTTTCCACACATATATGTATCTGTCAGGACATGGTGTAATAGGTGTCAGATGATGGCCATTATAGCATAGCTGAGCCCACACCTTTGGCACCAGACAGTGTTATTTGTATACAACCATTACACACACATTTATACTGACTTATGTGTAAACAGAAAGGTGCATACATACTATTTATCTGGTGACAACTACACACATTTGAGCCAGTTATTGACACATAATTTAAAAACTCTGTTCTTCAGTGAATAAGACGCCCAAAGCTACAATCATGAAGAATCATGATGAATTTAAGCTCTTAAAAGCCTGGTTGCTACACAATAAGATAAATAACTTACTCAATTGGCCTCTCAAGAGACAATAGTCAGACAAAAGTAATCCAGTGACTCACACATGTTTTAGCTCAGTCAAATTTCATCCAAATCAAAGGTACTGACTGCTAAACTGAACAAATAACGGACTTTCTGCAGCTAATTATGCTCCTATATATCTGCAACAACCTGTTATGTCTGCCAAAGCCCAAGACAGCTTCTTATCTGTGAAACTGCGCCAAGCTATATTGAGACCACATACAGATAAAACAAAACTCCAGTGATAACCCAGCGTAATCTTAACAGCGTCTTCTTTTAGCCTATGACTTCAGTTCCTCATTAGCTAAGGTTGCACAGTGTGTACTCTTAAGCCCTGCTGCTGCTGCTGCTACAGTGTATCCTGTGGACCCGGGGCAGGTAGAGCAATGGAGTGATAGACTGCACTGGAAACTAGCGTGCGTCACCTCCAGGGGTGGGAGCGGCTCGGTTTGGGACGGGCTGTTTTTGGTTTCCTTCTTCAGATAAGAGCTGCTACAATTTTAAAGGGCCGGGTGCTCGAGTGTGTCCTCTGGGGATATCTACAGTGTGCACAGCAAAGTGAATACTCCCACTGAACAACACCTACTGTTTACAGAGTGTATGGTTATGAACAGGGAACACATTACTAACAGTACATAATCCTGATGACATCCATTTTGGGATTCTTGCCTGTCTTGTTGCTAGATTTAGGTAAAGTGCTCCATATAAGGTGCCCCTATGTCCCGATTTAACCGGAACAGTCCCAATTTTAAGCCCCCTGTCCCATGTCCCGGTGGATAGCTACAAAAACACTAAAATGTCCCGATTTTACCCTCTTCCTGTCTCATGTGTCATAAGCCAAAACATTGTGTGCATTGTGCTTGAGACTCATTTGTCTGTAGACTGTCAATCACAGAGTTACCATGGCGACAGCTATATTAACCAATTGAAAACAATCAACAGCAACTTTCCCTCAGATCTGTAGCTAATGATTGGTCCACTTATGTTTTCAAGCTTTATCGCTAAGTTATTTTTCTCCAGCGTTCACAGTTTGATCTGTCATCAGCCGAAAAGAAAGTCGTGATTTACAAATGAGCTCCAGAAAGTGAAATTTGCAATAGGATAAGCAGAAGGAGAAGTGAAATAATAATAAAAAAAAGTTAACACTAATCAATGCAATCAGTTCGTGTGTTTTTTTTTATTATTTACTGTCGTTGGATTTGTGGTAAAATTAAACTGTCCCAATTTTTTGGTTTGAAAATATGGTCAGTCTAGCTCAAAATCCACTGCAGATGCACTAATTCTTATTTATGCATCTCAAGGTTCCTGTTGCATTTGAATGAGCTTCAGGGTGTATTTGCTTCACGAGCGACTTGTAGTAACATCTAATGTGTTCCAAATGGGTGTGTGAGCAACTGCTTAAAGCAACTGTGTCAATACCCCTGATACTCACTGTTAGCCAAGCCAACAAAAGCTAATGCCTCATTAGTGTGCAAACGTTTAGACAGTGCATTCACATTTATAGCATCACAGTGCAGGAAAACATAACAGAACATAAACACAGGTCATGCAAGCATCATCCAGATAAGATGTTTTGTTGAAAGTAAAGCTGAATTCCCTTCTAGCTTATCATTGCTCAATCAGCTCAAGCTCGCTTCCAGAAATAGACGAGGCTAAAGCATAGGACTGAAAAGCCATTAACCGCCGAGGAGGGTGACATTACCATAAGGCCTTGTCGGCTGGGACCACACGCTGTGCAGAGCTCCACCTGTTTTTATGACAGGCCCCAGGAGCTGGAAGGGAACTGGACTTGGCATTAGCATTGACAGTGGTGAGGACTGCCAGTCTTTCATTCACTCCCATTCCTATTCCATCGCCTTTTTATATTTTCTCCTATTGAAAAATGTACATTCCCATTTACTGGAACCGTTATTTGAAAATCTGATAAGGAAGGTTATTTAAAAAAAAAAAGATGAAAGGCTAGAGGTCGGCTCCTAAAAGCACTGTGACATTTTGTCCCATCATCAAAGAAGGAAAAATGTACGAAGTGATGTTTTGAGCCCTGTTAGTAGCAACCAAGATGATACTTTGATGTATATTATCAAGGCAAACAAGTCTGTTTCTCATGAGTATTTTGGCAGTGGGATATGCTAACATACTGTCCTGTGTGTTAAGAGCATTTAATATACACCCTTTACCAAGTGACGTAATTGTGGACTGAAGTACCGGACTTTTCCATTCATTTCATCCAAGAGCAAGCTAAAACCGTTAAATTAAAGGTTTGTAGACAACAAACTGACTTCTTGTTTTCTGTACAGTTGTCAAGAAAGGAGCACAATGCAACAGTAAAAAAAAAGGATACATTAGCCTAGAAAAGCATGATTTAGCATCATAGCCATTACTTAAGCTAACTACTTTATTAGTTACCATGGTTACCCCACCATGCTGGTATATTAGCAGCTAATTGCCCTGGTTTAAAAAACAAAACAAAACAAAAAAGAAACCAACAAATTTATATCTAGCTAGTTGCTAATGTTCTCTTCCAAGGCACTGACATTAAACAAATGTTGTATGTTGAGGAAATGTTCCAAAATCCAATCTTGTTTTTGCACTTCTGGTGGCTATTGCTAATTCTGCCATTGAACATGTATTGCAGGCGACGTAAGTGACGGCTTACAAAGATGCGCACGTCTCTTTATGTTCTTTACAAACACAAAAACGGTCTATACTTCCCAAAATAGCAGCTGCATAACAATGAAATAATGCACTGATAAAGACAACCTTGTGTGATGTAGCCTTCTTCTACATTTTCCAATTGCTAACTAACTGCAGCTAGCACGATTAGCCCAACGTCAAAAAACTGATTGAACCCTTCCAGCAGCAACTACAAGCTGCATATTTTCAACAAGAAGAACCATAATGAGCATAATTGAAATAATACAGTATGGTCAACCATTGCTTCATTACATTATAAGGACTCTCTGGACAACTGCACTGCTGCAAATTCACTAAAGACTGTTACATCTCTTTATGCATCTTGTGTTTTTGTAAAGCTACATGTTTTTGCAATCCCTGTCACTCATGGTGCAGTATTTGTTGAGCCAAAAAGCCTGTCTAAAATAGAGGGCTTATTCTCTTTATGTGACAAAATCAAACTGACCTTAAGGATATGCAGTATATTGTAATTAAATGACTGTACATTTCAATTGTTGCCAAATCCTACAAGAAGCCAGCAAAAGGAAATATACTGATCCTAACCTAAGCTTTGACCAAGTGTGTTCACAAATAAAACATTTTCAAGATGAACCCATTCTCCTCCGAGCACTTTCCCACAGCTAATTCACAGTCTTAACATGACTTTACACAGCCTTTGAAGGCCCTGAAGTAAAAGGGGACACATGGGTAGACAAGTCCCGACGAGGAGGCTTGAGAGAGGGCAAAGATACTGCGACAGGGTCAGGTTTTAGTCACACAGCCAGCCCTGGCATGAGACACTGCTGTTCCTCCCAAAAGCAACAGCTCCAGCTCCACAGCGGTATCATCACAGAGGTCCCCTCATCAACAGCAGCTGCACGCTTAATCACTGGCCATCAGGAAAATCTATTTTTACTTGAGCATGGCAAAGTGAAGATTTTACTAGAATTACAGGCAGCACACAGATTATTATTAAGATGGGCAATTTCACTGATTCAACAAGGATCTTTGAATAAGCTCTGTGTTATAATGATCTGTATACAGACATGGATCAGATATTGAAAGATGAGATAATAATGTATTTATCTTGCACTGGGTTGGCTTTTTCTCTGTACTATTTAATGATGTTACAGAAAAGCTATCCTGTTTCACTGATGTCAAACACCTTTTACACTTCAAAGGTTAAATGTGGCTGATTTGTGCCAGTGATAATTATTCCCTGGTTTAGCCAAATGGCCTTGTGTCATACATGAGGTCACACAGGCCACGGTCCAGAAGGTTAGCAGCCTTGACATACTCACACTTACACTATCCATGTGTGTAATGACATTTGGCTTTACTGTTAGCCAACAAAACCTGTGCAGTGCAAATCTATGTAACCGAGGGCCTGCGAGCCATGTGTTATAATGTATAAGTGGTGAATACATGAAAGGAAGTGAGTCAGAACGTGTGATGGATTGGGTTTGATCAGCTAAAAATCTGTTTTAAAATATTACAAGGCTTATAATCAGCTAAACTGAAGTATGTATTCTTGTGACTTGAGAAGTTGAAACTGGTTATTTCTTAGCAGTTTCCTGCATAATCCTTTTAAAGCTCAGGCTCAAGGATCAAAGACAAACCCAACAAGTGCAATTATTTTCAAGCATTTTAATACAAACTTAATAAACTATCAGTCCCTCTTAACATGTAAGACACTGACTCAGAATACTTTGTTATACCGTTTGTTTTTATCAAGTATTGCACAATGTAGGTACAAAATTAATATACGATTACATTTTGTCCATAATATAGCAAAAATCTTTAAACTCTTAACAGAAAATACAACTCTTATGTTTGTCAAAAAAGCAAATATTCTTAAATCCCACCACTACGGAATATTCTGTACACAATCTTTAGAATAGTCAATGTTTTTTTTAAAAGATGGATTCATTTTATAATTTCAATAAAAAAAGAAAACATAAAGTTGCTGCAGCCATCACAGATCACTGGAGTAGTAAAAAGATATAAATGCAATACCATGTCGTAGAAACAATAGATACTCTGATATTTTACAAACTCTGTACTAAATTAAATTATACAATTAGAAAAAAGACCAGGAAATCCCACTTATTTATGCCAATTTCTGCAAAATTGGCGGTGTCCAGTTATGTTTAAATACTGAGAGGCCATGACTCGTGGTGGTATTTTTTTTTTTGTATTTTTTATATCTTAAAACAGTTACATAAAAAAATATTTTGTGCTTGGTTGGCAAAAGAAATAACAATGATGCATGTTGCACGTTTAAGTAACCAAGCTTGGACATATTGTACTACAAGCTTCATATAGGAAAAAAAAAAAACTCAAGGGGGCAGAGTTATTCACCCTCGGGCTCATGCTCTTATTGACTTGCAACTAAGATCTCACAGTCAACAAGTCCTTATTTTCCTTTTATCCTTGACATTCTGTTCATGTTTACACTTTTTGTAGTTTTTTTTTTTTTTTAATGTGCATTATGTACGTTCCCCCTGTCACATTATCTCTGGCCGTTTGTGTGAAGTAGTAGCTTAAGTAGTACCTTTTGCGTGTACTAGTTGGCCATAACTGGCTGGAATTGCTGGTTAGAATACTGCATGTTGTTCAAGCTGAAATTCAAGCTGTCCACGAGGGACTTGTCATTAAGACCACCGTAGGCCGCAATCACATCTAAGGCATTGCTGTACTGGAGCGAGCTGAGGCTGAGCGAGCTGTCGGGGAACAGGGCACTCTGGCTGCCCTGGCCCTGGAGGCTGGGGAACACAAACTCCTTGGCGTTGGGGGACAGGGCCGAGGGCTTTTGGTGTTGCGCCCCCAAACCCAGACCGTACAGAGAGTGCATGGAGCTTGACATGGCTTTCTGCTTCAGGAGACTGTTCACATTCAGGCCCAGGTTGGTGGGAGAGGTACGTGCCACTTTGTTCCCTGCACCACTGCTGCCATTGCCGCTGCGCCCGCTGCTCTTCATCTTAGTGGAGCCAAACTTGGTGGCAGCAAAAGTGGCTGTAGTGAAGGTCAAAGGTTGCGTGGAGCGGGGCATAAAGGTGGGGCTGACCGCTGCTGAATGGCCAAAAGGAGGAGAGGGCGAGCTGGACCCTGGAGAAGTGCCATTCAGAGGCTCGTTGATGGGCATGAAAACCTGTGCGTCAGGGTTGAAACTGTTCTTGATCTCTTTGTCCAGGTCCAGTCCTCCACTGTTAACTCCACTGTCGCCGGTGTCGTCCACATACAGCACCTTGACTGGCCCCTTCTCTCCGATCTGGTAGGACACTTCATATGGGTCAATCCACACGCTGAGGTCCTGGGGCAGGTTGTTGCGGACATCCTCGATGTCCAGGCCGCTCTCTTTGGCTGCCTTCTCCACCACAGGGTCAACCTTCTCTCCCACATGAATGCACCTGAATCCTGAACCTTTGTATGGCTTGTCCGGGTACCAGTGTCCCTCATACTTCTGCTTCAGCTGCCGTTCTAGCTCCTCACCAAAGATGTTGACACGCCGCCGTGGCAGCTTGTTGTACAGGTACGAGATGATGAAGTTGAGAGCTACTTGGATTTCAAGCTGCATAGCTATATGCTGAAGTTTAGTAGGTGTGTGAAGATTGGATGTATCTGGCCTTGTCCACTAAATATGGTTTGTTTATCCGTGGTTGGCAACTCTTGTTGTCCAGGCAGGATGGCAATGAAAACCAAAAGTGAGATAAAGCTGGCTCAAAAGGAAAAGTGCTGGTTTAGTAGAACTGGTGTCCTTCCACAGGATGATTTTGCCTGCAAAAATAAGGAGATAACAGTTCTAGATTATTCCTTGACAATGGTAAACAAATACACAAATATATGACACAAATATATGTTTAATGAGAAATTCTGTTGTTAGCACAAAGACTGTTCTGTTGCTGTAAGTAGATGTATATTCCTCCTGCCCTGCTCCTGTTTAAAAGCCACTACATCCTTGTGACACTGTCCATTTAAACCCTGAACAAAGGTATAAAGCACACAAGCCAGCCCTAGGTCTGTGGAATCCAGTTACATAATACATTATGTTACTGAACAGCGTCCATATAGACGCACTGCAAACCGATGCGTGGACATTACATTAAATTAAAAACGTAACTGATGAAAGACCGTATCAACAATGGCTTATGAATCCTAATTAGGCAAAAAGAAAATGATGTGGCTTGCTTACAGGCGTATACGGTGTTGTCACAGGGCTGGTCTAATCTGATATGCGTGAAGCAGGACATTTAGTCAAGCCCTACATTGAAAACAATGTCGAAATAAGACACTATGGTTACACCCATGTTAGCAAATTTACGCAGCCAAGAAGAACGGAAGGCTTAATGGTGTCCATCAATGCATGTTAAAAGTATTAGTGAAATAAATATGTAAAGATGTGCCGATGTATGCTGATCTTTGTGAAGGATGAGAAAGAGTCGCTTTAGTGGCTATAAAGAAGCTAGTATTGCGCTCAAAAATGCCAAAAGTTAACTCTTACAGCGTTTTTTGTGATAAGTACATTGAATCCTTTCTAGCATTTGCTTGCTTAAACTGCCCTTAATAATATTTGTCTACCCATGACAGCTCAAAGTTGCGAAATGGCTACAGGTCTAGCTCTGTCTCAGCTCGTTCAGTGGCAGCAGTTTTACAGAAACCCGTTACACTGAGCTTATGTCCCTCACTACAGGAAACCAAACACTTGATCATTACATTTCAACCTACACGGCAGCCCAAGGAGGACTTAATCACTATGTGCTAACCGAATACGGTTATTTTGAAGACATAACCAAGCTAAAGTCAGATAAGGAAAAGTACGTAGAGAGTTTTATCGCACGCCTGTAAAAACACAGCCACCCCTCCCTAACTTCACGGACTGACGCAGCAAATCAGCTTAGTCTGAACAGATCCACACAAACACCTCATAATTTTCACATGTAGAAGAAAGAACCAGCAGGACATACTTACTTTTGTAAAAAATAAAGATTCTCAGCAGTAGTTTTGAAGTACCGTTACTTAGTGCAAATAAAAAAGTATAAATACTTTCTTCACATATAATATATTATGAACATTACAAAAAAGTAATCCAGTACATGTAGATTTCGAGGATTGGCGTTCACGATTCGCTTCGGTTGCTATTTTAAGGTTATTTTTGCGCTGTTTTTTTCCTCTTTCAGCAGGCTTGCAGAGTAGCTCCCTCCGACTCGGGAGTTTAGCAACTTCGTCCCCCTCCTGCTCCACCGTTGCCTTTATTTATAGCCTTCCTCCGCCATGGGCACGAGGTGGGCGGTGATGCGGTTTCAGAGGTCAAAACAATACGAACGCCTCTGATTGGTTCACTACACATGTCCCGCCCCGAACGTTATCTACGCACTACGCTCTGATTGGTTGCTAGGCACTGTCACTTGGAGACATATGATCCTGTGAAACGGGAGAGACGTCTGAGCAGCGCTTGCGTCAAAGATAACCCTGGTCTGTTCTGACTGCAAAAGGCAAAAGTGATTAATGTTATGGTTAAAAACACATTTCATATGACATCACATTTCAAATCCATGTACATACATCAAATCCACGCTTATAATATTATGGGAACAGTGCTAATTTATGCGCAAATGTGGGGTTAGAGCTGGAATAGCATAACATGAGTAGGAGCTCTGTTTATCCTTGACAGCAAGCATAAGAGATGTGACATTAAACGTATTTACAGCATATACTCTTCTCTTTTTGTCGACTGTCGTTAACGTGACGTAAAACCCTTTATAATAAAAGCGCAGAGCCAAAGAGGAGATTCCCTAAAGCGGAACAATACAGCCGGCAGCAGTGTGGGTGGTGTTGAACGCTATCTAGAAAACACAAACGCTGATTGGTCCAAAACGGGGCAGGAGCCCTACAGTGAATGGTGTGCCCGTATCCAAGGTGCTGATGCAGCCTGCGCACGTCATTGCTCGCCTGAACGCACACTGTTGCCAAATTTAAAGCACCACCACACATAGGTACATAACAAATGCACAATGGCCCTGTCTGGGTTTAACTATTACACATAATAAGTGTCCAGTGATTGTCAAAGTTAATGATTGAGAGACAAGCTTGACTGAATCATAATTTTCACTTTAATCTTTAAGCTTGCCGTGTATGTCATGTGTTTCTGTTTGCATTGAGCAGTTGTGGTTGTGGGAAAAAGGAAGGCTCTCGTGGCATGTTTTCCTTGCTGACAGGGTGGACTTACATTCTTGAGGCACTTAGGTCTGCCAAGTGGAGTCATGTGCTCACCGTGAGCTTTAAATGTGTGCGAAAGGGCTCCAGTGGAGAGCTCTGCCTTTAGGATCAGACACATTACACTCACTGTGGCCCGAGCAGCAGTTACAGAGAGGGGAGATTGTAGATTCAGGTTTTAAATGTATGTGGGTGGGAGAGTAAGTGGGCGGACTTCAGCGTTTCAACACTGAGTTTCACAATCCTGACAAGGCCTTGTGAACTGTTTTCACTGTAAACAGCTCAGTGCAGGCTAATGTCACATGTCATCCAGACTTGCATTCATTTAGGCACTCCTGCACAGCTTTTTTATGTTAGTTTACATAACGCTTCTTTCCGGTTGTGGCTGATTTGTCCATGTACGTAGTTGTAACAGGCAGCACATGCAGAGTAAGGTCAGCAGCCATAATGAGACATGCTAATTCTGCTATATTGTCTTAGGGAATAATCCTTTAATGAATCCTCCACTCACTGCTGCTTCTGTCACTTGTGCTTATGAGTGTAACACCCTTAGATCTCTAATCCTTGGTCAGGCTTCAGTCATGTCTGTACTTTGACTAAGTACGTGCATACAGGTCACAATTAAAGAATAATCAAGTGTTCAAAATGTCATCCATTAGCCTTAGTGGAGTTGTTTTATGCACCTTTTGGCTGTAACTTCACTAAATAAAAAAGAAGTTCTGAGGAATTTACATCTATTCCTCACGGGTCACCTTCAAAAATCCATTTGTATTGCGTAAGCCTTCTCAAGACCTCAGACCCCAATGATAACTTCATCTCACTCTGACAACAGAGGTTGAGCTGTTCTGCTCCCGGCGTGTGACACAAACATCTCGGCTCCTGCTCTAAAACCATACACAGATTTGCACCGAGGGGGGGTGATGGGGCATAATGATAGTGCTGTGCTTTTCTCCGAACCAGTAAAAGTAATGGGAAAGCAACTTGCACTAGGCTCTCGACAAAGGCCAGGTATAATTCACATCAAGGCTTGTAATTATACATTTGGCCAGAGAGTTTTTGTCAGCGTAGTACAGTAGTGACACATAAACATAAAAACACACACACACAGAGTCGAGCCCACACACTAACCGCTTCTGTCTGCCCCCTTCCTTCCCCCACATTTACCCCCCTCTCCGGCCCTCCCCTCGCTCAGCTCAGACGGAGAGCCTTTGACGTCACTGGTTGTTATTACTTAACACAACTCTGCAGAGCGCCCTGGGCTTTTTCGTAATAGACAGATGCTTTGCTGCGCCTTTGAAGAGGGGATGAGGATAAAAAAAGATGAGAAAGCGCTGTGGAGGAGACAGAAAGTACACACAAAAAAGTGTAGGCGCAGAGATGGCAGTGACAGGCATGTGTGTGTTTTATTTACAAAAGGTGACTTGAAAACGCAGCATCCCTAAAAAGGTAAACATGAGGCGTCTATGGTGTGTACAGCCAAGCCATACATTATAAATGATAGAATCAACAATAGCATGAGACTAAAGGCAAATAAAAATGTGGAGCCATAAAAATGTCTCATGATTAAGGAGAACAACTGTCAATAACAAGAGAAAGTCTTTCTAAAACGAATGTTCTTTTCTGTAACCTTCAAACGAGTTAGTGCTTCCCTTGTTCCGTCAGTGATACATTAAACAGCCGTTCCTGTGCAAAATCTCATTAAGCAAATTTCACGACTGGCTGTGTTTTTTCACATTTCAAGGGGGCATCTCCAGTCCTGTGTGCCCGCCCATTAACCATCATGCACTAGTGGCCCGGCTATGAGTCATCCAACATGCATCCGCAATGAGGACCTACAGCCCGTACGCTGCATGCAAATATAGACGTCGTGTTATCGTTTGTCACGGCAGCGGCCTAAGTACTTTCTCTCCTGCTTAGAAGCAAAGTGAGGGTCTTACATAATTCATCCAATGACAACCCACTAGAGCCGCATCAATATACCATAGATCCGTTTGGCATCCACAGAGATAAAAACTAGGCTGAAAAGCTTAAAATACACTGTGTTTAAACAAATCGAAAACAAGCAAAAAAGGCGTATCATGTAAACAGTGGGATAGTATGGATTTAATTTCCTCTCGCATCTTTTCCGTGACCTTGTAGCTCACAAACACCACGATAAGAAGAGTCTATGGAACAGCACAAGTCATCTGTGTTATTTTAAGTATCCCTGAGTACACTGTGTTCTCATCGTTGGCCACTCTCCTTTGTGCCACTTCATGGTACATCTCTCCATTGCTCCTCGTAACATCCATCCATCTACGCTGCATCGGTGTGATTTAAAAGGCAGGAGGCAAGTCAATATGATAGCTCTGAGTGCCCCCTTCCCCCAGCCCCATGCGCACATAAACTATCTCCAGTGATAGGCCAACATCTCTCGTGCCTCAAGGACACGCCAAATCAATTTCATAATGAGACGTGGGGAGCTGATGGGAAGATGGGGAAAGGTGCTGAGGTGCTTTGGATTCATCTGAGGCAGTGACAAGGCACGTCACGATGCATGGTTTAGTGCCTGACATCATGTTGATTAGTCTACATTTGTACTACACACTCTTCAACACCGTAATTATTTATGATGTTTTAAAACTGGCTCTCCACCATAGATTGTAGATTAATGATAGACGGGTCAGAAATAGGAAATTACTCTCAGTGGCTGTGGTACATGTCATAAGTTTGAGAATACCTGGAAATAAAAGTGAAAAGTAATCTGCTATTTATTTAATACCCCAAAAACTGTACAATGGCGTACCACTTTGGGGCCCTTTACATGACAATGCGTTTTGCCGAATTTGCAACGATTCTGTTGTGGATAGGCCTCTCATTTACTCGACCCCAGTGATTTCACACCACCAAAACGCAAACTTTTAAATCTGGCCAATGATGTGTTTTTGTTTTTTGTTTCACCAATGACTCTACAAAAGAAGGGGTAGTTAAAAAAAACCCCACCACTACTGGTCTCCCAGATGTATTATATTGTTTAGGATTGTTTAGGTGCCTCCGTGGGAACGTGGATCGTGTCATAACGTTGTTGTGTCAACGCGAATCAACTAGGGTCTGACTGTTGGGTATTCATGAGCAGCGTGCTTGCATAAACTGCTTCTTTGGTTCCTCCTAGACTTTTGGTTTCTTCAGTATGGGTGGAGAGGAACACTGAAGTTTGTCGGGGAGGAGACAAGTTGCAAAAGGAAAAACACAAAACACACAGACAATGTTTTCTCAAACAAAGCATGTCTTGTTCTTGTTTTTCCAAGAGGAAACAATTGTAAATGTTGTATACTTTTTATCAAAAACCAAGCTAGGTTCAAAAGTACATAAGTCAGTGGACTGTGCCTTACCACACGACCTGCACTGAACCATACAGTAGATTACCAGAGACTTCTGAGACACTCACAATCATTCGCAAAAGGTAGTTTACACGGACAAATTTACCAAAACATGCATGTGTCTGTACACAGCGAGAAAGCCAGAGTGCCTTGATGAACTCATCCCAGCACAAGGAGGACATGCAGACTCCAAAAGGAAAGGTCTGCTGGTGTGATTTTTGCTGTGAGGTACGAGTTTTAACCGCTCTCTTATAGTGCACCCCTGAAATCTACTTCCAACAATTGTTAAAACCAGCATAGCCTTTTCAGCCCCACAATCCTTCAGTTCCAATCACCAGGCTCTAACTTTGCTGATTATAAAATAATGTTTACACTAGAGAATGCTGCATGTGGGTCTCACATGATCAGCCCTGAATGTGGAGAGACAAGCCCAGTGTGGCTACATTCACACCTGAGTAGCTGTTTCCTTTTGACTGATTCACTCAAGACACATTTAAGTGGTCAGTGTGAACAGTCCCGCAGACACTCAGAGGTGTGACGGGAGTAATTGTTCTTTGGGTTGAAAGACTGCTAAGGCGCCGGCAAAGGACTAGGGTATTAAGCAGGGGAAATGCAGCGGTATAAAGAACAGCTGGTGGGATATTAAAGTGCCCTTAGGCCAGGAATGACCTCCGAGGCTTTACACTGACAGAGAAAAGAAATGAGATGAGAACTGCACCAATAAAATGTTAAAATGCAAAAAAAATGATTAAAAGATTTCAACAACAACTTAATAAATGAATTATGTTCAAAGCAAACTCAGCAAATTGAAGGCTGCTGGCACCAGGGAAAGCCTTCATAAAAACACTGCAAAAGAAGCTAGGGCTGGGGATGCATCTATCCTAATTCTGATTAAAAATGACCCCAGGAAGACACTGCACACAATTAGGATTCACTGAGAGGAATTAAAAGTAAACAGAGAGTGCTGTCTGTCGAAAAGCGTGCCTGACGGATTAAAGCACAGATAGAGAGAGACAACACTGAGGAGGACAGGAGAATGAGAAGAGGGAGAAACAGTCCCTCCACCAGGTCTGATTTAGAGCCTGTGTCTGGATTATTATTACAGATAGCTGTTAAAAAATACATTTCAGAAAAGTGCAAACCCCCTTACAACCCCTAAAAATATTTCCACCCTTCTGCACCGTCATATGTGAGTCTTCAGACATGTTATTAATCAGTGGTAATGGTGTGGTCATGTGTTATAGCAGAAACCTCATTTGGCATCTCATCATCCAACAGCCAATTAGATCTGCAGCTGCTACGATCATTTTATGTTCATTTAATATCTCTCCTGACTCCATTTTATAAAAACAAGTCAAAGTAACCTTGGACTGAATCTGTGAGGTCACCTGACTCTCATGACCCAGTCGAGGTGCTTTATCAGATCAGTGTTAATATGCAAATTGTGTCTCACCTTAGGGGGTCTGGCTCATAGGCTTCCTTCCAGTGAACATTCAGATTTTTGTTTGAAGTTTGAGAACACTGATTAGCGTATGTGCTGTCATCTTCTGTGCAAGAATCAAAACATATATGAAGTCAATGTGACCTTCTTCTAAATCTGTGAGGTCACCTGAGTTGTTTTACCTGCAAAAGCCTAAAGGTAATTGTGAGGGCTTAAAATATGCACACAAACCATTCACTACAGTTAATTTAGACTTGTCCACATGGGTTTCTTTAAAGCTTCAAGCTGAAGACTTAAGCCACTGCTGGAGACAGAAGTTGTGTACGCTGCATTGTTTTTACTGAAACAATATCATTCTGCAGGGGTGTCTACTACTACAGTTTTTCCTCAATGTTTTAGTGTGATGTGTGTGATGTTTAAGTACATTTACAGTACATTATAATCTGAAACTCCACTGAAACCACTGAAACTCGCTGCACACACCAGACTCACAGGTTTCCTATCTCTCACTTTCCATGGGCTAATACCAGGACACCAATCCAACCACATCTTTGACTGTTGATATTAAGCCCTGCACTGATATGAATATGTGTGTACAAGCAAATATAATACCAATAGCAGAAAAGATGAGAGACCTGTTTGCATGTGTAATGTAATGTAATGTAATGCTGGATTATGTTCAATTTGTTACAGTGTTGTAGTTGCTGAGGCACTTGAGAGTGGAGCGGGGTACACCCTATACATAAAAAAAAAAAGAACAATCATCACAATCACACAATCATATTCACATCTAATGGCAATTTAGGATAACAAATTTCCCGAGTGATGTATGTCTTTAAACTGAAGATAGACAAGAGTGTCACCACCACACCACCATACTGTGAAATCTGATATTATAAATCCATAGTGGGGCTAATCTAAATGATGAGATGTAGCTCTGTCAGTCCATACTCCACATGAACACCCACATCTTCACCATCCTCTTGAACCACACTTACTCTGAAAACAGATAAGAACTAGAACAGCCTGATTTTTACCTCTTCTGATATCAACAGGAGCTAATCAACCCTCGGATAACCATGACATGAACTGCAGATAATCACAACTGTGTGGTACGCTCCAATATCACACTTACTGTAATCTGCAGTCTGTAACTTATGTCCTCATTTATAAATTATGGAGTGTGTGTTTCTTATTTCCTGAGTTATATACTAAACCATGTATAAATTATATAAAATGATGTCCGAGCTGAACAGATGCATAATTCATTGTCGTTTTTTCTGGAAAATTCTGCAGGGAGGCAGTTCTAGTGCACTGCTCTGGGTACATGACGCTTTACACAAGTCTTTATCTCACACTGAGGTCTTACAAATACTTTGCCCTGCGGTGCAAGTGGTTGGAGCAGACACAATGTACTACATTCACAGTCCATAAAGCCTTCTGCTCGGCTGCAGCGTTCCCAGACATCTCCCTCGGTCTATGTGTGTGGATGTGGTGTGTGTTGGAGGCGACAGGTCCATGTCACACATCCTAATGCCTTATCAAGGGTCACAGTGGGCTAACAGCGCGTGACTGCTAATCGCTAATGGTCAGGTTTTGGAAACAGACATGGAGTAGCTGATGCATATTTAGAATGAGTACAGCAAATGAAGCTTTCCTGTCATTGGCCAAAGTGCTGAACAAGGCTATGGGCTATAAAGCACCTACTGCTGCGCTGTGTTGGAAAAGTAATATAAAACAAACCTAACTCAGACTCCTTCAACTTCTGAAAAGCAAAGTAATACTTTTAGAGACAAAGAAAACACCACTTCATAGAAATGCATACTGTTTATGATTCTATTTCACTTTTTCTATTGACAACTCCACTCGTCTAAACTGATCCAAACTGCTCCTATGGTCAGACTTAATGACCGTGAGTCAAATGTAACCTGTAAAAGTAACCTCCAGTCTCCAAAGGCAAAGTCCGGGACTTTATCTTCCATGAACCCATTTCTGCTGCATATCAATGATGAGCTTGTAAATCTACAGAGAACTGCAGCACGAGCATATTTACATAGATAATTATTCTATATTTCTACAGTAAACATCACTATTCCACTCTTCCAACAGTTTGCAGAATCATTGAAAAAAACATTTTGAAATAAAAAAATATTTAGAGGACATACTAAGCTGACGAGGTTTTACATTAGGCTACTTATGTACATCCCACAATTTATGGCAACCTTGAAATTATAAAAAAAACCATGAGTGAATGTAGAAATGTGATTTTGTGTTACAATAGACAAACTTAGTGTCAAACCAACACATAGTATACTTAGGATATTTAGCATAATCCATGAAACCGTATGTTTAAATGACTTAAAGGTGCTGATGCTAAAGACATAATTGTTTGGTTGTCTAATACAGCCCCAGTCCTATTTCAAATTTCAGACCACAACAAAGACAAACAGCCCAAGCCTTTCACCTTCACCTCGCCTCGCTCTCGAGAAACTCTCCCATCCATCAATCTGTGTGTTTACTCTGCTGTCATGCTTCAAAGTTGCCCCTACAACAAAGACTCTGACCAAACAAAACTGCCTTCCGCAACAACACTCTGCCCTCCTCATTCTACCTGCCAGCTGCTAAAAAGGAAGCGCTCAGCTGCTGCGTTTCACACTCCAAACGTTTGCAACGATCTTCCACAATCCACTACAGAAGAAAAGAGGTGACGCATGGCTCACTGAACGGCTTACGGCAGCAGTTAGCCTTTGATCCCCTGCGAGATGCATGTGGTGCAACTGCGTTCTTTTGGTGTCAGCCGTGTCAGTGGGACAGCCGCGTTGTGTTCTCCCCCTGACCTTTGCCCTGTGACACAGATATACGTATGGGCACAAATCATACCCTGACATAATGGTGGCACACATGATATCTGGAGACAACTGGAGGAGCTGTATCAGGTTTGGACATGGGACTCACAGTCAATCTATATCTGACTTTGGTGTGTTCATGTGCTTTCCACTTGGAATATAGTCAGATAGTCAAATATTAATATTGCTGTTCACAGATTCACCTTTACAGCTATCTGTATTTCTTTATTTTATTTAGTAACACTCTCTTTTTAACCTGACTCCGCCAGACAGAACTGCTCCACAGAACATAGTCTGTTTCACAGTACCATCTGGGAAGGCTCCTGTTGAAGGCGTTTGCAAAAGGGAGGCGCCTTCTGTTGAAAACTTGGAAGGTGATTGGATGAAGCACCGAGTATCCGCCTACCATGAGGTTTCTTTAACCAATCATAGTAATGATTCAAATGAAGTGCCTTTCCGCTTCTTTCAAAGAAGAAATGCTCTACTTCTGATGAAACTAATTCGATAGCAGCATCAACGCTAAGGTCTTTCGACGTAGGCATGTTGAAAACAGAGAAGAAGAGAACGCTTGTTGCTTTCGTCAAATTAAAAACCCGCCTCTTCCTGTTCGTGCTGCCACATCATTGGTCAAAAGAGTCCATGAGCCCACGGTTTGACTCAAGCAGTTTGCTTGTCACGATACAAGATGGATTTATGCAAGTTTGGAAACTCGCGAGAATCCAGCTGCAGTGCAAGGTTACCTCTTATTTAGTCTAAATACAAATAAACCATAATATACACCTGGATAACCTGTGTCCAAAGTCAACTGTCAACTGTCAATTCTGCCACATGTTCAGCACATACAGAGAACTGAAATGTCATTACTCACTTTCACCTGGTGCATACAATAACAATAAGCAGTAAATAGTGCAATGACAGTTTTTTTTTTTAGAAAAACACGAGTAAGGGCATGCAAAAACATAACTTCTATTAAAAAAAAATCAATTAAGAACGAAAGTATAAAGTGGACTGTATAGTCATTATGCCATATTATACCATACAAGACATGCAAAATAGACCATAATGCTTAGCGAGTTGCCAAAGGGGAACACTGTGGCATATCTTAAAACTGTAAACTTTTTATATATATTATATTATATTTTATTTTATTTAGTTTTTTATTTATAGCTATGATAATACACATGTACCACTTGTACACATGTACCATGTAACGTTGCCACAACAACATCACATGATTAACGAGGGCAGAAAAAAAAGTGTTCATCAATTGAGTCCACAATCTAGTTCACTAAATGAAGCCCTAATGAAGATCTATGTCGGATTTGGTGATTCAGAACTAGGAGTTGGTTTGGTACACATCTCTAGATAAACTAGCTTGGGTTAATGTATCTGAATGAATGTTAAGGGTGCCAAACTTGGATTAAGAATGGAGTTGGAGTGTGAGCTGTAAAAGTATAGTAGTAAAAGTTTTGTGCATTTACATAATCCCCACTGGAAGTACATTACTGCCCATTTCCACTGACTAAAGCACACATTAACCTGAGACACTAAAAACTTTCTACATGAGAAATGTACCCATTTTCAAACAGAACAAAATCTAATCGTTATTTTCTTATTGTAACATTGTTTTTGTTTGGGCATTATAGTCAACTGCGGATCTGTGCTATCTGGTAGATCATATTTTGTGTGCAATTTTGGACTAAAAGCCATTTCAATCTGCCATACAAAGCGAATAAAACATCACTTTAAAGTCCCTCCACCAGGTAAATGGGCTCCCAACTGCTGGAACAAAATAGCTGCAATTACACCGCTTGGCAAAGGCAGTGTAATCGAAAAAAACATACAAACAAAAAACCAAGGAAGTGTATCATCACAGCCGCTGAAACTGCACTGTTGCTTTTGTATGGATTTGGGAATATAATTAAATCATTTCCTTTACACAAGTTTATCCCTATTGCATCTTGGCCTTATGTTTTACTCGAAGGCTTCCTGCTCTGTTTTCTAACATTAATAACAGAATTGAAAATGAATAGATGCTGGCTGGAACACACAATTCTCCAGCTTAGTGTTTTTGAGTGCTCTGACGTAACTCTGATGTGTTACAGCGACCGCCCACGGCTCTGCGATCAGCCCTGAAAGGAGTGGGCAGCGATTCTCCGAGAAATCCAAATCTTCCTCGGTCTCAAAGTCTCCACGTTTCCGTCTTCCACAAAGCACATCCCGCTTAAATCCTCGGTCCATTTGTTTGGCTTCCACGTAAACAAAACTCCCATTAAGACACGCACATAAGCCTCTGGTGATGTCTCGGTCACCATAGAAACTATTCTCACGCGCCCCCCTCCTTCTTTCACCCTCAGTGATTCTTTAAATCTCCTCGGAGCAGAGTCCCCATCCATCTGTCTGTCATTTGAATACATTCTCCTGCATTGTGCCGCTGGAATGGCTAACCAAAGACACAGCGAGGCAACTTCTTGTGTAGCCTGGCTCTTTTCACGAGGATGAAAAGCAGAAAAACACGATTAAAACACATTAAGGCTCACACAGGTGGTTAGTCTACAAGGACGACGGTGCGTTCATTGTTGATGCATTAAGGTTTCATGTAAGAGAATGAGAGAGACAGCAGCTCACGGAGAATTGTTTGTCTGCAGATGGGGAGGCAAGAATGAGAGGAATGAGACTGACGGATGAGATGGACAGGCTGCAGTGATGAATGAAGAACTCAACCGAACAGAGATAGAAGGAGAAACCTGTGCAAAGAGATAGGATTAATTGCAAAAAGACAGATTATATATTCTCCAAGCCCTAAATGAGAAACTAAGTGTTACTGTTATCGATCACCTCTAGCATCTTGTCAACGCAACTGATAATCTTTTTTATGTATCACAAAAGATTGGAGCAAAATTTCAGGTCTTCATTGTCAACAGCGGTACAAAAAAAAGTTCTGCTTCCAACAGTGTGGTTCAGTTACTTAACGCAGTGCAGTCCGTTCATAGAAATCTTTACTCGGGCAAAAAGCGGAAGGAAAAACACAAAGTGGCAATGTTTTCTTAAATGAAGCATGTCTGGTTTGTGTGATAAACGGCTGTATTCCAAGAAAAAAGAACGAAAGATTGAATGGGATAGTATAGAGCTTTATTGTCCAACATAGTGGAAATGTTCACCAATTCATATCAGACATATCAAAAACACACAGCATAAAAGTAAAACAATACACAAGTCCATTTCTTTCTTTCTTTTTAGATTATTTTTTTGGCCTTTGTTGATAGTGTTTAGTAGCTGGACAGGAAATGGGACGACATAGGGCAAATGTCTTGACCAAGACTCGAACCCGGGTCTCCCATGTGCTGGGCGTATGCTCTACCTGCGCTGCCATTTATGTGGTGTATTACAGCTCCTGTTTTATGAACCGTTAGATTCGCTGTCGTCTCTGCAGTGATACATCTTTTAACAGTGATTCACTAGAGTGTAGGAAACTAGGAAATATCCTTCTTTATAATGATATATTGTATATTTCTACTAATAACATTTCAAAAGCAACACACAAGTGACAAGCAGGAAGAGGAGTGTTTTTTTTTTTCAAGTTTAATCTCTTTCAGTAAAAGCTGTTTCGAGTCAGTGTTTGTTCAGCACATAACTGTTAACTGTTTATTGCAGCAGTATGCAGCTATCCTTTAACTAATTATTAGGAATGCATGTAAGATTTTTGCACTTTTCTGGCGCCATAGCGACTGTACAACTCACTGGGAGCCTGCCTAAAATAATGACTTCCTTCATCATTACAACTGAGGATATTTGTCCATAGCAGGCTTCCATACACTGATGTCTTAAACCTGAATTGTGATATGCAATCCTTTTATCTCACATCCAAACTGGCGTGTACTTGATGTCAAATACTAGGTGTTCCCTTGCACCTGCCGCGTTCCTGTGAAGACGCCTGGCATCGATCAGTCCTGTTCTCACACATATCGCCGCGCTGCTCATTATGTAAGGCCCCGGTGTTATATTTAGATCACATTAAGAGAGGAAACACCCACCAGCGACCCACCCACTCACCCGCCCACCCCTGGCTGTGGCCCAGTTGTGCATGTCCCATCATGTGTGGAACAGAGACATATGGATTACATGCAGCGTCAGCTCCAGCAGTGACAATGTGAGACTTTAACATGTTTCCACTGTTTACATTATTGTAAAACTGCCAGAGCCGCTGTTACATGCTGTTCTTTATCGTTTGGCTTTGGCCTGGCGGTGATTCGATCTTGTGGGGTCATTCAGAGGTCAGCACGTGTTACGTAACCAACACACACACAAACACTGACCAGGACACTGCCATTGTTCTGCAACCCACATATTCCATACAGTAAAAGTGCAGCTTGTATTTTGTCAGTGATGAGATGAAAAGGTCTTCGCAGGCCACAGAACAACAGGCCGACTGACAGACGTCCAGACAAACAAACCAGGAAGACGGCAGCAGTTGTGTAGCAGATGGTGAGCGCATCACAAAGAGAGAGGAAGCAGAGAAAGAAGAGGCTCAAAGGAGAGATAAAGCCTCATATAAAGTCAAGGAACACACAGAGTTAGGAAATTGAGGTGGCTGTCAGCCAGTGGTCATGTGAGCAGAATTCAAACACAGCTTTTACAACATTTCTGGTAAAAGAGGTTTTC
The DNA here is from genome assembly GCA_036850595.1 of Rhyacichthys aspro. Classification (NCBI taxonomy): domain Eukaryota; kingdom Metazoa; phylum Chordata; class Actinopteri; order Gobiiformes; family Rhyacichthyidae; genus Rhyacichthys; species Rhyacichthys aspro. The sequence continues at coordinate 9,610,548 of CM072155.1, forward strand.
TGAAATATCATTATATATAAAAACATACACATTGGAAAAGAGTTGATGAAGAAAGTTTTTGTTCTGGGCCCGAAACAATGTCTCAAATGGTCTGTTTAGTTCAGTCATGCTTACCTCCCATTAGCCCACATTCATTTGTCTTTCATACAGTCTTTGATCAGCCCCTGGTCAAATGCCATTGTGGATGCCAGCACTGCCCCAATGCCCCTCCTCTCATTGCGAAGCTCAATGGTCTTCTTGTTCCAAACCCCAGAAGTGAGGCTGCAGCGATACAGCTTTAGGTTGCTCCTTTGTGTATAAACATAGACAGATGGACGCTGAGGATGGAGACGGGTCACTGGTGAATAAGCTGTTGTGGGTAATGAGCAGAGAAGTACAGCAAAAACTGCAATAGAGATGGAACAATGCAAATCATTATGGAGGCTAAATGCTTCCCTCCTCCTCCAGACTATTCTTTGTGAATACTGTGAATATACAACAAAAGTTTTAATGTAACTCAAAAGAGAACTCAAAAAAGAGGATCCGAGATATTTTTGGGCTTGCTGCGCTTGCTTTGTGTGTGTCTCCAACTTCTCTGAGCCTCTTTGTTATTAGCCTTTTACGATTTGGCACAGTTGCAAAGGGAAAATGGAAGAGAGTGGATCACAGTGGATGAAAAATTGTCGAACAGCTTCAGATGGAAATGGGGGCGATGATATCGGGGACGAGGGTGGGAAATGCAAACACGGGAGGAGGGAAATTGTCTTAGTATCTGTGACGCTGCTGATGTCAGATATCACTGTGCCTGTGGGGACTGGGACTGCTTCTATTCCTGTGTATCTGCGTCCCGTGTAGCATTACATTTCCCTGATAAACACACTCCACTTGTTTACCCCCCAAACGCTCCTCATTCTAATTGCTCCGACGTGACCTTTGACTTAGGAGAAAGAGACTATAGCCCGCGACGCTAATGGCATAACATCCTCAAGGACAACGGAGGCTTCGGAGGAATGTGGCTAACCTCCAAGTTGCCCACACAGACACAAGAGCGGAGCCAATCGATACAAAATGGAGCTCAGAGCTAAAAATATATGCGGCCGAGCAGCTGCGAAGCGAAATATGAGTGCTGGAAATTAGAAAAGGGACAACAATAAAGGCAGCATTTAGTGATCGGAGAGCTCAGTCTCACATTACTGATGAACTGAGGCTCGGCTTACGTTATGACATCCACACGCAACACACTCCAATATCCTTTTAATACATCATTTGAAGAGATATAGTATCGCTAGTCATCATTAGTCATTAAATAAATAATAATAAATACATCTGCAAATAAGTAATACAGTTAATTATTTCAAGAAGTAACAGAGATGGCACTTTGGATTGGATTCTAAGGCCAGTGATTGTTTTAAAAAGGGGTCAGTGTTTGTATTTTGTGTAAAAGGCACCAAAGAATCTGTGCCATGTCATTTTAAATATATAACAGGGTCTATTCTTTATACCGCCAAAGAGAAAAACAAACAAAATGTCAGCTTACTCATTTCATAATGGGATGTGTGTCAAGTTTTATAAGTGATACAACACACCTTGTGGTTTGGAGATTCTTGGAGAAATACGGCCTGCGCTGGAGTATCATAGCTCCACAATGTCATTTATCCTCGAGATGATTTCATTTACTGTCTCTGCTCAGGCCCAGTGACTTATTACATCACAGGGCTCCTCGTCTCCAAGGACACCCTCACGACCCGATTAAATAAGGATGAGAGTCCTGCAGCTCAGAACCCAGCCTGGCGTATGTGTGCTGCCTGTATGTGAGTATGTTTCAGTATCATCCTTGTACATGGTTTACATTGGTTTGTTGTCGGTGTGAATTGTGGAAGCTTTCTGTTTAAAGTGAGACAACGAGCGGCGCCAAAGTCTGTGTCATCACTGTGTGGTATGAAAAATTCAATCACAGTAAAAGGGTGAGTTCACCAAGAGAATTCAATGGATAGAGCTCATGACCCTGCAGTGCTCCTCCAATCAACAAGCATGGTCCAGAATGTGTAAATCCATTTTGTGTGAAGTGTATTTGACTGGATGGCTCCAGCGGGGTACAGAAGGCGATGGTCCAGTAAAGACAAGGAAAACGCTGAGTCATTCTTGTCCTCCAGCGAGTCTGAACATATAATCAATAGCTCAGAACACTTGAGGCCCCAGAAGATGCATTGCAATTGGAAGACATTTAGTATCTTTGTTAAAATGCCAGGCAGGCCGTGACCCTGTAGTGCAGGTTTCTCCAGCTGCCACCACAGGGGCAAGAGGACAACACCAGAAATATTCTGTTGATGTTGGACAACAGTCCTCTGACAGCTGTGTCAATTTGCAGATTTATTGTTGTTGCATTGAAAATAATATAAGGATTTGGTTTTAGCTGCAACACACTCACAGAGTGAGGTATTTATCAACCAGTAATCACTGTGGATTTGGCAGACGTGTGACCAAGTCATTGTTCTGCAAGTCACACGTAAGTCTCAAATCTTTGTCCTCAAGTCCTGAGTCAAGGTTCACAAGTCCAAGTCAAGTCCAAAGTCCTATACTTCAAGGTTTCAAGTCCTTTTGACTCTTTGAGTGAACAACACTATTATGTTAAAATTAAACAGCTGATGTAAGCGTTTAAATCTGTATTTATTTAACAAAAAATTATAAAGTAAGTTCAATTAGGTGCTTGTATTTCCAAAGAATATTTACTCAGAAAAGTATTGTCATAATGACTTTTTCTATGCTTTGGTGATCAGTGATTTACAATGTGTGGGCTGATTTTTTCATTGATGTCCAAGTCCAAGTTGAGATAAGAGTCTTTTATTTTTAAGTCAGAAAAATCAAATTTGTGACTCAAGTCTGACTCAAGTCCAAGTCATGTGAATCAAGTCCACACCTCTGGGATTTGAAGTTAATTTTTTTAACGTCAGTGCTGAAGCTGTGCCTGTACTTCGTTTGGATAAACAGGATCCAACACACAACACACAATGCAGCTCTTGAATTCATGCTACACTTCTGACATGCTCCAACCTGTTTGCATCCACCCGACTAACAAAGCTTCAGTTTCCATGTTTAGAACTTGATCAGGAGCTCTGTGAACCCCAACTATCTGTGAAGTCCCATTATGGATGTTTCCACTGAAAACGTCATAGCTTCTCGAGTGAGAACTACTCGGCTGCATTAACGATGATATCTAGTTAATACTTGGCCTGACGCGGAGCCGTTGCAGAAGCTGTTGAGCCCTGAGGTGAAATCTGCTCATGTCTTTCTGCATACTCCTCTCTGAAGCCCGCAGCCGCACTTGATGAGTTGATGAGTTCTGTAACACAAAGGCTGACATTTGACTGAAAAGGTCCACATGTCAGAAAATGTCATAATGGAAACCCTGTGGCTCCATGTCTCTACCTTTGATGAGAATTTCACATGCACTTTTCAAATTACATACATTATCTGTGAAGTACACCGCGTCCTGAGGAGACAGGTGCACTGCTGTAATAACATTGATTCAAAAGGTTATCTTAAATGAGCTACAAAACACATATCATAACCCTAATTTAAAAAATGGTGGTGTACTCTAGTGTGCAGTTTTTAGGTAACATGCAATAGTAAGAATACCTGAAAACCTGTTGTAGAAGTGTGATTGCGCTGCTGGAATCACACACATCAACACACTTAAAAGGTAAAAAACATCAAATTTGTGATGTGAATATAATATATTCAGAGTGAGCGCTCAGGAGTCTTGTTGATGTGTACCACAGTGATTTACAGTCTCAGCTTTGAGAGGGCTCTTAACTCCAAAAAACAAAATGATGCACTGGCAAGCAATACATATGAGCAATAACGTCAAGAGCAAACTGTGCATGCATTAAAGCATTTACAGGAATATCATTTGATGTCCCGTAAAATCCTTTGTGCAAATAAAAGCAATGTTTCGTCAATCACAGGCTCAACTCTGAAAATGATGATAAAAGTGGAAGTTGTCTTTGTGTTGTTTTAAGTCCATTTCTTTGGCAGTCACAAAGGTTGCAAAGTGTTAATGTTTCACTTACTTACTCTTGAAGAGAAAAAGTGCTTGTGCAAACATGGCTGCCCTGTCTTTTTTCATATTCTGGCTTTTTTGAGAAGTGTGCCTCATGTACTGCAACATCAGCCTGATTGAAGCAGTGAGGGTCAATCCAAAGCCTCCAAAGCACTTCTTATAGACTGTTATAGATGTTTTTGTCTTCTAGTTCTAGATCCAACATGACAGTGGCTCTTGATGCCAAGTTCTGTAATGTCTCTGTTAGGCCCCGGGCCGTTCTGTGGGCCCATCTGAGCACGTCAGTGGAAGACCCTCCAGGTCTGTTGCTGGGTAGAGGCACATCTCCACCCCTCTCTGTGATTGGTTCATGCTGAGTCACTGGCCACACCTCTTGGACCGCCCGGTGTCTTCTCTGGGCACAAACATTTGCTGGTGCACCCAACTACTACCACAGGTATTTGTGATGAGTGTGTGCGCTTAAGTTAGCAAATCTATTAGAGAACTGTTACTCCCTTTTATTCCTGGCCTCTTCCCCGTTTTAGTATCCAAGTGGACAATACCTCAATGTGATTCTTTCAGCCGAGATAAAACAGCAAATAAAAACACCTAGCATTGTGCACATATCAGGTTAATAATAAATCATGATAAAAAGCGACCTTAGTTCTAGTCGGACAAAGGCAATAATTCAAAATTCTGTTGATTGAGTAACAAGCCTCAATATTGCGAATCATAGTCGGGTTACTGTTGAATTTAAAAGGTTGGACTAAGTGCTCTGAGAATGTTCCAGAGCTAGACAGAATAACGCACTTAAAAATACAAAGACCAAACGACATAAAGACCAGTATCACAAATCATTTTGACTTCTTTTCCAATTCAGGAAGTGCTAACAGGAAACATCATAAAAGAACGGATGAGATCAGTAAATTAGCCTGGTTTATTAACGCTTAATGCCACAAACAAATCAGGTTGAACATCAGCTCCTTTTCTCTTGAAGACCACATTAATGCAGCATGAGCACTGTGGACTCAGTTACTCTCCCGTGCCTGTGAGCTCGGACAAATCCGTAAGTCCAGGCTTAATGGAGCTGTGAGCCTGGTCCACCTAAGCTGTGCATCTAAATCTAGTGACCAAGTTTCCTCTAACGTCAGACTTTAATTATGTACTCACCACTGACAGAGGAAATCAACTGTGGTTTGTTATGAAGCATTGACCTCAGTGCGTTTGAATACAGAAGAGCTTGCGTAAATCTCATTGGCTCTGTGTTTGTCCCAGCTTGTGCCATCTGCTCCCTACTATGATACATAACCACCTGTGTGACCTCAGCGCTCTCCGGTGATGTGCTGTGAGTATCCCTGCGGTCATAATGGAGGGAGCCTGTATATTGATGCTGTTCCACATGTTAATCTCTCGAATTCAGGCCACTGTTGATTCAAACGGCTGATAATCACCTTACATCATGCTGAAAATGAAAGCGTCCCTTCCTTTCCTTTCCCAGTAAATGTCTTCTGACAAATATAATCGCTTTCTGAATGTTATGGAATCAGCTCTGAATGCTTTTCTGGTACTTAACAATACTGTCAGAAGTCTTTAGTTGCTGAAATCCAAAGAGGACTTACATTTTGTTGCATAAAACATCTAAACAACTGAGAAAAAGATTTAAGGCTAGCAATCATAGTGCACCATCTTAAAGTGAACGGATCTTAGAGCTTTCGGGATTAACATTGTGCTAGTTAGCAATAGCCGGATTGTTTTCCTGGACCTGTGCTTCCTCATCAAAGACAGTCAAATCTGCCAGAGAAGATTAGCATACACATTGCTGAAGGTAAAATGCGCGTGAGGTAAAGTAACACACACACAGAATAAGTAGGGTGACCATACTTTCACTTTAATTTCGCAAATCAGTACATTAACATACATTAACAAATAAAAAATAATTTCATCAGAAATCAATACAACACCAGTAAACAATAAAAAATAAACCTTGAACTGATTGCATTGATACCATTAAAATAAATTTAAAAAAAAATCACTTCAAAGAAATACAACTTTTCGACTGTGTCTTTATTCATTACCAGATACTTTTCTTAGACACATATTATTCCTGGAGCTCATTTGTAAATCACAACTTTCCTTTCGGCTGATGACAGGTTGAACTGTGAACACTGGAGAAGGATAGCTTAGCAATAGCCTTGCGCTTAAGAACCAATTATTGTTGAGCTACAGACCTGAGGACCACTGTTGTTGTTTTTTAATTGGTCGATATGGCCATCGCCATGGTAACTCTGTGACTGACAGTCTACAGACAGTCTACTGGTGCATTCAAGAAGTCCTCGGGAGCTGCACATGAACACCTGCTTACGTCTGAAACACGTTATCATTATTTTCATAATCAACATGAGTTATTATTACAAGTTACAAGCTATTATTTATTTCCTGCTGATATTTTTCAACCTAGGTACGTTATGTTAACTTTGAATAGGCTCCCTTTTCTTAAACCGATGCTAATAAGCTAATAATTGCTGTATTAAAACTTAAAAATCACAGTAGCACATTCATGACTTCATGTCCAGCTTCCTTGTCTTTAAGGTTTAGAATATTCTGACTTTTCGAGCTGAAATCATGTGAACACACCGAAGTCGGAAGAATGACTTGCTAACCTGATATTAAGAGTTCCCATAGACCACATGAATGCACCACACAGACAAATGACTTTCAAGCACAATGCACAATTGGCTCTATAACTGAGTAAAAAATCGGCACATTCTGGGCAGGAAGAGGGCAAAATTGGGACATTTGGGAAGTATGGTCACCCTAAGTATAAGGGCTATGCAAACAATCTTTAGCTTCTTAGCATTTTTGCAAGACCGAAGTCATCATAAATCCCAGTTTCTCAACCCCTGATAAGCATTTCCAATTATAAACATCACCGTATAACTCAGTACACAGTCTACAGACTGTAGAAGGGCAATATTGCAAGTTGGGAAAGTCATTTTCACGGTATGCTACAATCTGTTTACACTTAGCTAATGAAAAAGAAAAAAAAAAGAAGCTATTTTTACATGTACATCCCGAAATGTTCCACATAGCACGAATTGTGTGCCGTTCCCTGCGGCATATACGAGCCAGTGACCCAGTTGGATAAACAAGTCCCTGTAAGTGAAGGTTGTTCCCTGCTGGTACATGTTCTTTCTCCTTCCCTGTTGGGCCATATCCAAAGGGCACTGCATCACTTGGCCTGGCACTCACTCACATGGAGTATCCTGAACACACACACAAACACGCCACACCTCACATGAGGACGCTGCCAAAGCCCGAGGCAAACGTTGACAGAGGGAGAGGCTGAGTTATTCCTGCATTAGAACAGTAAATAAACATCCTAGAATGAAACTTTGGAGTAGAAGTTGTTTATGTGTGTGAGTGTGTGTGTGTTTCTGTTTGTGCCGTAGCCTGAGCTGTCAGCGTGGTTATCTGATGTCCTTCCACAGATTGCAGGTGATCACAAACAAACGGAGAGGCAGAGGAGAAGCTAGAGGAGGCGGCTGGTGTTTTTTTTCTTTTTTTTCCTGGAACACAGTCTGAAAAGAGGAGAGGAGTCTGGACAAATAGTATTATGTTTAATGTAAAGCTGTACATTATATCACACAACACTGAGGGTCGCATTTCATCTTTAGAGAAGAAATAGATCCTCCTGATGTTTTATTCATCACTGCTTTGTCAAAGTAAGTTCTAGCATTTGATAAGTTAGCCTATGACACTTCCAAATGTACACATGTATTTTTAAAAACATTCTTTTCCAAGAGCGTTTTGCAAAATATGTCTATCCACACGAGTGTAAACTGTCCTCCAGACCACTAGGTGACGATAAACAATACTCTATCATCGTAGAACAACAGTCTGATAAATGCAAGTTAATAACTTAAAAAAAAATAATTAAAACTGATAAAAACTTGTAATTTGTTCTAAATTGGGAAATGCGGCTGCCATTACTGTTTATGTTGTTACCATGCTTCTTACATAAAACAACAATGAGCATGTGCGTATTGAGCTGAGACATTACCACACATTCCTCTGTCAACACATAAACACAACAGTTGCTGAAAGTCTATCCCGTAGCAGGATTTAAAAAAAAAAAAAAAAAGTGTTTTCCAGTTTATGACACCATTTGCATGCAAATAGAAAAAACTAATGTGCAGAGAAGTGTCTGTGTGGACAGGGCGTAATATTTTGGAACCAGTTTCAGAGTTCAGAGCTGGTGCCTAGCTTTCTATGGATCCTTTGTTCAACAGAATTTGTACCCAACTTTAAAAAAAAAAAAAAGCCAAAATGTTCATATGTGGCACCGCTTTCAAACACTGATGAAATACAAACTTTTTTTTTTTTTAAAGATAATTTTTTTGTTTTTTTATTGATAGTGTAGTAGTAGCTGGACAGGAAATGGGAATGGAAGAGACTGGGGAATGAATTTTAAACTTAAAGTAAACTTAAGTCACTATAAGCACTCACATCCACCTCCTCCCCAGCTCCTTGTTTTGTTACATTTCTGATTTCAATCTCAAATCTCTTGTTATTGTCTATTACTCTGTGCTGTTTCCCTATAAACCAGCTCTACCCACCCAGAAGAACATTTTGGTGGAAAAACTTCAAACTCAGAGGCCAGGCTTCGGAAAACATCAGGTGATTTCTCAAGCTAAATATAAGTGAGGTCAAAGATCTGGAAAAATCCACACACGAGTCCGGGAATGGTCACTGCTGTCTTATCGTGTGTAAACTGCAGCAGCCCGCCGCGATCGCACGAGGAGCACACTTTAGGCTCGCATCCATCCATCTTTACTCACTGCATCCATCTCTTCATCCCAGACTCCCCGTATCGCTTGACCACCTGGCACCAGGCAACGCGTCCCGTTTCCATCTGCTCGGGTTCTCAAACTGAGGAAACACTGCGGGACAGATGGATGGATGAAGGGCTCGGAAAAATAGGAGGGGAAAGCAAACAGTCAGGTCAGCATTGAAAGCGGCCTAGTATCTTTTATTAGCTTTAGATATACCAAAAAGTCTGGGCTTTACAACAGAGCAATGAGTAAAAATAACCATCAGAGTAAGATAGGCCAAAGCAGCTTCTCGTGCAAACCAACAACCGCTTGTTACTACTCTATCCGACAAGTTGGACTTTCCGTTCGTTTTTTATCAATAAATTCCTATCAGTAGACTAAAGTATACCGTCACAGGCTGCTATTATATTGATTGCCTGTTGCTTTTCCCATTGATTTACATTAAAGCACCTTTTCCCACCTGACAGCCATCTTTCATTTTTTTTTTACGACTCAATCTAAGAAAGAGCCTTTTCATTTGAATATGTTGAGCCCTTCACTGACATGTTTATGCTGTTCGCTAAAATGAAGTGTCCTTATTACACCCTATGTACGATTGTGATTCCAAATGATATCAATAAACCGGGTGTCATCACTATGTACTGTTTTTTCAGGTATCTGTACCTTACTTAAGTATTTATTTATCTGGGAACTTTTGACTTTTACTCTCTCCTTTTGAACACAAATATCTGGACTTTCTACTCCTTAAATTGTCAAAATATTACTTTTACAGCCTTATAGGATGACGACATGACGGAAAAGACGTAACTGACAACAGAGGGGAAGTCAAGCGTGAAAATAAGTGAAGGTGTCTGGACAGCGTGAGGTTTTCAGCAGCGATACGGATGAAGAAATCAAGCGGAACTTTGTGTTGCTGATATTGCGCACAACTATTTAAACACTGCACAAAAGCTCAAGACAGAAATGTGTGATTTTGCGGTGAATGATGCAGAATGAAAAGAATTGCATAAAATCCCAATTGCAATCCTGGTTCAGTCTTGATTATTCTGTCTGAAACCTAAACTGAAACAGCAACCTGACACCAATTTGTTAAATGAGTTCTCTTCCTTTCACCAGAGTCGTTTTTAACACAGGTATCTGTACTTCTACTTAAGTACAAAATGTGAATACTTCTGCCACCTCATCAATAGTGTCAGTGTCTTGAACATAATCTTCCTTCTGCATACTGATTTTTTTTTTAGACTTGACCTGAATTAATTCATGCAGAACAACAACATGCGCCGACAATTATTTCCCGTAATCTTTAGTGTTTGCATTTATGTGTGTTGTAGATCCATTTATTAAAACAAGGCCTGCTCTCTGCTGATTAATCTGCTCTGGAACGGTTTGTTTCTGTGGGTGTTGTTGCCCCTCACTCCTAAATTTCCCAGCAGTCGCAGCCGAAATGTTAATGGATGGAGGTGTAAACACTCACACACGCAGACCGCCCGCCCGCCCGCCCATCGAGAGAGTAAGAACTCACATCTCGAAGCGGCTTGTCAGAGGTTTCATTTGCCGTGTTTGTAGCATGATCAAAAGATAACAAGACCCATAGAGGGAAAAAAGGAGCTTTCGAATTCGGTTTTGCATAATGAATTAATAGAGTTCAGCCTGTTTAGTTCCACCTTTACAGCTCCCGGAGGAAGCGTGAGGCTCTAATTGAGTGCAGAGGGGAGAGACCAGATCAGGCCATTTCAAATAAAACATGAGTGTGCTTCGAAAGGGACACGCTGCTCGCCATTCAAATGAAGCCCCACGCTACGTCTCCAGAGTCTCTACAACTGTGGCTCCCCGTTTACTGCCCAACCCTCGGACGAAGCGGGGAGAGTGATGGAGATCGTTTAAATTCTCCAAGAGCAAATGTGGGTGGCTTTATGTCCCCTCTGCAATCAGTTAATCAAATACTTGTACTTTCAATAACCCCAAGGCGGACTTTCAAATCAGAACCAATGTGACGGTTCATTTCAAGTCCCATGTCGTCGCGGTATTGTGGCCAGCGTTTGTCTGTGATGACTTGGCAACAGCGTGACCTCAGTGTTACTTTGATTCAGTGAAACGGCAGCCGCTCCTTTGGCCTCAAACACCATGCTCTGCTGCACTCACGCTCACCAAAAACACCAAAACACTAAGGCAAACGTTGCATTATAAAGTCATGTTCGGCCATGTGTCGTTAATATTATTGAGCTTTAAATGGAAGGCCTAAAGCTGTGCCTCATGAGTCATCCACAGCTGAATATTCACCTCCAGATGGATTATGGGTATCTGAGAAGGCAATCCAAAAAGCAGGGGGCTAATTAGAGCTGTCACCATCAGTCAGATCAGACTCCACACAGGAGCGGTTTATTTCTTTCCGAGCCAGACAGTGGGTCTGAGCGGAGACTGAGCCAGAGGCATCCACACAGCACCAGCTGGTGGTCCACTGCATACGACTGTCACCGCATTTATAGGATGTGATGGTCTCTGAGGTTGGATCAGTATCAACCGATTTATGTACATTCACTGCCACCTTCCTGTCATGTCACATTCATACAAAGAAACCTATAAATATAGATCTTCATATTATTTATTATTTTGACTATAAGGAAAGTCTATTGGTTGTATTCCAAGTTATACAGTTTACAAATTAGGGTTGGGGATCACACAGTGTGTCACAATATGATTAAATACAATGTCCACATAAAGATAATATCATGATAGTGATTCACAAAAAAAACATGGTCATTGTGAAAATGTGGTGGAAAGACAGCCCTAGATTTACAAAAAAATGAGATTTTGATCTGATGAACTTTTACAGAGAATGATACACTGTAATAGATACAAGGGAACAATAAATAGAATATATAAACAGTCTAAGTCCAGTCTTAGACCAAGTTCAGACTCACAGAGTTTAGTGTTTGGTGAAGGAGACAGAGTTACAACAAGATACAACATTTTTAAGAGACAAATATCTCATTTCTGGTCTTGGTAGGTTTTGAAATTTAAGGCAGAAACAAGACCAAATGAAAATGAGTTTGACACCGAAACAAGACCAAGACTTTTACCAAATAATCCTAAAACCAGTCTCAAGACAAGACAAGTCTCGAGTACTAAATTTAATATTATTTGTCTAGCATTAACCTTTAGTTTTTGCTTAGTTCCTTTTTTGCATAAACAGCCCTTTTGCAGCGACAAACGGCCTTTTAACAAAGGTCAACAAAATCAGTATCACAATAACATATCACGAAAGCGATCCTATGATACCTACGATATATTGTCTCTACTCTGAACCAGTGGAAGATCTTAAAGAGCTCACTTTGCAAAGTACATTAAATGATAAAACGCAGCATCCAACATTAACAGCGTAACAGCTGCAACTGTCAACTCAATACAAAGGGCCTGTATAATGTATCAAGCAGGTGCAGTTTACTTATTTTTTTTCCGTGTGTATTCCAGAAGTACTGGAGGTCAAGGACTGAATGTTGAGTAAGGGATTATCTGTTGAGAAGAAATTCCATATCTGTGCTGTAGAAAATCTATAGTCAGTGCATGTACAGTCCCTAAATTTCCCAGCCTCCACATCTGCACTAAAGTCAGAGAGATTGCCTGCTGTAGGTAAACCACTGGACGTATATCACATCCCTATGCTCTCTGCACCGGAGCTCTGATTCATATTAGTGCCATAAAGCAGGGGGCGAGGGCACTTTAAGGCATAAATCCTACCATACAGCACGGATGAAAATAAACACTACCTCTCGCACATCAATTTCTAAACACATAACAGGCTCTTTGTGCACATTCGGAGGTGGCTGTTTCCGTCTGGACCTGCACGGTCTCTCTGCGGGTGATATTTAACCTGCGCCGTTCGAACATGCAGAGCAGCAGGTCGGCGCTTCCGCTCCACGACGACACAAAGGCGGCGCGGTGACCTTCACGCTGTTAAGCCATGTCTATCCAATCTTTCAGTGCCCTCTGAGGCCGCCATAAAACACACGCTGCTCTGACACCTCAGGGTGCAAGCTGTGGGATGGGAGTTATTATGGGATGTAAAAGAAGAAAAAAAACATGGACCGTACACTTATGATTGGCTGGCAGGCATCACATACAGAACAATCCTCTTGAGCAGTTTATCTTTATGATGCACTTTATGATTCAGAATACAGCTCCCTCTTTTATGGTCTCCCGTTTCAGTATAAAAACATAGTGCACGTTAACTATCTGTTCATTGCGCCTCCAGCAGTTAACGAAACATAAGTCATTTCTGAATCCAAACAGAAATTCTTAGAGAGAAAGATAAGACCAACTCTTTGTTTGAATTTCTACCAAGCATTTACTTAAAGTTTTGTACAGAATTTGTAATCTGTTTGAGTAATGTTTGTCTTCAGAGTTAGTCAAACTGTAGAACCCAATCACTGTTTAGATTAAGACCCCACATAGCACAAATCATTCTGCATGTTCAGGTTTATTTAGCTCTGTGGTGTCCTAAAGTTTGAAAGCTGCCAATTCTAAATTTATATCCATAAGTCAAATCCCACCAATACCTTTGTGCTGCTAAACATAAATAATGCAGAGATGGTTTTGAGTCCTGTGCTTTCCTCCCAGACAATAACCCAGTTAGAAACCTGACACGGTTGCATAAATGATCATTTCCTTACGACACATGATCATCAAGAAATCTAGACTGTGATTGCATTGTACAGTAGGAGCATAAAACATTGAAGTGTATTGGCCAATCAATATATTTTACACTACTAACATTTGGATACAATCTTTTGTCATAATAGTGTTGTTAAATCCCTACCAGACAACCCCTTTCCTTCAACTATAGAGATTGAGCTCACCAATTGTATCAGTGAGTTTAGAAACAGGAGACAATGACACATATGAGAGTTGATGTGAGTGTGGATGTGAGAAACACAACACTCTTCCAAGTCACGTGCTAATCTGAAGACGGACCGGGCTTAGTCAGTGGATAAGAGCTGTGCACTGACCTGCCGCACGCACAGGTCAGAGGACCGTCCACCAATCACAACACTTCTGTCATGCTTACAAATCAACCACACTAGTTCTCACTCCGGCTGTAGATTTCAGAGGATCTGGCCCCAAATCTTTTCTGCATGGGTAAACTTTCATGGCACAATGCACCGACTGAATATGAATCATAAAAAGTGAATGAGAAGGGAGCAGTAGATTTACCTGTCGGCTGTAAACACAACAGTCTGCTTTTCTCGCTTCCATTTTGTCATTTTAGCTGAAGGCATCTGTCATGTTGAACTGATAAACACCAAACTGTATATTCCAGCAGCGTCAAAGTCAAGTGAATGAAGGGCCGCTCTTGTAAAAAAGAGAAATGTCACACAATTTACAATCCTTGAAAACAAATACATAATACAGATATTACATTTCTTGTCATTGTTTCACACTAAAATGTATCTGTGGGCTGGATAAGACATAAAAGATGTGCCTGTCATTCATGTTTCATAGTAAAAAATCTGCATTTGCCCAGGATAAGGTTCATTTTGTGTCAAATACATTCATAACCTTCATGAATTTTAACAGCCTCTTTATGTGTCAGAAGTATTGACAGCTGGAGTCAATAGAGATTGAAAAATTTATGGACAGTGACCGAGGGTTGAGGTGCAGTGGCCCGTATCAGGTGCAGAAAGACAGGATTCAATTAGAAGCAGCGTGTTTCCAAAGGCGGCCGGTGATTATTGAAGGTCACATGCCGTTAAGGTTCTTTGGATCCTAAAGGAACTGTGCTCCACTGAGTAATGATTTTTCTACAGTGGATATTGATATTCAGCTCCAGTTCATCAAGAGATGGAGAATTTACTTTGTGGTCTTTGAAGGATCATATTTTGCTCAGCAACCTTTCAAGGATAAAGATCAAAACAATGCATCATGTTTGTTACAGATTGTGAAGTTCAAATGTATCATAATCAAACGGCCTTACTAATAACACAAAACATATTCCAATACATCAGCTCTATGTTGATACACTAAAGCCTGATAATGGAGTTAGAACATGCACACACAAACCTACCTGGAGAAGTGCTTGCTTGCAAATTCTGACAAAAAAGCTGAGAAGTACAATATGAACCTCCCCTAGCTCAAGATACTGACATTACCAAACAGCATATTGTAAATGTGTATACATTATTAATACACTCTACTGCAGTCATTCTGCAGCTATGCATATAGAAAACCTCCAGTAAAACTTGTTGTTTAATGCAGTCAGTTGTGCATGAATATATATAACTAAGGCTCACAAAGGCTAAATGAACAACTCTCTTCTTGTTGTTTTTAATGCCTTTAATGCCCCTATTAGCTTGACTTAGCTTTGGTGACAAGCTGACCCCAATCCCCTCCCACTCTGGGTCAGTGTCTTCTCTGGCAGTGTGGCTCTGGCTGTCACACAAAGCACCAATCTGGCGTATTCTTAGCCCCAGTGCTAGCAGTTTCCCATGGCCCTGGACAGATTAGCTTTACTATTCATACTCCCACCAAAGCCACTTTCTCCTCAGGCACTGAACTGGTCACTTGTGCCGTGGGCAGAAAATCTCCCAGAACTGAGCAACTGATCAGTACGTCTCTGTTAGATAAGTGAATGTTTGTAATGAAGGAGTGCCAAAGCTAATGTTTATACAGTTTACTTGATGCAGAGCTAAATGTAGCCTAATGTAGTGAAAATCATGACCAATAACTGTATTGGCTACAATGAAAGGCTACTGTTTACTCTAGTGTTACAGTCAATACGAGCAATTAGATATTAACATTTAACGTTATATTATCCTGCTAATTAACCAGCTAGCCTGCAAGTAGCCCACCAAGCTGCACATAGCTTATTTATTAGCCACCTAGCCAACTAATAGCAGCCCTCATTAGCCAGCGACTCTGCTAATAGCATCTATTTACTTGCCAGCTAGTTTGCAAACAGGCGCAGATAACATGTGTAAATAGCCAGCTAACCTACATTAATTAGCCAGCTCCTTTGCTAATAGCCAATTAGCATCTATTTTAGGGTGACCATACCCTAAAATAGGGTAGATTTAACTGGGACAGTCCCAATTTAACCGGGACAGTCCCAATTTTAAGTCCCCTGTCCAGTGTGCCAGCAGATATCTGCAAAAAAACTAAAATGTCCTGATTTGTCTGCAGACTCTCTGTGTGTCAATCACAGAGTTACCATGGTGATGGCAATATTAACCAATTGAAAAAGATCAGCGTTTCTCAGGTTTCTTGGTTCTTCTCCATCAATTAGAGACTAAAAGCTGTTAAGTTGCTACGTCTTTAGAGTGATGTGCTTTAACTTAACTACTGCACCATCACAATGAGTAGCTAAAGTGTTTGTTTTTTTTCTTCCTCCAGTCTATGCCACCCACAGATGACATTTGAAAGTCAGACAGATGAACTTCTCCTCCTATCCTCTCCTCGTGCTCAGCCTCATCCAACACAATACAACAACACACATTCACCCATCTGAATGAATCCAAGCCGTCTTAATCAAAAGTACTTTTAAACTAGTGCTGGATGGCCAACCTTGACACTGTAATGACAGCACTTTTACCTACTGCATGTAATCATTCATCTATAGCCTACACTGCAAGCGAGTTCATGCTAAAGGTCACGCACGCCGATGATTACGAGGCTAAGAGCTGCTAACCATCTGGAGCTGATCTCAAAATGCTCCTGTTCTTTTTTAGCTTGGTTAATCGGAAAGCTTTGCTCTGTAACAAAACAAGTTTACACAACTAGATAGTGATAAGGCCCAGAGCGGTGGGAGGGTAAGAGGTAGTAGTGATATAATGAGTCTGCCTAGAGACAAGCACATTCAAACAGCTTTCAGCACAACACCGGTGCATAAAAAGGTCACATCTCCCGAGTGATAACGCCAGATTGATTTTGATATCATAACGTTGTTGGTGTAAGATATAGCAGGCCATCACAGCAACAAACCACTCAAACTGAAAAAGCTGATATTGGAAAACTTGAATTACTGGCTCAGCATTGTGTGGAGCAGTCACATTTGAAACCCTGTCCCTTAAAGAAGGTCACACAAGTGTCCAAGTGTCGCTTATGGGTTTGCTGTGTTAGATCCTGGAGCAAAGAAAGAAACAAACAATGCCACTGTCACGTTAAGTCAGCTCTTTGTAAAGGACATTACACAATATGGAAGTGGCACAGAAAAAGCAGCTTATGGACTTAACTATGAACAGCATGGAGTAGTGTAAGGCTGCATGAAAAAACAGAACTGTGTATCCTGCAGGGTTATTCTATGTGAAAGACATTTGCACGTTGCAGATCAAATTAAATTAACAATCAGAGTTTTAAATGGTAGAGAAGATCGGGGCATTTTGTCTCACTGCAGAAACAGAAGGGATCTACTCAAAAGTGGAATAGCAGTTTTGTGCCTCTACATTCTGCTCTTTTGTCCTGAATATGGACAAATAAGTTTAACAAAGATAGGGCCAATAAACCATTTTTTATGGCCAAAAGTAAAAGTTATCATCCATATATTTTTTGAAATAATTTTCTTCCTGAGACAAATATTAAACATTCAACAATTACAGATATTACACACACTGAATCCAGTTTAGAGCTTTAAGACTAGTCCAGACTGCACCTGATATTTTTTGTTGAATAGGTGAAAATGCTTTAAAATCCCAAACAGAATATTGAAAAAAAAAACAGGCTTTATGATGCCATCTACTGTGTATTATAAGCACTTTAATAGAAGAAAACCTCTATTCATGAATGAAAAACCTTGGCCAATCACATGCTCACAAAGTGACATGCTCAAAAAAGGAGCGCTCCCATTGGTCGACACCAGCTTGTTGTATGACATTCCAGGAAGTTTAATAGCTGCTGATACAGTGTATTTTCAGCGCTGAATATGTCTTTTAACACAGCGAAACAATTTATAACTTTAAAATAATTTTGTCGTAATCCATATTTGATGCACTTGGGGGCACTTGTCACAGTGATATGGGGGCAAGTTGTCACATGTGAAAACCCCAGGAACACAGGAAGTTAGTTAGTGGGCATTAACCCATGATAATAAAGAATGTATAATAATGCTCATTTTATCAGTTTATCTTGACCAACGCTTTAGCTCGTAACAAGGTGATGAGTATAATATGGAAAGAGAAATTACACTGTAACATATGTAATCATATTATGGCTTGGTATATTATTATTGCTGCCTTCCATGAAACTAAATCGAAAGGCCCTGAACACATTGTTGCTGATGGAGCTTATCCAGCATATGAGATGAAAGGTAAAACAAAACGCTATCGAACCATATTGATGTGAAATGCGTTGTGTTGTTATTACATGTATCCGTTGTTTTTTTTCCTGGAAGCAATATTCCTTCTGGCAGTGGGCTTTTTACTTCCACACTGTTTCGAATTACATCAGGTGAATATGAACCTGTCCGTTCCAAACAACGTGAGAGAAGAAATGTCACTGCGTTGTATTGATTCCCAGTGTGTCGTCAATATCTCCTTTGCAATCACAATCACTGGACGTGCTAGCTCTTCACCGCCGCAATCACCGCAGAGATGAGCTTTGTGTGAGTCCTCCCGGAGGTCACATTTGTAAATTTAATTCCCCTTTGCCTCTGGGATGTCTTTTAGTTGCACGTGGAGTGATCAGTAAATGCCATAAAGCCAATGCTGCTCCAACACAAGACAAAAAGATGAATCTTGTTTGACATGCACGAAATACTGGTTCTAATCCCTACAGTGAGAGGTGGATAAATACTGTCACTCAGATGTGCTTGGTCTTGTTGGAGTTTTGTTACGCATGAAAAGAAATGTTTTTGTCAGTGGAATATTTAAAGTTGGTAAATATCAAGAAATGTCAAGAAGAGTTATGGAAAATGATTCTCTTTTGTAATGCTCCACTAATCCAAGGAGAGTCGACAATAAACACTGCAAAAAAAAAAAAAAAAAATCTGATCTGTCTACAATTCCCCAGATATGAAGAACTGAACTTCAACAGGTCTGTGTACAATATCTACGTTTAAAACAATCTGTAAAAACTATGTTTCCTTAAGGGATTGTGTATACATTCTATTAATGATAACAAATTGTGCAAGAACTTATCCCCAAAGCCTCAGAACTCGTATGGGTTTACAGTACTTTCTGGAACAGTTTGTAATTATGGGCACATCGCCAAGTGCTCGGCCAGTGTTTGTAGCATATAGAAAAATGAAGTAGTGCCTGCACATTTATTACAAAGACTGCATTTTATTGACTTCGTTTCGATCCTGAGTGGATATTTTTCAGGTTAAACTTTCTCACACTGAGGGAAGATCTGACTGTACTTGTACATTTGTCTCAGGTCAGGAGGATGTTTGTACACTATTTGTGGGCATTCCTGAAACACATTTTTTTAAAGAGTGGGTCAGTGTTCACAATGTCTTTTGGTTTTTTTTAATGTCTTTTCCTTAGGGAACTTTTTTTAAATAATTATATGCATATGAATATCCATTATATGGAGGGGTCAACATTGTTCTAAACATATTTTTAAATAATTTATTAAATCTTTTAAAAATAATAATAATAAAATATATTTTTTCTGAAAATTATCTTTAAAAAAAAAAAAAGATAACTTAAAAATAATGATTACAGAGATTACTAATGTATAAATACTGTTTTTAATTTTGTATAATTAAATATTTCAGAGTGACCATGTTTTTGTAAGAATGAAGTGAAGACTCATGGTTTGACTTGAGACTTGGTCACACATGTAATACACCTGGTGCCAATTGGTGAACAAAACCTATATAAGGGAGTGACGTGTGATAAAGTTTGACCTGCGGAAGATCCTTGTAGGATCAAAAATCGTCAATAAAATGCAGTCTTTGGAGTAAGTGCGCAGGCACTAGTTTATTTTTCTAGTTTACAGTACATTCTCCCACCACCACTGAAAAACATAGTCTTTCTGGGACGATCCTTCAGTCAGTGCCCATGTCAAAGCAATTACAGTCCTGCATAGCCCTGTTTTTGACAAATAGTACCATGGATCCTAAGTGAAGAAGAAGAAACCTTAAATGCCGCAGGTAAAATCTCCACAGCACAGACGTAGCAAGTGCAGGTAGCTGCAGAAGTTTGCTGCATGGTGTGGATGGTGTGGGAGGTGTCAGTCGACAGGTGTCAGAGACTTGATGTATTTCATAAGAACAGGCGATATAAATGACAACCCTGAACGGTTACAGTTTATGTAATAAGTAGTTCTGTGAAATGTTTGTCAGTTCAGTTGTTCAGTTAAAGCACTGGGAGATGCAAGCAGTAACACACATATCCAAATGTGTCATCACGTATGTTATTTTCCCTTCAGTATATTTGCAGCTAAACTGGTGGTCACCCACACATCAACATGCCAAGAAGTGTCTCTGCCTTAGTTTTATTCAGTCCCTTTTCACGCCCATGCTTCTTGACACTTTATATTACAAATACTCGATGGAGGTTGTCATGGGAACACATCTTTGACAGTTCCTTGTAAAGACACAGAAAGTCACTCTGGAGACCGTGGAAGTGCAGGAACGACATCAGGTCTTATATGGCTTTGGTATCGAGATATAGTCTTTCACATACATTTTTAGTTTTGAATGTAACACAACACACTAATGCCACTCAGTTTCTGCTTCATAACACTCTTGGTTGCTCTCTAAGTAATCCATAGTGTTCCTGTTGAATATCTTTGTTGCTGAGGTGTGCTACTGACAAAAAATATAACAAGCTGCCCAAAAAAGACAATCCAGAGCTCTTAAATTAAATGAACTGCAGCCACTTAGTCTTTCAGGTCCCATCTGCATGCTTGTCTTTTCTCTCTGTCTCACATCCTCTAAAAGAATTTATGGCTCTTGTCTTCACTGCAAGACACAAAGTAATCACATCATAGAACATCGGAGTAAACACTTTTTGGTCCCAGTTGAAAGACCGTTTTATGCTTTATTCCAGATTGAGGATTTATGAAAGGTGAATGCTTGAGTGTGACTTTTACGCAGCTGACATTTTGACCTATTGATTGTGACCTATTGTTTTGGCTGTAAATGGTCTGTGTTTCCAGGTAGCTTGTATCAAATGCAGTTTACGACACAGCGGAGAGTGCAGTTCACTGAAATCTGGTCTCCTCAGCTCTCCGATAGATCCGCTACAGAACAGTGTTGGTGTGCTGTTCTGACTTTAGCCTTCAGATAAATACAACCCATTATATAGAGGCAGATAATATAGTTTCACATTGTAATGGAAAATAACGGAGAAGTATATGGTGGAAAAGACATGGTTTGAAAATACAGAAACCACATCAGTCTAAGTATCTGGCCACACTGCATTTACCTGTAACCACTGCCCAATTTATGCTCCTTGAAGTGACACTGGTGGGAAATGCTAAAAAAAATTATGATGAATTATAATTTTTTTTATTTAACCAGGTAAGTCAGTTGAGAACCCATTCTCATTAGCAATGACAACCTGGCCAAGAAGCAGCACAAAACAGATACGATAGATTAAGATTAGATTATGAAGATAGATTTGTTAATAGCAAGAAATACACTTCCATACAATATAAAATCATTCAGGACATTAGGTGCAGAATGCAATCTGTACAACAAATACAATGACTAAAGTACAATGTGTACGATAAATACAGTGACCTATACATTAAAAAGTGAAATTAGTTAAATTAGTCAACGATAATGAATAATAGTCTTAGTGAATGTTTAAATGAGGAAGATGAAATTAATGAACTGAGCTTTAGTGTCTGCTGCAGCAAACTGAAAGGATGAATGACCAAAAACAGTACAGGTTTTGGTGCTGAGCAGGTTAATGAAGCTATTTGAGCACAAGTTACAGCTATTTTTGAGAATACTGAGTAAGGAGCATGTATGATTGGGGTTTTGTTGATAAACAGAAACCAGTGGGTCTGTCTGTGAGGGGCTATTGATCATGGAGCCCCACAAAACAACATCCAGTAGGAGGGACTTTGAGGCAGTTCTGTAGACGATGTCTCCATAATCAAATATTAGAAGGATATTTTAAGCAGTAGTTGCTTTGCATGGTGTGTTAGTGATGATTTATTGGATTTAACTATGATGAGCAGAGTGTTATGAGTTTTAAATGAGATGGAATTATTAATCAATCAAAGGTGGAGATTTTAACTGGACGATCAATTTGTGGCAAATTTCCACTTAAAACCATGCGTTTTGTTTGAAATCAAAAGAAAATGAAAAGTGAGCTGAAAAGGTGCATATGGTAAACAGTTTTAAACATGATCCTCACCACGTTCCCTTCTTTTTTGGAATATTGCAATCACTTCTGGCTCCACAAAACTGACCGACTTCCATGGCTTCACTTGTGCATTGCATTTTTTTATGAATGTCACTGTGGTATTCCTGTCTACACTAGCATTTGATACACTTCTGGAAAAGCAATCTCACATACGTCACTGCTAAAATATAACCCAAAAAGACACCATATATTCCAAAACGTTCATAGCTCGCTGGACCAACTAATGACAGTGTTTCAGATGGTATGTAAGATATTATTCTAAGCGTTTAAGAGCGTACTATAACCTTGGAATATCAGCCTTCTGGTTCTTTCATCTATCTGCAGCACCTATGGCAAGGTTACGTTTTCTCCAGGCATTTGTGGAGCATGAGTGGTTGCTCTCTCCTTCACTCCAATATGAGCACAAACCCTCCTTATTAAATACCTCCAGGCGGCAAAACGTTACTCCACAGCACCATGTACAAGCCTGTGCTATATCATTACTGAAAGGAATACTGAAGTGAATAGGATTCTGGCTAAATCACTGATTCTCTCTTACATTTGCATCGAAAAAAATAATGAAAAGCAGCGCAGCCACATTATACATTAATCACACTGAGGTCAGGCTGAAGGACGGACCAGATATTAGTTGTTCTTACAAATGAAGAAATTAGCATTTTAATGAAGCACCTCATAACAGTGACTCATGAAACTGATCTGGGAGAAGAATATGGACTGGCCTCGCAGAATTACATATTAAACACTGCGATTGCTGGATGCACTTTATTACATTTAGGCAAACAGCATGTCGTTTTAAATTATGTATGTATGGCGCTTCTCATAAAAAGAGCCTGTAAATGTGTTCAAGCGCCTGATGCGCATTTTAGAGTGAGGTAACAGGGTTGCAATGACTGAATAATAACTGTGTGGATATGATCCTTGTGAGTAATGCAATTCTGTTTATGGAGCGATGAACAAGGTGTGATTGTCCTTAATAATGTGGCCAACTCTTAACTGAATAATGGCTAGTTTGTGATGCAAAGCTTTGGAGGGAAGACAATGAGACAAAATGGTTGTGTATATAAGACAGAAATGTCAAAGTTGCAATTCGGTTAATGAAAAAAATAGTAAAGAGATGTCAGAAAGAGAGGGATTTATAGTTCTCATTGGCAAAAGAAGGAATGGGCTTTGTTCCACGTTTAATAACAAGGAGACATTATATGTACTAAAGCAGTGTGTAAATTACACACAAACACAACAAAATTAGAGATATTTTAGTTATTGTCATTGCCATTAACATTGTGCCTCAAAATGGCAAGAGAGGCAGCAGAAAGCATGGTTCGGAGGCAGTTTTCTGTCACTCAAGTGCATTTAAGACAATATAGATAAGTCTTCATTGTCATTACACATTTCTATACAATGAAATTATCTTTGAGAGCAGTCCTTAACACAGCAGTATGATACACTTCAATAAAAGAAACAGAATTAAAGGTATACTGCGTAACTTTTTTGTGCCACATAGGGGCTACCTGAATTTGTAGTTTTTTTGTACTTTTCGCTTTCCAAGATGGTGATGCCTTTACGACGCTGCATTTACATAACTTTTCTCTCTGTTAGAGTCCTGTCTGAGTTCGCTGTTTGCGTGTGTAGTAGGCTAAATGTATCACGTTCAAAACCTCAATGTACAAATGCTTCACTTCAGAAAAGAGCATTTATCATTTCTTAGAGTTATTTGAGAGTTTGTGGAGTTACGACTTTACATGTAGTGAAAAAGAGAAATGTATTTGTCACAGTCTGTATTCATCCTGTTTCACATAATCATGTCAGGTACAGCTGATTAGAACTGGATTGTCTCGACTGAATGAACACAATATAGTAAATGTGATGTACCTGTACATGTTCAGACTACTGCTACTTCTCTGAGAATAGAGTCTTGTAAAGTGAGTCTAAATGTAGTGTAAAAACTCCAGAGCAGTCCCTCTCAGTGCAGCTGTGAACAGAGACAGTGGAGCAGCAGTCCTTTACATCCTCAGGCCGGACACTGAGGCCTCTGTGAGGAGTCTCCTTCTAGTGATGTAGCTGTAGGTCTGTCTCATGTAAACAGAGCACTGTCTGTACATTTTACAGATGCTAGTTGTAGGCTGCGATTGTAGAAGTTCTCCAGAAGTCGCCCTGTTTTACCCTCTCTTCTTTTCCTAAATGAACGGAAAAAAATAGAGAACACAGACTTTATACATCTGTAAAATAACCACTAAACCACTGTGTGCAAATCCTTTATGTTACACTTTTACTTTCTACATATACTTTCCAGAATCTTACTGTGATGTAATATGCCCTTGGTTTTTGAACTTGTATTGGCTTTATTATTTCTGTAAATGTGTCCACTGTTGGTCTAACTCTAATAAAGCATTATCTTCTGTGTTCACAAACCTGAGCAAAGCACTGACAGAAACTAACATCAAATGTTTTGGACAAAGCTTTACCAGTTTCAGCTCCTTTTATGTTCCTCTGATGGTTCACGTTCTGTCCAGTGCTTCATGGAGGGTAAAGGTCAGCACTGGCAGCGGCTGGACACAGAAACAGAAGCTGTAAATGACTGTAAACCGAGCTAATATATACAAACACAGAGCCAATACGTTAGCGGCAGCAACAAGTGATATATCAGGAGAAAACTATGACACTTACCATAAGAAGTTCTCTGTTTGCACCAGGTCTTTTCTCGTAACTTTTCCAATGAGTGCAATCCAGCCCAAAGTGCATCTTGAGATCTTTTCTTCTCGCTTTTGTGTTTTCTGTGTCTTTTGAGCGTTTAGCGATCACATATATCGCTAAATCAGCGAGAAAGCCCGACAGCTTCAGCCGCTACAGCGCCGCCATGTTTCCTCCTCGCTCCTGTGCTTAAGGCGTCACTGGTCACGTGACAGCTGGAGTCCTTCTTCTTCTTTTTTTTTTTCGGGTGAATTAGCATGCATTAATTCACACTTCACATATAAAACAAAACTAATAAAGATACCACACTTTAAACCTACACTTAAACCCACAGTCTACTGAGCCTTCTTCTTCTTAGTAATAATTGTTGATAGTAGTTTCCGGCAGGCTGTACACTAGGGTAGTGTAATACTGCCCCCTACCGTTCGCAGGCGTGTACACCCTCACACTCCTGAGTAAAAGCCAGTCGAGGAGGAGAAAATTTAACACAGCTTTATCACCGCCTGCGGTTTATTCCCCGCAGCAAAAAAACAGACTGGACCAAAAATGTTAAAAGCCCCAAATCTGACAACTCTTTAAATAAGCTCAGTCTGTCACGGATGTTAATTTGGCAAATAATTAAAGCATGATGCACAGTTTCAGACTCACTACACTCACACAGCCCATCTGGATGTTCACCAATTTTATTCAAATAAGCTGCAAACCCACAATGCCCCAATCACAACCTGGTTATGATAACTTGTTCTTTGTGATTCAAATTTGAAGTGCTTCTAATGTTTTTTAATTTTTGGCTGAGAGCTGTAATGTCTCCCTTTGGACTCCTCTTGCCACTGCTGTTCAGTGTAGGCCTTAATAATGCTGAGGCACTAGAGTCTTCCAAGACAGACCACATCAACTGAATTCTTCTTTAGGGCCTGCTTAGCCAGTGAGTCGGCATCATTAACTGTAATCCCAGCATGAACAGGGATCCAGTGGAATAAAACAACCCCCTGCATTCTCAATTCTGTATAAACTGCACAATAGGTCAGAGTAGATGATACTCTCAGCTGGTTTGTTTTCCTCTATCCACCCTAAAGCCCACCAAATTGCCTGTAACTCTGTGGAGTAAACAGAAAGATGGTCAGACACTCTGATACTCACACAGAGCTGATGGTTTGTGGCAAACACTCCAAAACCTATCTTTGAATCCTTTGAACCATCTGTAAATATGTGTGTCTATATAGTGTTTCATACTGGTTCACAGAGTTATACACTTTTCTGCAGGAGAGGCTTTTATCCTGCCCAAGTAGATCTAGAAATACCCAGAAGGGAACAGGGGACCAAACCAACCCTATCACTCTGCTGCTTTTCAGACTCATCTCATCAAACTGAAAATTTGCTTTTCTATCCATTTCGGCAAACTCAAAACACTCCTCCCAGAGGCACTTTGCAGCCAAAACATGGAGTAATCCGTTTAATCGTATCCAGTATTGCAGGCTCAACTTCTCTTTCCTGATTTTTAATGGAGACTCACCCATTTCTTCAAGAAGTGCTGGGATTAAAGTTATTCTAAATGCACTGCAGCAAACTCTCATAGCTTTAGCTTAGACGCAATCAAGCTTTTGTAAAACAGTATTTGCAGCTGATCAAAATCAAATCATCCCTAGTCAAGGGCTGGCCTAATCATTGCCCTGTAAATCATATGCAGTCACTGCCCAACAAATTACGTAGAAGGTTGTTTACTTTTACACACTTTGAAACTGTTTTCTTTATATGGATATTCCAAGTCAATTTCTCATTCATCCAAATGCAGAGGAACTTGAAGACTTTTACCCTCTCCAAAGGAAATTTATACAATTTAGGGGTCACTTTAGGGATCTTTCTTTTTAAACCAAAAATCATTTTAGCAGCAGAATTGTTAAACCACCAACTATTAGCCCATGAAACAACTTTAACCAAAGTGTCTTGTGTGAAAAAATTCAAACATTTTCCCCCCTCCTCCAGATGGCGCCATCATCAGTAAATAGAGACTTTCCAAATCCATTGTTGCTTGAAAAATATGATTTATCATTATGTAAATAATTAAATGGGACTTATAACGACCCATGGGGGGGGGGGTATCATTAACAATATCAGCATCTACAGACAGCTGCCCACCTATCCTTACCTGTTTAGTTTTTTTTTTTTTTTAATCTTTAATCCAGTGAAACATTACAACGAATACCAGCATCAAATAACTTCGTAAACACTAATATTGCAACAGAATCTATAGTATTTCTTTTATTTCTTCTATTAACCTGTTTGTGACCATCCTCTCCATCACCTTACACAACCCAAATGTTAATGCAGTGGGTCGGTAACAACGAGAGGAAGGGTCATTCCTTGGCTTCAAAACTGACAACACTGGAAGACAGCGAGCCTCCCAGATGTAATTTAGAAGAAGAATGTCTTTGAGCACTTTGTCATCCAGGTGTTGCAACAATTTGGAGCTAACCATGTCCTGCCCAGGGGAGGTGTTGTGTCCTGCATGGATAGCTTCAGTGAGCTCTTTGAAGGAGAAGAGCACATAATATGCACAGTTGGGGTCAGGATTTCCAGAGTGTTTCCACTGAAGTTGCATCATAGCGTCTTCTCTTAATTTAAGGCTTTCTGCCCCCAGCGTCTTGAAAAACCTTATCACACATGTCTGCTTTTTCTCTGCAGTTTTTCCGACATTCTTTGAATCCTCGCCCATATCTGCTTCACAGGAGTGTTTGGGCCTAAAGTGCCACAGAAAGCTCTCCAATATTTCTTTTTTTCTACTTTCTACTTTGTTCTGGCCAGTGCCCAGCAACGCTTAAACTCCAAAACTTTTTCCTGGGATGGATTTTTTTCTCAGTTTCCAAAATGCCTCCTTTCTCATTTTCACAGTTTTATCACACTCTTCCTTCCACCACGGAACAACACGCCGAGCCAGCAGTATCCTTCTGCAAGAAATGGACTCTGAAGCAGCCCTTAAAATCACAGCAGTCAGAGACTCACTCATTTCATTTATTGATCCCTCACTATTGACACTGTCTAACCCAGTCTGTGACGGTTCTGGTTCCAGTTGGCTCTTGAAAATCAAACCTAGCCAGTTTCTCTTTGGTCTGTAAGCAAAGTCCTTTTGTACAGGGAAATGGTCACTTCCTATAGTATCTGGTCCTAAAACCTTCCATTCACCAACTCTTGCCAAGCATTTAATGGCCATTAAATAATACAAAGCTCCTCATGTGCAAATGTATTCAGTAAACAAAACATTAAACAAGAAAAAGCAAAACAATGGTTTAGCCCGACCTCCAGCTTTAAGCTATGAGTTAACTTCCCATCTGTACAGTACCACTAATGACCACTGAAAGGCTGCAATACATCAGTGGTTGTCTAACCTGCCCAAAACACAGAAGAAGATGGCCCTCTAAAGGCTGCTAGAGCAAATTCACTGTCACAAACCCAGTACATTGAGTTGTTATGCTATGGCCACTCCATGGTCAAGAGTACAGCAGTATTTACAGTTATATTTTGATACAGATGTGTGATATGTGATGCACAACTATTTAAGACAACAGCTATCAGTGTGTCCTGTGGCCTTTCTCCAGGGTCCTGCATCAGAGGACGTCGGAAAAGGTCACTGCAGCTCAGACCACATAAAAAGATCAAAGGCTCAGAGGGTCAGAGGTAGCCCACCAGTAAGACACCGCAGTAGGATGAGGAGATGGGAAGTGAAGGGTAAGAGGAGCCGTGCACTGAGGAAGGGACATGGACGGGAGCCTTTGAGTCAGAGATCTCAGAACCTCCCTTTTAAATGCCAATGTATTTTGAATGTACTTAATATATCCATCCATCTCACGTTTAATGACAAAGATGGCATCTTTATGTCCCACGTTATGGACTGCAGCATTAATCCAACTGAATTTTTAGTGGACTACAACTATTATGATAAGTGTTTTTGGCCGGGCCAGGTTGGAATGGCAAAACTGAATACAAAATCCAACTGGCTCCCAAGAAGTTACTATAATTTTCAGGCTATTTTTTGCTTACCATAATGTTTTGTTTCATTTAATATTTTAATCAAAGTGAATCAAAGGTTAAACACAAAGGTTAAATGACTTGGAGCAAAGCCTACAAAGACCATTTGCGTCAGTCAAGCACAAGCTGGAAATAGAGTTTGGGCCCTTCACACGTAAAACAGACTGGCCCGGGGCTCCAGTGCGCTTGGTCCTCTCTAGCTCTTCAGGGGCCCTCATCCGGGGTCTCAGTCACCTCTTGAGCCTGAGCACCCACCCTTAAGCCCTTCCCAGTTTACCCGCCAAGCCCTGGACCAGTCGAACTTTCACACCCCTGGTACTCCAGACAGATAAAGCCCCGTGCCTCTGGTACTCCGGACATGTAGATCTCCGTGCCCTTGGTACTCCGTGCAGGACTTAGAGCTCAGGCCAAACCTATACTTTTTTACTTGAATAAATGCAAAGAGTGTTCTTTTTTGATAGTTTAAAGACAAGCGTGAACTCTGTTAGGATATAGTATGGTCATAGTGCCACTGCCAGCAGCTCCACAACAGATCTTCTGCAAAAAAAAAAAAAAAAAAGCTAGTATTTATTCATTCAAGTCATTATTTCTGCCTTCGACACCCACATAGCCAACATTAAACGCGAGATATAATAAATAATCCAACTCTCTGCTTTATCTTAGGGCGTTTATTTAGGTGTGATTGGATGAAAATGGTACGTCACAGAGATAATTACAAAGGTTAAAACATGACCACACCAGGTGTAAAGTATAAGGCATGCACAGACTTTTGCATAGAGCTGGAATGGCATTGTTACAGTATACAGCTCAGTGTAAAACCACCATATTCCTTCATTTATCCCTTCTTTTTTTTTTAAACAATAACAAATGGTGGCGGTGAAATCATATAAAATATAGATGGAAATGCTTTTAAATAATATCCGGGATTATCACAGCAGCATTAAAAGGGTTCGGATACATAGTTTTTTAAGGAAAGAGGTAAATGAGACAAAATGATGAAGTTCATGGTAACATTCAAGGGCACAACAGTCTTCACTGAATCCTATCCACAGTGGATCTGATGTATAAATATATTCCTCGTGTTGTTATTTTTCATTGCACTTAGGTTTTAGGAGTAAGAGGGAGGGCGGCACGCTGAAGCCTGGTCTGAAGGAGGAAGGAGGCGCTCGTTCTCGCTGCTTTGGGAGTCGGGGCTGCTGTCCTCGGAGCTCGACACCGCCACGCACAAACCCAGAACCTCCTGCACCTTCACCGGCAGCTCCTGGGGTAAAAGAAGCAGAGGGGGGGTAAATGAGAGAAGAGAAACAGGAGACAAAAAGGGCAGGATGAGTTGTTTAAGACTTGTCCAGACATGTCTAACAGCTTTGTATTTTAGTGGGTGTGTTACAACAGATCTTAAGATGACTCAGATTTCAGAGCAATATTGATTTTTAAGTTTTACTTTTATCATCTCCATTTACAGACAAGTAAGTGGTGTAAACAGAGAAGGGGAAGAAAAACTCACACTGAAATGAGTAATATAATAGTATAATAGTAAAGTAGACTGTAATACAAGGGAGTACAACCCCATAATCAAAATGTTTCCACAATGTTTCCATCTTGCATACTAATCCCACCCTCACACCCACACATCAGCTTAAATATAGCTAAAAGATTAAGAAAAAAAGAAAAAAGTCTGTATCAATCTAAGCAAAGGCAGAGTAAAAAACAATCTTAAAAACAGACCTTGCACTGAACCAGTTGTAGGTAAATGGCCTCTGCTCCACAAAGGATGCTCTGTAGATCCAGCTTCATCGTCAACTCATTAATGTGCTGCAAAAACACAACAAACAGACGTTACTCGACAAACTAAAGTGTGCATATTAGCTTAACGTGTTTGTTGTGCCCAGTCACTTTGAGAATAGTGTTGAAGTCGTGGTCTGAGCCGATCAGCTCTCCTCTCTGTGACTCCAGGATCGAACAGGCGATGAGTAAGTGGAAGTTTTCACACGGGAGACGAGTCCACAGCACCTCAACCGGACAAAGCGACATTTGTTTTTAATACAGCAGGTCAAATCCTCTATTTTCTATTGGCAAACCACAACTTCATTTTGGAGGGAGCAAATAATCATAAAAGGAAATGTAAGTGTTTTATATTCATCTCTTCATCGTTGTTTAAAGACAAATGTACCACAATATGGATGCTTTTAACAATTTAAAATAATTATTTAATCAATTGGAAAATATGTGTAATGTTTTTGCAAATGATTCCTGAGCAATAAAGACTAGAGGATATGCTCATTCTCATTTACAGAGGTTTAAGACAGTGAAATCAATAATGCAGAGTGCCACTCAGCTTTTAATAATCAAAACAGCTCTTAACTGTAATGAGTGTCTGGTGCTCACCTCCCACAGAGTCAGGATGTCCTCGAAGGAAAACTCTCTCTTGAACCAAATGAGCAGCCATCGGAAACAGAAGCAGAGCGAGCCACTGTCCTGAGAGTCTGAGCGCAGATTATACAGAAGAATATACAGTTATTTAGAAGGGAAAAGCTTTATTTTGTGGGAAAAGCTGCATAGTTATTTGGAGATTTACCGAGGAAGTCGCACAGTTCAGGGTCTAGGGCTCTCAAAAGGAGACTGAGCTGGAGGAGCTGCTTCTTCATCGCCTCCTGAGACTCCTCAAAGTTTTGGTGCTGCAAAAAATAAAGAGACAGGCCTCAGATTCAAGCTTGTATAGTTTTCTTTTCACACATGAGCTATCATCTGGATTTAATCCTGACTTTATCTGGAGAGGCTGCATTTATGAACGTAAAACATTCAATTGTTTCAACCCAAAATCTTCCACATAGTATACAAGCTTGAACAGGGATATGCTGGGGCTATAAGAGTTACCAGGTGAGACATAAACTAATGCATTATATCACTTTCTGTTTCAAAGTTAGCTACAGGCCCATTTAATGGACAACTTTTACAATGAATATAGGAGGCGGGGCTTAAAGACAAAGCCCAGACATGACTCTTTTAGCCATATATATTCCAAATAAAAAGCCTTAAAGCCGTAATCCTCTTTTATACAAGTAAAGGTAGGGCAATGAATAAAAACACTCCTCACCACCAGCTCCATGAAGCCTGTGAGACACCAGAAGGACTCGACCTCGTTCTGAGTAACAAACAGCAGCGGAGCCAAGAGGTCGCTCATCCCCTGAACGTAACCTGGTCAAAAACACAAGATGGTTTCAGAAATTCACTTTAAAAAGGCAAAAACAGGAGCAAAGTGACATCTGCTGCCTACTGTACCCATAAGCACATACTGCTTATTGTCTGATCCTCAAAGTAATTCATAAAAAGCAAAAAAGGGGAACATTTGAGCCCTTGTACCAAGATCGAAGTTGTACATGCAGTAGGTCATGAGCACGTCGTGAAGCAGAGTGAGCCCAGGATTATCGTTGCCGGAGAAGAACGTGTTGTTTCTGTCCGTCCTGCTCACGTCTCGCTCTGCCACAAAAAAAAACAACAGACAATTTAATAAAGTAACAACACATCCAACTTAACAGTGAGATTAAGATTTGTATTGTGTTTGATGGACAGCTGAACTGACCAATCAGGTTCCTGTATCCTCTGAGCAGAGAATTTCTCATTTCTTGTTCCTCGCTCACAGACTTCCACTGCACCTTCATCCGGAAATACTCATCTCTGCAAACACACACAGGAAATAAAAAGAGTAAGATGTAGTTTAGTCCCGGTTTGGACTTGGTTTAGCCCTTGGTTTAGCCCTGGGTAAGATCTGGGTTAGACATTTTTTTTTCTATGAAAATGTGAAAGTTGGACCATTGAACTTTCACTGACACTGTGATAACTGTTGTCATGGCTGTAGACAGCTTTACTGTGGTGAATGTTTAAGCCAAAGTGATATTATTTTTTCCTGTTTCCCTCTTTCATTCGCTCTGTCGTGTGTTTTATTGGCCGTGACTTCCTGTATTTGGTCCAACAATTTGAACTATCACCAAAACTTTACCAAACAAACTGGACCTTGGTTCAGTTGGGTCTGGACCGAGATCAAAGAGCATCTGTTTGGTCTGAACCATACCACACCTTTGGCAATTGGTTTGGACCAAACTGGAAAGTCTGAAAGTCCAGTCCAAACAGCCCAGGAGTGAAAGCCATCTTTGATTTGGTTTAGTCCTAGTTTAAACTTTAGGCTATTTTCTCCAGGCTGATTTCAAGCTGGACTCAGATTTGGTTTTTACTTGGTTTAGACATGCAGTCCACACAATATTGGAAAAAAAAGTCCAGAAATGGCCCATGAGCAATCAATATACAGTAATTTTGCTCATCTTTACTTAAAATGCTATTCATATTTATATACTGTGTGTGTTTATGTACAGTCTATTAGCAAACATAAGGAACAACATTACTGACAACCTCGTCAAAAATTATTTCAGTATTTCAGTTAAATCATATAATGTGCTAATGAATTGACTGAAGGCAATATATAAATTGAACTGAAAGGCTCATGTCATGAGGCAGTCCAGACACCACCACATTGTACTTGGACAACTTCAGGGCTAACATTTTGAAAGCTAAGATAAATTGAAAAGAAGTGCATACGTTTTAACCCTGAGTATGTCCTCTCTCTCCTTCCTGGTGCTGTTCCAGGGATAAAACCCCAGCAAGAACTTCCAGGCCTCTTTTCTCAGCGACGGAGTGATGCCCTGGGAACAGTTCAAATGAATGGGATCAAAACACAATAATAGTAAACACCTCTAGGAAATATCTATGTGTGGTTTTAAATATGCTACCCCTCTGAACACCAGCTCTTTGATCCTTTCTGGGTGCAGCACGCGGCCCTCGGGGTCCAAAAACTCCTCCCATTGGTCCAGAGGTCGGCCCCTGGTCACCTCCGGCCTGGGACCCAGCTCCACACCCTTCAGACAAAGAGAGATTAATCTAAAAACTGTCAAAGTTAAAGGTTGACTTCCATATGTCCTATGAAAGCTGTGTGTAAAGGGCTTTGTTTTTCTTACACAGGTGATGAGCTCAAAGCCGGGCTCGTCTTCAGGTTGAGGAGGCAGAGTGGGGTCCTGAGGGGAGCGAGTGTGAGGAATATCCGGAGGTTTAAGGGCTGCCTTGAAGAAATTGGTGACTTTGGAGAATCCGCCAAAAGTGGTGGCGTAAGGGTCATGAATAAACCTCTGAAAGAAGCAAAAAATAACCTGGGATTACAGATAGTAAGATCAAAATTGTAAAGCAGCAAAGGAGAAGGACTATTTGCTGTAAACAGCTGGGATTAGACTGGAGGGAGAGTAGACTTACCGAGACGAGATCGGAGCCTCCGTCATCGAAAAGCTGCAGTCGGTCGAACGATGGAGAGGCGTCGCCTGAGTCGTTGGGAAAAGCCAAGAAGAGCCGTCCATCAACTGGAGATCTGAAAACAACAACAAAAACAACTGAGGAACGCCATGTGATGTTTGGATGTGGTTCATGTGACGTGCGGCAACAACACAATCTGAAACTGTACAGAGTGAGCAGGAGATCAATTATAACAATGTGACTCGGGCTGACCATCTGACGTGGATCTCAGGCTAGGAATAGATATTATAATAAAGGTCTGTGTTATCAGCTGCTTTGTTGAGGCACTGCTTGTATAAAAAGTAAGATCATAATGCCAAAACAAATGCTGTAGTTGGGACTGATGTTACTCACGGGTCCAGGATGATGTATCGATGCAGGGCGCGGAGCAGCTCTCTGGTGCCCCCTCTGTGGAAGTGGAGCGGGGGCAGCGGGTGGCCCCCTCGGCTCGTCAGCACCAGGAAGTTTCTGCCTAAAGAGAAACGGGCTCGACGGAGAGAGTACAGCTCCGACAGAGGCAGAGAGAAGGACCACTGACCTGCGAGGGACAAACAGAGACTTTACTCACAACGCCTGTGAGGCAAATGAGACCAAATATGTTTATATTACAAACTTTATAAGATCTACTTCCTTTTTAATGGATACTGGAAAGAACTTGACGCATTAATGTGTGGGTACCTCAAAATGATAAAGTGTTGTTGATTTATAACTTTAAATCTGCCTGTCTGCAGACAATAACTTAGTAACAGTACAAAAAATAAAGATTAAATGCTCTAGTTATATGTAAAAACAAACAGTCAATAAAGGCATCTGGACATAGTTTTGAAGGTAAAAGATTTAATACTCATCCAGGAGACTTGGTTGACCACTCTGTCTGAGGGGAAATAAATTTAGCTCCCTTTTGAATTTTCTATGGGATTGATAAGGTTCATTGCACGAGGGATAACATGTTTTGTACTCTTAAAACAATTTCCAATTTGCCTTTTTCCTTTAACAATTCCGAAAGAAGATGACAATCTCCACCAACAGTTTTACATTTTAGCAAAGCCACCATTATGAATGAATCTTCCACTCACTTCCAGGCTTTGCCCACTCTCAATTTACTGAATTTACTTAATTTACTATAGGTCTCCTAAATTCTAAAAGTTAAAAATAATCAATGATAGGCAGTTTCCTTCTGTTATGGGACTTACTTATTATCAATGCTGACTTTCGTGTGTCATAATACCACTCACAATACCTTCAATTTTGATAAACTAAGCCTAAGATATTTGGCACAATAAAGAAGCAATGACACTGACAGACATTAACCACTATAATATAAAAATGAGAAAAGATTTTTTTTAAAAACCAAACAAACAACCAATTATATAGGTCTTAACTGTCTTGTCTGTTTAGCGTATTGATCTTTCTAAAACTTGAGAAAGCTCTAAATATTATCAGCATGCAACACTTGGACCTAATGTTGAAACTGTAAAAATCACCTGACTCCTTCACAGGGACATATTCTCTGTCTTTCTTCACGGTGCTGATTACTGCCCAGTCAGGCTCATATCCAGGGTCAAAGTTTGTGTCCTCCACCCCTCCCTCACCCTCCTGAGATAAAAGACAAAAATAATGATCAATTTATATCGTAATAGTTTGATGATTGAACATTTAAGAAACTGGCTTAAATATAAAGCATGTAGCAAATTAAATGCAAAGTACATCAGTAAGACATATTATGTGATGTATGTAAATGAATTATTATTAGATCATTATAAATGTAACTACAACAAACCATGCTTTAGCCTTTTTTCAATATGTAAACAGATTGAGTGGACTTTAAATAAAGCCAAATCAAAAATAGCCGACCTTTTTACTGTAGAGAACAGCTGGGGCATTGCGGCCTGCGTCTTCCACTGGGCTCCACTCTAAAGCTGGGACACCGGCCTAAAGTAGATTCACAGTTATATTTAACACATTAACGCTTTGACAGAGACTTTTCATTTATTTCTTAACTGGTAAAGTGTGACTTACCCGCTCCACAATGCGTATAAATCCTGGGATACTTGTGTCTAAGTTGTTCTTCTTGGCATTTGTGTGAAGGTACACTCCTTCCTTCTCAAATATCAGCTGGAGAAGAAACACAACAATGATATGTCAAATGTGTAAAGATATAATGTATTTATCATATTAATCAAGGCTTGAAAATACACCTAAACAGCCTAACTTATATATGCTTGAGCTGTGAGGTTTGGTTGGGGGACATCCCTGACCTTTTATTGAAGCCTTAAAAGTATCAATAAAAGGCACTGAAATATTTTAGGCAACTCAGATACTAGCCGAATACTCCAAACAAAAGGGGTGCCCATATTTGTTTTTAAAAAGATATAACCTAACTATTTTTACATTATATTTGTAGGATGAAGGGACTTTCTGTTTTGTGTTTCTGTCTGTGCTTGAATTCATGATTAATATGTCTCATAAAGCTCAAGTTCAGTGTGTACTGGGGCTCCCACAGTCTCTAGAAGCATCTGTACATGCAATGATAATATAATGGAAAGTAATGGCGCTGATTTAAATGCTTTATTTACAGGCTGATTTCATTAAGTTTAAGATAATTACATTAGAAGTAAGAGATAACATAAATATCACTGTGAACATAAAAGAAAATAAAAAAGGAAAAATTGAGTCCATTATCTAGCAAGCTTTCTCCGATCACAGTTTAGTTCTGTCCAGTCACATTCTAAAATCAATCGATCAATAATAGACTAAGGAGTCGGATTAAAGTTGCTAGACCCTTATTTGTTCAGTAGTTATTTCTACATACTACATAATTTGCTCTACCATGTGATTAAATCTTCGCAAAGACCTGCTGTGAACGTAGGATTATTAGGCCTAACAATGATCACAAATAGATCTAATGACTCCCATCACATGACGTTAACAATGTGGCTGGTTTGTCAAGTTAAACCAAGCAATCGAGACAAATGACGCGATAAACTTAGTTAGTAGTGTTGTAAGTATAACAACATAGTGGTTAAAACGGGTAGACAGATGCACACAAGCCAAAAAATATATGTGAAAATGAAAAATTACACGTAGCTGAATGAATACCTTTAAACTCCAGATGTTAGTAATACTGCGTTACGAGATACGGCTAGCTTGTCCTGTTAACATCTCACATTCACCGCTTAATCTCTCCGTTTACGAACATTATTTTTAAGGCTAACCGTCACTAATATTGCCTAGCTTCTTGTAAATTGATCTGATTTTGTAAAAGTTGAAAATACCTTGTAATCTTCGCCGTTTTGATCCATTTTTTCCGTCGACACTGCCCGTGCTTTTCCAAAACAATGTTACGTCATACTTCCTACTCCCGAAAGCCAACGTCATGACCCCGACCAACCAATCAGATACGAGCAAAACACCTTACTCTTTATGCTTTTATTTTATTTTTTTAAATACACATTTTTGTACATCACAGAAGAATAAAATGAAATAAATTATAATAATAAATATAATAATACAATACATAAATTAAATAAAATAAATGAAGTTAAATCGGGTAAAAATAAAATAAAATGAAGTCCTTAATAATGATGTTTGTTTGTTTGTTTTTAATCTGCAAAAGAACTGTCTGTGACGCCAGTTCGACAGCAACTTTATGGAGACAATTTGGAGAGATGGCCAGGGGAAACTAGTGTTTAATGGTGAAGTGACAGAGCATGTGGCGAAAGCAGATCCAAGAGTTTCCAAAAGCCAAGAAAAAATATATTCCCCCATGAAAAGAATTTTCTCAGTCCAACAGAGCATTTTTTTCAGTTTTAGGATAAAATGTAAAAGCAGAAAATCATAGAGCATATGACTTTAGGCAAGCAAAATACAACCAACCAAACAAGCAAACAAACAAAACAACAAAAGTTAGCATAATGTGGCCAAAACACCAAAGTTAGCTAGAATCCTCTAAACCTCTAAACTACATTCATTTATTGACTCTTTTATCTTCTTCTAGAACAGATAAACTACTTTATAAACATTTTATGAAGACTACTTTGTGAGAATGGTCCATGTGAATTTGTTACTCATTGGTAACAAGCAAATTTTTAAATATGGTTAAGATGGCATTAGAAAAGCCCACAAATCAGAAGGAGCTGAGGGAGTCTGAGGTTAAGCCTAATGGCTCCATTATTGGCTGAGAGCCATTCCAGGTGAGCTACAGGCTGCAAATAAGTTTAATCTGACACAAAAGTTTAGCTGTGGTTTTGCAAAGAAGTGTCAGGTTTGGGACTGTGGTCAGTTCTCTTGAACACGCCAATAAAGTCTGTTCCGTAAATTCACAGAAATATATCTACATACCCCTCAAGGATCAGTTCAGCAGTAACCCTATGGAGACCACGTGATCAGCTGAGAGCAGGAGGGGGGTGGAGGGGTGGGCTACTGCTGTACACGTGCACGTGGGCCAGGCGAGAGCGAGCCCGCCCCAAAACTGAGGTCACGTGTACAGCGTGCGTTCGATTGGAGCTGTAAACAGGTGACGTCGAGAAGGCAAAACCGGAAATAAAAAAGTTGTAAAAGATAAATGTATTTAAATGTAGTTTATGTCTATCATTTTACATCGTCAACGCTTAAAGCATAGTTTCTACTATTTTTCCAGTTGCTGTTTGGTGTAAGAAGGGAACCCTACGAATTTGGCTGTGCTATTTCAACATATGGCAATTGCAAACAGTGAGGTAAAAATATATGACCCAAATGCTCAGAGTTTGTTATCTGTGTTAAACGGTAGATCATCATACATTTCATTTTAATATCAAGAAAACGTGTAAGCTATGGTGTTCGTATTTACCGTTGTTTAACCGTTGATTGTTTACCAATCAAGCTTTTACTTTGAAAGAGCAACTCGGAAATGTGCTTATTAGCGACTGTTGGCTTTGCGCTGGTAAAGAGCCTTCGGGGAGAGAAACCAAGGGAGAAGAGACTGTGTTAGATTTAAGAAAAAGTCAAGTTTAAGATCGATAAACACCAAGCTACGTTCAGAGAAGAAGGTTAACAGGTAAGTGAACGTTTCGCTCTTGTTTGTGTCATTTATAGTTTGGGGTTTAGGCCACTGCAGTGTCTGAAAATGGAGGTGAAATGCGGGTTCATTATGAGGCTGCAAGTAGAAAGGTTGCAACACATGCGAGCACTAAATAAACAACCACATAAACAACTGAGGCGCAAGAATAAGCTGTACGGGATTTAATACGCCATTTTAAAACTCTATTGATGTCGTTGATGAGATGACAATAATAAGGTTAATCGCTAGCAGAGCCGTTCACGCTGCTAAGCTACAGAAGCTAGAGGCTACTGTAGCATTTGTTGTGTCAAACTGTTCACAGAGGCGCTGCGACAGATGCAATGTTTACCATAGACCATACATGCAAAATATGAAGGACAGGCTCAAGTGTATGCATTATTATTGGATGTTTTAGGACGTGTGCAATGCATTTGGGGAGAACTACATTGTTAACCCTACAGCTTTTTGAGCAATATGTCAGATGTCAGTGAAACCTTGTGCACCCTTTAAGTCAAATATACATGGAACAAGTGACAGTAGGTTTTATGTTACTGTATAAATGAATTAATTAGATTATATATGCAGTATTTTTTTTCCTAACAATGCAAAATGTTTAGAAATAAAAGTCATGTCTGTCTGCACAGACAGACATCAACAGCTACATCAGTTTTTGCCAACAGATGAATGAGCAGCATTACCTGTCATTACACAGTTCACATTTGTCATTGATGTGAAAAGACAGGAACTGTAAACTCCCAAATGAATCATTTACCGTCAATAAATACAAATATGTCATGGCAGTCCTTAATCCTTTTTTTTTCACCTATTGTCTTGAACCAAAGTGAACAATAAACAGATATGACAGTTTCATGATATTATGTACTTTTCCCAACTACAGTAAATATAACCAAGCAATGGCAATTAAATGCATTAACTCACTGAAGATTATCAGAGAAATTGAATATGGTGGTACAGGTTATGATTTCCGTTAGTGGAGATGAATAGATATCCAGGTCTTCATATAATAACATTTTTAAACTATCTTCAAAGTCTACACTTAAATCCTGATGCAAATACAGTGATAACCTCAAATGCAAATGGTTGACAAGTATCCAAGACTCAAAAATGTACCATTTGTCAGTAAAGTATTCATTATAAAGTGATGCTTGTGCTCAGATACTCAACCTATGTACATTTTACAATGTGTTTGCTTTATCCATTTTTCATAAACAATCTAAATGTGTGAAATTAGCACATCATAGAGTGGCAAAAATTAGGCCCTAAAACAAAACAAGTTACACAACCTGCATCTTGTTTATTTATTTCGTGGAAAACCCTTTACATAATACCTGCTGCTGTCTGTACATGTTAAGTAAGCCTTTAAAAACAAAGACAAAACAGATTAAAAGGCACCAAAGTGTAACATGTAGCAACTTATCACAGTGAACAGTTTACTTAACAAAGTGGCGCCAGAATTTGTACCAGATCTGACCTGAGCGACTGAACTTTACTTAAAAACCGAGGCTTTCCTTTTATTGCAGTGTAATCCTCCAACAGAGACGGATTAAAGCTCAAAGCCTGGCTCTTGTTGATTATTTATCAGGGTAATGAGTAAGCCTGAGGTTTGAATTATGTTTTTATATTTGTTCTTCACTTAGACCTAAACCAGTGCCAAGCTTTTGAACAATAAAACTGTAAATGTCCTACTTGTAATAGGAACATGTTAATTTTTAATAGACAGTTAATTTAATCTGTGGCTTACTGAAGTGGAGCATAGATAAAGGTCAATCTCACAGGTGCATTGTTTAAAATGTAAAGTATGCAGTTGAACCAAGTGGAAAAAGTTAAAACTACCCTCTCTTTCACTTTCAGAGACAACGGAGAAACAAAAGTAAAGTAATGCTTGTAGTTTCATTGTTATGGAAAAAAAAACAGTTGCTGGAAAAAAAACATCCAAATGTCTAAGACACTAAAAGAGCAGAGTTGGAAATTAAAGTTGTTTTAAACTTTATGTAACACTCTTCTGATGTATGCATGCTTCTTCAGCGACATATTTCCAATGGGTTCACTCTTCGAAAAAAAAGCATGTCCCTGCCGGGCTTCCGTAGGTGCTCACAGACTGCATAAAAGATGGGTGTTAGGTGTGGAATAGCAATTTGAAACATCACCACCAGATGCTTTCAAAACACACTGCACCTTTAACCTCAAGACTTGATTTATTATTTGAATACATGTTAATTTTATTCTGTTTTTTGTGTGTCTTGTCTTTTCCCAGGTTTCACCAGCAGTTTGGCAACATCTTTCTCTCCCCGGCTCTCCAGTGTAGTGTAAGGACAGGGCCAACATACATTTCATATCTTCAACTCACCTCGTGCCTCTTTGACTAGTATTTATTTCCCATTAGATTTTCACCAGAAAAAAATCACCTTCACCAGCAAAAGACAAGAAACAGGACTGAAGAGACGTTTAGAAAATTTAAGCAAAGGATACGTCACTGAAAAGGAATAACCTACCAAAGTTAACGTAGATAGAAAAAGCCCGTTGAGTTCATATATCATTGCTTTTATTTTTGAAACATTACCTTGCACCAAAATGGCCTCCATCACTCAGTCGTCCGACCCCGAGATCCCAGACAACCACAGAGAGAGCTGGCTGGCGCTGCTTTCTGCGGCGGAGGCTTACAGTCAGAAGTCGGGCTGCGACGTGGCCATCATCACGGCCTGTAAGAAGTTTCGGTCTTCGTCCGGAGAAGGGGAGGGTGTGAGGAAACGTGAGAGCGGCGCCTTTCCCAGAGACTGTGACTTCTCCTACAGCATCTGGGGCCCGGGGTTTTTGGCTGAATCTGCTCGAAGGTACATGGACGACATCGGCGTGCTGCACTCCACTACGATGCTAACGGCTCAGAAGCACACGCGACAGACAGCGGGGGAGGGGGGCAACAAGATTGACCTGACCTCTGACCCGGGACACAGGGGGGTAAGTGCTTTTTTTCCAAGTGATGTTTTTTATTTTTTACTTTCTGCTTTAATATACTGGCTCAGGCAAAAGAGTTTGTAGTTTCCCACATGTCACCAATACAAAGTGGATTATAGACTGGCCTCTTCTTTTTACTGAACTAGAGAATCGCAAACATCTAACGGAGAACAATATAATATGTAATGGGCTGTTTCCTGTTAAAAAAATGTACTCACTATATTTATATATATTGTTGCAGCTCTGAACTCAGTACCTAGTCATTTAATTGGATTTTCCTTGGCCTGATAACATGCGCTGGAAGAAATCATGTGTATATTGATCAAAAGTAAGTCTGCTGCAACAGGTGGACACTTTTATTTGTTGTTGACCTTTTGTGTCACAGACGGAACAATCGATAAACAAGTTAGTGGCCAATTGGGAGCATAAACTGTCTCCTCAACAATCAGAACTGTCTGGTTCTTGCTCTAGTACTGTCTATTCATGTACTGCTGCTCTTCTGGGTGAAAGAGTGCTACGTATTTGTGAAATTAGGTCAGATTAAATTTGTGTACACTCACATTTATACTGTGACTTCCTGTTGTATTACCGAGGTAGCGCTCAGCTGGCTTTCAGATATTAGATATAGTTTATGGTGGACTAATCATATCAATGCAATTGCCATTTTATCTTTTCTCTTGCCTTATTTTTTGCCTAAAATCTGAATCTGATCTGATCTTTGCATTTCCCACCTTCATTTGTCTGAGAAAAAAATCAGTTCTAAAATAAATGAAATATAAGATTACAGTTAGCCATGTCTCTTGTCTTTCCACAGGACAGTTTACTGGCTACTGTATTTGTTTTTGAAAAGTTAATTTTAAAACATTAATTTATAGCTGGAGGGCATTTGTAAGGTACATTGGTACATATCTGATAAAAACAGAGGGACACAAAGGCATTTTAAATATCAGCTTATTTTACTAAAATCTCAAAAGTGCCTTTTACCAAGATAAACTGATGCTGTACCTCTTTCAACAGGTCTGATACTTTTACTGACAATGAAAATATACTTAAAACATCTCTCCTTCTTGTTGTTGTAGAGTTTTACAGGAGGTGAAAGTGGAGTCAGTCCCAGTAACAGATTGTACTCCCAAAGTTACCCCTCCATCTACAGCTCAGGGCCAGCTCCGGGGCAGACTCTGGGGCAGAATGGGAATGGAGAGAGGGACAAGAGCGTCCTGGAGGCGGCTGAGCGCGGCCGACACAGATCTGGCATCGAGGATCTGGAGGAAGAGTGTGAGGAAGAGGAGGAGGAAGAGGAGATGGACGAGAGGAGGCCTTTTGGGAACGAAAGTGCAGGTGAGGAACAGACTTGAGTTTAACATTATGATATACTTTGAATTGAAAGACCAAAAGAAGAATTACTGTTTTGTTCAGGTGTGTTTTCTATGGACGAGGACTCGTTGTCCCGGGACTGTGAGCCCTTCTTTGAGTCGGACGGAGAAGAGGAGAGCACTGATGGTAAGACTCTGACAGAAGCTCAAACACTTCTGTATAAACTCAGGTCTGTACATTAACGTCCCTGTTGTCCCTATAGGCTCCCTGAGCGAAGACGCCCCTCCTCCGACGCGGGGCATGGCCATGGGGCAGCCCGCCTTCTCCTCTCGTCACAATCACCCCATGGCACTGGCTCGGTCTCTGCCGGTGTCGGTGCCTGTCTGGAGCTGCAGGAGCAACAGAGTGGCTCAGGGTGACAGCAACAGCGGAGAGAGGGTGAGCGCACGTGATTAAATCAAGCTTTCATGTATCAGGGGCTGGGTGACGTCTAAAGTAGGACTAAACACCAGATTTGTTCTAAAATCACCAATTTTGAAAAGAAATGGCATTGTGTATCTGATAAATAGAAGGCTATAAATATGCAGCAGTTCTATTTTGTGAGGATACTGTGTCAAGGAGCACACAGCAGATGGTGAGCAAAAGCTGAAAACGAAACAAAATGGCACATTCGTGGATTTTCAAAATAAAGCGGTCATACTGAAACACAAAAGTCCCATTTTGAGAAAACAATCCGAAAAAGGAAAAGATGCAGTTTGTTACCTAACAGTGGTATAAACTGCTAATGAGCTAACTTAAACTTTTGCTTCTTCTGCAGTGAAGAAGTTAGAGCATCCACCTTGTTGCCTCACATTTAACAGAATTGGGTCTGTTTTCATACTTGGATCATTTTTTGGCACAATAAATAGTCTCGGGAGGATGGGCAGAGACACACCATTGCTGAAACACTTTCCATTTTCTCTTGCCATGTTATAAATATGAATCTGTTGTCTCTTCTGTGAGCTTATATGGAAGCAGCACAGGTTTATTTTGATCCTTAGCTGGACTCATCTCCTAATTTTTTCCTGATTATTTAGTTGTGACCTACTTATTGTATTTCCTACTGTTTACAAAATCTGTCCCTTTTAGCTGTAAGGTAAGCTGCTGTTTGTTTGTGTGTTTGGTATCAGTTGATCCTGACATATTTAATGCTGTCTCAAAACCAAAACAATGCCTGTATTCATCTCATGAGTGTTTTGAAGCGCTGGTTAATGGCCACAGCGGCTGCTCTGCTTCATGTGACCTGCACAGTGCGTGTGATGGCTGTGTGAGACGTGGTTGGCAAATATTTTACAAATAAACAGTTCAGGATATGTATCACTGTTACCTAAGTTGATTAACCACAAGTACAAAAGTGGAGT
The DNA here is from genome assembly GCA_036850595.1 of Rhyacichthys aspro. Taxonomy (NCBI): domain Eukaryota; kingdom Metazoa; phylum Chordata; class Actinopteri; order Gobiiformes; family Rhyacichthyidae; genus Rhyacichthys; species Rhyacichthys aspro. Next base: position 9,655,478 of record CM072155.1, read on the forward strand.
ATGTGGTTTTTGTTTTTGCTTTGATGAAACTAGTGAGATTTAATAGTAAAGGTGTTTGTGTTTATTTAAACAGATTAGATACTGTCTGTTGCTTTGCCGTTGTATTAAAAGCTTGTGTGACACGTAAATTTAATGTCACTTTGGAGAACGTCCACTAGGCAGTTTATGTAAGGAGACAGTGACTCATGGAAAACTCATACAAATATATTTTTGTAATGGAGCATAAATGGGCCCAGTGTTATGTTAAACAGACTTTACCTGGGTTTTTTTTTTTTTTTTCTTCTTCTTCTATTTGGAGAAAATGGTCAAACCCCAAATGGTGTATTGTAAAAGCAATAATTTGTAAAAAACAAAAACAAAACAGGCTTTATGATGCCATCTACTGTTTATTATTATTGATTGTAATAGGTGAGAACCTCTATTCAGGAACGGAAAACCTTGGCCAATCACATGCTCGCAAAATGAGTGCTCCCACTGGTCCACACCGGCTTGTCATGTGAAGTTCCAGGAAGTTTAACTTCTTTAGCTTTAGCTGCCGATAAAGTGTGTTTTCAGCACCCAATATGTCTTTTAACACAGAGAAACAACTCAAAAATGAAAAGCATCAACAGAGAAAAGTGAGGCAATGTAAAACACTGATAAATACTGTCAATTTAATCACATAATGTTTGACGAGGAGGATATAAATGCCGTCCTGACGCTGAAGTTGCAGCTAAGCTTACACTAAGCTAATGCTAAACTTCAGTTTGATGAAATGTATTAGTATTTTGTGGAGGAAAAATTGGTCTGATTTTGTTTCTTTAATAAAAGAGGATGAGGAGGGGTCTCAAGGCTGCTTTTGGAGGAGAGTGGAGTTTGAGACAGGGACAAAAAAAGAAAATCAGGTATTGGAGCTTTAAAGTTACAGCATCTGCTCATTGAACCCGTTCTCTTTGTTCTCAGGTGGGCTGTGCAGACCTGGAGCACATCGCTGCCAGTATGAAAGCTCTGCTCGTCCCCGGAGCCACAGACGGGACGGAAATGTTTGGCGCTTTGCCTCGGCCTCGTCTCAACACCGGCGACTTCTCTCTCAAACACTGAACCCAGAGAAGTACACAGTGCAGAAGAAGAAAGGGATCGAGCGTTTTTTGTGGGCCTGGGTCAGCTGCAGATTTTGTGAAAATCAGTGTAAAAGCTAAAAAAAAAAAAGACTCCTCCTGTTTATGTCTCACTAACAAACATTAATATCTTTGAGGAGTAAGGCTATGACACTAATAAAGTTCTCAACACTATATTCAACATCATCGCTACATTTCACAGCTCCAAATCCTATGACACTACATTGAAACGGACCTCATGATGTTTGTGACCCGCTGCACTGACCGACACCAAAACAACTGTAAAAAAAACAAAACAAAAAAAAGCAAAAAGGCACGGCCGATTGTTCAAAACCTCGTCTGCTGCTGCTGCGTAGAGTTTGGGTCACTGGCCTTTTTGGTTAATTATCTGTAACTTTATGGAAACTCAAACCATCAGCTGTTTGTATCGGGTCAATTAATGGCTTTAGCTCTTCATGCTAAACGGATATTAGCATCTGTATAAAGCATAGCTTTGCTGTAGTATATATGGGTGGGTGGGCTGATGAATGGATATTGATCAATCGCTCACGCTACAGTAACATCACATTTGGGACATTACAGCTGTACAACTCCCAGAAACTAAAGTAACTACTTTACTGGGTACTGCTTCATACAAATTAAAGGCAGCAAAAATATCAGCGAAGCTCTTACCAACGTCCTTTCTGATGCTAATGGAAGTATATGATCATATCTGGCTCTTTCTGTCACTTGACCCTCCACACTCTCAAAAATACAGTGAAGCCCATCGTTACTCTGTACGTCTGTGTTTTGCCCAAATTCAAGGCTCTGGGCTAAATAACTTATACCCCGCAACAGCTGGTAAAACGAGGGGACGGGGCTTCACAACTGTCAATCAGTTGAAACCTGCTCAAAACCATCTAAAAACTGTTCAAATCCGACTGAAACCTGTTCAAATCTGACTAAAACCTGTTTAAACCAACTCAAACTTGTTGAAATCTAACTAAAACCTTTTGATATTTAATTAAAACCTGTTCAGGACCAGCTAACCCTGTTCAAAGCCTACTAAAATCCTTTCATATATGATTAAAACCTGTTAAAAGCAGACGAAAACTTGTTTAAATCCAGATGCTATATTTGTGGAAAAAGAGTCAAATCAGAAGTGTCTGTTGACCCTGGGAAATTTTGTGCTCATCCAATGTGGCTCTCTTTGCAAAAGGTTTAGAAACCCCTTCATAAGATATATATAAAAAACATTATTTTATTTTATTTTTTTTACCTAGACCACTGATACCAGCTGCCCCTGGTTTATTTATTTTTGTAACTTATCTTTAAAAATCATTAGTCGAACTGCTGCTGTGTCTTACCACTTAAGATTGCTTTACACATCTAGAGCAAAGAGAAAAGACAAAAAAAACCCCCAAAAACAGTTGCATCAGTGTTTTGTCTGTAAATTTCAACTTGTCTTGGCTTAAAAGCTGCAACAACTAATTAAAAGGGTTTCCTACTAACCTTTAAATCGTAGGGCTTGTCTCTAATTTACCAAAACAAAACAACTGCTTTAAAAAAGTTGGATTTAAAATGTTTATTATCCTACCTTTTAAATACAACTTATGCAAGACTTAAAGGTCAGCATCGGTTCAATCTGATAACGTTTAGGAGACGTTTAGCATGAAGCGCTGAAGTTATGGGTTTGGTTTGCTCCTCCAGTTTACAGATAACAAAAACCGAGTGGCCAGTTACTCTCTGAACCCAATGCACCGCACCCAAATAATCAGTCTGTTCCTTAAAGGAGTAAACCAGAGAATGGGTGGGTTTAAAGTGATTAATAGGGGTTTTTTGAAACAGGGTTGTATGTGGTAGTTGTAAATAGTGTATTAGGTCAAAAGGAGAGAGTCTTTTAGGCTGCTTTTAAAATGAGCAGTGGCCTAAAGCAAAGAGACGGTGAACTAGGCTAATGAAATGTCGAAAAAAGGACAAATGTTTGGGTTTTTATCCCATTATCTCAGTATTTTGGTTTAAGACAACTTACTCAAAGGTCAGGACATGTTTTTTTGGCCATATTTTGTGCCTTTGTTTCTGAAAATGTGGTAAATAAGCCATGTCAGTTTGTACCTTTGCCTTTTAACAGCATTGAGTTTTTGTCGTATTCAGTATACGAAGGATTTCCAGACATTTTTGGGACACAATGTGAACGTGAACTGTTTACTGTCTCTTTGCTGCACTATCCACAAATACAGTGTATGACCCTAGTTGAGAAAAAAAACCCAAACCTAAATATCACTTCAAGTTTGTGGCTTTTCAAATGTGAGCTGAAGACGCCAAAACCTCCTCATGACAAGCCTGTTTGTACTTTTACTTTTGCCAATGAATGACTGACTCGTCGAATGATTGTAAACTTGTTTTAGGGGATGTTTTTTTCTTTTTCTTCTTTTTTTTTTTTCTTTTTTTGCTCCCAGTATCTTGTTGAAAGTGATGAAGAATGAATGATAAAGCGGCTGTGTGTGTAAGAGAGAGAGAGAAAAGAAACGACGTCCATCTCCGACATTTTGAAACGGGAAAATGTTCTGTTTAAGTACTTTGTGTTTCAAATAAAGGAGCAACACCAAGAGAAAACACTTCAGTGATTGCTCGATTTATTTTTGTATTTGGTAGTAGTATTGTATTTGTCCTCCAGGGGGCAGCGGGAGGCCCTGTTTCAAGAAGCAGGTTTAGTGTAAAGTCAAGAGCATGTTAAACCTGGAAAGAGGGAAACTCTGGGATTTTTATTTCACAGGAAAGTCAGTTATCGTCGAAACTCACTGTGAATCTGGCCTGGTCTCTGCAGGTTTTTTTCTCTGACTTAGTTTTAAACCGAAAGGTAAAGAAGACGAAGAAGAAGAGTTTATATGAGTCTAATGGAACTCACTGACTGGATAATCCATTTCCTCATTCACAAAGTACTATTTATTTATTTAAACACATTGGTCGGAGTTTGACTTTTATTACTTTTAAATAGACTCCATTTACAAATCTTCAATATTTGTTAACTTGAAAGTTCTGATCCATGCATTAAATGAGAACCAGTAAGTATAAATATGCTTCAGTCCTTTTACAGCCTTTTACCTTTTTCGTGTTAGTTTGTGCGTTCTTCTAATTAAGTTTTAGCCTGTGTAGCTGCTCATATACACATTACGTTTTCCTCTTCTAACATGAGCGCTTCTATTTGATTATTGTTGTCCAGGTCCTCTTTTCATGGCTCCATTAATCAAGACCGTCTCCCTTTTCCTAAACTCTTGAGTGAACAGATTTAGAGTTGATTGGATTATGTGAACTCTGGCGTTTGGGCCCATTTTTTTTGCAGCAGCTTGAGGTTTAATCTTAACTCAAGGCTCTAACTCCGTCGACTGTTTCAGAATCAGGTTTAGAGTTAGTTTTTTTAAAATCCTGTGATAGTTATATAAATTGATATAGAGTAAAATACACTCCATAAATCATATATTTTTGGTGTATATCTCAGTAAATCCAGTGACAGTGTAACTCAGGTGAACATTATTAACTTTACAGTGACACCAGTTAAGGCCGATTTGTGTCAAAGACAGCAATAATGACACTTCTGCTTATGTTTTTACACAATTTATTGACTGTTGACACATACAAAAGATACAGCCTCTATATAATTAATAATAAGCACTCCGCTAACAACAGATACAGGATTTGCAAACATGACTAAATGTTCTAATATAATACAACACAATATAAATCCACAGTATTAAATAAGTGATAGACATCTTTGGATAAAACTGGAAACAAATCGTCCTTTTTCATGCACAAGAAACCTTCAAAGATGTCAAAACGTGCATTATCACTCCAACACTTGTTCCCTAAACATACAAACCCACATCTTCTTTAATTTACACTATTTTTTTCTCCCATCTACTGAACATCTACTGATCTTTCTTCCTGAGAGTGCAGTATGAGTTTGTGCCGATCCAGAAACCGGGCAGAATCTTCTCCTGGATGTCAGCCTTGAACTTGCTGATAACTCGCACCTCCTTCTCGCCCTCGCCCTCCACAGACAGGAACTTGATGATTCCGGCGGGCTGGTCCACGTAGACGCCCATGGTGGGGGCGAGGGGCAGCTGGATGTCTGTGTTTTCGCTGTTGTGCCAGACCTGGTAGCAGGAGCCGGACCAGCCCACGCCCCAGGAGGTGGAGTTCTCCCCTAGACCGCACGGACCGTCCTGGACTTTCCGGGGGGAGCTCTCGCAGGCGACGCCGATCACCACCCAGCCGTCGTAGTCCACCTCCCAGTAGGCTCTGTAGCCCAGGATCCCCTCTTTACACAGGACCTACAGGAGACATGCCAGTCAGAAAGATTCTGTCCACTGGGGTGATCCTGATACCAAAACCAAAACGGATACAGAGCTAAAACAAGCCTTTTGTAGTTGTTGAAAGTACAGTATCATTATAATATTATATACTTTATATTTAGGCCAAATTTGTGTCAGGAAATCGGGTCCCATTACATCGGCCTCTTGTCCTGCAGGTGGTGGGCCAACAGGAAAGTGGTCCCAGGGCAGGGTCCAGTGGGCAAAGACGTGGCTATGAGATGCTCAGCTTTAAGCCCCAACCTCAGGCCCGGTGATGCCAATCCAGACACCAAACCAAGCTGCACCAGGGGCCACAGGGAGTCCAGTTTGGGGCCCATCTCTGCCAGGACCTTCAGAGTGGTTTGCAGGTATGAATTGGTTGGTGTGGGAATCAGGACCTCCAAGAACAACGCCATGGATCTCAGCCGGAAAAGGGTGGCTTATCTTCTCCAGGTTGAGATGACAATTTGTTTGAACTATTTACTATTGAATCAGAATTATAATTGAAACTATCAGTACTATAGATGTTAAAGGCTATCGGTTTTAAAATGGCTACTCATTCTCAGCTTCATTCACAAACATATTTTATACCAGACAATAATTCTACCCAATGGTAAATAGTGAACATTTAGACAAGTAATAATTCAACAGGACACATAAACAATGGTACAAAACCAATGGGTGATATCACACTAACTCGAAACACTCTAAATGAAAACTGCATGTATTGTTGTGAGTAGTCGGTGTCTTTGTCTAAACCCTGAACTGCAGCGGCTCTACCTGAGGGGAGTGGTCATATCGCTCAGGTCTGGTGGGATACGGACAGACTGCATCTGAAGTACGGGCCACTTTAGTGCCTCCCTCCGAAATCCACAGCAGCTTCTGCGCCGTTTTATCGTCCAGCGTCAGAGGAAGCCAGTCTGAGCGAACAGAGGAAACACAGAATGGATTCAGATTAGGATTAGAAAGAAGCAGATTCTAAGGAGGTTATAATAATGTGGGAATAGCAGAATTACGTTTCATGAAGTCGGTTCTGGTGGTGGGCTCCGGGAGGCTGGGGTCATAAGGAGGCGGCAGGACCTCTGCAGCAGCACTGCTTTTTCTTCCTGTAAAAGAAAAGATGGACAAAAATAGTATTAACAGGTTTTATATGGATTTGAACTGGTTTTAGATGAATTTGAGCAGGTTTTAATTAGATTTTAACTGGTTTTAAATGGATTTGAGCAGGTTTTAATTGGATTTGAACTGGTTTTAAATGGATTTGAGCAGGTTTTAATTGGATTTGAGCAGGTTTTAATTGGATTTGAGCAGGTTTTAGATGGATTTGAGCAGGTTTTAATTGGATTTTAACTGGTTTTAAATGGATTTGAGCAGGTTTTAATTGGAATTGAGCAGGTTTTAGATGGATTTGAGCAGGTTTTAATTGGAATTGAGCAGGTTTTAGATGGATTTGAGCAGGTTTTAATTGGAATTGAGCAGGTTTTAGATGGATTTGAGCAGGTTTTAATTGGATTTGAACTGGTTTTATTTGGATTTGAGCAGGTTTTAATTGGATTTGAGCAGGTTTTAGATGGATTTGAACTGGTTTTAAATGGATTTTAACAGGTTTTACTTGGATTTGAGCAGATTATACATATCTTTGTTGCAGAAACTGGCTACAAATGAAATTAATCTGATTTAAATCCATCTAAAACATGTTCAAATCCAGTTTAAACCTAGTACCAAAAATATGACTTGTTAAAAGTATTGGTAGGGGCACATTAAACATTGCAAAGGGCCGAATTTGGCTCAGGGGCCTTGAGTTTGACATGTGTGGTCTGGAGCCACTGGGCAGCAGCTATGGACTATTCCCAGATCTGAGCAGTCTTATTGTCATGACCAGGTTTTGTGAAATAAAAGTAAACTGAGGACCAAATAGAAACAGACGAAAAAGAAGCTTGTTCAGAAGTAAGTGTTGACTCAAAATGTACATAAACCTTGCCAAAAATGAATTGTAAACTTCTTGACAGCTTCCTCCTTAGAAAAAGCCTGGACTGGATCTGCCCCCTTCAATCTGCTGACATCCATCGTCTCTACAGCCTTTTCTTCAGCCCATTTCATTCAAATTCTCCTGACTTTTATCCTGCTGTATTTGAAAACGCAGTCTTTTATTTGGTCCCAGAGTGTATCCTGCTGGTGCCTCGTGAACCTCTCTCGATCTTTAGGAGAAGCCTACCCTCCACAGCTTGTTTATACAGTGTTGGATTTGCGTGTTCCTAAACATTTAGTATCAGTGAGAGATGTGTGATTGTGAGTGTCCAATTCTGCTGCCGTCTGTGTGGCACATGACCTTCTGTACGTAGGGCAATCGGGGTAAACAGCATATATTTATCAGTGTAATCCAAACAGGCTCCACCTTGAACATCTAAAGCAGCCTTCATGTTCACACAGGCACAAACATATCAATTTATTACTCTCTTTGTTACTTTTCCACACTTCCCAAGTTGGTTACGACTCCATTACTCGCTGTTGACTAGTTTTACGGTGTGTAAAGGTTTTATGGACAATAACTAAAGCCAACAACGTCTCATGTTTCCCGCTTTCTTTTGCCATCTTTAGCTTTTCTGTCCGGCTGCCAGTTATCAGCAGTAAATCATCTGCTGCTCTCAACATACACACCGATTCATAACGTCGCCCCGCTGTGATGCAGTTTCGAGTTTCCACATCAGAAATCCAGTTCATTTATTCAGGGCACGCTTTGCGGGTAACGACAGCGGGAGTCCTGCTAAGAATACCCTTTTCATGCGTTACATCACACGCCATGTCGTGGGACGGTGTTTTATCACTCTGGGTTTGTTCTTTCTCCAGATGAATGCCTGCTCTGGTTCATTTTCCGAAAACGACCACCCAACCCCAGCCAGGTCACCCATCGGCGTAGGACATCAGCGCTCGGGTTTCTCTCGCTCGGATGGCACACACACAACCAGCTCCTCATCATTCTTACTCGACTATCACAAGCTACATCGCTTCATTAAGTTGATTTGTGACCCATGAAGAAGCCAAATTTAGACCGGACTTTGATCTGATCCCATAGAAGGCTGCATGTGAGTGAAGTGGGCCTAATGCTCAGAACATGGGATAACAAAAGAGCTTACTACTTAAGCTGATTTAGAAAGAAGTAGGGGCAAAGAAGGTGCAATAATGAAGGGAAAGCAGGAAATATACAGAATCTCAAGTGGAAGGGGCTGTTAAACAGTTTTAACTGATTTAAAATGTGATACTTTGAATTTTACTCCAAAGTATCTGTACTTTCTACCTCAATACATTTTTAGTTTTTAAAATTGTTGTAAATATAAACACTTAAATTAAATGTTTAGGTACATAAATGTGTCCCTAAATCGATAGTGCTGAGTTTTACGAAGCACACATAAATGCGGCATTATATGAGTAGCTTTCCTTTCTCAGTGATCTGTCCAACTATTACACTTTACTAAACTAACCAACTATATACTAAACAAACACACTTTATTAGTAGCTTTTAAGTACATTTAAAAGTTTAAAATTACTTTAATACTTTCACTTAAGTAATAATTTCTACATCTTTGTCTGTACCTTTACTTAAGTAGAGGAAATGAGTACTTCCTCCACTACTGTGATGAAAGATGGACTAATTTGCAAAAAGTAACACTCATTAAAAAGCCATTTGCATTTTCCCAAGAGGCAGAATTTTAAAATCTTCAACAATGGTGAAAATAAACGTAACTACTGAGCAACCAAACATCTATCCTGCTACTGTAGTCAATCAAGCTCTGTACCTGCATTATTGTTCAAATATACAGCACACACAGACTAAATAAGGAGTTCTGTCTCCTGATTGGATGAAAGTGGCGGGATACCAGGACATGTATTTTTTACTCAACACTCCATGATGTAGTTATTTAACCTCTGCTTTATCCTTTCTTTATTATCACGGTTTACAGCATCGTCTCCAGTTATTCTTTTGTTTAGGTTTTATTTTGAATTTTATTGTGTTTTTATACTTTATATTTCTTCTTGCTCTACCCTTTTCTTAACCTTAACTTATCTAACCGTACTTATTCTAAGCTTACGTAACTTTACTTATCATAACCTTTCTTAACTTAACCTTACTTAACTTAACCTTACTTAACCTTACTTAATGTAAGTATGTGGCAGCGCACTCAGATGCTGCAGCCCAGATGCATCTAAATGTAATTTCTCCTTGTGAATTTTTCCCTGTGAGACAAATAAAGCAATCTATCTTAATTTATCATTTAATTTATCTTAACTTTACTTATTTTAACTTAACTTATCTTAAGCTTACTTACCTTTACCCTAATTTATCTTAACATTATCTTAACCCTCCTTAACTTATCTTAACCATACTTAACTGAACTTAAATGATCTCATCTATATCTATATAATTTTATTACCTTTTTTAAAAAAAAAATAATTTAAAGTGTTTTGAGTTTTCATATTTCATATATTTTACAATATATCAGTTCTAACCAAATAATTACCTGTCATTTATTTACCGCTCTACACTGAAATAGTAAATCAGTGAAATTGAAAGATTTTGATTCATAGAAAAAGATGGCTGCCCAAGCTGTAAGGACCAGGAAAACCTTTTACACAGACCTGGAAAGTGCTTAAAAAGTCCTTGAGTTTGATGTGAGATAAATGAGTGGGGTCCTTCCCTCAGTCTTGCCTTTGGTCTCTGCGCCTCGTGTTCAGAGACCAGTGTCATCTCTTTCAGCACATGTCTGAGGAAACCCGACCCTGTGACCCTCATGGCTCCGGTTCGTAGCCTGACAACCGAAGGACTCCAGGAAAAACATCTGTAAACATCGCTCTTCTGAATATCCCCACGTGGCTTTACTTTGGCCGCTTTAATTAAAAATCTAAATATGTACAATACGTTAGAGACAATTCACTCAAAGCCCCGTGAGCCGAGACAATTTGATAATCGGCTGGTTTTGCGGATGGATGGACAAAGCTCTGCTGAAGATTAGGCTTGAGTTACACAGATTACAGTGGGATAATGTTCGCATGTGTTTTCATTCAGGCCTGACTTCAAAAGGAAACGTGTGCACATTGTTGGGACATGCAGCCCTCGGCAGATGGACACATTTGGCAGGACACAAGGCGACGAGAGTCAAGGTCGTTTTGTCATAAGGGAGACTTTTGACATGCTGCTTGTTTAACGTTAAAATGGCACCTGTTCTCGGACCAAAGGTGGGACAGTCATCTTAAAACAAATAAAACAACAAAATCACTCAAGTAGATTCTGCAAGTGGAGTACCTCAAAGTTTTATTGTACCCTTAAAAATTGCACACATCTACAGCATTTATTGCACCTTTCAAAGTTTCTTATGTATTTCTCATATTCTACTTTTAGAGTTTTTTTCTAAAGTCTGTGTAAATATTCTTATTGCATGCTCACTTTTTCTTTTTTTCGCCCCAACACTACTTTTGCACTATACTGTATGTGAACTGCCATCACAAGTGAATTTCCCCATTGTAGGATCAATAAAGTCTTATCTTTTCGTATATGTTTGGCTGGTCATTAAAAGGACCTGAGTAGTGGTCTATTTGCGAGCTAAACCTACAGTAATAAGAAGAAATGACCCATTGTAAAACATAAATTAAAAGGTATAAATATGCAGGGTTTTAGACATCACACCAAAATTGTTGCACGTGGTGCTGTTTGGAAACTCTGGTGTTGCCCCTTGATTCAGTCTAAAATGCTAAAATGTGTCTGATTCCAAGAGGAAATTGTGCGTCGCTCGTCTTGATTTCTATTTTTACCGGTATCTTTCCCACAGCTTTGTTACAGTTAGTCCTAAATTTCTTCAGTTATTGTTGTAGTCAAGACTGCATTGACCAATATCAAGTCCATTCAAAGACAAGATCAAAACTCAAAGACAAACAAAGAGGGCTTATGCCTAAATGCAAGTGACTAACATAAAAACAGAGAAACTTGTGAATCTTTCAACTACAGCTACTTCACAAACGCTGACAATAAATATTCCGTTTTTTCCAACTCAAGACGTGACCCAACAGTTTTGTTTTTTTCTTCGAATTGAGTCTCGATAAAAGAAGGAAAGAAAGATCTTGTCCTGAGAACTGCAACTATTCGTGGCAGGTATCAAGTGTTGAGTGGAATGAGATATCACACGACGGGGGACCTCGCTCTGGCACCGCTGCGTTAGCTAAAAGCCTCACAGATTCCCGTCCGACCTTAGCGGATCAACTCAGATAAACAGATACTCGTACAGAGTGATTAATGAGACACGGAGAACGACAAGGACTCAACGAGACTCAGATGAAGTGTCGGATTGGTGAAGCTGCCAGCTCTGATGTGATGGAGACATTTTAAGGCTTTTTCAATCATGTTACCTCTATGAAGGCCCTCAGTGTTATGCTTTATTTCCAAGCATATTCCTCCTGTACGACATCGTTTAACCTAACCATATCTTAACCCAGCTCAGTTACCTCTGATTCAAAGCCTGTGTGTTTTTGCAACGTTATAAAATCACCGGTCAACCGTGCAGTGTCAGGAAATATCTACGAAAGATGTGGACAGGTTTGTGGTTTGGAAAAAGAGCAGAACTTGGGCCGTTGTAGTGTTGCAAAGAGACATTGAGGTAAGCCACGTTGTTGTTTGCGTATATTTGTGCAAGGCTTGATAATTAATCGCTGTAAAGGATTATTGAACATCAAATCTGAGGCCTTTGCTCATTACTCGACATCTGTAAGACAAGACAACACTACAACCAAGAGACAGTTTTGATAGCGTCAAGAAAAATGACAAAGTGTGAAGAGGCCAAATGTACCAACGAGCCAGGCATAAAATCTCATGAAACAGGCTCTAAATGGCTAAAAACTGAACGGTTGAATGAGAAAATTTAACATATCTATTCAATAAATCTACAAGTGTTGAGAAACTGACAAAGGCAATGACAGGGAGTAAATTTAACCGGCCACCACACATCTCTGTAATTAATCAATATCAGACGTGGAAATCTGAGGCCTTTCACATGATTCAATGTGTGAACAGCTCGGGGAGGTTAATACAGGATCAGCTTAAGATGATCACGAGGTGGACTGGTTCGCGTCGCGGATTCTCCTCACAGTGGGAAAGAGCCACTTTATCTGCCAGATCAGGTTAGAAAGATCCTCCTGAGGCAGCATCTGAGCAGCTGAGGCGACCTTCATCCTCTTTTGGTCGCACTTTCAACACATTCTGGCAAAAAGCCATTCGAGATGAAGAGGGAGGAGGGAGAGTTAAAATTAAAAATCTGCCTTGAACCTAGTTTCCAGGTAGAATTGGACCAGTTCAGATCGGGACAAGTGATGTAAGACATGAAAGTACAGTAGATGGACTCAGAGCTAAAGGATGGAGCAACATGAAATGCAGTAGAGTGTGACAGTGTTTTCTCCTGGTCCAGTTTGGTTTGGCTTAAGTTTAAAGCATTAAAATACTTGGACAGGTTTGGAAATGGAAAGAATCCTTGTGCAACATGTGTAGTTTGTGTGAGAGATTTATATCAGAAAATTGTGCCAAGGGATCTTCAACTCTAACCTCTCCTACTTTCCTACAAAGTCCAAACGTTAGCGCAAGCTACAGCCAGAGTTTGCTGTAGATAGTGATGCTAATGACCTTTAAAGTACTGATACACTTGCCCACATACTCCTGTGTACAAAGCCTGTTCCTCACCCACTCTCATAGACTTTCAAGGACACAAAGCTACAGGTTAGTTCTGTCACTAATCGATAGTAAACTATGTGTAACACTACACTTCACAGATGTGTATTAACCTGCTCCATCAGTCTTTTATAGACACCTTTCCCCGTTAATGTGCTCTGATGTTGTTGTATTTGTTGTATTTACATAAACCATCAACACAACCTCAGAGGATTTGACTCGGAGAGAAAAAGTCCTGATTTAAGGAGGATAATCACCTTATTTTTTCACTTTGGAGCTAGCAGCAGACACCAAACTGCCAATCACACAAGTCAGCCATCCCCAAAGCAGGTTTATGTGACATGTTGACATGTGTGATATGTTTAATGACCCATTGTAAAGGAAAAACATGAGAATAAAAAAAAATATTTGTGCTTTTTGCTCCCAAAATTTACAAAATGCTCCTTTATTATGTACATTTACATTTGGCATCAAGCTTGGGCCACAGATAATGTCTTAGTGGTGGTTAACTGGTTCAGTCTAACTTTTTAAAATATAAAATAAAATACAAGCAGTTGGAGCAGCTTTAAATTTGACAGTTTTTGTTTTAAATCATACAATACAATGATTTATTTAACTCAATAAAAAAAGTGACCCTTAAAATGAATCATGACTAAAATCTGGTGAATCGTGACAGCCCTAAGATGGAATAAAGATGAATATAATTGGCAACAGCTGTAAGAGCATGAAAAATGAACCTTGAAAGTGCTTAAAAAGGGCTTGAACTTGACCTGGAAGCTGGTGCTACGACCCTTTGGCCTGTTACGTAACAACTGAATCAATCCAGCCATAAATAAATGGACAGGGGGACACGCATTTGGGGATTTGGATTACTCCGCAGCATTTCACACTTCATTACTTGGGCTGTCAAAGGGCCAAGGTTAATGCCATTTGAGACGGTCCGACGAGGAAAAAACTGGATTAAAACGTGTCAAAAAAGAAACAAGCTACGACAAAAGAGGCTCAGGAGGAAGTTCTGAACGAGACCAGACGTTACGCTTTAAGCCAGTCCAGGTTCGAGTCCTTGAACGGAAACCCGAGCTCGGAGGTGGCAGGTGAAGCGGTGACATTGACGGGCATTCGGTAGGCGACAGGCACAAGTGCGTTGAAACTGAAAACCGTCCCGAGAGAAAGCCTTTCCTGTTGTCGACATGATTAATGGGACAGGGAAAAAAAAGAAAACTTGCCGAGCGCGCATCAAGGAAGGGCTTTTGGCGACGAGCTGAGCCGCAGAAATGCACCACATGGTAATAAACAGGATAGGAAACACATTATAAATAGGCAATAAAACACTCTGACAACCAATTAAACAGCCGTGCTATGTTCATTAGAATATGACACCGCTCTGTCCCCGGATCTCACCTACTTGAAAAGTAGTTTGAGTTTGACTTTGAATCATCTCTGATGCAGATATTTAGGAGTAAGAAAGTGTAGGAAATAGAAAAGATGGATAAATGTGACTTGGGAGTTTAAGACAGTGATTTACAACTTGTTTTTCTGGATAATCATGGCTTAAACAGGCTGCATATATCAATGCTCCTGACTGTTTTGCCAGTTTTCAATTAAGGCTCATAAACATCCCAAACTCTATTCCCACAAATCATTCTTGCATCTCAATCAGGAGATTAGAATGGTAACCTGAGATGTCCTGATGTTTTGCCAATGAGCTTGAATTTTTATAATTACCGTTATGGTTAATAGTTTGCTTTACTTTTGTCATCTTTATTTCCTGCAAAATATTTCCAAACAAAGCTGCATAACGGAGTAAAGTACACATACATATACTATGTTTGGCAGGTGGTATTGCAGCAAAATAATACCAGCCTAAAAAGATTTTTCAATAGACATCAGTAAAGCAGCAGACAGGAAATTCCAAAATTTTGATATTTTACTATTTATTGCCTGATTTTATATTTACTGTATCTGCTTTTTCTTTGTTAAAAATCCTCTAAACTGCTAAAATATAACTTTGAGCTCATTGGTCGGGACCGAGACTGCTTGCATAAGGCTGTACTGCACCTGCTCAGTGGGTTACATGACAGAGACATCAACCTGGAAACCAAACTTTTTTCTAATAACACATCCATGATTACAAACAGGATTACTTTATGTGCTCCGGAGTTTGTCAAATAGAAAACCTGTGATAACCTCAATGTTTTTAAAAGCCAGTAAATATATTAAGAACCATATTTAGACCTGCATTTCATTCACTATTAATCAAACTTTTCCCTGGACTGCTTACATTTCAGTGACAGTGGTTTGTAATTTCAGATTTGAACGACTGAACTGAGACATGCATTTAATTCAGCTTTAAATAATCCTTTTTTTTTCTAAACTATGCATTTCAAAGTCCTAAAAAGCACAGTAAACAAATGGTAAACCCTGTGATACATTCCACTTTTAACTACAATATTTGCACTTGCATTTGATTCAGCATTAATCACACATTTCCCTACAATACACATTAAAAAGCACCACAGCTTCAGGGACAAATGTCAAACCTATAACACACCTGTTGTAAACTGCAACACCACATTGGGACAAACATTTTAGTCAATGCTAATTGTACTAATCTTATTCAAAAAAGACAAATCTGTGTTTCTTTCCCAAAAGACAATGACTATTTAGGGACATCCATTTCATTCAGCATTGATTAGAACTATCGATTTGAGAAAAGACAATTTAAAGTCACAAAATATACAATGACAAATAGTAATTCCCTCAGAAATCCCAGACTTGTCATTTTCTTACCGGATTTCTTGGGCACAGGCATGGTTCCTTCAGGGTTTACTCTTTCTTCTCGTTGCACTCAAACCTGGAGCAGATGTCTGTGTGGGGTGGTCCAGTCTGGGCAGGATCTCCTTTTATTAACTTCCACATCAGAGGGAGGAGGAGGGGGTCTGAGGAGGGGGTCTAGAGGGTGGGCAGTAGGTGTTTTTTTTATTTTTTTCGGTCGGATGCAGCCCCAAAGAGACGGTGCTGTCACATGAAACTGCTGTGGTCCTTTCGAGGGATCAGATGCACAGAGTCCAGCGAATACCCAGGAAATCCCGAGTATGCACGCTCGTTTACATTCACACATGGACGGGGCATGTGCACGAGCAGCAGATGAAAGCACACTGGTGTACTGGTCTTTTCTGTCAGTGCCACAGTAATTAACCTGTTTTAAGTGACAGAATAGAGCTTAAATACATGGATTAAATTGACAGAACCATGTGCGAGACCAGAGAGTATCGAGACCATGACAAGAGTGAGACCGAGTGAAGGGTTAGGATCGGAACAAGAACAGAATCAGTGCACTATACACTATAATAGAAACAAGGGAATAGTTTAAAAAAATCTAAACAAGTCCAGTCTTAGACCAAGTCCAGACTCATGGAGGTTAGGTTTTTTTTTTTTTTTTAAATGATTGAGGTTTTCATCCAATCCCAAGAACAAACAAATCTATCATTTCTAGTCTCAGTTGGTATTGACGTCTGAAACCAAGACAGGTCTGACTAAAAAATGAGTTCAAGACCCAGAAAAGACCAAGACCTTTGTAAAATAGTCTTAATTCTGTAAATAAGACACAAAACAAATGCTTATAGCTGAAATTACTGTAACACTCCAACATTAGTGCAAAAGATAAAACAAACCTTTTTAATTTAAATTCTTACAGCCAAATACCCAAGAGGCTCCTGTGGAAAATAATCTAGAGCCTTGTATTTTCTGCATCTGCTGCTTTTTCTGTTTGGAAGTGGATGCGTTTAATGAATTGTGATAGTTGCACCAATAAAAGGGACTAAAGCACACTAATGGACTTTGTGGGATCATTGAGCACGTGTCAGGACATTTACAACTTAGCAGCCAGTGGTTTCTGGTCCAGGACTTAGCACCACTACAGTCTTTACTAAACACTGGGATCAAGCTCCACACAACATTCACCTGTAACCCAAAGAAGTCTAATGAGATTCTTCATTTAACCATTAACTTTTAAGGACACTAAACACAATGACACAGAACCAAGAATCTCCTTTTAGAGTTATGTTTATTGTCTCTGATCCTGATTTCTAAAATGTCCTTCTAACTCTGCCATGAGTCTGGACCTGGGCTAACTCTTATAATGTATAATACGCTGGTCTCGGTCTCGATAAACTCATGTGGTTCATGTGGTCTTGGAACTTATGACGAAATTTAAATTCTGACTTTCTCTTGAAGTGGTTGAATTATAGTCAACAACCTGGTGAAAACATACAAGGCCACATGACTGAGGAGGGTCTATAAAAAGCAGAAATAGACCACACTCTGGTGACCACAGTCTAAGATGGCCGCCAGATCCTCAGCCGCCGTCGCCGTCCTCCGATCCCATCAGTCAGTGCTGCTCTGAGAGTTTCAGGAACACAACAGGGGGCTGCTGAGGGCCAAAATAACAGTGGGCACAGATAAGGCTGACTCTAGTGACTACCAGAAGGATCTGTGTAAACATATACTAAAAGCTAAATGATGCAACTTGAAGTATTACAAAATGCAGCGAAAGTTTGTCTTCTAAAATTCAAAAATCAGACGCAATAACTGAACAATGGCTGAAACACAAAGTGCCACCGGTAATGTTGCATTGAAGACTACAGTGGGACCAAGTTAAATCTCTTATTAATTTAGACCAGTGCATTATTTTTGGGCAGAATTAACACTGAACAGTTGTAATTCAAACTCTATTAGTCCATTTTAGTCCAGTTTCAAGTTGCAATTTCTTTTGAGCATTTTGTTTTGCAGCATCGGGTTGTTGCCCAACGGTTTTTTATCCTGTATTATTTTGAAACCACATCCACACTGTACTGGGGAACATAAAATGAATCTGTTTATAATCTGTTTCTGTAAAGCAATCAAACTGATGCCTAATAAAAGTGATATTTCTGTTCAGATTAGACCTCTGTCCCATCAGCTCAGGTCTGGGGACTTCCTTAATTGGCACGTCTTCAAGCAATTAAAAGGGAAATAACTCCCTGTCACGAGTCAGCGCCGGCCTCTTCCGTCTTTGGGAGCTCTGTTATTAGCAGAGGCATCTTAATGAACTGTAATAACCCGCTTAGCGCCGGCCCTGTGTGTCATGGCCGAAGCTTGAGCAGAGATTTCTCCACCTGCTGCTTACTGCTGTCACTGCGGGGCTTAAATAATACTGTAGCATGACCTCTGGATACGTTTGAGGCCGCTATGTACATCATCAAACGCTCAACAATCGCTATGGAATATTCCCCACCAATTAGTTGGCTGTTAAAACATGCGCTCGGGTTTCTTCGTTACATGTTAGCCCGTGGCGCTGCGGGGACATGTATAGCATGCTTGGACGTGGGGGGTACAACGGTAAAAGGGTGTAAGTGTGAAAGGCCTGCTGGGATCTTTCAGGGTTTTCTCAGCGGACGGTTGAGTGACGGAGCAGGTGCCGTGTGCTTCCCGTTTCGCTCGCAGTGTTTTTGTCCACACGTATTTGGCACGCGGCGGGAACTCTGGGAAGTATGTCCAATCCCAAAGTGACAGGGGCCTCATGAACAACTGCTGTTTACTGTACTTTACAAGAGTCATTGCCGCCTCAAAGCACCTGGGTCCTGTGCTACAGATCCAGCTGAACCTAAAGCGATTATGGCTCTTTCAATCTCAGTCTAGATCAGTACAAGGAAACCAGTCACAGCAGCAGGTGGGAGATACAGTATGTTAACATGAAACTAAGATGAAACTACTCTAGACTCTCGGGCAGGGGGTCCAAACTTTTTTGCAAAGAGAGCCACATTCGACGAGAGGATCATTTCCAAACGCTGACAATCTCTTCTGATTTTATTCCTTTTCCATAAGTACAGGTTTAAATCAAAATAAGAACGTGTTTGAGGTGGATTCAAACAGGTTTTATTTGGATTTGAAAAGGTTTTCTATGGATTTGAATAGGTTTTAGATGGATTCGAACAGGTTTCATTTGGTTTGGAGTAGGTTTTAGTTCAAATTGAACAGGTTTTAGTTGGATTTGAACCTGTTTGAGTGAAGCTGCTGCTGTTGGGGCCATGAACAGTAGTTTTTATCACAGAAGATGTGGCTGCATAAATCTCACTTTGTGTCCTGATTGGCCTTTACAAAGTTAATACTCGCTCTAACTTTCACTCCAAACTGCTGTGACGCTTTTAATGACACTTCCCCTCTATGTCCAGTAATCCATTTAAAAATCATTTCCATTTCATGTTTTAACTTTCCGCTTCTCGTTTTCGCTCGAGTGAGGAATCAGCTACCAAAAGGCCGAACCCGCTTCGGAAGCCAAGCTGAAGGGTCCCCAAAGTGGTATGACACGCTTTTTGGGGACCCCTTTTGTTAACAGAAGCATGCCTGAACTAAAATGCCCCAGTGGAAATGTGGACAAAGACAATTCCAGTCATTCATAATCAGACAAGAGTAGCCAACTGTTCTCACTTTAATGACATTCTAATCAAAATAACAGGCTCCGAAGCCATTATTATTCCTGGAAAATGTCAGTCTACAAGATAAGTTGAAGTGGTTATTTGACTCCTGTGTTTTTTATGTAATCACACGCTCAGCTACAAACAAAAACACACAACAGCCCCACGTGCGTTTGCCAACATTCAACCATGTGGCTTTTGGGCTCTATCCTGAACCAACATAGAACTTCATAGTTTAACATTTTGTGTGGTTAAACCGTCCAGATTTACAGTGTGGAAATGACTGTAAAATCAACTGCCCCCACTGAAGTTTAGTGCAACATAAACCTTTTGGCCCGTCCCTAAATCACGGGACGTCATGCCTGGGACACACAGCTGAGCAGAAATCTGACAGATTTATGGAGCTGTGCTGAACCTGCTGCTGGTTTCATGTCTGTAATGTGCTCCTCTCTTTTCCCCTGCACTTGACTTAACTGCTTTAGTCCCACTCTTCACGTGTGCCCCTTGAGTCTCACTCAAATCCTCCCAAAGACTAGCACAACAGAGATTTAAACATAACTGTGTGTGTATGTAAACACTGACTGATGAACATGATGATTATAGTTTTGTAGTACTCGAGACCGGGCTTGGTCTTGAAAACAGTCTTAAGACTATTTTGTAAAGGTCTTGGTCTTAAACTCTAGTTTACTTGGTCTTGGACATCAAGACCAACCAAGACCACAAATACCATATGTGTTTTTGAGATTTGATGAAAACTTCTATCATTTAAGTTCAATTAAAACACTAACCTCCATGAGTCTGGACTTGTACTGTATTTGTTTGACAAAAAAAGACAAATTGAACAGTTCAAAATCCAAATGCCAAAAACTAAGGGCTTAAAAGTGCAATCTCAAGGAAACTTTTAAAAATTAATAAATAATAAAACAATAAACACAATTCCAAGAATATAAAAACAGGAAAAAAAAAGGGAAGGTAATTAATACTTGGTCTAAGGCTGGACTGACTCTGCCTCCATTTTTACTGTTGTCTTGCATCTATTGCAGCGTATTGTGTGCTGTTTCTGGTCTTGACTTGGTTTTGACCTGCCATGGTCTTGGTCTTGTCTTAGTCTAGCTACGCTCTGGTCTCGGACATGTCTTGGTCCGTGCAGACTTTTCCACAACAATCTGAATTCTTCACTTCTTATAAATATCTTATTAACATCATAGTTATAATGTAAATTTGCATTGGGAACTATGGGGTGCCTCAGCAGCTCATCTGGTTGAGTGCATACCGCATACCTGAGCGACCTGGGTTCGATTCCAGCTCAGGTGATATGTGTGTTATTCCCCTCTCCCTCAGCCTGATTCCTGTCTGTCAACTCTGTCTCTATCAAATCAAAGGCTATGTATTGTTTCACTTTAAGGATCCATCATATACAATTTACTGCAAAATATTGCTGAAAAGTGCTCTATTGGACAAACAGTACACAAATTGTGAATGTACTTGTATGGCGGTATTTGAAGAGGCTCTGATTCTATTACTATTTACTCAGATAAACGCTTTTATGGATCCTGTAAATACATCATGTTTCACCTGATTTGACTTGTATTTTACTCACAAATCATTCCCACTCCCAATGCTGACTGTATATTTTCCATATGACTCACTTGTTGAAAGCCACATTTGTTAGCCGTGGGCGCAAACACATATGACTCAGCACACATCATTCCCAGCGGCGTGTCTCGAGGTTTTCCTGGTAAATGGACATACGTCACGGCCCTCGACGACAGGTCTCCCATGATGCATTGGTGTTTGCATGGACAGTTCTTTGCAGCGAGAGAGTATCTGTGCTGCAAGGAATGCACCGTTGTTACATAACACACCTCATCCCATTCATTCCTATTACAACACATGAAATCCAGGGATCTTTTGCAGCAAATGTAAAACAATGTCTTAGTATTGAACAGAAATGTGCATGATTCATTAATAATAAGTTATAATAAGAAGTTAAGTGTGTGTTGGGGCCCTTTTATGTCTATAAACGCCTCTGGCTTCAGCCTTAAAAGCAACATTACATACTTCTAACACCTCTCCAAACTCACACAGGCCTGTTATGTCTTAATACATGTGTGCTATATATATATCATGGGTGTATAAGTGTGTTTATGTGTTGACAAATGGGTTCTCGTGAGATGAAAACGTGCAGTGGAGTCTGGTGAGTGAGCGGGCAACAGGATCATCAAAACAACTGCAACAGATTGAAATGATTTTGAGGCAATGTGTGTTTTTATAATGAGGTAATGAAAAGGGGTGTGACTAGATCAAAATGTGACAATCTCTGGTGGAGGTGAAAAGCTGTCTGGTGATATCAGCTGATGGAGTGTGAGAGTGAGATTAGTCTTCAAGATGCCCCCGCCACTTTTAAATCGTCCGTGTGGCAGCATTTTGGTTTTCCTGTCAAAATAAGAAATGTGAAAAAGTCACAACACCAAAGACACTTTAACCTTTCTTGTCCCATGTGTCTCATCACATTTGTGTCTCATCACAGCCCTATTATCTATTTGATGAGGCAGTAGAAAGTAAATGAATGAATAGAACAGTTCAGTTCCCTTCTTCTTGCTCCTTGAACAAAAAAGCATTATTTTGTTTTCTAAATGAATGTAAATCATTTTTCTCTGTGTTAGTTTAATACAGTTGCATTCAGTTGCATCAGTTTGATGTGTTATAAAATGTCCATCAAGTTACACTCTAAACAAAGACTACATATTTTATCTCCAAAAGAATGTATATTTTAAGTTATTTTTGAATTATTATTTTGTCATTTTGACCTAACCCTGTATTTCGCCCTAACTCTTAGCTCTTTGTGTGCTAATCACATTAAGCCAATCTTTAACAATTCAATATTCCTTGATGATGAAGCACAAGGCCTACAACCATCAATAACTTAGTGTCCTTCATGTATTTGACATTCTGCACACGTCCAGGATGGTCCATCTATGGACTTGTAGCCTGTAGCAACTTGTAGGGCACCTGACTATTGAGCCATGTGCTAACGTTCTCTACCCTCTCACTGACAGTTGAAAATGTATTAAAAATGTATTATTTTGCCAAAATGCATCAGTTTCATGAACTGAAATCTTCCAGTATAACATAGTCCTACCATCCATTCTTCTTGTAGCCTAAATGTTCGTATAATAGAGCAGCTAAATATTAGGCCACTCACTGTTCTCTACCCACTCACTGGCAGCACACACATGTAGTCAGTTGGTTACCATTTGCCCAAACCATCTTTTTGGATATTGTGTGATTTTTCGTTATCCCTTTAATTCATACATAATGTATTGTAGACAGCTTAATCCAGGGGTGGGCAAACCTTTTGGCTCAGGGACCACACTAGGTTTTAGGTTTTTTAAAAAGTAAAGTATAAACTTATACAAATTGCATCTGAAAGGCTCCTAACCTATGAGCAGTAGCTGTCATTTCTTGCTCTGACGGGTTAGTATAATGTGTGGTGGAAAGTGCAGGCTGCCACAGTCTCTTGGCAATAAGACATGTGGCTACTGTCTGGATTTCAGTGAAAAAATATCTGTCCACTCCAAATTAAAAACTTTATTAAAAGTACTAAGTCTTACGCATTTTAAGGTCACAAAGATGGCAAATGTGACGAGATATTCTCAGTGTGTAGATACGACGGTAGCTTTAGCAGAAGAAAAAGGGTCTAATACTGCATATGCTGTCTTTAATTATAAATTTAGGGGGCGGGCCACCTTACACAGCTCGGGCCTTAACCTCTGACGTCAAAATGCACTCGAGGCCCACGTTGCTGCATTAAAACAGTCAATGAGTTTCAAAATATTGCTTTGACTGACTGAAACCAGCTTCGACAACACCAACCCTCAACCCTCAACCCTTTTTTAAGCTACGATGGTTCTGAAACATCATTATAAAGTCAGACGTCAAATATGATTCCCACGTGACCGGGTTGGCCTTTTTCCAAACAGATCCGCCTCTTTTCATTCAAACGCTCCTCTTTCCCTCAGCTGTTCTTATCACCTTCTTACTCATGTCGTACATGGACGCAGCACGAGGCCGGTCAGACTTCAGAGCCGGCCCTGCGTTTGAGAGACCCTCGTCGTTCTGGGAAAGACCCCGCTGGTGATTTGACAGGTTCAGAGGGCACTCAAGTGTTGAAGCCCCACACGGATGGTTCCCAAAATAAAAGGATATTCTTCGCGGTGGGAGAGAGAGTGACTGACGTAAGGTTGTGTTGACACAGGGATTTTGGGACATTCTGTTTCCAAAGCTGTGTTGCGGTAAATAGTGATCTCAGCAGATATTTGTTTATAAAAATAAATGCACAGTAGGTGGTAGGATCATGGCACAAAGACACGGATGTTCATATTGGCTCTATGAATCAAAAGTTTGACGGGTAGATTTGATATTGTTGGATTGTCTGATGACATTTTAGACTTTGTAAAGACTGTGTATTCCAACTGGGGATTTGTTTTTTGGGGCAGTATTTTGGCAGTGAACAAATAGAGACAAATAGGGAACAGGGAAGAGAGAGAAAGGGCAGGGCATGGACCATTTTAGCTCAAGGCAGGAATCAAAAATATCCTAGTTAGTTTTGTACATAGTTTTCTTTTTTTCTGGGTGACTGGAGCCTATCCCAGCAACTTTTGGCTGTAGACTGGGTACAGATAGTCACAGGGCTGACATTTAGACACAGACACTGGCAGACAACAGTTCACTCTCGCATTCATCCACTAGGGGCACTGTAGAGTCCGAGTTTTTGGACGGAAGCTGAGGAAATCTTGACCTAAAAACACTCAAAGGAGCAGCAAATTTCACGACAAAACAATAACTACACAACAATAACACGTGCCTTCTCATTTCTCAGCTCAAATGTAGCTTAATTTAACAAATAAACCCAATCGGCCCAAACTGTAATCCTTAGTGATATGATATAGTACTATTTTAGGCTTCAGGGGTGGTGCTCCTCTTTAGATGTGTGCTTTTTATGCCATTTATTCCACTGTTATTAAGTGGAGTCTAATTTTTTTGTTTTTTTGGAAGTGGAAGTCACCAAAAAGAAAAATAATCGTTCATTTGTGAAGCTTCTCACAAAATTTGAAGCACCTTACATTTGTTTGAACTGAAAGCCGTTAATAGCTCTTTTGAAGATGCATTGTGTCATTTTGCGTTTGTTTACGAAAAAATTGGAAATAGAAATAGGTCTGAAAATTTGAAAACGCAATCAATTTAGTAAATAAAGGTGAAATGTAAACGTGAGCCCTACGGCATTCAGTTTCGTCCTTTCTGGGCTCAAAACAAAAACAGGAAATAATGACTCATTTCACTGGGTTCAATGGAGCGTTCAATGCCTGTTTTTACATAATAGGCAAATATATAGCGTTTTATTTTGCAAACACAGCAAAACCAGACAGGGGTCCCATGTAGAAGAGGACCCCAAATGAGGATAAGTCTTCTAATATTGGTTTGGCGTCTAAATAAAGGAATTTGGTCACCCATTTTGGTTTATTTGGATGCTGTACAAATAAATGTCATTACTGAATGTAGTTGTGCCGCTAAATAAAGTTGATTTTAAGTAACATTTGCAGTCATGTCAAAGGTTTGTTGCTCAGAACAGCATGTCCCCGTCGCGGTTGAGGACTGTATGCTGTGAACTGCCTCTGATGCTGCTGTATGTTCACAATGTGGATGTTGAAAAGCCGTCTCTTTAATGGACCCTGTGCCCTTTGCTGTAAGTGTGCAACATAATATCACCGATAGGAGGCTTTGGAGGAGGCTTCGGAGAGGTGCTTGAACCCTACATTGTGATCTAACTGGACCACACATGTTGAAATGCCACAGACATTTTGACACTGAAACAGAATTTTCCTGTGGGACATCACATGACTGATCACGTCTGTGTTCATGTGGGTTGACTCTGGGTGCATTTGTTTCCTCTCACCGCTAAAAACGTGCCAGTGAAGGGTATTTAAGGATGATTCCTGTAAATATATCAACACTAGGGGGAGTGGAGAGATGTCAGGCCAGTTAGACATCCCAGTGACACCTGGACCTCTGCACATCTCTGTCCCTGGACCCCAACCTGAACCCAGTCATGGTTGTAACTTATAGCCATTAAGAAATTCAGGCCTTTATTTCCATTTCTAACTCAAACAGACAATATCTTAGGGAGTAAATGTAAATGTACTGTATGTAACTGTAAACCCATAGCTGGAGTTTTTGAATTTTTTGGAGTGCTATCCTGTACATTACAGAAATTTGAGAAAACTATAGATATATTGGGCTGTATTAATAAAATTGAACTGAGTACATTATTTGACCTATTTTTAATAGATTTGTTTATAGATAACACAATGTCCTTGCAGGGCTACCTTAGCTATTCACACACTACAATCTGTAAGTCCAAAAGCTACAGCCAAAATCTGTAATTGTGACTGTCCTTTGATTAAAAAGTCTCTAAAGCTACACTTAAATGATAAGTCATGATGTACACTGGCCTTGCTACAAAAACAAACAAACAAACAAAAACAAATACCCGTCTTTCATGGTTGAAAGAGAGAACACATTTACAACTAAGAACTAATATAAGTGTAATCAAAACAGAATCAAGTCAGGTGGTAATAAATACTTTATTCTAGTCGTATTAAAACGCAGTCCTCTTCAGGCTCGTCACACTGCACACATCGTGTACAGACAGCATTATGTACAGCAGTTAAGGGTTCAGAAAAAAAAATGCTCACAAAATCAAAACAGTTATTGGCTCAGTGCTCATCGTCCTCCTCCATTGGCCGCTCCGCCTCCAGCTCCACCTCCTGATTGGTCCTGAGCTCCTGACATCATCAGGAAGAGAACAAGAGGGACGATGTACATCCACTGAGAAAAAAAAAAAAACAGGAAACAAAAGGGTTAGATGTCAAAATGGCAGAATTTAGGAGACAATCATTTGAGTTTGATCAGACTCTAATGCAGATTGGTCATCCCAGATTAGACTCTTTCTGAACCAAAGGAAAAGTGAACAAAGGTTAGAAACTGTAGAGAAAAAATTATTTCAGGCTCAAACACCAAACTATGAGTGAAGTTAATTTTCATCAGTCAAGTTTCATCAGAATAAGACCATTAGTGAAACCAATTTCAAGGAATTTGAACCTGAACAGAAAAGGAAAAGTAAGAACAAGTGTGGCCTGAAAGTAGTTTTCTGATTAGTGCCATTGCTAATGGGTTACGACATTTGGCTGCAGTTCAATAGTCAGTGTTTAAGTTATCCTTCTGGCAGTTTTCTTTGACCTTGATTTATATTTTAATCAAGGTCATGAAAAGAAAAGTGATCTGTTCTATGAGGCCAGTTGAACCTGTGCTGCACAGGTCACAAAACCTCAGTCTGAATCAGTGGTATCACAAAGTGGGTGATGGTAATGATCAATTATTGAGTTTATTTAAACTTGTTTCAAGGAAAACTGAGGAAAAAGGATTGGATTATTTCACTCAGCAAAATGTGTTCAGGAAATGACTATTAAACTGCATTCATAAGGCGAAAAAGAGGAGAAATAAAGAGGGACAGAGGAAGGCACAATAAGAAACTGTACTTCAGTGGGATCAGCTCTGCTCTCTGTCGCCCCCTGGTGGGGGCTGTGCCGAATTGGTGAGCATGAGGAAGATGGCACCTCCCAGAATCAAATACCACTGGAACACAGCACAGCAGCGAGTCAACACAGGGCCAGTGAAGGCAGCACACAGTCAAACACATGTCACTGAACACACCACGACATGGCACAAGGCAAAATGAGCAATGAGATGAAATAGAAGCATGTCGTCTGTGGCTTTGGTTCTGTGAGACAGGAGTTCAGCTGCCGCCTAAAGAATCTAGGATTGTAAGAGTCTGATCCATTACAGCTAACAGACTAACTACAGGAAACTTTATAGTACTTACATATTTGGCAAAAAAGGATTTCTGCTCCTGAGGATTCTTGCCTTTCTTCTCTGTTTCCTGCTCCAGACGTTCAAGGAAGAGCGCTGTTTCAGGGCTGAAAAAAAAAGTATTAATCTTACAATATATATTTAGATTTAGACCCACAATAAACAGTATTTCTCTTCTTTTAATTAGACAAAGTTTTTTTTTATGTTCTAGGAGGTCTACCCGCCCAATACTCGATAGAATTATGCCTTCTTTAAAGTGAAGATAGGGGCCATAAATAATAAACACACAATAATTAACAGCAAATATGGGTACTGACACTGACCCAGGAGCATTAACGGGAGCCATGACACTTAACGTTGTGTTGAAAACTTCCAGGTCCACCTCATCCTCGACCTCAGTCCCTCTGCAGGCCCCGGGTATCGTTACTATGGAAACACCGATGAGGAAACCAGAGACATCGGTGTGGAGGGTGATCACGTCGCTCAGATGCGACTCCACCATTGCACACTGCGTTAAAGGCAAACATTTTGAAATAGGCACTACATCTAAGAAGAAACATTGCAAACAAACTGATATAGTTGGAACGTTTCATACAGTGACACACAGAAATAGAAATAGACACAGAAATACTTACAGCTCTAACAAAAGCTGTGAGGTAACCCTCCATCTGCCGCTCTGTTTGTCTGTCGGGCTGCAGAGAAACCCGGGGCACTCTGATTTTATACAGACCATCGACTGCAGCTACCTCCTGGTGGTGTGGTACAAAACAGACACATTAGAGGCAATATGTACTGTGTTATTATTCACTAGAACTACACATCTATTATTGGAAGAAAGCCAAACTCCTGAGGTCTATATTTTCATATAGTAACTTCATATTCACCTTGAGTTTGGATCTGTCCTCCTCTGAGAGTTGGTTCTGAGACAGGGAGACGCTCTGTTCCCTTCCTGCTTTTAAAACCAGAGACCCTCGGACACGAAAGTTTGTTACATCATCTGAAAAAGAAAGAAAACAAACAAAAAAAGAAAACAGCAACTGTAAATAAATGTGAAAAATCAACAAGCTTAATGTTTGTATTGTCTGGTTTGTCTCTTTGTTTGGGACCCCCTCAAAAACGAGATGATTCATCTCAAGGGGCTATCCCATTAATAAACAATTTGCAATTTGTACTATACTACTACTATTTTGATTACTTGCATACTCTGAGGCTAAAATTTGCCAATATTTTGCAGCAATATCTTTTAATTTTGTGCTTATGAAATGACCATGAATGATAAAGCAAGTCTGAAACATCTATTCTTAAAGTCTTAAACTGTGCTAAATGTGATTATGACATACAACGCTATTTATTTTTGTTATCTAAGTAAGAAGTCAAATGCAGGACTGTAACAGAGGGGAATTTTGAACACAAAACAATATTGCCATTAAAACTGCAGCTATGTGATTGTCATGGTATTACATTAGGAGTAGGTTTAACATCAAGTCTATTATTATATACTCTTTATAAACCATAAATGTATTAAAATGAATGACATGTCTGGTTGGAATAGTTTTGCTCATTGGTTTAGGCTAAACAGCAAGCTTGTCGGATTTAAAATAAAATAAAAACAAACGTCTTCTCACCGACTTCAAATGAATGTTCAAGTGGAACCGAGAAGCCACTAAATTCCGCGTCTAAAGCATCCCCAACCTGAAAATAAAATGAGATTTTGTGTTAGATATTAGCATGCTCATAGCGGCTAATGCTAACCTGCTCTGGCTATAACATGTCTATTCTGCGTCTGTTCTATATATTATAAAACACTTCACACTAACCCGTCTGCCGTTGTTACAATTCACAAATGTTGTAGATAACAACAAAGAAAGAGTGGATAAAAAAGCGAAGTGAATGGGTAATAGACGAGCCATTTTGACAGAAAAACGGACCGGAAGGCAGCGAATCGAACTACAGCTACTTCCGGGGCGTTTCTTAGCAACGGTATATATCGCCATCTACCGCACTAAAATTTATAAATAATAAATAAATTAATTAAATGTTTACATTAAATTTTAACGTATTTATACAAAATTGATTATTTTAAAAATGAAAAGCCTAACTTACAGCAAGCACATAAATTATTTTAACTATAATTGGCCACGGAGAAACAAACCTAACCTACAGAGTTAACAAACATTTACATGGCTACTTTGGAGTCAAATACAGCTCAATTTCATAGACATACAGAGTAATTTTAGATTAACTGAGGTTCAAAAACAAAATTGTAACAAGAGGCAATGACAGCGTTAAAACATTATACCAATTAGGATACTAACAAAGCCCCTTGGACAAACACTTTGACATGTAGGTCATCATTAAAAGCATCCCTTAAATTAACAAAAGTCTAACAATTATTTAAATAATCCTATTAATGTTCACCACTAAGGCAAACACACTATTCAACTAAACAACTAAACTACAAATAAGAAACTGCAACAGAATTTCAAAAGCTTAGTTCATTATCACACAAACCAAGAAAGTAAAAAAATAAATAAAGCATATGGCAGCAACCGAAGCGGCATATGAGGTGACAGTGTTGACGTGTTCAAAGAAAGACAGATCACAGAAGTAAAGAGGGCTGTGATATACTGAGAGAGTTATGCATAAACATGGTGTCGTCACAACTAGGTCAACACATGCCGTAAATAACTTCTCGCACTCAGGTTCAATCTCCTGCACTGTCTTTGTGATGTGTCTCTGTGATGTTCTCATTGTCACCTGCCTTCGAAGCTGTCAATCACTGAGGTACTGTTACAAGACGGTTTAAATAAAGCTTTGTGACAGATGAACGGATCAGCCTGTAGCAAACAGCCAACGTTTGTACAGTGCAACTCAATACAGATCATTTGCCAGCTGCTGTTGTGTTTGGAAAAGTAAATGTAAAGCTTTTAAAGTCTGACTGATGACGTCTTTTAATCTTTTTCAACATTCACAAAGCTGAGATGAAGTCAAATTACATAAAAACTTGTTGAATGTGCCATTTTCCACCTCTTTTACCTCCTCATTCATGGAGAAAAAGTGCAATACCAATCTCCAAATATGTGTTTTAATATCTGTCAGTGAGAACAAAATGTGCCACACACATCTCCCTCTGCCGGGCCGGACACAGGCGAGCACCGAACCCTGAACTGATTATAATAAAGACTTGAGGGGAATATTAATCACTGCTCTGGTTAAGGCTGCAGTGACAAATTCATGGCCAGCAGAGGGAGCACTTAGACCAGAATAAGCCCAGACAGAGCCCTCTTCTCAGCTGAAAAAGTCACATGGGATGGTAAAATGACAAAATAAGCAGTAAATTTGTTGATCAATTAGATCTCACTTGACACTTTTGAATTACAATCTTGAAAATATTGAGTAAGAAAGTCTGGTCACAGTCTTGAAAGCAGTCTTAAAATCATATTTAAACTCTTATACTTGGTTTTGTCTTGGATATAAATGACTCAGATTTTTGAATGAAGACTGGTCATATCATTTCAATGATTCAATAACAAAATCTCTCCAACTCTGCCTCTATATATGCCCGGTATATGACATAAATCAGAACTAGTTAACTTTTTTATTTCTCCTATGATGTTGTATTGACAGGATGAAAATGGATAAGTTTGGCCCCCTTCAGACTTAAAATGAAGACAAAGTGATCAAATGTAATGAGGACAGCCTTATGTCTCTCAGCTGGTGTGTCTAGGGAGAGGGAAGTCTGGCCATCTCTGCTTAAACTAAGAGGAAGACATCAGGTTTTTACTCCAAACACTGATAAGAACAATGGGACAACAATAAGAAGCACGTCTACTTTCAAAAAAAAAGTGAGAACAGTTCGAATGCAGACCCAGGAAGACACAGTGAGTCGAAGTGGCCTTGTGTGAAAAGACAGGTTGAAATGCATGTCAATGTCTGATTCAATGTCTCTGACAAGGACCACATTGTAATGGCTGGGCTTTAACATTCACCTGCCTTTATGCATTTACTGTTTCCCTCATAAACACCTTCAGAGTGATATATACGCCCAGGACTCACAGCTTTGACTGAAGGTTTCCCTGTTGGGTTGTTAACAGCGCCCCTTCACTCAACACCTTTATGATGTGGCAACACCAGAGCACAATTTACGGCCCGTTGTTCTTCTGCTTGGATCCTGTGTGCATTAGATGTTGGCAGTAGACTCTCATTCAGTTCTGTTTAAGCCTGTTAAAATCATTCTCTTATATCTGCAGTCTGTACTTTTTGGCAGCATCAGGTGGTGACATTGCAGATTCCAAACCTCACAATCCTCTTTTCTACAAACGGTGAGCATTTATTATAGTCGTGCAGGGACATACTGTGATGTAGGAACAAACTCTGTAGAAATAAGTCAGATCACAAGTTTGTATCAGAGATTTAAGATGCATTTAAACCAGCCCCGTTTGGTCCATTTTAATCGAACTCTAGTTTACTTCCTCTAAAACTCTGGTTCATTTGTGAAGGTGTGATTGTCCAGTCAGACTCGGGATCAAACAGGTGAACTCCGGCTAAAAACACAGATCTCAGTTTACTTCTCAGGTTGCTTCCCATTTATCTGGTGTGTCTCAATAGAGGTGAGAAGAAAAGTGAACGAAAACACTGAACCAAAGGCAGCAAATAAACCAAATAAAAACTCATAAAACACAAAACAAAACACGCCTAATGTGAAATTGTGGAAAGGGTTAGGTCTTTTTCTTTTTTTAAGAATTAGTCTGGTCTCAAATGGACAAATGGACACAGTTGGATAGACAACCATCAGAATTCAAGGGCATACACAGAAAAGCTGCCTCGGGATTGTCGCAAATGAAAAAAAATCATACAACCAACCAGAGAAAACCTGCCCCGTTATGAGATAAACGGTCAGTTAGGATTGAACTCGGTTGAAGCCACGTTTTGTAGGACTAAGTGCATGGGTCTGACTGGCCAGGCTGTGGAAAAATGACTGAAAAAGGAGATCAGCTGTTAATAAAGTGTCTGTAAACTTTGCCAAAAACAAGAAACATTTCAAAGTTAACAGTGGATTATGGACACTATTGGATTTGTCTAGTAAACTTAATACCTTGGTAATTATTGACAAAAGTCTAAATGATAATAAATGAACACTTAGATTGGAGCGGACTTAAGACCAATAGCGAGGTATCTTCTTAGTCTTCTCTTTCTTGTCATGACTCTCCTGTAATTATTGATGTAGCTTTCCCAACAGGTGAGGGGTATTACTGCTTCATTCAGTAGGTTTGGTTTGTTTGACAGACAGCAGTATAAAAGAGAAAAGAAATGAAACTGCATCAATAACACAACTTTGATTTCAAACAGAAACAAGTCTCTTCATAAAGCTCATAATTGCACTAAGCTTTCATGCAGGATTGTGGTCAAAAGGAAAAAGAACTTTCTTCCAGCAGTGCTCAGTTTGTCCGCTCTGGGCAGAAGAAACAGCAAGTAATGGGACGGCCACTGGGTTATATGGAGCATTAAATATCTCATACAGAGCAAACAGTGTTATTTTGATGCCGATTTCATTCAACTTTAAACATCCAAGTTGTACTTTAAGGCTGATGAGAAGACGACTTTCTCTTTAAACATATATTTTACATGAACATATCAACTTTGCCTTAAATCTGGGAGATAGGACTGGTCTAAGAAGAGATGAAGAGCAAATCAAAGAGAAGACTAAGCCGGAGTTTTTGTGCCAAATGTGATTGATGTGCTGTATTTCTCTATGCTTATTTCTGGCTGAGGAGTTGTGCTGACACGCAATAAAACCTCTGTGGAAACAAGTAAGAGACATCCATCATTTTAAACTTAAATATTTCTCTATCAAAGAGTTTCCAATCCAGCGTGAATCCTTCAAAGTTTTAAAAGTCAAGGATTTATCGCAGCATCCGACCTGTTTAATGACGCCGTGTCCCAGACGAGGTGAAAAACATAAAAACCAACCGTATGCTCAGACCATGCTCCACAATCACTGTAAGGACATAGACATTAAAACATACAGCCGTCTCAAACCATCACTGTTATGGCCGTTAGGTGTGTGTTTATTTACTGTGAAAGTCATGCTCCATGTGCCTCAGTAAAAGGTACTAAGGTGACTTATGTTGTTTCCCGACTGCTCTATTCTTCTACAAAGGCACAAAAGTAGCTTCCATGCGTTTCTAGGTGTCACCAACAAACCGTATGCAATGATGAATGACTCCTAATATCACATTGTAGTAGATTTAACACCTTACACGTAAAACATAACGACTTTTAATTATCACACATCTGGTTTTCCATAAAGGTAAAAAACATAAAATAAAGATGGCTCATTACTTTTATTCTAATCAATAAATATTAACTTCGAAAGAATAACTTAGAATAGGGTGGTACTTAGTGTAAAGATCTTTTTCCAGTCACCTCACTCATTTAAAAAATCCCATTCACTAGAGGAAAGAGGAGTAAAAAACAAGGAGTTAAGATTGTTAAAATGAAAAAAGCCCTTTGTGAACAGAGGAGGTGGACTGAGACACAATCTGACTTCTATTTACAACAGTGTGTTAAAACCAAAACATGTCTCTTTAGAAGGACGTAAACACCTGAAGGGAGTAGTAAATAATAATAATGACTCTGACACTGCCCATTTAACTCTTAATGTCACTGAAACCAGACTTTAGCTTTCATCAGCTCTTGTCCAATCACAGCAGAGGTTTAGGTTCAGGTTTAACCCCTCCATCTAAGGGATATAAACTCAGCTTTCTTATCAGTCAAACTTAGAATTGACAGATTGTGATTCCAGACCTCACAGTATTTCTTTCTACAGTCGGTGGGACCTATGGAAGCTCTGTCTATAAAAAGACACATTTGAAGAGACATTTGAAACAGTGGACACAGTCAAATCAAATCTGTGACCACTTTTAACTTATCTTTTATTGTTGTGTCTCTTGTGTTTTTTTTTTGTATTTTTGTCTATTCAATGTGTGTTATTTTATGTTACCTGTCCGGCGACTGCTGATGAAAATGAGCAATTCTGCATTTGTAACAGATGTTCATTCAGATAGACTGTCCCTTTAAATTAAAAAAAAAAAAAGACAGTGAAAATATGTCAAATGATGATTTCAGTTTGAAAATCCAGAAGCAAAATCACTTCACTTAGTTCATAAATATCCTAATCCTTCATGCAAAAAAGAAACGTAAGCTCAGTCTGTTATTTCCACGGAAATCTTAACTGAAAACCTGGAGGAGATTGGGAAAAGCACCTCACTTACTATCACCAGGTCATTTTATTCATTATGTTTGTGAGGATTCTCAGTCATCCAGGTCAGAATCCAATAAAAGGCTACAAAGAAGGCATTATAGTCCAGGTTTGATGAAGTCTCTTGGATGAGTGATGGACCTCTTCTACTCTTAAACCCTTCTTTGTTTCCTCAAACATTTACAAATTAAGGGCAAAAGGACCTTAAACATCACTGGTCCAAACCAACTGTGGTTCAGTGGAAATCACACAGCTTCGAGAAGAACAAAATGGATTTCTGAGAGTTTGTAATATCTCAAATCTTACAAGAATCCAGCTGAACTTTGTCCTCTCTTGTAAAAACAGGAAGTTCTTCTTAGGAGTTCTACAGAGCTTTTCAAAATGCAACACAAATGATTATTTTGAGGCAATTCTACACGGTTCATAACAAAATTTTGCCTCATTTATTCCTGTTTGTTCCATTATTTTACACTGACTGACCCTGTTACCTTTAGTGAACTCTCATTTGTCAGAGAGTAATCCCATTGTTTCCATTGTGTGTTATTGTTTGTGTGAGTATGTATCTGTCCCAGGTGCAGTTTAAAGGCGGAGCAGTGGTATTGGGAGCATATGGCGACTGAGGCATGTGATTCCCTGGAGCGCTGCCTCTGAAACTGCACAACCCTTTACACTATGCACACCTCTTACTGGGACGGCCCATTACTCTCTGTCACTATCCTAAACAACGGTGTCACCTTACTATTCTTAGTCAAATGTGAGGCATACGTATGTAGAAAGGCCACTTCCAAGTTTGAAGGAAGACACTGTCACATCGGAGAAACGTTAAAATAGAGCAGTGTGAGAAATGAAGAGTGAACTGGACAGTGAAAAGTAAAACGCAGCCTTATTTTATAGGATTTAGAAGACGTTTGGATGCTTTCTTGGTTCACTTGGTTGGATTGAAATGTAATGAACCAAAAGCATGAAACTGGAAGAGATTGAGAAGACATGGGGCTAAACACAGGTGACTAAAGAAACTGCAAAAAGCAGAAAGAGTGGGGTACGATAAAATAAATATGCAGAGGCAGTACATTGATAACATGCCCGATGAGTGTGTTGTGTTCATTCCTATCCTCTATCAATCTAATTGGTTTAAGACTTTAGCTGTACAATCTCTGCTTATACCTAGTGAGTCTCAGCTCTCGGTCTCAGCTTCTTCTCAGACTTAAATTAATGTTTCCTTGGTCTCGATCACAGATATAGAAAACTTTTGTGACTGACCAAGACCACAGCTGCTTTACTTGTCTCCGTTATTCTTGTAATTGGATAAAAACTTTCCCTCATTCATCTTTTACCCCTTAGTTCTGTCAGAGGAGCCTATCCCAGCAGCACCAGTTAGTCTCTAGGCTGACACTTAGGTTGCATTCACACTTGCTGTGTTTGGTGCTCTTCAAACGGACTCTGGTGCTGTTGATTTGTTAGCACGGTTCACTTGGATGAATGTGAATGCTGCATACGAAGATTAGCGTGCACCAAACATGTGTAGTTTAATTGAAATATGAATGGCAAGCGGACTACAGACGAGCCCAAACAGGAAGAGTGTCATAAATTGCAGACAAAAATGTAATGTTTAGTTTTCTGAAAGCGGGAAAAAAAACAAACCAAAACAGTATTATCCAACTAAAAAAATGAGCAGAAGACAAACATAAAGCACAGAGGGAAGTAAAACACAATGATAAAATGCCATATTAGCATTTGGGCAAACAGCACCATCAGTGTGTTTCTTAAAAAAGGCATCTTTCTTGTGTTTAGTCCGGATTTGAAAATGCCAGCTGTGGACTGTGGCTTTTTGCTGATGGATTGAGCTAAATGGATCGTTTCCTGTTTTGGTGCAAACTAATGAAGCGGCCCACAAGTGTGACACAGACAGATAACCATTCACTCTCACATTCATCCACTAGGGGCAATGTAGAGTCACCTATTCACCTGAACATGCACGTCTTTGGACTGTGACAGGAAACCGGAGAGAATCATCAATGATTGAACCCATTGTATATTAATCACAAATAAGCATAACTCTAACTAACCCTTCTAAATCCTAAACTAAAAGTAAACCCTTCCTGAGTTTGGACTTGGTTTAAGACTGCTTAGATTTTATAACTATTACCTGCTTTCTCAATTTATCACACACTGATCTTTGTCTCAATCCCTAAAAGTATCCATCTTGTCCAGTGCAGTCTGTTCTGGGTCAGTGTGGTCTCAATAAAAATGTACACTTGAACCTGTCTGACACAGAGAGGGTAAAGGGGTGTCTCTTTTATAGCCACCTAACACTTAATATAACAGAATGGGGATAAAAGTATTTGGTTTTTACCCCTTGATTAGGATCAGCCAAAACATAGTAATACTTGGCCCTGACTGAAACTGGCCTACCTGTCTTTAGCAGGAGACAATTAGGACTATATATTTTACTTTTTCCCTTCAGACACAGTGTCCTTTTGCTCGGCATCATGGGAACATCCAGAGAAACCAGCCAAGGCCTTAGAAAAATTACTTTCTGAACTCTGGGGATAAGTTTCCAAATATTTAAAGGTCACTTGAAAAGAGGAAAGTGTGCACACCGCTGGCCTAATTAGGTTTTTCATTGTCCTTTTAGAAACTACTCTTAAAGGAAAGAATTAGGTTCTTCCTTTTTTCTTTCGACCAAGGGAGTTTTAGCACTCCTCAAATCAAACATTGTGTTACTATAATGTGGTTTATATCAAGCACTGATGCAAGAGGTAAAGTGTAAGATATCATATGAAACACAGTAAAGGAACTGGACCTTTTACATCAGCCTTTCCTTTAAGAAAATTTATACAAATGCCGAGGTCCAAAAAAAAAAAGAAAAAAAAAAAGAAGCCTGTCAGGGGATTTTAACTGGTGAATAAATGTGCCTATAGCAAAGTGCACTTTAGAATGCCAAGACATAATGCAATATAGCACATCAATAGGATTTATCTGTTAAAGCCACAGTAAATCTAAAGAAAATACCTTATACTAACTTGTACTTGGAGAAGAAAAGGACAGCCACAAAACCTTTTCAAGAAATAATTGAAATGTAAAATAGCAGTATCAGGATCAGTGGATATCAAGTGGGCTAAGCCCCTCCTGTGTTTTAGGCCATAGGTTTGGTAAAATTTGTGTCTATGTTTTTGTTTATACATATATATTTTGGATGATTTTACAAGCTAGTGTTTGTAGTTTTTATGGCACTAATGTTTCAAAAACACCACAAAAAAGGAAAAAGTTTTTTTTTTTTTTACAGCCCAAGTGCAGTGTGACCTCAGCACCAACCAGCTTCCTAATTTGGTGATTGACAGGTATGAAGGCCCGCCCTTTTGTATATATATAGTATATATACTATTAGGACTAAATCTATTCAGCCCAGAGGCTAGAAATTTGAACAAAATACACTGGGATTCACTGTACTTTTGAGACTGTTGAGGAGAAAAGACAGAAACAACAGGATATTATCATAAAAATAATTAAGCGTTATTATTATCTGTTGCATTTAGCGTTAGCAAGATAGCATCAGAAAAGTCATCACTAAGAGTTTCACTTGAAATCATAAAGTCAGTCTGATCACCATCAACATCTCCACCAGAAGACTGTATTTGATGAAGCTGAAGCATATAGTCAACCAATCACAACCCTCCAATCATCGTTCAGCAGTGACAGTCTTTCTGTCATCGCACCTTCCTCCGCCCCATCACCTTCCTCAGCTTCAACACATCACTCCTCAGCCTCCTCTCTCTCAACAACACCAGCAGCATCTAGGCTCCGGGGAAAATCTACTCCAAAAATCTACTCTCCTCCTTCTTCATGTGTTGCACAATGTCCCTTCCTTAGCCAGGGTCTAAGCGCCAAAGTTTTCTATTAATAATTATTTAATCCCATTCATTTGTGTGCTCTCTTCTTTGATTTTCTCCTGAAGTTATCTATGTAAATTGTCAGCTGGTTTGACTCTGTAATCTGGTTCTGTTTTTTTGAATACACTGGAAAAATACTGATGGCCAGACAAATGCACTGATTATCTTCTTTGTACATGATAAAATAGCGCTTACAACTATGCTCTGGTTTATTTTGTAGAACATGGGGATTTTAAGCTTATGTTGATGAGAGGTTTTGGTAAAAATGTCATTCTCAAATAAAAATAAGAAGAAACAGCAGATCGTGAATCCCAAACTGTGTCGTGGGAATAAGTGGAGAGGACCTGCTTCAGTCGGATTAACGTGTTCCTACTGAGGCTTAACAAATGCAAGTGTTAAATGTCTCCGGTGTCACGCTCCACAGTGCATCAACTATAGGACATACAGCACAAGTCGTGTATAATACAGACCTATGTACTCCTCTCACATTGGAAAAGCTTAGTCTGTTCATTGGTATAACTTTGTCTGGAGCCAAAAAAGTATATTCACATTTGTAAACAAACAAAACCTTTGCAAACCTTTTCTCTAACTCTAACGTAACTTACAATGTTGAAAGTGGTACTGTATCGATTATAGCGTCTTTTGTATCTTTAAATAATGATGCCGAATTTGCATTACATCGTGGAAATTGGTCGATTCCATTCAATGACTTTGCTGAAGGATATTACCCAAGATCCCTTTTGCTGTGACTTTTTGTACGGATGAGGCTTTCGCTTTTAAGCAACAAAAGCACAACGAGTGAAAATCAGTCACGGGCAAAAATGGAAAACATGTTAAACATATTAAAAGCTAAATCAGTAAAGAAAATTAAATGAATAAACCTGTTGCTGCGGTAACAACACTGTGTAAATGTTGTCTTTCTGTGAGCTCAATTTCTCCAACTATCTGCTGTTGTCTGATAAAAAAAACCACACTAAAAAACATCACTACAAAATACACTATTGTGCTTGTTTTTCTGTTTGGACTTGTTCTGATCATAGTATAGGTTCCTGAAAAGAGTGATGTTTACAGGCCTGTCCTAATTATTCAACTTTACAGCTTTAGACCCTTGTGCACTTCACGCACTTTGATAAAATGCACACTTTGAGGAAGTTCTTAGGGAGCAGTGCGAGTATTGGGACAAGGTTGGTAGAGATGGATGCTAAACAAATGCTAATGGCTAACCTTTCTTTGCAACAAAAACTTCACTCCATTCCTCTTCTGTTTTCTCTCTTTTTCTAAAAACCCTTAACTTAAAACTCACTGACGCTTGCTGCTTTTGCCCATTGTTGAACTGTAGTCGTTGACACACCTGCCATACACCTGTCGTACCTGAGTAAAGTCACACAGTGTTGAGTCTTAAAAGAGGTTAGTGAGTCATTTGTCAGTGATTTACGTCGACCTGGGCAAACATGGGCCGCTTTAACAGAGAGGTTCAGAGTTTCGACGTGAAAAGAGTACCACACTTTTATATTATATACACTTTTACGAGGTCTTACATAATTAATGACAAAAGTATCCCAGTATATCACCACAGATTTGTTAAACCCGATGCTTCACGTCTCCGTAACATAGACTCAATATAAATCTAAGCCGACCTTTTATGTCCTATTCTCACAGCTCTCTATAATCCTCTTTCTCCGGGGAGTTTTGTTCTCCTTGAAAATCTAAATCTCGAGTTGCACTTGCATTAAACAGCTTTTTTCAATCCCAACGTCTGTTTTGACTAAGTTCTTTGTCTCGAATAAAAGCCAAGGTTATGGCAATTTGGAAACGAATGAGGAAACGAGAGCAGAATTCAAAGAAGGGATCTGAGTGTATTATGAAAGTAACGGAGCATAAGCAGCTGTTTCTATGCATCATTCACACATTTAGGATGTTTCTCACTGCAAGTTCATCTTTTTTATGTAATGTTTCATGTCTTGGCGTTAAAAAGTAAAACAAACTGTAATGGAGCCTGAGTTGAAGTCAAGAGGCAAAAGAACTCAAAAAGTGCAATGGGACTGAATGAAAACCCCAAATGTGATATTGTCCTTATTGTAAATCATATTGTGTCATGAATAAATAGATTCCCACCCACAGTCTTCACATTTTTATGATTGGATGAAAAACTACAGCCAATTGGCCACTCTCATTGTCGCAGCTTTACCATGTCTTGGTTAAAAGGTCCTATATTATACTATTTTGAACATTATACAGTGTATTTTGGATACATTTAGGTTACCAGATCACGTTTTGCAACATGAAACACACAATAATGATCTTATATAAGCGGTTTGAATGAGCTCTCATCATGAGTCCAAAGTGAGCGGTCTGATTTGGCGCTGTCACTTTAAGGCTCAGCTCTTCCGTGTTGGCTCCGCCCACTCATGACGTCACGCTAGAGCTAACGCTGTGCTGGAAACAGACTGAAGTAAACACAGTACATCGTAGTGATAACTTTTTCAGCAATAGCTTTGAGAGTAACTGAGCCATATATCTTCAACCCAGAGTCTGATTCTGAGTTTGAAGAACATGAGCAAACACAAAGACCTCGAAGGCTTCTACAAGACGTTTCTGCTTGGTAAATGAGAAACTATTTATTGTGTATGTTTCTATGGTGTAGCCCGTAGCCTAGCGCGTGTTAACTGCTTCTGTTTATAGGTGCACATGTGGAAATGGCCGTACAATGCCTACTGAAGTTGAGAATGTATGCTGCCTGGAGACTCCTAAGGTAGCTGGTGTGCAGTGTATTGAAAGTAAAGTAAAAGTATTGACGGTAAGTAAGCTAACACAGTAGCAGCGATGCTTCTCTGTGTCTGAGCTGCAGAGCACCACTTGTTGACAGTGCAGGAGAGAGGGGCTGGAGGAGTGTGGAGGAGCACTTCCTGGAGAGGAGTGGTTTATTTCACATATTGACGTCATTGCGTGAAACAGCTCGTTGAAAGGACTGTAGCTCAAACTAAATAAATTACTTAAACATGCGCGAATGAAACAAAACACAACTTTGGGTATGTGTTTGAGGTAGAAACAACGTTATAACATGGTTAAAAGCTCAGAAAAGTCAATTTAGCATAATATGGGACCTTTAATCAATCTGAAGACTCATTTCTAGTTTATATTGTATTATTCCTTTCCTGCCCACTTTACTAAAATTAGTTTTTAGTCACCAGCTGCACCTGTAACACTTAGTTGTGTATGATCACAATTGCTTTAATATTTTCTTGAAGATTTGAAGTTATAACGTAATAGTGATTATGTTGTGTATGTTTAATGTTCAGTCTGTCCTGCTGCTCATGTTGACCAGGACATCCTTGAAAAACAGTGTTAATCTCAATGGATCTTTTCCCGGATTAAAAAAAAAGGTTAATAAATAAATAAATAAATAAAAACATAAAATAAATTAAACAAAAGTTTGATAGTGGTAGTACAGTCATTGATTTGTAATGTCCTTGTATCATGTACTGGTCTTGACTTTGCCTCTTGTCAAAACTCACATAATGGATTTGTTTAATGGAAAGAAATAGGACCTGAGTAAATCCTTAGGTATTTTAACATACAGTCCATTCATTTCTATCAAGGTCTGTTCTAGATACGTGTCTGTGAATAGACTCAGCTGCTCTTGGCTCTTTGTATCATGTTTGTTTTTATTCATACGAATTTTCCATGAAACCAAGCTCATTTATTATCTGATTTGTTTTGTGGAAAAAGCAAGTTGAAGTTCAAATACATGGACTTCTCATCTTATTGTGGCTGCTGTAATGATCTAGACGTGTCTTTTCCCATCGCTTTGTCTCAGTGCAGTAATCTTCCGGAAGTAAAGCAGTCTAAATGTGAGCGGCCTTGTCTCTAAACCCTCAGGAGTGTAGAGCTCTGGGGTCGGGACCTGGCTTTGACCTTGTAGCTCTCGACGCTGACAGAGAGCCTCCATTTGGGAAACATACACCCTGCTGACAGTCAGGGCCGCCTCAGAACAAATGGGTTTGTCAGGGCCCGTGGGAACGATCGGCCTCTGCCAGTCTCTTGTTTATGTGTCAGGGTTCAGCCTTTGAATGTGTCAGGTGTAAACAGGAAGTGTATCAAAGCAGTTTGTAAGCATCCAAAGACCAGTCAATTCTAAAAATTGTAAATTATAGCTTGCCAAAATGTTCATAATATTATATTCCAAAATATATACATAGTTATGAAAAAATACTTATAGCTTACAAAGCAAAAGCAACAGGACGCTTACTCTTTCAAAAACCTTCAAAAACTTTTTTTTTTTTTTTTAAGTACATTTCTCATTGTTTCTTCTTGCAATATGATTTATCACAAGAGCTAGACACTGCAGTCAGGACAGACGAAAAAAAACATAAAATGCAGTTTTGTGTTTTTCCTTTTGTCTTTTGCCTGAGGGAGGATTTTTTATGGACTTATCAATAAACAACACTGTTTCTTCAACTTTGAGTAATTGTTGGAGCCAAAGAATGATGCTCATTTGGGACAGTTAGTACCAATCTTGACAAAGGAAACTGACCATAAATATATTATTAGACTTGTATCTCAGTTTCTCATTGGCTCATACTACCAACACAGTTTTAGCTTTTGGGTTTGTCTGTG
This sequence comes from Rhyacichthys aspro, assembly GCA_036850595.1. NCBI lineage: Eukaryota > Metazoa > Chordata > Actinopteri > Gobiiformes > Rhyacichthyidae > Rhyacichthys > Rhyacichthys aspro. The sequence goes on from CM072155.1 coordinate 9,698,763, forward strand.
TGTTATTCAGCCCATTGATCATGTGCACTGTGGCCCTCATGGTGTTGTTGCTGTCTTTTATAATGAAGTTTCTATGAAAAATCTCTGATGGGATAGGATTTCATGCTGTAATACCCCAAGTGTCCACTGGTGGGATTGTAGACAGAGGAGACAAGGTGGTTCTATCTCCGGTAATAAATCCATGAAACTGACTTGTATGACCCGACACCTATTGTAGCCCTCCAATTAAAACTATTCTATTTATGTTTGTGTCTATTAGAATAAGTCAGTTCATTAATGCCCTGGCCCCAAGGCCTAACGAGTCAGTGTCTGGCGGGTTTCACTTGTACCCCTCGTGGTGTCTTCCCTCTCCTCCTCAAAGCCCCTCAGCTCCGGACAAGGTTTCAAGTGACAGCCGTCCTGTCTCTGTGTGTCTCTGTGTCCCAGTGTCGGCGGGGGCTGGCATCAGTTCGGACTCTGTGGTTTACTCGAGGGGGGGTAATGAAGTGATAAAAAGGGATGGAAGACAAGAGCGGGCAGATCTGAGAAGGAAGGAGGAAGACTCGCTCAAAGGAAACACTGTAGACCCATAGAGACCATGCCTGAGCCAGGTAAGAGGTCTGAAGGCTAACATTAGGAGTGTGTTGTTTGACATTTTATTTTACCTACCCTTATGCTCTGTGTTCATTTGATTGTATTTAAAGGATTTTGAGGTTAAATTATTGATAAATGCTTACTTCAAGATTTTATAAACGTAAGTAATCATTACCAACAGTCTGTAAACTCCTTTTATTTTGGGAAATATACCACAATACTCTATTTGCCTGAGGATAAAAACAACATTTGCAGGTTGGTTAATATAAGTACGTACAAGAGACTATTAACTTTATGACTCTACAGTTACAAGGCTGCTCTAATGTGTGATATTTAAGCAAGTGCAGTGTTTGGACCAGTTGGTTTGGGTCAGGACTTGATGTTGTATGGGGTATGTACACCCAGTGGATTGGCCTGTTTTTTCAGACTAATGACTGTATGAACTAACACTATACGCCTGGTGTCGTTAAAAGTTTGCAGTCTAGACCTAGAATTGTAGAGATTGTATTACAAGTAAGACCTTCCATTTCTTTCAGTAATATTTGATGAGTTTTACTTGGCTGTACTTGTACTCGTACTTGGAAATCCCAGGGGGTTTGGTGGTGTCCTTCTAAATATACTGTACAACTGAGAAGGAGGTAATAAAGATGGCACATGCAAATATATGCACCAGATCAGAATTTAACAGCCTGATGCCTATTACATGAGTCTTATTCAATCCATGCATGCCCAATTTATGACTCCTATACTGGGATAGGTTAGGATGGAGTTTAAGGATAATGGAGTTTAAAGTGGCACTACTGGCACTAGCAGCATCCTTGGGGCCTCTCCTGCTTTTATTTTACTAAAAAAATAAAACCTAACCAATTTTTCCTCAAATACAAAATACTAATACATTTCACCAAACTGAAGTTTAAAGCCTGTATCACTGTAAACTGTAAACTTTTTGCTCCGACTTCAGTCTAAGAACGGCAATTATCTTACAGTACATGATTGAATTACCAACAGTTTTCTCCCCTATTCTCTGTCGTTTTTTGAACTGTTTCTCTGTAAAAAGATGTGTTCAGAGCTGAATATACACTTCCTCTGTTTTATCTGTTGCCATTACTTCCTTATTGATATCAGTGTTGACCAATGAAAGCATTCCTTTTTCCAGAAACAAGCTATGATTGGCCAAAGCTTGAAGAAACATTACCAGAAGACAGAGCAATCAGTCGAGTGACAGGCATTTCACTTTCATAAATTCTTTGCTAATCACTATCGCATATATCATAAGTCTAGCCTTGTTTTTTGGTGGTGGATTTTAATTCTAAAGGGGGATATCCAATGTAGCGGGAACCTGGCTGTTAACATCACTATCTTTATTTGCTGTAGCTACATTTAACTTTATGATAGTCATGCTGCCCTTTTCCTAAATAAGGAAACCTCTTCTGGTTTTACTTTGCACAGGTCTATTACAATTTTTTTTTTACAATTACAATATACTACATCTATCTAACCTTTAAAACCCTGTATGTCGACAGGTTTATTTTACCCTGAAATGACGACATAGTAGCATTAATTTTGTGGCCTGCTCCTCTGTCAGCGTCTGCTTTTACAGCTCTATAAACCACATGTGTGTGATTCCAGCAGTGACGCACTACATTTAATAAGATAACAGCGCTGAAACATGAACCGGACCCAGCCACGCACTCGTATTACCTGCCATTAAGGAGCGCATCTAAAATATGCCCCGCTGCCTTTGTCAACACTGACCTCAGAGCGCCGTAAATCAGCCGCTCGCTGCAAACAAGGATAAGGCAAGGTGATAACGCAGACGAAAGGTGATTTGTTCAAGCGACGGCTGCCAAGTCAGGTGTAACTACCTTGTGTCGCATCTGTGCACCTCAGGCTCCTAATCTGTCCAACCCTGATTACCCTGTTCTCTGTTAGAGCCTGGAACAAGTCAGAACTACTCTTTATGTGGGGTTTTAGTCAAAGTGTCATGTTACATCAGACTAAAAATGCAACAGATGAAGCCTGAGGTATACATCCAGGCGAATATCATATATTAAAAACTAATCTATAAATTTATGATGGGATGAAAATCCAGCTAAAATAGTAACTATTAGGCTACAACAACACAACATCCACCAGCAGTCAATGCAGCTGATCAAACAAAGAAAAGAAACTATATAAGTATATTTTGCAATATAGTGAGCTGCCTCATGTGGGAGATATGCACATAATAAACCTTTTTTATTCTTCTTTTGTCAGTGAAGACAACCTGTTGTATGTGATGTGATGTATTGAAAAGTCTTCTGTTCCTGGAATGTACATAAGATACACAAAAATGATGCGTTTGAAAAGGAAAATATAATTGTATTAACGTAGCTCTAGTTTGGAAGGTGTCAGTGAGAATATATACTGCTGCAATATCACCAAAATAAATGACTGCACCAATGCAAAGTCTCCTTTTGTAGGTATGTCTCATTAACTTTCCAGAATGAGTACATCAAGTACTTGCTGATACAGTGGAAATTCGTGCGAAACATAAATAGATTTCAGTGACTTGTTTCGAAAGAGAACTTTTGATTTACTTTTATCAGCTTCCTTTACAGTGAAATATTTCCAAACAGTATTATTTAGTGACTTAAGTACTCGTCTGGCAGTACATGAGGAGGTCAAATGGCCACACAAGGATCTGACACCAGTGAGTATCAAGTACTAGTATCCTGCTTTTATGGATTAATATTATGGCTTTGAATCTCTAAACCAACTTTTAGCAGATGGCGGATGATTGACCGGTGACAAACATACACATAACACTCCACATATCAAGACTTTCTCCTTGAGTATTTTTGCTTTTATTGTCATTAACGTTTTACTTACTAAGCAAGTGTTTGTTCATTTTTGCACGTTTCCTGTTGGTCACGTCACTCTAAACTAACAACAAATCACTGTAATTCTCCTCATTTATCATTTACAGCTAATTCCAGTGCAGCTTGTTAATGAATCCTGTCCGATATGAGTCTAAAGTCAGTTCTCTCCACTCGTGCTGTCACCGAACCTGCTAATTATCCTGCTTGTACATTAGGCTATGTGACGTTAGAGTTGTCAAACCCAGCTGTATGTGTTAACATTTAGCAAGTAGCTGATGACATTTGCTAGTTAGCGGAGTGGACAGTGTTTTCTCTCGCTGTGTGTGGAGCAAAGATGGCGTCCTGGTCCCAAAATCTTCCTCTAAACTGATCACTAAGGGTTTGAATCTTGTAAAACTGCACAAAGAAACTTACTTTAAAGTTTAAAAAGTGGTGGACTAAGTGGGTGATGGCTTTTGTTCCATGTTTCTCCTGTCTATGGTCAGAGGAGAGGCGTGCAAATAAGGCACATCGCACCTTTGAACATTTAACGGCATGAAATCGATCTCTTTAATCTCTTTCTGTTTTTACCCTCCATCGTGCGGTAATTCCACCCTGCGTTTCGTTTTATCGCCCTAAAGCGTGTCCAGTCCGGTGACCTCACATCGCGGGGATCGTCTTCCCGTCACCACATTACAGCCCCTCTCTTGAACTTGGTCACCACTTTCTCAGCTCCGGACCCCCCCTCCTCCACCCCCCTCCGACAGATCATGTGACCCCTTCCCCAAGGAGACGTCTGGCCCCCCGTACATGGGCCGTCCGGGGCTGAAGGAGCTGTCTGGATCAGGACTAAAGCACGGATCTCAATAAACAGCCACAGGAATAGGCCTCGAGACGATGGCTTTGGCCTTGAGAAGCCATGAAGGGAAGATTTGGAGAGTGGGTGGAGGGGGGTGGGGTATGGGGGTATGGGGGGCTCCACTTAGACTAAAACCTTAGAGGGATCTGCTCTGGATTAAGACATATACCTCCTGTGGGACACTCAAAGAGTCCTGATTACTGCTGGTGGAAGAAAAAAATGCTTCCTCTGCTTGACATGGCAGACTTACTACAGCCTTTTCTTTTCACACTTGCACATTACAAAACTTCAGAGCAGCATTTGAGTTTTGGTGTTGTGTAAGCAGCCCCTGATTATAAAGTGTAAATATAATGCCAAATCCTACATACAGACAAACATAAAACAATAAAGCATTAAAGTATATAGCACAATATACTATTTGTCCTATGCTTTGATTGTATAGATAAAAATTTTTTGTAGTTAAGAGCACAGTATTACATTCACTCACTGACACAATCTGATAAAAGCGCTTCGTCACGTGCGTTCTGTCGGCCATCTTGGCAGGAAAAGAGAGTAAGACATAATCAGAGCCAGATTTCAAACAAACGGACTTCATTAGCTCTTTGTACCTGTAGCTGCTACACTCTAGAGTCACTGAAGCAGCTCGACATGTAAGCATTTCTAGGTCTGTGGGTCAATAAATGTAAAATTAACGAGCTACAAACAAAAGGAGTTGTGTTTTGTAACGTTACTCGGTCTGAAGTTGTGGTGGTCCAGTCGGCTCTTATTACTGACGCAGCTCGCTAAATAAAAGCTAATATATGTCGTCTTTTTGATCTGTATTTCCTTCTGTTCACATGGCGCAAATGCAGAGATGTGTTCATGTGAAATGATACCACAAATCTGTTGAAAACTGCACAGAAAATGGGCTCAGTGCTGCTTGTACAGTTTATTCTTATTACTATAGTTGACTGTACAGATGTGGTGCTTTCTGCCAGGGTCCTAAATTCAGATTGGTCGACATAATCTACCAGAGCTCCATAATGGATCATGGATTAAGACAATAATATACGTTTATGAGAAAAATGTCAGGCCTTAATAGTAAATTTTTACTACAGTGTGAGTGAATACTGCCTTGAGTCCTTGAGGTCAGGTAGTATGCAGTAATAAAAAGTTCCCTGGTTTCATTGAGGAAGCACCTCTCTCCTTGGATCCTCATCTTTACTCAGTAATTAGCCTGCGCTGCTCGTGATGATGGCTACAGCCTGTAACTCTGTCACTTCTCTGGAGCGGCTCCAGTGCTGATGGCTATAGAAATAACACCAGTTTTAATTACACCAACGTCCTGTCAGGGGATGTGTCTTTAGCCAAACACACCCCCTGGACACCTCTCAGGACAGGCACATACTCCAGATACCAACAACACAGACACCAGATTATAACGTAACCCTTTGGACTTGCACAACACGCATAGGTGTCATTTTAACACGGCAGCTTTAAGGGTTTACAGCGGGACTTGTCAAGAGGTGTGTTTAAAGCCAGGATCTGAGATTTAGGGTTTTGCAGATGTAAGCGTCTTTAAATTTGTGTTGGAAATGGTGCATCAAAAGTGAAATTATCTTTTGAGGCTTGGCTTTTGACTCTGAATGTGTAGCACAAGCTTCTGTGAAATATGGATTAATGATAATTTATGTGTTTTATTGTTTGGTTTTCCTTTCTTTGTTTCTTAAGAGCTGCACTTTTGGAGATGCTCTGATCCATTTGTCCCACCATCACGTTATAGCTCTTGTCCAAGTCTTCAATCCTTGCACTTGTCTATTTTCCTGTTTCCAACACTTCACAGAAAAAACAGAATAGCTTATTGCTCAGAATATATCCCAAACATTTCTTTTTGATCTCTTTGGAATGAAAATCAATGAGTTGAAAAGAGCAACTAAAAACAGAGTCAAATACTCCCTCAGTTAAATCTACCCGAAGGACAGTTACATGAAAATTGTTGCTGTGTACTTTTGATTTGTTCCATTACATCACTGTTTATTTGTGTACTCTGAGTAATAATAGTTTTGCAGCGATATTGGCTGTGTTACCAGACAGTAATAAAATGTCCCTTTGCACTCTGTAAAAAACACTAATCCAATCAAACATATAACAGAAATGACATACTTGAGGCTATGTTAAAGCTGAATAACCCAAATATTTCTTCCATCATGCACTTATCTCTCCCTTGCAATATCGCCTGAATGCATCGCTTGTATTTATACATTTATTTTATTTTTTTATTTTTTGCCAGCAGAACAGCCACTTTTCCCGTAGGATTATTTGGCAACCATTGAGATGAGCAGAGCTGAATGTATACAAATGTGATTGGGCAAAGCTCACTGGTATAAACTGAACATTCTCCTCTATTAAAATCCTTGATAATAACTTATAACCATTAGGATTTTGTTATTTTTTCCCGGACAATACTGTAATCATTCTGTCCCATACTTTTTGAAAGTGACCCACACTGATGGAACCAACCAAAACGAAAAAAAAAGTTTAGTAAAAGATAAAAAAGAACAATTAAGTGAGTGCTTTAATGGATTGGAAAGTCAAAAGATGTCGAAAAACTGTGCTCTTTAAGGATGTGGGAGAAACAGAATAGCAGACAAACCAAAAATCAAGTAAAGTGTTTGAGGCAGTCTAGGTGACAAAATATGACCTTTGCCCTCCCAGGAAACAGGCTGAACATTTTCACCCATTAAAATCCTTAGTCTCCCGTTATTTTTACAGATCCATCCTATAACAATCTGCTAATCTTGTTTCTTGTCCCCAACAATAAAACGAGAGATCTGACTAGAAGATAAATCAGTGAAATATGAATCTGCACAGCTGACGAACGCTGACAGTACACAGATCTGTCACATTTTATTATGGCGACAGTGTTGCTACAAAACAGGGGAAAGTCTTCTGTGAATGTTTTCTTAGGGTTAGCAGCTGTTTAGCGGAAGGTTAAATGCCCCATCACCTTCAGACCTCGGGTCAGAACCGGCCAACATCTTGTCACCCCCTGCCCCTTTAGCTCCTTGTCACCCCCTGCCCCTTTAGCTCCGCGGCCACTCGTCCCACCAAAGCTCTCAGTGTAGCGTTACCTCATACCCGTCCTATCATCGAGTTCCCACAGGTATGCACCCGGCGTTTGATGGATCACAGACAGATGGAGAGTCAAACGTCGGCGGCACAGGCCTCGGCGAAGAGATCGAGGAGTTAACCGTCATCATTAACAGAGACGCAGCTGAGCGTTGGACCCAAACCAGAGTTTATCCCCTTTTCATAAAGCCCACTGTGATTCGTGGAGGCCTTGTCCTATTTGCAGCGCGGGAAGGAGATGAAAGACAAAAGGGAAATGGATGGAGAGCCGAGGCACTTGACAGCTTAATGCGGTATTTAGAGCCGCCTTTTGTTTACGAACGCCACCGATTCCTCATCCCTGAATTAGAGGTGCATTGGCCGATTGTTTTCCAGCGTTGAGCCGGTTCTATTCACATAATAACGATTCATTCAAGTCATCATTTAGGTTTACAGCAGCAGTAGAAATCCTCTTTTATTCCTCTTCCAGATCCATTACTGAATCCTTTCTCCAGCCGCGGTCCGACATAAATCTTCACGGTCATGTGCTGCTGTGGAGATGAGAGGCATCACGAGTGGAGTCCACACACACGCCGTATTTCTTCTTCTCGTCATTGAAATAACCCGTTTACTGTTATTTTAGCCCCACATTTTCAGCAAAGATTTGTGTCCCATCTCAATCTGCAAAGACAAGAGAGCTTCATGCAGAGGTTAAACTATTTATTTATTTTTTGAGCAAAATAAATTGAGCAAACAGACTGTTACAACTCTTACAACAACAAGCCCAGCTGAAAATGACAGCCCTATTCAAACATTCTCAAAAAGTTTATGTCTCTTAAGGGACTTTTTATGGACGTCTGTATTCATAAATTGATATGAAATGTGGTGTAAATTTGTCTTTTTATCACAAAAGAGTGGAAAGAAGATAATAGCTGAGGTGACCTTTTTAAATAAAGCTGCGTTTCCACCGGTTCAGTACAACTCAGTTTGGTTCGGCTAAAAGGCTCGGGTTTTTGTTTGAGCAGTGTCTAGAGAAAGACGTCTGCCAAGTAAATAGTGACGCCACACAGGAGCAATTAAAGTCGTGTCTGTATGTACTTTTTAAAACTGAATGAATCTAAAGTGTAAATCCTGGAGAGTCTGGAGGTACAGCTGCTGCAGTAAACATCACACTGTTTCTGGTTTATTCACAGATTTCTAAACATTAAACTCATAGAGCTGTTTACCACAGAGGCCTGGAGGGGACATGTGAGAAAAACAAAAAAGAATGTTTCTTAATGCGTGGGAACAACGAAAAACACGAGGCCACGTGATAATTTTTACGTGGGCTCGAAATAATTCATTTGAGCCACACATTTTTTGTTAAGAAACTCAAGGCCTTGCTTTGTTATAATTTTTTTCTCACATGTCCCTTCCAGGGCTCCATAGTTTCCCAAATTTTAGAGTCATAATTTGTGTTTGTGTTTAATGCAGTGTTTCTAATAAACACTAGACCTGGAGTAACACTGTTGGTCACAAGAACTAGGCATTGATTTCATTGAAAAAAAAAAAAAAGTTTCATGTAAAGTTGTTAATGTAAAAGATGTTTTTTTGCTTGTTTCTCTCGAGTGAGGATTTCATTGCCCAATCAGCAGTTCTGTTTTTTTGAAAGTGGACCATACTTAGGGGACAATTTGAACCCCTTGTGTTGATGAAAACTTAACCATTCTGTGTGCTAAGTGTGACTGAGGGATAAATGGTTCAATAAACAATGAGTCTCTAGCCTGGCCAGCCACATCCATTAACTTTGTGACGTGAATCCGCTCTGAAATCCCTTTCCTTCGCAGCCAAATCCAGACTAGAGTCAGAGACCAGACTAATTCTTTAGAAACACCTCTGACTGAGACTAGGACTATTTGAGGACACCTCATGTACAAATGAAGTTTCTAACAGAGCAGGAACATATCACCTTAAACTTACCTCAGTACATTCATCAGGAACATGTCACCTTTTCCACCAAATTACCTCTGTACCTGTTAAACTCCCTCCGGGCCTTTTATTTTGTCAAGTTTCAAGCCTTCACATTTTAATATCCCAATTGTCATATATTGTTTCAGTAAGGAAGAACATTATGGAAAAGACGAGTGACATCTTGTCTATATATTCTGCTTTGAGAAAACACAGTTGCAGCATATATATTACATACATCAAAAACACAACAGTCTGTACATTAGACACATTCATGCTTCCACAAACCTACCATGTACTCCTCTTCGGGCGGCAGCTTCACAACCAAAAAGAAAAGTAGGTCATCCAAATTTACACTCCTCCCACAACCAAGCCACATCAAGTCATTTAAAATTGTGAAGTGCTATAAATAGAGTCTAGATAAATACCAGGGAGCTGTCAGAGAGAGAGGCGCAGGTCAAAGTCAAGATGGTGAGAGCTTCTCCCCGAGGAGACAGATAATCTCCAGAGTAATTGTCACCGAAGGTTTGAAAAGTTTGATTAATGTTCAGGAGTCGAGAGGTGCTCAGGGTGGAGTCACACTCAGAGTTTCAGGCTCAGAGCATCTAAATGATCTGGCCCTTTTAGCTCAGATGTATTTAGTTAATACGCAAAGTAAAACATGCCACAAACAAGGGCTGCACAATATAATTAACATGTTATATGCTAATGTCGTGATAACATTTGACCTGAATGCTCCTCTGATTTAAAATATTTAAAGAGATACAAGGCTTTGGACTAACTTCTACTCAATGATTAAGGAGCTAAATAAATATAAAAGACTGAACGAGGCCTTTTATGTGGATGCACCACAGTTTAAAGGCTTTGTTTGGACTTTGATTTTGAGGCAAATAGTAAATATTCATGTCACAGCCACCATTTTGTCTCTGCAGAAAAAAAATATTGACTTTTAAGGGCAACTGTTCATCTATCTACATTTAAAAAATGCACAAAAGAGCTTTACCCAATGCTCTGTATACGATTTTTTTCATGTCTTCCTATAATTCACACAGTAAACAAATCCAACCTTGATTTGGACTGGATTGTGTCCAAGACTTTAGCTATTATTATCTTATTCCATGTTGCAACTTTTGATGGTGATGATTTTTGATGGGTAACACACCGATCAGGCATAACATTATAAACACTGACAGATGAGTGAATAACACTGATTTTCTCTTCATCATGGCACCTTTTACTGAGTTGGATATATTGTGCCATTCTTTGTTTCTCAGCTTTTCCTGAATTTCTATGGATCGCAGAATGATCTTTTGGCCTACTTGACTTTGTCAGACAGGTTCTGTTTAAGTCATTTCTTAATTCAACAGGTCTGGCAGTAATCAGGCCTGAGTGTGGCACGTGAAATTGAACTCAGTTTTCCAAAAAAATGTGTTTAATCAGTTAATTCATGATTTCACAAATAGGGCACCTTACACATGGGGCTAGGTAGGTTTGTATAGCTTTTTTCCCTTAATAAATAAAATCATCACTTAGAAACTACATTTTGTGTTTAGTTGAGTTATCTTTGTTTACATTTATTAATTGTGAGAAATGCGCAAAAAAATAAAATAAAATAAAATAGAAATCAGAAAGGGGGCAATTTCTTTTTCATGGCATTGTATTAGAAGCAGCTAAACATTTTGTCCTGAAAGTTTGTGTTAGAAGCAGGAAAAAGTCTCGACGACTGGGTCAGTGCATCTCCAAAACTTAAGCTTCTGTGGGTCTGCAGTGGTCACGATCCATCAAAAGTGGTCCAAGGAAGGAACAGTGGTGAACCTGGACAGGGTCAGGGGTCACTGATGCACCTGTGGTCCGATCCAACAGACCAGCTACTGTTGCTCAAATTACTGAAGAAGTTAATGCTGCTTCTGATAGAAAGGTGTCAGAATACACAATGCATCAATTTGTGTTTGGACAAACTGGATGGAAGAAGGAGTCCTGGTCTGACTTTGAAGGTGTTGGAGCATCTGTGGAAGGCTCCACCTGGAACTTACAGCACTTAAAGGATCTGCTGCTAAGATCTTGTTGCCAGATACCACAGTACACCTTCAGGATCTTGTGGGTCAGGGCTAAATGGGCGCAAAATGGGGACCAACACAAGATGAGGCAGGTGGTCTTAATTTTATTTCTGATCAGTGTATAGCTGCATGTCTCCTTATTAGCACAAACCTAGCATAACTAGTTTTAAACAGCCACATTATATAGTACACCAGCAATCATATTACTCTTAAAATAGTTGCCTATACGTGACACCATTTCTGATTTCACTGTGAATTACCAGACTAATTCCTCATGTCTCTATTGGTCCATGATACAGCTGTAAGTCACTTTATCAACTCTGTCAAATCAAACTTGGCAAATGATCGAGTGATTTGTGAGAAGGGCTTAAGCGTTCCCCTTTTTCTGTCGACCCCCAACCCCTCTTTTTCCTCAACATAAAACGACAGCAGTCACGCTCTGCTCACAGCCAAGTCTCCTATCCTCCATTTTATAAATAGATACTTAGAATAATAATCTGCTTTCATAGGCTGCTGCCAAACACATTTCGACGTATATTGGTGTCCTGTGTAAATACAAATCTCTCCTATGCTGCCGTGTGCGACCCCGAGTTCAATAATGAAGCTCTTTTAAAGTGGGATTACGCTGCTTTTAAGGCACTGGGGGATTTCTTGCTGAATTGGTAAATGGGCGTATCATTAGAAGAAAATAGGAGCTTTAGAGTGGTTATAAAACATCAGAGGAGCAGCGCTGGAGGCTGAGGTAATCTGATTGATCCAGGGGAATTTCAGTGGGCGGAGCTAATGATGCATTTTCAAGCTTTTATTCTAAAAAGAGTGTATGCAATAGCCTGTAGAAGGTTTGTTTGTATTATTAAATATGGATGCACCAATATAATGAATGTGGCTTGTACCAATAATGGATTTTAAGATTGTTGTTGTCATTTTTGATGGTCTGTTTACATTTTTTTAATAATGTAATCTATGTTAATCTACTAATTACATTTGTTTAGTTCAAGGCCAAGGAATCAAATCCAGCCCTTGTATCTTTTCATCCTGGCTTAGACCTGGTTAAGACCTGGTTTAACCCTGGCTAAATTCTGTCTTGTACTTGTTAAGACATGGTTTAGTCTTGATTTAATCCCAATATAATCCCATTTTTGTGCTGAAATCTGGACCTGTTCTGTTTGTCCTTCTTTAGACCTGCTCCTGCTTTATTACTGGATTAGTTCTTGTTTAGACTTGGTTTATCCCTGTTTTGGACAAAATTGAAAGTTGGTTTAGACCTTTTTTAATCCTTGTTTAGACATGGTTTTATCCTGGTTTAGATTTATATATTAATCCAGATTGGTTCCTGGTTTAAAGCTGCTCATACTTCAGATCCTCCTCTGTCTTTTGTTTTTACTAAATATACATTTTGAAAAGTGGATCGGAGAAGAACAAATTTTGTGCAGAGAGAGAAGTTGCACAGATTAACGGCAGCAGGAAGCAGTGGTTTGTGTTTGTCTGGCTCGATGCTGTGTGATCGCCGAGGAAGCACAGATGCTACCTTCTTATCGGCTTGAAACAGATTCTTACCTTTGACTGGCTTTGCGTGCATCAAATTTTTGAGTCTCCGTCTGCTGACAAGAAAAGTTAATGTTGTATCTCGAATGACATGACTGATCTAGGATTGAACAATGCTTTGGCTCCTACTCTTCCAAAATGAATATATCACATTTATACAAAACATGAATATAAAACTATAAATCCATGTTTACCCAGTGTCTTCATGCGGACACCAAAAGTTAATGTCTGGAGTCATAAAATTAAAAATTACATTTATATCTTGTTTTATGCAAATTTTTATGGTGTCAGGTAAAATGGGATAGGATTATGCAGATTACAAAAACAAGAGTCATTTCAAAATAAAGCGGTCTGACCCAACAGAAGCACAGTTCTCCAAACATAGCTTTACTGGGTTAAATATGATGACAGAAGCAAGTAACAGCCTAAAAACTACACTTTTATTTTCAAAACCTTACCATTTTCCTTTGCTAATGTCAACATAACCACCCTGAGTGGAAGTTCATACTCTCACACTACACTGTCTATCCTAAAATGGCTCAAGAAATGAGACCAAACTTGATATTTGTACCTCCATTTTGATTTCACATCCCTGATCTTCCCTGTTATTCTCGTTGAGTGCCTTGCTAAATCTGTTTTATGGCTCTGTATACGTGCAGATGGTAGTTTCACTGGTGCATGTTGAGTCCGGTGTATATGGCTGTGTGGAGCTGTAAGAGGGCACCCGCAGCATTAACAGACTGAGAGCTGTGGGAACATGTTACCACCAGTTGGCGTAATGTTCAGCCAAAAGGACCACACTGGCTTCAGGCTGTAGTTAACACGTCTGCTCCGGCCATAGCTCTCGGTCCCAGACGAGCACACGGCAGATGACAGTATGGTGACCCTGAAGGATTTAGTATCAACAAAAATTTAAAACACAGCAAGAAATCTGATTATGCAAAGGACAGGACTATGGCGCCTGACTTTGGGCTGACAGAACACAGCTACTTCCTGGTTTTGTCTCTACAAATGATAAGGAGACTGAGCCCTTGGGATTAATGAATGTAAATAAATATTAACATATGATATAAATAAATGTTATAGGATGATATCTTTGATTTACCTAAAGAAAGAGAGACATGACCAAAACCACGGTGTACTGGGATCAGGACAAATCCAAGACTGAAGAAAGAAACTGAGACCAGTGTAAAATCCATCAGGGAACCGAGTAACATTCAAACAAGTCTATCTCGGACCAATACAAATTTGTGGAGGATTTGGCATTTTATTTTATAGGATATATTTTTTGGCCTTTTCACCTTTTTTCGATCGTTACAGTGTAGATGAAAAAAAGGTTTCAAAAAAGCATCTTGGACGTTGGTTTGGAGCGGCAGCCAGTACGAAATGAAAACACCTTCTCGGCCGTATTTGAAAGTTTGCGTTTTCGAGGAGTGAAAACACTGGCGGCATGTAAACAAGAGGCCAGTCCGTAACAGAGTCATTCCAGATTGTTGTGTAAACGGCCCCTCAGACCACCTTGTCTTTTCAGAAAGGGCTGTTCCAGTTAAACAAACTAAAAGACTTCCTTTACTGTGATGATAAGTCCTTTATTAATGAGGCATGGAGGAAATGAGCCATGTTCTTGGTTGCATTAAAGATAGTATGATCTATGATGTTTACAAACCTGATTTTGCGGCTGCTCTTAAATCTTGAATATATCTTTATATGACCAAGTATACAACTTTTTTTTGTGTAAGAAGAGTCAACCAGATAAAATGTGTTTGGTACCTAGATTAGACTTATGGCATCCAATGTCCACTCCATTCTTTTCAAACTCTTTTACAATATTTGCATCAATGGAAGCAAGACAATAGAAAATAGGAAGCAGGATTCATCTTTTTAGTCCTGTCCAATCAAAATCGAACGCACTCATGTCTTCTTCTTTCAGTAATCTGCCTTATTTGGTTTTGTGTTTGGAGATTTGGTTTTAAAACATTGTAAAAATGTGGTATTCATGGCAAAGTGAGGAATCTATCGGAAATTTGGGTGGAATTTTTTATGCATTAAGACTGAAACTATGCTTGACACTAAAATTTACAGTTCATGAAAGCTGGCATACTTCTTTGGATGTTAAAGTGTCCAGCAGTATTGACAGCAGACACATCATGCTTTGATATAAACAGTTTTTCTCAGTGTCAAAATCAGATAAGTCATTTTAAAAAGGTGCATGTAAACAGGTATATAAGCAATACATGCTCATCTTTGGCTTTGTTCAGCACCAAAAAACAAAAAAAAACAAAACAAAAACGTTATTTTTCTTAGATTCAGGTGTTTGTCTTGGCCTGGCTCCTGTGGTTTTTCCGACTGAAGAAGCAGGAGGTGAACACAGCAAAAGAAAGACGGGGAAATGTCAGCAGAGATTAACGAAGCACATACCACAGAGGTTACCCTTCAAACGCAAATGAGGAGCAGCCGCCACAGAAACTGAAGACGAGAGACACACACAGACACTGGGCTGTGGGATAAAAGGGCTCAGTTATGTGTTCAGATAGATTATTGTGAATTGTTGTCAGTTTAATAACAAGATGACTAACAAATTTGTCAACAAGTTTGTCCTTATCATAAACTGTATCTTGCTTACAAAACCAAAATGCATTTAAAATTGTGTGTTTGCTTATACCAAACTGTTATCATGGAAAATGCCTAATTTCACACAATTATGTGACGCGTTTTTAAGCATAAGAAATGTGGTTTTGATAAGTGCCACCCACTCTGTTGTCATGTGAAGTGATGCTGACCTAGCAGTTGTGTCCCAGAAAGCTATTGGCTGCTGGCTACACACAGCGAGTAGAACAACAGTGGCAAAAATATGTAAAAATACCATGTTTATGTGCTTCGATAACGCTGATAATATAATGTTTATGGAGCAAACCTCTGACATGACTTTCTCTTGAGTGTAATGACTGGGTTCACAGCGCTCCTATTGGCCTGGCAGACACACTACAACAGATGAGCGTTTCAGTGTGAAGACAGAATGTTTGAATTACTCTACGGCCTGCCATCTCAACCCAATTGTGTTTATTACTGTTTATTACATTTTAGAAACCTCCAACTTAGACTGTGACCGATACATGTATGAGCAGACTACTGTCTTTTCCAATTACCGTCCTGTCTAAGATCATTTCAATAAAAGTATGTTGCTGGACAGAAACGCTCCAAGAAACTGCAGATAGACTTATTTTGGGCCTAAAAATCTAAAGTGGAAAACCTTAAGAGCACAAAACTGTGGATGAAATATGTATAGCCTCTAATCCAGTGAATAATATATCAAACATTTGAGTGGCTTTGATGGCCTTGAATAAAAGTAAAAAGCTGCTTTACAGTCTGTGGTCTTAAGAACAGACAGAGTTAGGGCTCAGATACAGAATAAGGTCAAAAGCCAGTGCAAACCTTTTAACAGATAAAACCATTTTTATGTAGAACAAAGGCACTAATACATTTACTTAATGTGGCTAAAATAAATCTATACTCTGCCCTGGTCCATGGTTTAATGTTGTTGCCAGGATAGAAACAGCTGGAGCATAAATGAGACATTACAGGGAGTTATAAAGTGTCACCGTAAAAGCACAAAAACATGAAAATGATGTGTTTAATAAGATACATTTGTTTGATGCAAATTAGCCTTGTTCTTTTAGTGTATCTTGTGCTTTTACCTGTTGTTGTTGTATATAATACTGTATACTACGCTAAAAGTCGGCTGTCTTTTTTACAAAACGTCAACACTGGCATAAAAAGGAGTTGCAGCAGGTGGAGCATAAATGGGACACGGGATTGGTGAAAGAAACTCCCAACAATATCACAGAGAGGAACATTAAAGGCAAAGTAAGCAACCTACTGTCAACACACTAAACGTGGTTACTTCTCTAGAGTCAAAATCAAACTGTTACAGTTTTGTTTGAGTGCTGCAGCAGCTCTTGACTCCCTCTAGTGGAGTCTCCTGCAGTTGCACTTTTTACTCCTGTTTTTGGCAAACCATGTTATTTCTAAACAAAGAATATTTTTAGTAAAAGTACAATGTTGGATACAAATTATTCCCAGATGGATTGGTGATCAGTCAGTGAAGGTTTATACATAAAGTACATATGTTGCAGTGGCTTTTAGGTTGTTGCATTTCAGTAGTATCGGAAAATGACAAAGTGGCCTGTTTTGAGTCTGTGACCAGGTGGACGTCCCTCTGGAAGCATTAAACATTTAGAGTTTCATTTTATCAGCTATAACAACAAAGCCTGGACAGCATCCTGATTCTTTTTCTTTTCTGTACAAATAATTAGTCAATGTGGGTTTGATTTCCTGGGGGCTGGACAAATGGATGCAGAATAAACCAATCAGAGAAACGAACAACCTGATGTAAGCATCAACGAGATTAGTTTCATCTTTTTATGATTCATCGCATAAAGCCTGCCCCGTTTAGATAAATCATTATGATTGGTCAATGGTGTCGGGTTCAGGTGAAAAACAGGCTGGCCAGGCTGACAACATGAACAACCAATTTGTTTTGAGCTGTGCACTTTTCCCAGAAGGCCTTTAATGAGCGGCATCCCGATCTCCCAAAATGTTTTAAGCCCTATAATTAAATATAGAAAATGTATTTGGAATATGGTGATGCAAAAAATGTCTCACTGAATAATGTGGGCAGTGGTCTGTCTATAAATATGATATGTCTATGTTCATATTTTAAGTATTGCACTTTGTAAATAATACACCCCATGCATGTGATGATAAAAGATAGTTTTTTATTGTCAAAACATAATATCCTCATCTTAACCCTTTTTATATTCGCTGAGCTTTTGTAAATAAAACGCCTGCGATTAAAGGCGCAAAAGTATCAAGTAGTGCGAGGATTTAAAGGCAGCATTAATAGCGACAGCATCAGCGAAAACCGAGTAAATAAAATCTTTCATCGGGCTCCTCACTTGATATTTATACATGCTTCTCTTTGACAAACCCAATCCTCCGACTCTAAGGCTTCACACCATCTCTGACCCCGCTGACCCCCACTCCTTCTTCTTCTCCTGTTTTTAGTTGGCTCTTCTTCTCTGCTCATTTTTTTGTCGCCTTCGGAGGAATCAGGTTAAAGTAGGACAAAGAAACGGCAGAAGAAAAAGTGCTGAGACGAGGGATCTGCAGTAAAGGAAGAGGAAGAAGGGAAGGAGTGAGCATGAGGACACTAACAGGGTTCACACATGTTCGGTTTTGACCTGGTTTTTGATAGTATTTCTCATATAATAGAAATTTAATGGAATGATAAATAGACTACATTTGCTCTATAGTGCCACTTTGAACTGTGCTATATAATATCTGCTGTATATGCAATTGATTAGATTAAATGACAAATTACTTAATATTTTATTACACATTTCTAAATTGCAGCAGTATATTGTTTATGTTGGATCCATTACAACCATATTTTATTCACTCCCGCAGTCATGGAAATCTGAAAAAAAAGGAAAAAAAAAAATTGTAATATTTAGTTCTGACCTGTTACTTTACAATATTAGGGTAATATTATTTCATTTGCAGCTCACCATGTTCCTTTTATATCACAGTTTGTGTCAAATGTAGCACCCATTTCAAAGATTTCTCGCAGTTTTGGACGTCTGTGCCTTTCTAGTGTTTCTTTTAGTCCTTTAAATGGAAAGTATGTGTTTTTTTCTTGTATTTAACTGTTTAATCTCCTAATCGTCTTGTAATAAGACTCATCAGTGAAAAACAAGATCTTGAGACATCATCACAGCTTTAGAATCAAGAATTTGAATCGATGGGCCAATAACATTTTCACATTTACGAATGAGGGGCTGTCCCATTGGCTGTTGGTCAACATTGGGCGACAATAATACAGAGAAAAAGTCAGGTAGTGGCCATTGCTTGTCATTTTTAAGGGTTTTATTTTGGGAGTACCTCAGTGGCTCACTTTATACACAATGTAAAGTGATTCCTGGAATGGAAAGTTTTATTTTTTATTTTTTTGCTCCACACCACCCCTTGTTTGCCTCCTATTTACTGTCACTGCCCAGTAAAGGCTAGAAATCCCAGAAATATCTGTTTGCTCAAGAAAAACCATCTGTTTTTTCTTGTTAAACTGTGTAAAACTGTCTTTGCTAGCATTAGTTTGTGTTATTACTTTGTTCATTTCCTTGGTATCTTTTATATAGCTGCGTTCTTTAGTCCCTTTTTTGTTTTTAATGTTTTGTTTGCCTTTTTTTTCTGACTTACATAGCATTATTAAGTCCATTTTAGATTTTCAAGTTGAGACACTAAAAACCATTCAACCTTGGAGGTGACATAAACACACATATGGAAAGTAAAATAGTCTGGAACGTAGACGATGCTGGAGGTCTGTAATTAACGGCTGCGCGTCTATCAGTTTGTGTCTTACCGTCTCCATCATCGCTGAGGTTTTGGTCGGTGTCCCGTGTCCTGAGACTGGCGACAGAAAACAGGAGCTGCAGAGTGAGCTGAAGGAGAAACAGGTCACTCTGCGGTAATTAGCGGTAATTAGAGATGTAAAGAGCTGTGTAAGGCGACTCTTATCGGCCTGAGATCACAGAGAAGAGCGACAGGAAAAAGGGGAACGTCACTTGGACTCATTTAGATTTTGTAGATTGGCCGTATCTGTCCAAAAAATAATGGCTCTGTTTAAGAAAACTTGCTCTTTTTAAGTTTTGACTTATCAGTGCATAGACTTGACCTCATAGAGTCTTACATCATGAGGTTTGCTGTGTCGCTGGTGGAGCATAAATGGGGCACAAGGCGGACTTAGATAGGGCAAGAAAATGAGCAGAAATAAAAAATAACTGGCCTGAGCTCACTCTTTTTGCTGATATTGTGAAGCCCTCGAACATTTAAATGCATGCTCCTGTTTTTTCCGTGTTTATTTACCTGCATTTTTGTTTTTTATTCCGTGATGATGTAGATAGACTTGAAATATGAATATGCATTGACCTGAGCTGGAATTTGAACTGAGGCTGCTATGAGCATCTTTACACTTTGCAGTTTCTTACAATAGCGAAAATAGTAATACAAGCAAATAGGCTACATCAGCTAAAGTCTACAGGCTCCATATCATTGGAGGATAAGGCTGTTTTGCTGGACGTGTATAGTTTTAGGACTTTAAAAGGGGACCATATAATATTTTTAATGTGAGAAAAAGAACCGTTTAATCACTATATATTTTAACAGGAATTATATATGAACAAAATAGACCTTTATTTATCCAGAATGTTAATAGAATAGAAACAGAAAATAATTTTCAGCCCTGCATGTGATGTGAGCTTTGGCCAATCACAGCTTGCATCAGGGAAAAGGAGTGCTACTATTGGTCGACACAGATGTCAATAAGGAAGTAATAGTCGCCGATAAGACATGGAAAGTGTGTATTTAGCTCTGGATGCGTCAAAACAGGGGTAACTTTCAGCATTTCAATGATGTAATGTTTAATGAGGAGGAAATAATTGCGGTTCTGACGCTGAAGTTGGACCTAAAAGTTTACGGTAAGCCCTAAATTTCAGTTTGGTGAAATGTATTAGTATTTTCTGGTGGAAAAAATGGCCCTGTTTTACTTTTTGAGTAAAAGAGAAGCAGGAGAGGTCCCTCTGCTGCTGTTGGGGGTGAGTGGGTCTGAAACAGGTACTGAAGCTTTCAGTGTCAGGTGATTTTAACTTGCCTGATCACATAAATGAATGGGAAATACAACTGCTTTAGTTGCTGCAGTGTGTCTTTTCATAATGTAGTTTGTGCAATGGTATGTTTTGTGACTTATTTCTGACCAAATGGATTAAAAGCACTGGTTAAACTTGTACAAACTTCACAAAGTCACGGCAGACTCCATTGTTCTTCACTAGACCTTGAGATATGTGCAGAAATAACACTAATATTCAATAAGTCATGAGTCGGAGCTGAGGGGGAAGGATTTATTTTACTTCTGTATCCGTCTCTTTAACAAATCTTTTTCTTGTTCACCGGAGAGAGACACGGCCCACCGTTGTTTGACTTCACCTCTTTTGTCTCGCTGTCGCCCCTTTTGTAAATGTAAGCGCTCTTCTGTGCATTTTACATCACAATACCTCTTATGCTTCCTATTTCTGGGTATTCAAATGCAATTTTACCTCTCTGTGGCGCTCGGAGCTGGCGACATATAAAATGCTCCTTGAACTGCCTTAAATATTCTCGCTGTGTGGTATTTTTGATGTCGCATTTGCATTTTTTTCCCCTTCACAGTCGTTTGCATAAAGCTTTCCACCTGGGACGGACGGAAAAAGCTACTCCAATCTCATGCTATATGAGCAGTCTGAATGAGGAAAATGGACAATATCAGCAGAAAAAAACAGCTGTAAATTACATATAAAAGAGCCATCCTGATAACATGAATGTGATGCCAGTGAAATGATCCAGTAACCTTGGAGCAGAGGTGAAGAGGTAAAGCAGCCCAAACCTCAACTTGACTCGAGTGTGAAAAGTAGAAGTTAAAAATCAATGAATAAATGAATGAACATACTAAAATAGGGTCTTAATGTGCAGCCCCTGGATTCACTTTTAGCTGAAATGACTTGATATTGTCTCATTCTTTTTTACAGCGTTGCTTTTATTCATTGAGGTTTTGAGGTGTTCACTGATGCACAGTAACATTTAGCCCAAAAATATAGATTCTCTCTCTCATTTCTTCTTATACCAGGGTTCTTACACATTTTCTAAGCTCAAAGTCCAGCACTTTTTAAGCACTTTCAAGTTATTTTTATGTTTTTCAAGCACCTTAGAACTGGGGTAAATTACATTTTGACATATATATATATATATATATATATATATATATATATATATATATATATATATACACACACAGAATGTAGATTTTCTAATTTAAAGCCATTGTGGTATAAAAAAAGACTTAAATTGTTTAAATTGTTGAATACCTTAGAGCACAGACAAGGGATAGTTCACCCAAAAGTGAAACTTGTGTGATGTTAAAGATGTTAATTTATTAGATGAAGTGTCCCTTTAAGTTTGGTCTCTTTTTACAGAAGGCTGATATCTCAAAAATGAGTCTTTTTGTTATGATTTTCTTGTTGATTTTGTTTGGGTGCAGTACCAAATCTTTAAGCTTTGAGTCGTCACAAACACGGGACTCTTTATTCTCCCAACATGTGTTTCTGTTAATCCATGTTTTAGCCATAATTTGTACCTGTATGGCATGTTTTTATTTCTGGTTTGCTCCACCAGAGGGCGCACATCCAAAAACACTGGCAGATTACTCTAAAGGCACATGGAGCGGTGTTGTTTTCTTTACGCAAAAACTTTTTTTTTCTAAGAAGAAAATTCCTCTAGTGAGATTGTGAATTATTATTAAAGCAACACAATGAGAATTTCAAGCACTTTCAAACACTTTATCCAAAATTCAAGGACTTGAAAACACTATATTAAAATTCAAGTATTTTCAAGGATTTCAAGCAAGTATGAACCCTGTTATAACCTCTAAAGTAACTCTCCTGTCCCGATGACTTATCTCCAGAGATTCGTTGCTGAGGCGCTTTACGGCACTTGAACCGTTCTGTGCCCCTGAAACCCCCTAAAGTCTGGTTTGTTTGGCTGATGTGAGTACTTCCAGCTTTCAGCTTGGTTGGAAGTAGTGTGTCGTGGAACATAATGGTTGCTAATGCATACTGCTAATGCTACTTTGATACTACGAGCCGTGTATATGACATGATTTATTCGTCAATTCGTCTCTCGGTCCATTTAAACAATGGCGACAAAAGGTTCAGACCCAATCAGACCCAAAATGAATAGCGCTTGGATTACGTTGTCCACAGTAGCATTTGAATGACTGTCCATTGAGCCAGAAATAGTGCAGAAATAGGCCGATACACAAGACCCTAGCAGAGTTGTTTTTGCTCAAAAATCAGTAAAACGACTCACTGTTTCAGAAGACACGTTTTTTTTCCTTCCAAACTTGTCACTTGGATAGTCTCCGCTTGAAAACAAATAACGTATGTAAATAGGGTGCCACTGTCGTTACAACAGTCTATAAAGTAACACAGTTCAAATCTATTAGAGCTTGTGTAACTTGCTAAAAAACATCTTTGCCTTCTTCTGCGCTCAAAAGCAACAGAAAATACTGTTCAGAAACACCTCACTGAAATATGAAATGCTTCTATTTCTATGTCGTCATTACATTTAAAGCTCAATGTAAAACAAAGTTGTCTGTTTGAATATGAATTAGGCGATTTCTTACCGTCAGTAGCTGAATTAGCAAGTCTAATCCACCGCAGGTCCTCTCTGTGTTAGATCCAGGTTACCCTTTGACCAAAACACAATTGTTCTGCAGCAGCTCAGGCTCATTTCAGAGACACAGACCCAAGTTTGCATCAGTGTTTCCTCAGCCGCTCACTGACAGCTTTAATCAGCGCCGTTATGGTGGTTTTACAGTGACACTCATTGCTTTGAACAACAGCAATGAACCAGTCCCGTTCTGTGTTTAAATGACGCTCAGGAAAGAGTCTGTGCAACAAACAGCGTTTACTCTCTTCTGAAAGACCAAATAAGATCCCAACCAGGGTTTTCATTTATAAAGGAGTGCATAGGATCTATAATATAGGATGTATGTATGCTCAAAAGCCTGTCCACATTAGGAAAAAGGCCTCAGTTCAAGCCCTCTTTATTTCTCAATTCAAATAAAGACACAGGGCTTCGTAAAAACATAAGAATATTCAATATTTTTAAGAAATCCTGCCATTGATTGATCAGAGAGCAGACCACAAATAAACTATGAAGCAGAGTCAGCGCCACTTTTGAAAACAGTAGCGTAAAATAGTGTTCTTTGTGTTTTATACTACTATTGCTTTAAGGTTTATGGCCGGAAAAAATGCATTTGTTTGTGATGTTAATGTTCTTATCTAATCTTATAAAGTGAGATGAAAAGGTATCCAGAGCACAACCAGGGATTCAAATAATTTGTCAAACATGCTTCAGTTCACAGAAAGTATGGATCACCTTTGTGTCTCCAAAATGTGCCCCAGAGTGGGTAAGAGCTGGTATAGGGTTACACACAATTTATAAACCCAACTGTTCTGTGAGAAGTGGGGTTAGCACATTTTTTTAACACTTTTTTAATTGCCCCCTTAAAAAACAAACTTTTTTTTTTTTAACTTGCCCCAAAAAGATTTTTTTTTTTAAATTACCGACTGTTGTGATCTTGTAATTATCTCTGTCTTTATGATTTTTTTCTCTGTTTCTGACTGGAATAACATATTACTTTAATGGCTCAGAGACATTATTGTTGCTACAGTTGTAAAGTCAGCAGATTTATATTTATAGATAATAAGATTTTCAGCATTATATTTCATTCAACATCAAAATTATATGAACATTAATGAGTGGGTTTTATTTGGAGAGAAGAAAAGGGTAAAATCTCATACATTGTGCCTTCAAACTGAAAACTGTTTTTTGTTTTGGTGACAGTGCTTTGTTATTGAAGACACACACTTCTCTGTTTCATGAATGGAACATAAAACAGAAGTGGACTGTGACCGAGTTGACCCTTTCCAAACATCCCACTCTTCTACATTAATCTCAGAGCCAAGGCCCCACTGTTGAGCACCAGTACTTCACTAATTGAGCTTTAGCGTGAGGCGGTTTTACGGACGGGTGCATCAGCGATCCTCTCTGGGACCGGAGCGCTGAGAGACGCATTAACAGACTCCAGCCTGAAAAACAAACCTTCTCCAAAATAGACGTGTCGCTCTCGGTTGCTGTGCCAGACTCAAGCCTCAGCCTTGAGCTCAGCAGAGTGACAAGGCCAAGCCACGAAATCTTAGACCCACTGTCGAGTGCTCTCCCGGGACGCCGCTCGGAGCTCACAGCTGCGGCCTGCGGTCGGCGTCGGGTTTGAGACCACGTTCACTCACGTTTTCATGTGTTTGATCGATAAATGTGAAAAAGGTTTGCTGAAGGAGACATTTTGTTTGTTGACTGTATCGTCTGCCAAAACCCGATGTACTTCAACATTTTTAAAGTAACTAAATCTGTCAAGGAAATGCAATTGAAATCCGCTCTCCCATATTTTGCATTTTGAAATAATGCTTCAGAAGTGATTTATGTAAACAGTACAGACATTTAATACATACAAAGTGAGATGGAAACTGTTTTTATCATGATGTCTGCTTCTAATTTTAGAGGCAGATCATATTTGCAAAGGATGTTGATAAGGCTAAATTGTTCCTGAGTGAATTATGAAAGATAAATGTAATGACAGCGTTTGAAGAAAAACAGCAGTGATCTGTCCTGAGAGACGTATGTGTCCTCTCATAACTGCACTGAAATGTAAAAAAAAAAAAAAACACAACCCAAAAGAAAGAACCGATATCATAAGAATCAATCTATCCTTGAAATTTCAGCCAAATCCAAAATGTAAAATGCAAAGTTTACTCCTCACCTGCAACATTTAAAAATTTTACTAGAAATGAGCTTTTTTAACGGAACTGGATGTCATTTTTGTAACAATCAATCTATTGGTCACTCATTATAGGGCAGTATAGGATTATTTAGGATTATTATCTCCAGATTGAAACCAATAAAGAAACTATTAGCTGTTCTACTCGTTTGACTAATGCTTTAAGAGGACTTTTTCATTACAGTTTCAGTTTCCCATGCCCTCTACAGGTCTATTTGGAAATATTTGAGTGTAAATGAAGCTTTGCTGAAGTAAAGAAGCTCAAAAACTGTCTCCATCCAAACAAGTCACTGATAAAACATCGGGAAAAACGGCATATCTCTGAAATCTGTGTGATCTGATAAATATTAGGAACTTATTAGGTCTCAAAGCTGCAGAATTATTGGTGAAGACGCGTCTGATGCGAGCGCTGCCAGAGTTAAGTGACGGCTGAGTGGGCTGAGTGTTCGTTCGTCTGGCAGACAGAACCCAGGCCTAATCTACCATCTCATTAGATCGCCCTGAGCTGCTGCGTTAACCCAGATCTGCACAACTGTAACTTTGAAGTCCTTATCCTATCAGAAGCGTTTTTGTCTCCGGGCCGCCCCTTTCAGACTTATTTTTCAAGCCCAATTATTCCCCATGATCTCTGAAAAAGGCATTTATATTTATCCCAGCAGCCTCAGTGTTTTTGTAAACCAAGCATAATTTGTACGGCACACTATTCCCAAGTCGAAATCCAATATTCTGCTTCTCGCCACAGGCCAACCCGACAGAAACCAAAACGCACAAAGCCACATCTCCTCTTCCAGCGTTTTTAAATGCGTATTTATGTTGGTAATATGTTTATTTAACAGTGTATTTTGTATGTTTTGTATATTTATGAAGTTGTCTGACATATATTTGCAGAACTGGAGAGGCTTGTGGGTGTTTTTGGTTTATAATCACTCAGGAATTGACTTTATAGCACATTACCCGATATAAATAAAGCGGTAAACAAGGGCCCTAAGTGCTTAAATGCACAATTCTGTGGTCTTTGGAGGATTTAGTTCGTTTAAGCCTGTAACGTATCAGTGTAACAGAAATGTGAAATGAAAATGCAAGATATTTACAGTCCAGGGGAGAGATTATGTTCAGGTTCAGATTCAAAATGTATGCTTTTTATATTTATTATTAGTATTTTAAAATAAATAAGTTGTATGATTTTGGTTTGTCACAGCACTGAAAAAGTGTATTAAATGTGGAAACAGAGCTGTTTTGAGTAAGTAATGTTGAAACTAGAGATGCCCCAATGTCACCAAAAGGAGGATGAGTATTTTTAATTCAGTTGTCATTGATACCAAGTACACATGCAGTTTTATTATGCTTAATTTAACAGAAGGTCTGTCCTAGAAACACATGCCTAAAGCTGCTGGGAAAGGCTCCAGGATAAACAATAACAAATTAATGGATATATATTTTTATTAAGCAGTTATCTCTTATTTCTTTATCTCTTTAAGGGCTTCAATTTGTCAAACCATTCCTAATTGTGAACTAAGAAAAAAAAACTTTTTTATTGGCATTGTGTTATTTTGTCTTTCCTCATTTACATAGCCGCATGAGCTAAACTTTATTCTCTAAAGTGGCGTCGGAGGTTGTTTTGTGTCTTTATCTGACCCCAAAATACTCTTTTGCCACATATATTCATTTTCTTTTAATATATAAAATATGGGTGACTGATAGTTTAGTGGGTGTTTTTATGTCAATACACGTAATTCAGGGCTTTATTAAATTGTCTTCTAATGGTATTATGTGGAAAATTGTGGCAGAAAAAGGGCTTTAGTTCTACTGAAAGGAAACTCAGCTCTCTTGTGGGAAAAGGCCTTCATTTGATAGAGGCAATTGTTACTGTGATAAGTGAAATGGGTTTGGGATCCCTTCTCCTTGCAACCATTACCATGACTTTCGACTGACTGTAAACCAGAAAAGACTTTATGTGATGCATCCAGAGGCAATTTTCTCTTCTTTCTAAAAACTCATCCCAAATCTTGTGCTCTCTTGTAAAATGCCGCTAAAAAGCTGCTGCTAAACACTTCTGTCACTCCTACTGCTGCTGTTGTATGATATGAAATAACCAAGAGGATGTGCAAATTAATTTCCATAATTGTTGTTTAATTGCAGAAGCCAAGGACGATAAGGCGGCCGCAGCTCCTTCTGGTGAGTGTCTTCACCAAATCTGATCCACACAAGCCGCGCTCCACATATCCAATTTATTCTGTTCACTGTAATCGTTCATTGCAGCGTTAAACTGCTATAACTCACTGCAAATTGTGAAGTAAAAGCTGCATAGTGATTATTAAATTTGCTGATGTGGCTTTAATTCTCTGTTTTTCAGGCAAAAGCGGTAAGAAAGAGCTCATGTGGTTGGTCTTGAGTAAAAGTCTTCATCCTATTTGTCATCATCGTTGTTTTTTCCGCTTGTTTAGAGAAGCCAATCGAGGAGGAGGGTAAGACTGAGCACTTTATGTCTATACATGTACAGATATTTTTATAAATGGATAAATCCTATTACGTATTATGCTATTACAAAAATCTGTATATGTAAAGACTTGGCCTAAATAAACACAGAAGCGCGCTCTTCTGTGGTGATGGGATGGGCGTGCACAAGCATGAACCTCACAGATGCTTTTATTAGCGTCGACACTGTGTTATTTTAAGCCCTTGGAGACGCTAATCAAATTAAGGAGCGAAATAGAGGTGTTTAATTTATGCCTGAGCCTGACTCTGTACAATGGTGCTGTCTCTGTGTGTTTGACCTCACTGTTTCTGCTCAGTTCCACTTCATTCACTAAATGCACAGGACGCACAGATTAATCTTCCGAATTCGTCCTTCACCTGGAGTGTCTTATTAGCGCCGCTGTCATTACTCACTTAAATCACAGAAATGCTGAGTATAGTAAAAGGCTTTGGGCAGTGAAAATACCGAATCAATGCAGGAAATGAGGCTGTTTAGCAGTTTTTTTCCTGCACTGAAGAGATGATGGCGTCTGTTCGGTTTACTATAGTCATAGAAGGTAAACATTTATTTATCTGTAGGTCTGTTATTACTGCATCAAATCCTTTTCATTTGAATGTCACAGGTTAATTAAAGGCAGATGTCTTCATTTTAACAGTGCAATCTTCAGCCACATTAGTGTTTTAGAAATTATGACTTTATGTTCTAATAAAGCTCAATTTTATGCTCTATCAACTGGAAGTAACTGGTTGTCAGTGGAACCGTTTGTAGCTAGTGATGCTAACTCTCTATGCTCTCTAACCATTGTTAGTGTAATTACGGCTGAAACACAACAGCCTGGCCAACCATCCCAATTCCTTTTCTGTTCTATTCAAAGAATTTGTCGTGTTCCTCAGTTTGAGTTGGATTTCCAGGAAAAAAAAAATCTTTATAATAAACACTTTATAATAACTACACAGTATTGAGCATTAGGAAAGCATTAATAAATATGTAATTGATAATGAGTTAAATAATAAAAAATGTATAGATGTTGAAATTCCAGTTATATCTATAATAATAAATGAGCTTGTTATTCAAGATTAAAACATTAATGACAATCTTCATAACTTAAAGGTGCTTATTAATGTATGAGTAATGATGAATTAAGAAGTTACCAATACTTAAATGTTACTGTACTAACTTAACTTAAAATTTTAATAGTGTCTAGTTATTATAAAGTGCCACCAAAAATTCAATCTCAATAAAAAAAATCAAAAAAAAAAAAAAAATCAGAGAAATATTTGTTGCTTTTGTAAATTAGTAATGGCCAGGAATTCAACTATAGAAGACTAATCAAAAGTAACTATACTGACATAAAAACGACCAAAAAGTGCTTTAAAATCAAGTAAATGGCACTGGAAAGGAAGAACACTAAAGGAAAAACTTTAAAAACATTTTTTTAAATATGTGTCTAGAAAACACAGCACTAGATGTTTCTCAGTGGAAACCAATGAAGTGAGCAGCTAAAATAAATTATTAACAGTAATGTACAATGTCATACCTCTGGTCTAATTAATTTACAAGTTTGGTCATATTTTTATTTAAACTAAAATAAGTCAAAACACATCTTGAGCATTTCATTTGTTGAACAGAGCAAAGCTGTTAATTTGTGATAAAATAATGAAACAGTCTCGGTTTTTTTCATGTCTACTGTTTTTTTTTAGAATCACATTATGCAGCTTTTGTGACCGCTTATTTTTGGATTTTAACGCCGCAGTGGAGGTGTTTAAACGGTAAAAAACTTCTGCCTGCATAAACGCTGCAGCTTCTCGATCTCATTAGAAGTTTATACAGACGATCACAGCTTATTGGTTCACTCATTTCTTTGAGTTAAACATCCATAAAGCAGGATGCATGTATGTAATTCCCAAAAGGAGGTGACGTTATCTGTTGTAACACTCGGAGCTGTGTGTAACCGTCTCTGGAGAGTTACAACCACTTTGTAGTCTGTCTGTGTGTGTGGATCCGGTTGGATTAAACGTCATCTCGTATTGTAGATCAAACTTTAATGGAGGCTGAGAGTGAAGCAGTGCGGACACGTGTTGTTGTGGGCTCGTATTTGCTCGTATATGTGCCGTCGCTGTCAGTTTAGATGAATGGCCGGGTAAAGCTGTGCTCTCGCAGGTGCAGCAGTGGGGCTCAGTGATGCTGCAGCTTTGGTTTACTGTTGTTAAAGAGAGAGCACTGGGCAGATTTCTACGAGCAACATAGGATCAAAATTAAAGTGGCTCTACTTGATTTTGTTGTTTGTCCCCGTCTTAGACTCCATCCCCAAAAGCAGCCGAGGAACTTCTCTGGCTTTTCTTATGAAAAAAGTACAACTGGAATAATTTATCCTCCGCAAAATACTAATACGTTAGACGCAACTGAAGTTTAGCGCTTACTGTAAACTTTTAGCTCCGACTTAAGCATCAGAACGGCAATTATCTCCGCCTCGTTAAATATTGTGAGGTTAAATGTCTGTTTTTCTGTTTATGTTTTTCTTTTTTGAACTATTTATATGTTATAAGACATATCCAGCACTGAATATACACTTTTTTTGTTTTATCGACAGCCATTACTTCCTTATTGACATCAGTGTCGACCAATGGGAGCGCTCCTTTTTCCTGAGGCGAGCTAGGATTGGCCAAAGCTCCCATTCAGGACTGAAAATTTTCATTTATTAAAATTATAAAGCCTAGATGACTTCTTAAGGTCTCATTTTTTTCCACAGATGATTCCTGTTACAATATGATATTATTATTATTTTGCATAAAAATTTAATTCAATTCAATGCTCATTATTGCTCGACGTTCTGTTTTGCTGAAAGGAGAACATTACATTTTACTTCAGCCATCTGCAGCCATTTTTATTTACATTTCAAACATGAATGCCAGTGTTGCCATGAGTGCTTGAAATCCTTGAAACTCTGCTGTGTTTTCAAGGTTTGCAGTGTGCTTGAATCATGCATCAAGGGCTTGATCGAGTAACTGCGGACCTCTCAATGAATGGAAAATTAAATAAATTGAAGAAAGCGTCCATTTGTTCATCCATATGTTTGCATGTGTTAACAGTGGCTTTACTTATCACACGCATAAATTCCCATTCGAACATCACACCACAGTGGTTTCATACATTATTTATAATTACGGGATCCGTCCAAAACATGTGATATAACACCCATTAGCTCCGGTTCCTGCTTTAACCTGTGCTTCTTCTTCATTATCAGACGCTCAGGTGGCTGTACGTATAAGCGCTCTGCCTCGTCGAATGTATCTCAGGATTCCATCGCAGTAAATAGGCTTAAATGCATTGTCTTTAATCTAATCTTTGTTGAACAGATTACTCATTCATTATCACACATCTCCACCGATTTATGAGACAAAAGAGCATTGTGGGAAGTGATTTAACCCTTTATTGTCTCTGTGACTAATCCAACTCTGTGTATCCGCTGTTTTCTTTTTCACTCAGACGACAGTGAGCCTAGGGATGGTAAGCCAGAGACACCGTTTCTTAGCCTGTTGTGGTTTATTTTTAATTATATAACAGCATCTGGATCTGATATACGCCTGGGACTGACCCGGTAACCTCCCGCACTCATCCCATTTTGGAGCAAAGACGCCTAAAATGGCAAAACTGAACTCAAATGGATATACAGTGCATCGTCATCCATTTATCTGCATGAGTTATTTGAGTCTGAAATTGTGGAGTCTAAATACCCTTGAAGTCAGAAATTTCTTTTGATTATGTTCTTTGCCTGACATAGAAACTCTTACAGTCTGCTTCTTTTAGTTCAGACTGAAACAGACATTTAGCTCTGGACCAAATGACACAACAGACCGAGCTATTCTCAAGACACACAGTAGATGGCGCTGTCAGAGGAGAGTGTGGAGATAAGGGCTTTCTTCTGATTGAACTGAAGTTTACTTTGTGACAGAACCAAAACAATGATGGCCCCTTTTTTAGCTTTATTTTAATTAATTAATAATAATATGGACCTGCTCTGTGTTGTATATATATTTAAAAGTTTAATTAACTAAACTTTTAGCCCCAAAATATATATTCTCACTCTCATTTAATGGTGCTTAAACATGAGATTGGTAGAATCATGTCTATCTCACTGACACAGTACCCTCAGCTGGACAGAAACCTCAATTGTAACTTTTCTTATTTGTTTGCACTGGCTTTTAACACAAATTGAGCTGGCCTCTGACTTCCTTATCTAATCTTTTTATTTGTTTTTATTTTAATCAATCTTATTGTTGTAATCGTTTTTACTTGTTTTTGTGTGTTTTACCTTCTGATTTTAGTGCACCTTACTGAGCCTGTAAAGCACTTTGGGCAGTAATGGTTGTTTTAAATGTGCTATATAAATAAAATTGACATTGACATTTTCTGTCCCGGGATGAGGAGATTGGAGAGATTAGTGAGTGACACGCTCAAATAGAGGGAGCTGACATAAGGCAATACTTTGGACCTGAGCAGAATCCTATATGTACAAAATAAACATGGCCAGGGCTTAGAGTGAGGTTGCACATAGAGGGATAAGCGCCCCCTGCTGGCTAAATGTTCTGTTAGTGTATCCTGGTGTGCAGCAGCGTCAGAGGCTGGAGGTAAGCTCTCTGGTTTCTTAACTTTTTAAGTGTATAGATCTACATCTGTTTTCTTCATTTTAGGGACTCACTGTTTAATGTCACAAGTTGTGCTTCTGATCAAAGGTGGGGTGTGTAGTTTTAGGCCTATTTGGCAACTTGTGGTAAAGACTGAAATTCCACATCTCACACTAAACAAACGCAATTGAAGTAGGTTTGAAAGTTGAAAAAGAAAGGAAACAAAACCTGTTTTGTTGATGCGTGCCTAAAGCCTTCATCAAGAACTTGTGTTCAAAAAGAAAACAACAGTGTGCTCCTTCTCCAACAGTTTGTCCTCTCTGGGCAGTTGTAGAAGCAGGAAGTAATGTCTTCTTCCACTTGTTTTGATGGAGCTTTACATTTCCATTTTCTCAGTACAGATAAATGCAAACTATTTTTTTTTTTTAATTTGATGATTAAACAAATACAATTGCGTTTTGTTTATCTTTATCTAGGACTTTTTAGCGTTTAATGCAAAGAAATAGTGTTTTGTTCATGAAGCAAGAACAGTAAGACAACTCTCTCTAAAACTAGAAACATCTATGGATTTATTAGTTTTTATTTCCTCCTGCTTTATGTTGTGTTATTCCCTTTTGTTTAGTCCCTCCTTTAGTCACTGTGTTGCTGTCTTGTTATCTTAATGGAGCCACAACAAAAGTGGCACTATGGTTCCCAATTACTACTTTAACAAAGGAAAAGTATAGCTGTATAACCCTAACCTTTATCACACCGCTCAAATGAGGCTTTACTGTTCTATATCCACTTCCTTATAAATAGATTTTGTTCCCATATATGCTTCAAAAGCCTAAGGAGACCCTGCTGTCTGTCTGCTGGGGCTCTCATTATACATGAATGAGCTGCTGAATAAGTCATTAGTGTTCAATGATAGTACTATAGTCCTGTGTGTAGTTCTATGTGATAAGATGGAGCAGAGATACGTGTTACTATTTTAACAACTGAATGTGCCGTCTTGGCGAAAACCTTTGAATGTGTCCAAAATATAAATAGTCTGTGAAGTCAGTTTCCCTAAACCAGCGTCTTCAGAGCCAAGCCAAAGACAGCATGAGATTCATTTCATTATAAGCCCTCATCCCAAATCACAGCAAGTGTTCAGAGTAACTGTATACAAGTGTAAACATCCCAAAACTCTCCCCCGGGTGCTTTTCCGAGATCAGCTTTACCCATTTGGCTTCCGAAAGTAAAACCTTTTAAATCATTCCCAACATCTGAACTGGGATCTGTCCTCAGGGGTCCGTTTGATTAAAAGATCAAATTAACCCCAGCCATAAAATAGAGAGAGAGAGGAAGAGGCGTCGACAGAGGGCTGTGGATTTATGGGAACGTATGAACCTATTTGACATGTGACCCGGGCCTATTTCAGCAGCACATCTTTCACTCACCTTCAGAATGAGAGGCCTTTTTTGGTCAGGATTAACCCACAACACATTGTTTATATGTTTACTATTTGAACACATTTTTTAAACATTGAATAAATTTCATGATAGCTTTTTTTTTTTTTTTTTTTCCAAATGCACCATCTAAACGTCTGAAATGTCTGAATAAACGTAATTGATTGATTGGTTGTACATGGAACCCATATATTATGTAATATATGACGAGCCAAACTAAAATTAGGTCTTCTCCTTTTTTAAAGCATGTGAGCAGCTATGGTAGCCCTGAAGGGACATGCTGTTTTTGTGTAAAATAAACCCAACTGAAGCAGGTCTGTTAGTGATTTTATGTTAAAAAAAAATTGAAACACAACCTATTTAGTTTATAAAAGCTGTAAACATTAATGTAAGATGGTGTGCTTATAAAGAAATATGAGTGTGCTTCTCTGCAGTTTGTCCTCTCTGGGCACCTGTAGGAACAGGAAGTCATGAATCTGAAAAATCTCTTTCAACATTTACACAGTTACATGAAGCATTTAATGTTTATTTTTCCAAGATAGGTATATGCAGAGGGGTCTTTCATGTGATGATAGACTCTAACTTCTTTATTGATCAGTTTCAATTTAGTTTAACTGCTAATTATTTTACACAATGTACTTTTAAATGATCTGGTCCAAAGAAAATTGGCTTCCTCTCAATTTGCGTTTATTTTTAGGTAGAATGAAAACATTTCCAGTGTGCTATGAATTTGTTTTGCCATTTGGTGTGAACACAAGACAAGAATCAGTGAAGTAATACACCACATCAATTAATTAAATCAGTTTAGTCCAAATGGAGATCCTTTTTAAATCTTATCCTTCTCACCTAACATTACATTTTGCCACTTTATGACCCCATTGTCCTTCTGTGGGTTTTGTTTCCTCTCTCTTTTCAAAGAGATGCATGCTCAGTTGAAACGGTGACTTTAAAATGCCCACAGTGAATGAATATAAGAATAAACTGTTGACTTTCAATGTCAGTTCCGAGACTTACTGATAATTGGTACACTGTAAACTGTAAAGGACCAAAGACACAGACACTGGATCCACTAAAGATACAACCTTATGATATTTGTCCTTAACGCTGTCTATGAATTTCCCTTCATTTTCCCCCTTTCAAAAATGAAGTGTACTCTTTTCTGTACATTATGTTCAGCATCCTTCGTGACTTTCTTAAAACTCATTAACAGTGTGGTTTAATGCGGATTTGTTAATTGCAGTTACAGAACGAACCGTGTGGTTTTTTTTTTTGAGAGAGTACACTGATTTAACGTGTGACTGTTCTCCTCACCTGAAGCCAATATTATCATTGAGCCAATTAACACTTGTGTTTTAACAGCGCCGCTCAGATACTGCACAGACTCATGTCTTCCCCTCCTTTTTTCTGTCTTTCTTGTCTCCTTTCGCCGACGCAGAGTTACCTTCTGACGGTAAGAGCGATACATTACCGTCTCTTGTTAAAGTGTTTCCACAGAAAAGCAAGCGTCTGACAGCGGGTACATGCACTTACTTTGAAATAAAACAGATAAAAGAGCGTCATTTTATTACAGAGATTACAGTAGAACATCATTGGCTTGTGTTTCAAAGGTGATCTGAGGAGTGCCTTATTCCCGCGGGACGTTCGCTTCCAGGGAGGTGTGTCGGTGGCTGACAGAGGGTCCCAAATGAGTTCTGCGGCGCGCAAAAGCAAACATGCCTGATTGTTTATCTCGTGAAAAAGACAGTTTGAATTACTGTACACAAGACGCACACATTCCCGAGAGAGTAAAGGGTTAGTTCAGTGCGGTTAAATGAGGCGTTTGTACAGTTAACGCACTGCTGACTGTAAATGGGAAATGACAGTTC
Organism: Rhyacichthys aspro; assembly: GCA_036850595.1. NCBI lineage: Eukaryota > Metazoa > Chordata > Actinopteri > Gobiiformes > Rhyacichthyidae > Rhyacichthys > Rhyacichthys aspro. The sequence continues at coordinate 9,734,551 of CM072155.1, forward strand.
GGAGAAGAAGGAGGAAGAGAAATATGGAGGCTAATGTGTGTGGTGTACTGGCAGATTATGTAACATGATTTATTAGCAAGGATTTAAAAACAAAATCTGCTTTCACACAAATATTCTGTTGAAAATGCTCGAATCAAAGAAATTTTGACTGTTACACTGTTTATGGAAACTGTCATATTTTAATATCGATAAAACCATGATGACTTTATTTTATACTGCAACTGTATTCAATGATATGACAATCTATCCTTAAAAAAGCAAACAAAAACTCTCTTCATTTAATTGTAAAATTTTGGAACAGATTGGAGCTGATTGGTGAATATCCACTGAACCCAGAGCTCCATGAATTTCAGGATCCAAAACAAAGCACTTCAAAAACAGTCTAATTCCAGCTGCAGTCTCAGTAATGAATGGGCTACTGAACATTTGCACAGAACTGTTCTGGAGTTGCTTTTTAAATGTTTTTATTATATTTATTTGATATTCATTACCTTTTTCCTATGTTTTTGTTTGGTTTTTTTTTGTTTTTTTAGAGCTTGATTTATTGTATTGTTTTATCCCTGATGTTATTATTTTACTGGAAACTGCAAACCACTTTTACCTACAGGAACAAATAAAATGACCTGAACCTGGCCACTAGGGGCGCTGTGAAACTCTCAATGGTTTAGTGCGACCAAAATTTAGTCCGATCACCGTTTGGGAGTTTGTTTGATAGAGGGTAACGCCTCTCATAACGCCCCATACACAGCACAACAAGGACACAGGACGAACCAAAAATTAGGCCTGACTATTGATTATTGTCATATGACCAGAAATTGGGACAAATTCGGGCCAAAAATCGTAAAGTGTGTGCCCCGCTTTAATTTTTAGACATGGTTTAATGCTTACACTTTGCATTTTGCTTTTAAAAGACAAACAGTAAATACTGGAGACAGAGAGATGACATGGAAAAAAGGAAAAGGTCTTATACCTCACAACAACTTTATTTCACACTGCGCCACTCATTTTCTTCAAATCTATAGACATTAAGACGATAACAGGAAGAATAATCACTGTTTTATAGAAAAAGGGTGCCCACCTCATCTAAGCCTGGAGATATAGGCTACTTGCTGTGTGAGTACCTTCATGACATCATCTCCCATAACCCCATAAAAAGGTGAAGCTACAGAGATCATCACCAGAATCATTGCAGCTGCTGTGTTGTAGAGGTCATGTGACTGAATATGACAACATTAGAGCATATTCATAGTTCAAAGTTCAGGATTTCGGTCCAGGAGCATTATGTGTCATTGCCACTGCATAACACTGGGCACAAAATACCTTTCCTTGCAGGTTTATGACTCAAGATAGTGACCCAGAAGAAGTATTTCAGTCTGATGTCCGAGCCCTGTCCTGGAGCAGAAAAGTAAGAAGCTATTACAACAACGGACTATGATAAATAACATGTCCCTCTGTTTAACTCCCTCAGACCCTGTCTCTGGAGAGGAGACCCCGTCGGAACACAGCGGTGTCTTCGTCCTGAAGCCAGAGAGTGCCACTGCAACAAAAGGTGCAGTGAAATGATACACCATTAAAATCCTGAACTATAGCCAATAAGAAATGAAGAGCTTCCCGATGCCAAGCTCCAGTCGGACAAAAGACAGTTAATGTGTTTTAGGTAATTACTGGGCTTTCTCTTTGCAGGCAAGGACATCACTTTCGTGGCTAAAGTCGACTCCTCGGGTTTGACGAGGAAACCGGCGCTGAAATGGTTCAAAGGGAAGTGGCTGGACCTGAGCAGCAAAGCAGGGAAACACCTGCAGTTCAAAGAGACCTACGACCGGAACACCAAGGTAAACCTCAGAGTCTGACAGTGAGTTCAACCGTCAGTTCAAAGGCTTCACATTTTATGCCAGTTGTCGTTTTACCACAAGAATACATTTACCAACAAGGTGTAAAAATATAATAATAATAGTGGACAGATCTGAAATATTGACCTTATTTGCTTCCAAAACGTGATTAGATAAAGTGAGTTTTTATCCACTTTTAACTTTAATATTTGTTTTGTCCACCTTTTGCAGCAACTACAGCAGCACATCTTACTGGCATTATGTTAAAATATTTCCAGAGAACAGTAAAATAGGCCTAGCTTGTTTATTATCAGAAAAAATCTCCTTATTATGCCTCTATTCTTTATTTTTTAAAAAGGCATAATGATGACTTTGTATATATTTCATTTGTTTTCAGTATTTTAATGTTCAATTCAACAAAAACAACTAAAACCTCTTAAATATGCCAAATGCTGATATAATTTAAGTACATATATAAGCGCAGAACTCTGAATTACGGGTCACTGTGCCATTTCACACCGGCAACAACAGTGTCTATTGAGCAAATAGTCCTTTTTGAGCCAAAATGAGGGTGACTGTAACTCATTACTCCATCTAGTGGTACAAAGGGTTATTACAGAGCCAATCCAAATGGAGTCACCAGATGTCCTGCTTTATGTGGGACTGCACAGCATTTTTAACATCTATATAGAGTCGAAACAAAGTGGTAAAGACCGCCATCGAAGAACTGACATTCAGCTTTGTTCAAGAGGAGTTTGATCGACAGCTCCAGCTCTGCTCCTGACAACACACTGACATATACATTGTTATCTAACCGTTTGTATTATAATAGTCCCTGTATTAATAAAACAACTTCACTTGAAATTTCATCATCAAGATTAATCAAGAAAACAGTGAGTAATTGGTATTAAGTAACTAGTAAGTACTGCTATATCAATTATGTAGTTTGCAAAGGAATAAAGCTGTTTACTTTAGTCACCTTTGTTTTTTGGATTGATTTGTTTGTACCAACAGGCGGTTCAAAGATAATTTCAGCTCTTGTGAAGTAGCAGTTTGCGCTCAATGAGAAAATGTTTAGTTTTAGTAAATTGATTTAATTGCCTCTAATTTTTCCAAACGAATGTGTTCTGTGCTTGAGACAAACTTGTTTTTCAATAATTTCATTGTTCATCTGTCTCTAAATAGTTTGAGACCGTGTACCGCCACGGCAGACCAAACCGAAAAGAGTTCGACTTGGTGTTTGTGTTGAATTAACGGCGTGTTTCCCGGTCCGTCCTCTCTGTCAGATCTACACTTATGAGATGAGCATCATTAAAGTGGTGGATGGAGACGCAGGTGGATACCGCTGCGAGGTCACCTCCAAAGACAAGTGCGACAGCTGCACGTTCGACATCTCGGTGCAGGGTAGGTCTGAAGCGACACTTAATCACATTATTGTCATCTTCCATTCGGCCGCTCCAACAGGACTCTGTAACTGGCTTTGTCAGACAATAACTCAGTGAGTGCCGCGCGCATTAGTGCTCATCATTTACTGCCCAGCCAGGTCATCAGTCCATTAATGTGGAGCTGCACGGCATGCTGGGTAATGAATAGGGCTGGAGTCAAGACAATGCTAACTGAAACTAAGTGAAGACCAGAATGTATCAACACTGAGACTTTTGGGGACTGAGTTAGTTAGTAGAACCAAAGTGTGAATAGAAGAACACTAGTCCCATGTTGAATAAATGACAAGTTCATGGGGCATTTACAAGAACTTGGTAAAAAAGTATACACAGGGACAGTAGAACAAAATAACCTAAAATAAGAGAGCAAATTTGGAATAGTTCTGCCTAAAATCCAGCTTTGATCTTGCATAGCACAAATAAAGTCACCAGCTTAAACTTGACCTAAATTTATTTAAATTCAGTTAAAACGTGTAAACTACCAGTGCTTTGCTTACATTCAGCTGAGAATGCAAAAAGTTGAAATGGGAATGCATCACTGCCTTTTTAATCCTTGTGGAACCAGGCCTGGAGTGCACTGGATTACACTGAAAAAGACCTATTTTACCACAATAATGATGTCAATAAATAATTTAATTGCCAATTTTGGTCCTTTATTCTCAAAATCGGGCAAATTTGTAGAGAACGCCAAGCAGCACCACCTGAAGGACGCAGAATTACACACATATTGTTTTTGGACGTGTGCTTTCTAATGAAAGACGGGAGGAACAGGAAATAATGCTGCTCTTGTTGTCTTTTTGATAATGTCTCTTGGTATTAAGACAGGTTTCAAGACCAAGACTGGTTTGGATTAGTAAAAGAACCTGTAATAAATAAACCTGACTCATCTTTCTGTCCCTCTGTGTGTCTACAGCTGTCGAAACGGAGCAGCAGGACAACATCTTGGAGGCGTTTAAGCGATCGTGAGTGTCACACTGTCTCCATATGGCTCTGTGTATATCACTGCCTCTGTCCAAGTGTCATGTCTGAAATCCTCTGCGGTGTCTGTGTCTCTGAGCCGACAGTGGACAGGCCCGTCTCTTCTGAACTGTCACGTCCTGTTTGTGTGTTGCCCCGGTTTTGGTTACACCTGCCGTCTCCCGCGCTTTAGTATCTCATCCATTTCAACACGTCTGTCCCTGTTTTATGTGGATCTAATTCCCTCACCGTCTATTCCTGTCCGTCCTTTTTCTGCTTGTTTACTGTAAGCCTCCTGTGTGATCACGGAGAGACTGACAGTGAAGCTTTATTTGGGTTTAAAAATATAATTTCCTTTGCTCATCACAGAGTGGAGTGGTTCAGGTAAGATGAGACGGCAGAGACGGCCTCATGTCGTGATAGAGACAGGACGTCAGTGTTTATTTGCAGTTTGAATAAAAGCGTGGATGAGCGGTGAGCGATAAATCTAAAGTGAAAGGGTGGTTTAAACTCGAACACATTGAGGAAGAGATAATAGATGAACGTCTTAAACTGCTTTTTTGGTGGAAGCTATGAGAGGCCTGTCTCCTGGGTCCTCTTCACCCATTGCTTAGAAAGTTTTAATGGACTACACTGGGTTTAGTCCTGACTTTAGGGCTAGTTTTACTCCTCTTTGATTCATAATGACTCCAGGCCCGTAATCAAGAGGAAGCTGACCACAAATGCAAACACCTTAAGAGATAATAGTCTGCTTTAGATCAAATAAACATGTTCAAGAAGTTGGTGACAATACTTACTTCCACAGAGTTCAAGATGAACGTGATAAACAGGTGCATTAGATTTTATTGCAACACTTAGTTTATTACAAATTTTTACTCATGGACTTGTTGTTTAGTCCTGGTTTTAATTCAGGTTTAGGCCTTGCTTTAGTCATTTATTTAATGTAATGTTTTAGCTCTGGTTTTGTTATTGTCTAAGCTCTACTTTCATTCTGCTCTGATGTTGTTTTTGTTCTGATTTTACGTTCTTTGTCTTGGAAACAGCACTTCTTTAGTCCTTATTTGACTTTTGGTTGGTTCTGATTTTAGTCTTGTCTAGTCTTAATCCTACATTCTGTCTCACTTTATTCTTGCTTTAGTCCTTGGTTTTACCATAGTTTAGTCCTAGTAGAGCCGGAGTAGAGGTAAAGTGACAGTTTCACACAATTGATATGGAGTCAATTAAAGTTAGCGCTTTAAAATAAGCGGGCTTGAGCTGCCATGAATAATTAATTCATTTAATATCACTTGAATCAACTTTACCAAACATGAGAAGTCTTTCTGTTTGGAGATGAAATTCTCCATTTATTTTCATCATAGTAAACTCAAAATAACTCAATAATTCCACGTGATATTTTGGAGATTGGTTCATAGTTTTTAGCTTTACCTTGCCCTGAAATAACTTTTCACACAACTGTAAAAAAATATTTAGTTGTCTTCATTATGTAATTCAAAACAGTCACCCACTTTTAATCCGATCTCAGTCCAATTTACTAAAGTGCATCTTTTTCCAACAAGCTTCAACACATGCTTCTAAAATGTGGTGTTAAAACCGATTATCTGATGCTGCCCACCAGAGACTCCCAAAGCTGCTAAGCGCTTTGAGATCTGCCAACTGTTCCGGCCACAATGCAGAGCTGACATTGTTTCACGCTCGCCCAACCGTCAGAGGACCACGTGCCCCTGTGAACGGAGCTTTATCGCCCAGGGAGAGGTTTTCCCATCGGGAGGCGGAGGATAACTGGGATGGATGTTATCCTTGGATGAACCGCTCATCCATACGGCCAACATGATCACTCCCAATTTATTGGCATTTATCTTGTTTCCAGAGAGAGGTGCAGTGAGCTCTGTGGAAGCCAAGAAACACACTCCTCACTGAAAAGGAGCTGCCAAAGCCACTCACAGCGAAACAACAAGCACTCGAGCCTGTAGACGTTTATTGGCTCGGCCCACTGACAGTGATTCACCTTATTAGCTTCAAGACCAGGACCACACTGAGAAACATGTTCACTACAGCCATATGAGTCTCAGAACAAGGATTTATTCATCCATCCCACTCCCCAAAAACTAATACTTCTGTGTGACTTTCCTGCAAATCACTGATAACTGGAAAAAAAACAAAAACAAAAAAAACAAGTGGATTTTTCATATTGTACACTGACAGAGTGGCTTCCTAAAAATATTGATATTGAATTCCCATTTTGATATGCAAAGAAATACATACAAAAACGTAATAGCAAATTGTTATCAAAAAGTTACAGAAGTAGAGCAGCAGAAATGGTGGATATACTGGTCCTATTGTGGTGGATGAGGCTGATGTTATTTGGAAAAGTTATAATTATAACAATATATATTTTTCCGTCCTAATTCTTTTTTTATTCTATACAAAGAAATAGTCTGTTTAATGAAGTTTGAACAAATGGGCAAAGATTACACTTCCTCTGAATACATTGAGATGGACGATGAACCAATAAGAATTCAGGGGCAGTCTGGACCAATGCAAAATAATTAAAAAAAAACATACAACAAATGAGAGCACTCTAGATGAATGGTAAGTTTGTCTAAAAATGTGTAATTTTTAATGATGCAAAAGGTTTTATAATATTATATAAAAAAAATTCATAATAAAAAAGTACAGTTCTACATGTTCTAATTACCTTACGCAGCAGTCAGATTCTTATGAGATTTATTAGTTCACAACCTCCCTAAAATCCATTTGGTCTTCCTCAAAGATGTGTGATTTCCACTGAACGGTGATTTGGATCAATGTCGTAGCAGTAAAAAGATCTACCACCACTTTGTAAAAAAACATGGCGTTGCTCACATTATTCAACAGGGGGTTCATTGCTTTAGATTTATCCAATAACCTGCCAGGTATTCATCTGAAGTGCAAACGTTTTCTGTGGAAGCCTTCCCAGATGTTTCTCTGTTCCAGTCCATCTGGCCTGTCAGGTTAAACCCACATGTCCTGGAAATCCGAAGAAATATTTGAGCTTTGCAGACAGAGTAAAGTCAAAATGGGAAAGTAAACAGCCTCCAGCAGTGTTAGAGCCCAAGAAGCATGCTGTGCTCGAGCTCTGTGCAAAGCGCTCACTTCACTTCCACATTTCCAGTGGGAAAGCTGGAACAAGCCATAGGCATATATTGAAAAAGAGATATTTGTTTCTAAAGGCTTTCTACAAACAACAATCATTCTGTTTTATCAGAGCTCGACGGACGATATCTATATAACACGCACTTTTAGTCTGATCTCAGCTGTCACCCACTTGCTTAATAGTTAAATAAGGTTAAAGACAAGTAATAGCCGTCCATTTTAGACCCATGACCAGGCTGTAAGTTTAGAAGCAGCTCCTCACGTCCCATAGGAAGTGTGTGTCGACAGCTGTGACATATGATCCCTGTGGTTTACAATGTGTTAAAAGGCATGCATTAGCCATTTAGCATCAGCGAAGAGTAGCCGTCGCATGGAGCAACGTCGTCGGCCATTAAGGTGTAGCATTTCAATCATTGTCTCATTGTCAGGTGATTACAAAAATCAGAGCTGTAAACTTGGAAAGAGACAGCCCTGTGTGTCAAATACATGTGCATAGTTATAACGAGCTCCAGGTTTGAAGCTAATTAAAGGAGATATAGAGAATTCGGAGGTGATACTGTTGAACAAGACTCTAATCATAGTTAGAAGTACGAAAGTGATGGTAGAATGTACAGCAATTTAAGTTTTATTTGATCAGAAATCACAGTTTTCTTTTTTATTTGTCTCAGTTGAGCCTTTGGCGGGAATATAAAACAGTACATGCAGTTTTGATGAATAAAAGCTCACATTGGAGTTTTGTTCTTATTTTTTTATGTGCAAATTGGCCAAAATCATACAGAGAAGGAATACTGGTTTGAAATAATACTTCAAATATTATGGAATCACTGTCTAAAGGTACCTAAACAAACCTTCTTTAATGTTTTTTTTAGTGGAGGTGCAGATGAAGACGCTGGGGAATTGGACTTTAGTGTTCTCCTCAAGAAAAGGTAATTACAATATGCCTCACTCACCAAAAAACATATGAGTGTGGTCCTTTGCAGCGTTTTATCTACTATGTAAATGTATTTTTAGTTTAGCAGGTAAGGTTTTTGTTACTGATCTGTACATGAACAAACATGTATAAGAATGGTTTACCACTCTCCTGTTATGCTCATTGACCTGGTGAAAGTCTCTCTGAAGTGTGCTTTAATGTGGCACCAAAAACTAGTCTTTATTCATTCTTCGATGAGTCTTTTAGGGTGTGTTCACGTTTGCTGTGTTTGGTGCAGTTGCTCTGTGAGTGTGGATAAGCCTTAATGCTGCCATACAAACCTCAGTACTCACTAAACATGCTCGGAGGTCTCGGAGCGCTTCCAACTGAACTCTGGTACGGATCGATTAAAATGTGAACCCTAAGCGAACCACAGACAAACCCAAACAGAAAGAGAACACGAAAATAAAAAAGCAGAGAGCAAATGTAAAGCACTGAGAAGGTAAAATGCCTTATTAGCATTTGGGCTAACTTTAAGAAAAGGCGTATTTTGTTGTTTAGTGCCGTTTAAAAGGATTGATGGATTGTTTTTTGTTTTGGTGCAAACTAAATGAAACGGATGACTAGTTTGAACACACCCTACATTTTGTAAAAGTAAAAGTATCACATTAAAATTATTACTTAAATGAAAGTACTTGCTTTTAGAAATGTACTGTAAAGTAAAAGTAATTGACTTAATTAATCAAGCACTAATAATTAAATGAAAGCTCACCTATATGAGTCTGTTCAATAGTTTGACAGTTCAGAGATAGATGCCGCGTTCAAGTGTGCTTTGTAAAACTCAGTGCAATAGGTTGAGGTAAATAGTTACGTTCACATTTAATTTAAGGTGTTGCACATTTACAACAATTTACAAATGCAAATGTACTTGTACTTGTAAAGCTAATGTAAAAATGTAGTGAAGTAGAAAGTACAGATATTTGCTCTAAAATGTAGTGGAGCAAAAGTAAAAAGTACCCTCTTTTAAATCTCCTTAAGTAACGTACAGATAGTTGAAAATTGTACTTAAGTATAGTACTTGAGTTTTTTTTACTTTGTTACATTCTACCACTGCTAAAAAGTGAGCATAAAAAACCCTTAAATGATTCCAGACTCCTCTAATTGTCTCACCAGGTTTTTTGTATCAAAGATGTTGTATATAGCAAAGCCCCACTTTTTTCCCAACTAACTCTAGTTTTAAATTGAGTTAGAAACCCTAATTGTTCAAGACATTTTCCATCATTTTTTTTTCATGTTCCTGGAAAATTAGGGAGAAGAAGCAGGGAGAGCCGAAGGGAGAAGAGGTGGACGTGTGGGAAATCCTGAAAAAAGCCAAACCGTGCGACTACGAGAAGATCGCCTTCCAGTACGGCATCACCGACCTCAGGGGGATGCTCAAGAGGCTCAAGATGATGAAGAGTATGGAGACCAAGAAGAGTGAAGGTGAGAGACATAGACAATTCATTATAAACTAACACTAAAATCCAATCCAAGTCATCCCAAATCTAGTACAGTTTACTTTGAGTATAGTTTTCTTATCTACATTCCTCGAAGCATTGCATTAATAGAACAAATTTATAAGGTATGACTGGAAATAAGAGTGCGGTAGGAGGAAGGAAACCGTAGCTCCCCGACGCAGGAGGTTGTAAATACCAGCAGCGTTTATAGCCCTCGGGGAAGGGTTATATGGCAGGGATGACAGGGGGAATGTGTGTTCGCATATGCCGTCCTCTGGTTGGCACTTATGGATTATTTGGCTGTTAAACTGGAGTTAAACTGAACTGTACTGTTGGGGATACTCTGCTGCAGTGGTGTTAGGTAGTTATAAGGGGCCCCAGAGCAACATAGGAAGTACCCCAAGCTTACATTTTGTATATTGGCAACCAAAAATACAATAATTCATGGCAACAGCATTCATTCAATTTTAATACTGTTTGCACATGACTATGATAACAAAAGGGTTTAAATGCTCTGCAGGTTGAGTGGTTCTTTGCCTCTGCATTGAACGCAGATAAACTCTTATGTAGTTAGTCCAGTTTATGGTCAATTAGCATGCTGTCAGCCAATCAGAAAAGAGTATTCAGCCAAACCATGGTGCAATATGTTTTTCTCCCTTTTTTGTTTTCTTATTAGTGACTTCCAGCATAATTTGATATTATTAGCATCATGTGGTCCTTTATATTGTGTTGTTAACTTAAACTTACATTCCGTTTTCTTGTTTTTTTAATACATTTTGTGTTGATTTAAGATGTTTAAAAAGGGGGTAAGTGACATATTATATATTAATCGTGACTAAATTTGTTAAATTTTGCAGTAATCATTGAATTTATTTATTTATTTATTAATCGATCCAGGAATAGTCGATTGAGAATCTCTTTTTCAAAGGTTTGTCCTGGTCAAGATGAGCAGATGGTGTGAATCCATCCTTGACCAATCACAAAAACATGTGAAAATGCATTTTAAGAGGGCAGAACTCAATAATGAATAACAAAAAATTGACAAAATATATCAGGAAACACATTTCACATTTGAAAGTCGGACAATAAGAATCAAAATGTCCTCGAAACTTCTTTTATTTTAACATTTTAACATAAAAAAGCTCTATTAGGTACATCACACAGGCTAAGCTGAATATACAACACTTATTTCATCAAAAACGTACCACTTACCTCTCGTTTAAAGCTGTGATCTCAGGTGTTTGTCCTTGGTGTGTTTCTAAATCTCAGTGTCACACTCTCTCTGTGTCTCTGTGGCCTCTCTCTGCCTTCAGCTTTCCTCAGGAAGTTGGATCCGGCTTATTCTGTCGACAAAGGCAAGAAGATCCAGCTCACGGTGGAAGTGGCTGACCCTAATGCTCCAATCAAGTGGCTGAAAAATGGACAGGAAATTAAACCGTCAGCCAAGTGAGCCAATTATTCCTGCAGTGTGTGTCAAAGTATGTGTGTGTGGAGAATATATAACGGACCAGGATTATATATTAGCATGAAGGCCGTTCGGTACTTCACATGTGACCGAAGACGACATGACTGAAAAATCACACGTGGTGCTCGTTGGACTTTTTGATGGGGTCATAAGAGAGTGTCATGAAGTCATTTTACACTTTGGGAAGAGTTTACTAAAGAAGAGTGAAGCTGTATCTCTTCATTTACAACCATAAAAATGAGGAAAAATAATAGCTACTGATTCTTAAAAGAAAAACAATAACTGTAGGTTCAGTCTGTGATACTATTGTGTGAATCCATAGATGGTGAGAACATATGGGATGCAAAAGAAGACAAATTTTAGAACAAACAAAGCAAAAATCAGGGAAAAAAGGCTGAGTGACCCTTTTTAGTCAATCTTGCTCTGCCTTTTCCTCATGTCTCACTTTCCGTTCGACCCACTCTTCATTCACATGTTTGGATCACTGTAATGCTCTAAACGGCAGCTTCAGTCTCATATAAATACAGTGAGACAGACTGTGAGAGTAATAGAGCTAATCCGGCCTTTGTTGGTGGCGGAGACTTCAGTCAGTTTCACTCAGACACACATAACGCTATCAGAATATCACATTTTTGATTCATATTTTATAAAGATACACACACATGACAGTACCATAACACGAAAACAAACCAACGACCACAATCAAGCTTAACTTAATGTTGGGAATGAACAATGGAGATTATTTGACAGCGTTTTCTTTGTGATTGTCCATGGACCTTGCGTTTTTAGTCCCTCACGTGAATTAATTATCAAGTGGTCATGTAAAAATGAACTCGTGGCCTTGCGTTTTTAGTAATTCTCATGGATTAAGAAACTCAAGGCCTGCTATGATTATTTTTACCTCACATGTCCTCTTTAGGGCTCCGTACAGTCAAGATATAAGGGCAGTTATTTGCTTTTTGGCGATCAGATACTTACAGAATTGAATGAAACACTGGCGATAATATAAACACTTGACACTTAATATGAATTTCTCACTGTGCTGGCCATACTTTTACTTTTGTTTGACAATGTTTCATAGAAAAGACTTTATATATGTTAATGAAACTCCAGTAAGTTTCCTTTTCCTAATACATTTCTATGATAGGATTTGAGGCCAATTTACTGTAACAAGGAAAGAAGGTAAGGATAGAAAGAAGAGAGAAAGACAGCAGCACATTGATAAGAAGATAAAAAATTAAGATAATAAAGGACATGGCCCAAACCAAGAAATGTACCATTAGCATTTACTCCCACACAGTCCATAGAATTAAACAGATCTGTACTATTAAAGCCGATGATATATCCGAGTATAGGACTAATGATATATTAACAGCAGTTTGACCTCCTTTAGGCGTCTCCAGCGTAGCTCCTCTCTTTACTCCTCGCTTCATCAAAGGCTTCTTTTAGTGTTTTATTGAAGAGGCTACAGCTGGGAGTGATATTTTATCAATGGCCCCACATCTGCCACTTTGAGCTGCCTCACGCGGTTCATCGAGAGTAAGGCAGTGCTCTCGCTGTTTTCATCAGGGCTATACTTTAGAGGGGATCGACTTTAGGCTCATTGTCCACAGCTCTATACTTACCCCAAAGAGAAGACAGAAGATACTGATAATAAAGGAGTCACCTGCTATAGTCTGAAAAGTGTGCTTTTATTCTCAACATACAGTTCAGAACATTTTGACCTAAGCGTAAAAACATCGGGCTTTAGAGGTAATATTCAAAGTGAATTGTGTAAAATGTTGTAGTAAACAGCTAAATACAGTGAAATATAATCTTAAAAACACTGTTTAATCTAGAAACACCTCAAAATAACAGTTTTGGCATTTGACTATGCTAAAATATTAGGTTTAGGACATACATAAGTCTAAATACTAAATTAATGTTGTTTCTACGTTTTCAAAGTGAAATAATCCTCTGAACTACACTATATTGCCAAAAGTATTGGGTCACCCCTTTGTAAAGTTGTGACTACTTAAGTAATTTCTAACTAACCTAACTAACCTAACTTAACATTTAAGCTTATAATGATATGCTTTTCATGTCACCAGTTTGGACAGGACCCTTTTCTATTCTATCATGACAATGCATCTGTGTTCAAGGTTCAAAGAGAAACGATTGATTCAGTCAGTGTGGGAGAAGTTGAGTGGTCTGCAGAAAGCCAAGTCCAGTTCCCAGATGCACACGTCTGGTGTCACTGTAAATGCAGACCTTATCACCAAACACCAGTGACTGGTGCATACACCATATGTACAAAAGTATTGGCACAGCCCCTACTTTAGAACAGAAAAAGACAACAAGGATGGAAACATGATTCATGTATTTGAATATTTTATTTCCATCTCTGTTGCCACAGTTTTGGAAGTGCTTTAAATGACTTTACCCATATGCACAAGTCACTGGTGTTTGGTGATGAGTTTTGGCTCAAGGTCTGCATTTACAGTGACACTAGAGGTGTGCAGCTGGGAATAGGGATGAATCAATCATTTCTTTTTGAACCTTGCCTTTTACACAGATGCACTGTCATGATGGAATAGAAATCCAGATAAGGTCTACACACTGCCAGTGGTTGAATACATAGAAGTGAAGGTACATTTCTCTATTTAGCCAACAATGCCAATGTTTCTCAGCTCCTGTTTCCAGTGTCAAACAGAGTTGGTGACAAATGGCACTGCTGTTATCGTCTACATGCATTAATGCATGCATTAAACACAAGCAGAACCAGTGGAAGTAAATATTGAGTCCCCAAAATAGAGGAAACTGGTGCAGCTCTATGACTGTAATGTTCAGAAAGATGGGAATAAAGCAGAAACAGTTTAATGTTTACTCCAAATACAATGTATATCACATATAGAAACATTACTATTTACTGAGCCGACCCGTTCAGTGCCACTCCAGTGGGAAGGAGTTTTGCAAAGTATACAATAACCTTCTTCAGGTCATATGTGTATTAAACCCTCCTGAAATCTGATTGGTTGATTTAATTTGCCTTAGCATTTGACAAGCCATTATTATTATTATTTTTGTTGTCTTAACAAATTTCACAAACGACTCGGGCCTTGGTTCAGTTTGGTCTGGACAGAGACCAAAGAGCAGTTGTTTGGTCTGAACCACGGTCGGCTGGAGCTTTCACACCTGAACAACCAAACAGTGCAGGAGTGAAAGGGTCCTTAGAGACTGTCATCAGGCGTCACTCAGTACAGTGTGTGGATGAACTGTGTCAAAAGGCCTACGGAAAGCAACACAGTCAAGTGAAAAATACTTCTATATTTCCATAAGGTGTTTTGATTGTTACCCTGGGATTCACTGCCTTTCACAGATTGACGTCACGAGTCTTACTGCAGGCCTCATACACTGTCATCAGTGCGTGAGTGCGTGGTTGAACATAACTTTGCATGTCTCCTCTAAGGTTTTCCTCACTAAATACAATTCTTCTCTCCAACTGTGACTCACTCTCATCTTAAGGCTCCTCTGCGTCGGATTGTGCCTCCAAACACTTACTCATTATCTGTGTCTTTGTGTGCCGCCGCTGCAGGTATGTGTTCGAGAGCGTGGGCAACAAGCGGACCCTCACTATCAACAAGTGCAGCCTGTCGGATGACGCGGCGTACGAGTGCGTGGTCGGCGAGGAGAAGTCCTTCACCGAGGTTTTTGTCAAAGGTAGATGAGTCAGTATCTTGTGCTGGTTTTTTAACTGAGCGCTGTCGGCTGGCGCTGAGAGGCCTGGCAGCTCTGTTCTTCCTCGCGTCGCTGCTGTTGTCGCTTGTTTAAACCCGGGCTTTTATGCTCTGCCGCGAGACGCTGCGCTCTGTTGTCTGCTCACTCATTTTTAATGACGACTGAAATGTTTATGTTGTGTTTATTGTCAAGTGTCATGTGTTTGTGTGCTGTATCTGACATTGCACAAACAGCTATTAGACTTATCACTTATTTTGGAACCTAGTGTTTGAACCTAATTTGAATAGACTTAAGTAAGACTGCATTTATTGGAGGATTAGAGACTTTGAGTGTAGCCTTTGTTTATATGGGTTACTACTGACTCTGCATTAGATAGGACCTTAATAGGGCTCCATTCAACCTATTTGAACACCTCCTGCTTGTCCTGTTACACATAACTATGCTGTCAAATGGTTAATAAGATGTTAGGTTTTAGGGAATTAAAAAGCTGTTAGCACTTAAAGGGGCACTACATGATTTTCTTTTTGCTGTCCTTGTCTCAGACGCCTCTCACTCCAAAAACCAGATCAATTTTTCATTCACAAAATACTAATACATTTCATCAAACTGAAGTTTAGAGCTTACTGTAAACTTTTAGCTCCAACTTCTGCATCTGAACAACTATCTCCGTCTTGTTAAACATTACGCGATTGAATTGACAGTATTTATCACAGTTTCTCTGTTTACATTTTTCTTTTTTGCCCTGTTTCGCTTTTAAAAAATGTATCCAGCTCTGAATATACACTTTCTCTGTTTTATCGGCAGCTATTACTTCCTTATTCACATCAGTGTTGACCAATGGGAGCACTCCTTTTCCTGAAGTGACCTGTGATTGGCCAAAGCTTCAGTTTTCTCATTAAAATCCTTGATAATAAAGCCAAGATGACATGTTAAGATCTTGTTTTTTCACAGATGATTCCGGTTGCTATATTATATATTAGGTGATCAAACAGTTATTTTTTTACAGTCCAGTTTAATATTTTGGTTGAGCCATTTGGCTTGTGCTAATTAAAAAAACAGCAAGCTGAAGGTGAACATACCTCAGTCTCCTTTGGTGCCAGACAACATTTCTGTCTGCTTTAGTTTATTCCTCGGGGAAATACATTTCTGTTATTTTAATGCAGAGAAGCCATGCATTGCACCAAAGACATCAACCACATTTCCACCAAACTTTAGTAAGACCTGCCAACTGTCACGACATGGAGTTCAGGGAGTCTTTGGCACTCCACGGCTGAGGTTGAAGAGAATTGAGACGTCTGTAGGGAACCGGATGCTGACGATGACAAATAGCCGAGTCTAACCGAGCGCCGAGCGTCGCACTGTGGGGTTACGCAACGTGACTCTGAGATCCTCCAGAGACTAACAGCACCTTCAGCCTTCATGAGATGCCAGTGTTAGGTCGACACGATGATGAGAAGTGTTATAAAGTTATTACTAAATGTGGGAGAGTTTACATTTTCCACTGAATGACTGCACTAATGTACTTCTGTTCACTGCACAACTCAACCACAACATGGAATAAGCTGCAAAACAAACAGAAAAGACTAATCTAAAGATACCGAAGCTCTGATTTTATGCTCATTTGTGTTTTTATTGTCTGTCTCAAACATTTTAGTGTCTGTGTCATGTCTTTAGACCAGTCTCCTCTGGTTGGTCACATGGTCAACCGTAATGAAGCTAGTGGCTAAGTCTTGCCAAAGCGAGAGACTTTTCTTACTGGGCTTCTATGTTTAATCTATGTTTAATGTCATTTAATGCTCTAGATAGAGTCCACTATATTTGTGTTTGGATTTCTTAAGTATCAGTGTCCTCTATATTGCAGATAGTCAAAGTGCTTCGAGAAAAATTTGAAAAAAAAAAAAAATCCTAATGAGGCAACAGTCTCATGTCAATGCAGGGACATGGGACTCAATTTCAGTTTGTCATAAATTCATTACATAGAGCAAATGAAGGGTTTTTGACAAAGCTCCATAGAAGATAACTGCAGTGCTTAATGTCGCATTGCATAAACTTTTACCCCAAAAATATATTTTCTCAAGTTTATTTTGATGGTTCTTAGGCATGAGATCAGTAGAATCATATTTCAGCCTATCTCAGCTGGACAGAAACCCTCTGTGTAACTTTTCTGTCCTGGGACGTGGACTTATCGCAAGAGATTTGTGAGTGATTCGCTCTACCACAATAAACATATAATAAAGAAAATGGATCCTAAAATACACTAAAATGACCCTCAGAAGACAGTCTTTCTTCCAAACTTGCCTTCTTAAACTCCTCTATTGGTAAACAAACATGGCCGCCGGGTTGCTTTAAAGTGTTTTGATTTTTTGTTTGTTTTTGGTACTTAGATTACACTAACTGTACCTGTATATTACTTGTGTTCACAGAGCCTCCAGTCACCATCACCAAGCAGCTGGATGATGTTCTCACTGTGGTCGGCGAAAAGGTGGAGTTCGAGGTGGAGGTGTCGGAGGAAGGAGCCAATGTCAAGTGGTAAGTTTTGACTGGATCTGGGGGACATTCAAATGGATAGAGACAGACCTTATAACATACATATTTGATTTAATGTAGTGAGCGTTATTTGATTTGTGCCGATAACAATATGAATATGTGCATGTTACACGTACGATAATAATAAGACACATGGTATCATCATCTGTATTCTTTAGGATGAAGGATGGAGAGGAGATAAACAGGGAAACATCAGGTTCAAAATACAGGTTTAAGAAAGATGGGAAGAGGCATATTCTGATCATTAATGAAGCCACGAAGGAGGACATCGGGACATACCGGGCCATGACCAACGGCGGCGAGTCCAAGGCTGAGCTCGAGGTCGAAGGTAACAACTCATTTTTCTGCTTGTGTTGTCTGCTTTATTTTAAAAACAACTCGGTCAGAGCTTTGAAAATGACTTAAAAAAAATGGACTTAAAAGTAGGGTCATAGGGTGTTTCCATCATAAACCATCAGATGCACGGCCAATAATTCGGATTTAAAAAAACAAAATGAATCCTCTTTTGTAATGCTGCAAGAGCATGGAGGTTTAGCCCTACACTGCTGCAATAAACAGCAGTAAGAAGAAGACTTTTCTCGGTTTATTTACAGATTTATTCATTTCAATTCTTGTTGCAGAGAAATGGGCCTCACAGATTTCAAGGTCTGTCAAATGTCACAAGTTCGGCCTGTGTTTAATGCAATATAGACAGAGAATGCACTGTTTTTAATTCACAAAGACAAACTTTTACTATCCAAAACCAGTTTATTGTTAAAAATGGCACACTTTGTTTCAAAAAAGAGAGTCTGTGTGTTTCTTTGTGGAATCTGACTGTCCAACACAAAAACAGGAAAAGCTAAAAATTTAAGAAAACAAGGCCATTTTTTGTCTATCGTCCAATCAACAGAAGGCAGTGTTTAGCTCCACCCCTTGGAGAGTAGACCTTACTTTTTGGACCAATGGTGTATGTTTTACCAAAGTAGTACTCCACGTTTGCTGCGTTCATGTGGGCCTCAGAAACTCAGAAGTTGCCTGACTTTTTGACTTGACGTCATATGCTTCATTTGGCTGCACCCTTGGACAACTTTTGGGACTAAAAGTAGTTACCAAAGTAGTACAGTACTCCATGTTTTTGATTAAATTCTTCTACTTCATTTTCAGTGCTTCAGTTTCCAGACTCCTATACTGTACCGCTGCAGTGAAAGCCCTTTAAGTTACTCATGCTTTCCAATTACTCACCTAAACACATTTCCACATGGGCTCGTGTTGATGTTTTCAGTCCTGACAAGCATAAAAAAGCCATCAATTAGCCATTACTCATGTCATAATTAATATTACTCCATTAATCCCCCGTATTCGCACTTGGGCTCCGTGTTAGTCATGCTAATTTCATGTTGCACCTCCCAAACTGCTGCTTGGGTGTGAGCCATCGCAAAGCGGGACAGAGCAGTGATTCATGAGCCAGCGCTGATGAATCGATTAAGACTGCGAGGAGATGTCTGGACTGAGCATGGAGTAATTACTGCAGCACAAGTTCACACAGACATATTTAGCATAATCGGTAAATAGGCCAGCGCTGCAATCATGATGTAACGTGACATGGATTCAATTTGTGGGATTTTCTGTTTTGTTGTCGACTGTAAACTGAGCAAAAATGTACAACTGTTTCCAAAATGAAATGAGCTTGTTTGAGTTTTTCCTCTTCACACTGCAGCCAGAAGTGTTGTCTGGGTAAACAAACGAGGTTCCAGCATATTCACTTTAATTTGTCTCTCCAAGGGGTTATTCTATGAAACAGGCTAACATAATGAACTAGACTTATTTTGTTAAGTCTGCCTCATTTTGTTGTGATTTCTGTTCCATGAGTCAGACTGAGTCACAAGGAAACTTAAGAGGGACTGGTCTAGAACAGATTTAAGGTCAGACTCAGCCCAACATTGGGTGAATCTGAGCTCTTTTATCACAAATTAAATGGAAAAGCACTCATTTTACATCTGTCCTTCCAATGTTTATCATATAAATCATCGTAATTAACCACTTTAAATGTCATAATATCCTCCTTTTTTAATACACATATTTAGAAGCGAGATTGTCCTGATACCACATTTTACAAAAAAAAGCAGTATTTTAAATGTATTACTCTTCAAATACTTAATATTGATAATTACATAGATTTTAGTATTAGATGTATTAAAATGACTATGAGTACATGTGTCTCGATACCATTTCTTGAGATTAGTTTCTTCACAGCCCTATTTACAATCATAATAAAGTGTCTATGCCCGTTTCTTTCTTTCCTTCATTTTCTGAAATAAATATCCAAATATAAATATGAAATTGTCTTATTTCCGAAAGCCGTGTCCCTAGCCTGCAGATGCGTCTTGTCCAGTGCCAGCGTTTTTCTCTGTTGTCACCAGATATGCCGCTAAATCAAGTGTAAAAGCCTGCCTCATGCCTGTGCTGATGTCTCTTGGGCGCAGATAAGGAGCTGCAGGTTTTGCAGAGCATCGCCGACCTCACAGTGAAGTCAGCGGAGCAGGCCGTGTTCAAGTGTGAAGTGTCTGATGAGAAAGTCACAGGGAAGTGGTTTAAAGACGGCGTGGAGGTGCAGCCCAGCGACCGCATCAAAATATCGCACATCGGCAGGTACTGTACAACACACTGGGGTGAATATATATGTGTGTATGTCCTGGAAACACGGAAGAGAGAAGAGAGACATTTTAAAGTCATTTTTATGGATATTGGTGGTCATTTCTGCTGCCAATATCCAGCCTTATTCAGGCCAATTTATGCCAGAGATCTGCTTGTTCTTGGCCTCACCTGTTTGTCTTTTGGTTCAGAGGATACACTTCATTCAAATCTGCACAAGGAATCTCTTTTCTCCATGTCAAACACAGCAGATATCTGGCTTTTAGGGTATGAGATTCGATACATTTTATATTCTATTCAGAGAAGTAGTCTGGTTTCTCTCAGTTTGAGTTGGATTGCCAGGAGGCGGGACAAATATACATACAACCAATCAGAATTCAGTGGGAAGAACCGACAATTAGGTTAGAAAAGCAATCAGAAAAACAGAGTTAAGTTTAAAGCCCACCCTTTTTTAAATAAATAGTTATGATTGGTTGGTCGTATTGGACTCAATGGAAACCGTGGTCAATGGGAGAAGTTCCAGACCCACTTCACGTCGAAGTGAAAGGGTCTGGCTGGCCAGGCGAACCATCTTCATGAAACTACTAAAACCCCAGTTAATTTGGTTTGGATGCGTTTGGTTTTGTTCAAAAAAGTGGGACCCTTGGTTTCATTTCAGCCACAAAAGAGTCTGAACCCTTTGGTATTATCTGAAAACTGTTTTGAGCTCTTCATTACGATCAAAGTCACAGCAGACTCATAAAATACAATAAAAGGTGGCTTGTTTGTGGCTTGGCAAACCATTACCAGAGGGTTTCTGGCAGTATTTTGACCCAGTTTCAGGACAGGCTGCAGCCCACATGAAAACTCCCCTGGAGGCTGTGGTTTCTCGCAGTAATCCCTCCATCAGAGCCGCCTCTGGCAGCACACACGCCACAGCAACAGCGGTCACACAAGGTGAAAACCGTTTAGTAGTTTTCTCACTCTGCGATGCTGCCTGGCCGTTTCCGGGGAAACAGTTTTTGCATAATTACGGGTCACTGTGAGTGTTGTCTCCGTGGTAACATCGTGAAAACATGTCCCCAGGACCCACAAACTGACGATTGATGACGTGAAGCCCGGAGACGCTGGAGATTATACTTTTGTTCCCGATGGTTATGCGCTCTCTCTCTCGGCTAAACTCAATTTCTTGGGTGAGAATGACACTCAAACAAATATATATTTAATAAAAGCTAATCTTTCAACACGACTTATTTATACATTTCCCCCACAGAAATCAAGGTTGAGTACGTGCCCCGACAAGGTTTGTGTTTTTATTTTCTTGTGTCTTGTCGTTGTCTGTAATACATCTCCTGTCAGTCTGCATTATGTATTAAATGATATGACAGTGAATGTTCAAAGCCCTCGAAGGCACAGAGTGGAGACAAATAATATCCCGACTCAGTGAAAGTCTACACATAAAGACATTTAAGAATATATTTCACTGAGAGAGTCTGAAATGTAAAAATATCACTGAAGAAAACAAAACTGGCTCAATAGTTGTTTAACATACGATTATATGTAAGTATTGAATTATAGGCAAATTAAGGAAACCATTAGTACAATACAAATGCAATTCTTCCAAATAAAAGAATCAAGTCCTTTAAGGCAGGGCTTTAAACTCACTTTTCCACTGGTTGCACAGGTGTTAATGGCCTTTTTCATTTGGCTACATCAGCATCTTCTCAGTTCACATCAACTTCTCATTTTAGAAAAAGGAATTTAACAGAGAACCTTTGAACCCAGAATACAGCAGCAACTCGCCACCTTCGTTCTGCATTTCCAGTCTTCATCAAATATTGCCAAAGTCACTACACCTTCAAAACACCTTCATAGACCTTTATTTCTTCAGAGTCAGACCTGAGTGCATTTTGCGTCACCCTTTTCCCAAAAGCTGCTATGATTGGCCGACACAGATCATGTGATTACTGCAGATTATAACCAGTTTGATTCAATATTTTCGTTTGATGAGCGATGTTAAACAGTTATTGTTTAAATTTGTGTGTGTGCCATTAGCTCTTATTAGGGCTGCACCACACAATAATCAGAAATCTATTGTTATTATTGCAATTTCAGAAAAAGCAATAACCATAAAGCTCAAACCTGATATACAATTGCAATAATATTAACACATGCACAGACATTCAAGCTTTGCATTTTAAAATAATAGTCCTTAAAGAGCGTTAAATCACACTGTGGTGCATTTATTCCTGTTTACTTCTCAGTGTAGTCCTTAATTTTGCCCTAGTTTACACTGATTCACTCCTAAACTTAGATTTGGGTAAGTATTTGTTTAGTTTTATGTAGCCCTCGTTTTATTAAGTTGAAGTAGTCTATTCTAGAGTCTTGTGTTTCTCAATGCATTGGAATTTAATCGAACAAGACACTTTAGATGTGGAGCAGAATATCAGAAATGGCATAGTTGTTGCATATTTGAATGTTTTCCCAATTCCATGCAGCCCTAGCTTCACAGTATATGACAAGAACTGTATCTGACATGATCAGTGGTACCTTAAAACAGCTAATTATCTCATGCTTAATTACAGTAAGGTGGATTAAAGATTGCCAAACGAATCATACCATCATTGTTATTACTCTTTCACCGTTATAATTATTATTAACACAAGACGCTCACACTTTTACATGTCTGTACATTTAGATCTGGCCTTTTCAAAAACTCACGTCCATTTGTGGCCGACGTTATAACTCAGATACTCAAGAACAACGAACATATAAAACATTGCAAGCCGTAATAAAGTCCCTCTGCAGAAAATGCAAATGCTACAACGTCAGACATAGATCTAAAGCTTTATCTCTCATTAAATAATCATTTTTAACGTAGCTACAAGGATGACTAAAGCACTTATGTGTGGACCCCAAGACCCTGACCTAAATATTAATGTCTCTTTAACATCATTACATTGGAAGAGTGCATACGATGGGCTTTTGTAATACTGTAATACCATATTAAATACTTTATTCTATTAGTTAAAGGCTGTTTGCTCAGTCTTACAAAATGAGGTCAGTAAAGGGAGTCAATTTGGGTCGACATGTGGGGAAGATTCATTTTCTGATTTCCCAGTTGACTTGTTATGAAATAATAGAGTGTATTACAGTGGAACAGATGGGAAAACACTGTCCACACTGATGGTAGTAACTCAGAAAAACAAAATTAATCTTACTGTTTCAATTAAATGCCTTTTACTTAATATATTTCTGGTGTGATTGTTCGGATTTGCTTGTTGTGAGTTATTTGGCAGCAATAAGCCGTTGTTTTGTGTAAAGTGATGTCTTAAAGAGGTCCTATGTTCTCATCTCTATCTGAACACTGATATAAGATCCTCCGAAGATCCACCTGGACACGAGCAGCAGCGGAAATAAAAACGCCATCACAGTAGTGGCCGGGAACAAATTGAGGCTGGATGTGGAGATCACAGGAGAACCAGCCCCCACCGTGTGCTGGATGAAGGGAGACCAGGTCAGCAGTGCTTTCTTTCATCGCTCAAAGCCTTAGTGTGAAACTTTAGTGAATCACAGCACCATATGATCATATATTTGCAGTTAGTACGCTCACTTTTTCACACATGTCCTCCGGGGGATGTGATCTGAAATCTTTGTGTTTGCGTCACAAAGTTTACAGCAGGAACGGCGGTTAATGTGCTAATATTGATGCTACGTCCATTCAAGCATAGGTGCAACATATACACAATATCAACACAATATATAAATGTCACCAGCAGCACATTGTTCATGCTGACATCCATCCTGATAAATTACAGAGACTGGATTGTGTTTATACATGAAGCTGGACAAGAGAAAGTCTGGTAAGATGAATTAAAAGTGTTAAAAGAGATACATACTGATTTAGATAGAAGTAAGTTAGATAGAATTTATAAACAATTGGGTTTATATGAATTTATAAATGTGCACATGTAAGAAATAACTGCATGGCTGCAGCTATAGTA
This sequence comes from Rhyacichthys aspro, assembly GCA_036850595.1. Lineage (NCBI taxonomy): Eukaryota > Metazoa > Chordata > Actinopteri > Gobiiformes > Rhyacichthyidae > Rhyacichthys > Rhyacichthys aspro. The sequence goes on from CM072155.1 coordinate 9,758,660, forward strand.
GCCCAGGTCCTGGCCAAGAACATGTAAAATAGCTTCCCTTTGCAAAAGATATTCACAGTGTCACTGGGACTTTCCTGGTTTAATACAGATCAAATAATTGTGAGATGTTACAGCTGATAATAGTTGCATTTGTACGTATGAGATAATGTGTATGTGTGAGATGAAGTTTGTATTTTCTCTGCTACAGGGCATTATGAGGGCGCAAAGCTGCACAACTCCTTGTTTTTTAAGTGTTGCTTTCATAAAATGTGTAGAGTACCAAAGGTTTCATTCGGTCAACCTTTAGAAAAAGAAGATAAGCTGCAGTCTTTTATCATGTGCAGTGTAACACATCATCATAATCCCTGGTATATCACATAGTAGTAGCTTCTTTCTCTATGCGTCAGTTTCTGAATGAGCAGCACAAAGTCGGCAGAGTGGGCCGGTTGACTCACCTCATTGTCTGACTGCGGCGCTGTGTTTCTGTCCGACTCGTCCCACGCCGTCTGTAGGTGGTGTCTGAGGCCGAGGGCAGGGTCCGCGTCGAGATGAGGAAGACTCTGTGCAGTTTCGTGATCGAGGGCGCGGAGAAGAGCGACGAGGGGCCGTACTCCATCACAGTGACCAACCCGGCCGGAGAGGACAAGGCCGAGCTGTTCATCAGAGTCGTGGGTCAGTCCGCTCACTTTTTCTGCCCTTTTCACAGCTCATTTACTTCCTCTGTCCGGGACCACTTTCACATCTGAACCTGTAGTTTCAACAGTCTGTATTTTTGTTATTAGGGTAATGTCATAAAGAATGCAAAGCTCTTCAAAGTCAGGTGAATGTCAAGGCTGTATTGTGCAACTTGATTTACTGAATACAGGAACATAAAGAAACAAATCTTAAACCAAAGTTATGACCTCAATCTCGGAATGAATCGAGTAGACACAGAAACAACAGAACCATTAGAAATAAACAACTATACTAAAGTATGACTGCAGTTTTATGTTTTGAGCTAGAAATGGCCATAAAGGTAAAAATTGGAGTGTTTTCCCACCTGAAAGTCTGCACTAAAAACTCACACATTGTTTCGCAGTATTCACAGTTATTTTTGGTTTCACTCTACAGTTTCTAAAAGAGGACTTTCGTTGTTCTTCGTTTGTTTAATTGATTGTGACTTCCTGCCTTTGTTCTGAAAGTCCAAACTATCACCAAAAACACAAACAAGTCGGACCTTAGTTCAGTTTAGTCCAGACCGAGACCACCTCTTTTTGCTGGACTAAAGAGCAGCTTAGCCACAACTAACAATAATGCTATGACTATGACATGCTTTGTAATTAGAATGAAACCTGATATTATTTGAATGTTATATTGAATTATTGCTATGATAAATAATGAATGAAAAGGGAGACATCTTGCATTTATGTCCCACTACACATGTTAAATATACTCGCCTGTTTAACTGAGCATAGGTTCAAACTTAATTATCCCTGAGGGTCAACTGGTTAACACCCAACTCAGTAATACATAAAAGCTCTCGAGGATGTTATATTACAACATAACATATTGTAAAATAATTTATCGTCTATTATGTGATTCTGTTACTAATATCTTTGGTTCTATTGATACATTACAATCACTCACGGGACTATTAAATGAACGTTATATTAAATTTATGAACATGTGTTTTTCTAGCTGTTTGTCTCTGTCTCTCATCTGTATATTTAGTCACTTCAGAACCCCTTTTGTTCTCGCAGCTACACAAATATCTCCTCTTTTTATCCGTTCCCAACTGTAACCTGCCTCTCCAGATGTGCCTAACCCTCCGGAGAACGTCAAATGCACATCAGTTGGCGAGGACTTTGCCACAGTCACCTGGGACCCCCCGGCGTACGACGGCGGCGTCCCCATTAAAGGTATCACACAGCAGCGAGCGCTCACATCTGATGTCGGTGCCCCCAGGAGGAAACCCTCTCATATGTGCGCTGTTTATTACATGCTTCTCAACAAACAAGGGCTTTTCAGGGGCTTCTCTTTCACTGTTGTTCCTCCCAAATGGATCTCGCCGTCAGAAGCCTGCGTTACCGCTGGAACATTGCCTTTTGCTTCAGGCTACGTCCACGCGGTTGCCTTTTTTATTTTAACAGTGTTGTGTTGTGGAATAAGAACAATATGTCTGCATTTACCGTTGAGAACTAGACAAGGTTTCTCTAAGGTTTCTCTAAAATAGTCAAAGGAATAAGGGAGACTGTGTTGTTTTCTCTTTAACAATTAGCGACAACAATCCACGTTTTACGTTTGCATGATTGTTTTTAGGAGTCTCAGTTTTAGTCTGCAGTGTAGTGTGAAGCTAAGGGGCAGGCTCCAGAAATGCAAAAAAAAAATCCATATAATTTAGGAGGGCTTTATTGCATAGAAGCTGGATTCTCAGGAAGATTTGTGAGTTAGACTTAGACTTGACTGTATTAATCCACAGGGAAACTGGATTGTGACAGTAGCTCAGTTACAAACAAACATTCAAGAACACACAATAAAATAAAAAAAGTAAAAATAAATATACACAGTAATATACAGTAAGAGCGAATATGTGATAAAATGGAATAATATGGAATATAAATTATATACATAAAGTGACTAAGTAATAAGGTGGGTAAAAAAAGAGAAGAGTGTGAATGGGGATCTGTTGCACAAAGGTGAGTTATTGAGAACGTAATAAATAAAGTCTTATACCGTTCAGTGTGGGAGTTGAATGAGTCTGTTAGTCTGCTAGTTTAAATCTTGCAAGCTCACAAAAATCCATCTTGTACTGCTCCAGCCAAGGTATCCAACACATTTCAAATGCTTTCTTTGGAAGCCCTCCTGTCTTTTTTCATCCCATGCACTGAACATTCTATATTTATGTCTGCATGTTCCTATGTTCTGTTTGCACACTGCATTTCTGGAGCTGCACCTAAGCCTTTCTCTCCTTCTCCTGTAAGTTGATGGTGATGTGACAACAAAGCTGGATTTGATTTCACTTTTTTGCACTCACAGTTCGACGGTTGTCTTTGTACTGTAGCTACTCTCTATTTGTCAAATTATAATAATACATTGGTCAGGTACATCTCAGCGACCATCCTTTAAGAGAAGCAATGAGTGGAAGTCTATGAAAGAGAGAAACTATTTTTGTGTTTGCCAGTTCTGCATACGCTGTTTGGAGATGAATTTCGATGCCAAGAAAGCCATTATCTGTAAAAAGTTGAATGAGAAGGAAAGATAACACGCTCCAAACGTAAATATATTTAGTCCTATGAGTCATACTCCGACACTGTGACGTTGCTAATTAAAAAACAATGGCTAACCTTTCCTTTATACCTTTCCTCTTTGGTTCCTGCAGGTTATCTGATGGAGAAGAAGAAGGTGGGCTCGTCCCGTTGGACCAAGCTCAACTTCGACGTGTACGAGTCCACGACGTACGAGGCCAAGAAGATGATCGAGGGGGTGCTTTACGAGATGAGAGTGTTCGCTGTGAACGGCATCGGCATTTCTCAGCCCAGCTCCAGCTCCAAGCCCTTCATGCCCATCGGTACCGCCCTGCATTATTAACCGCAGCGGATATCAGGTGTTAATTATCCCGTTTGTGTCGCAGCCCCCACCAGCGAGCCCACCCGCCTCATGGTCGATGATGTGACGGACACCACCTGCGCTCTCAAGTGGCGTCCTCCGGAGAAAATCGGAGCAGGCGGCATCACTGGATACATCATCGAGTACTGCGTAGAAGGAAGTAAATATGCCCTCACTGACATTATAGATCTGTTTTTTTTAATCAAAATCATCATAAACATATTAAGTTTACAGTTGCAGTAGCCACAAACGTATTTTCTTTCTTTCTTGTTTCTTAGTGTAAGCAGACTTAGCCAACAGTGGAATAGCCACTTAGCCACCAGTCCATTTTATTTGCTGCATGTTGCCAAACTGTCAATGTGGGGCGTCTCCTTGTTTTCAAGCATTGTCCAAAACAGTCTTATCTATTAAAAACTATTTCACAGATAACTTTTTTTTTTTTTTTCAATAGGCTATTATGTGATTAAATGTCTACACTTAACTCTATGAGCATAGGCCATTACTAAAACACTTATTAAGGAACTGTCAGCTACTTCCTGTTTTTTTTTATTTTATTTTTTTTATTATTGTGACTTACTGTAATGTAATATAATGTGATGTTTGCCAAATGTGCTTTCACTGCAAACTGGTCATTCTCTCACTTTCTGGAGCGAGACCTTTTTTAGATGAAACCAAATACCAGCTCATTGGAAATCTTTGGACCTTGCATACCAAACAATTAGCTTCAGATGATAAGGAAACCCTACAACAGTAGCTCAGGTGTGAAAGCCTCCTTAGTATAGTATAGTACAGTATTTCTCTGAGCTTCTAAAACAGCCCTCTTTATGTTCAGCCTGTCTTTCCTGTTACATAATGAGGCAGATAAGTCTCAAAATGTGCTTCAAGTCAGAAAATTAGGCAAAAAAGTTGATAATAGTGGGCCTCCTGACCAATCACAGCAGTGCAAGCTAAGAGGGAGGAAGTCTTTTTTCCAAACTTCCCAACTTTCCAACTTTTTCAGATGGGCAGAGGATGATTTTGCAGTTAAGTCTATATCAGTAAATCCACATATAAAACTGATAGGAGACCTTGTATTTGTATATTATTCCAACCAATATGATTTTTTGTTTATGAAATATCTTTTTGTTAAGATGAAATATCATGTTATCTACTCTTTCCTTTAACTTCTTTCTATGACATCCAACTGTAATGTAATTTTCTTCTTCTTCATAGTTTCACACAGAATGAAACATTACTTAATTAAAACAATTAAAGGCGTGTCCCCTCCTCGATCTGGAATGAAATCTATCCGGGGGCACATACTATTTTTATGCTAAAGGTTCTTGTCACAGTAATAAAGCATAAAATGTTTCTAACTATTTCTTTTTCCACATCCTTTTCAGAGACTATATTCTCCTCCTGTCTTTCTAATAATACCCCTGTCTGTCCTTGTGTGACCTCTCGCTGTACTACACGGTGTCCTCAGGTGAGCAGTGGGTGCAGGCTAATGAGACCCCTGTGGATAAGAACCAGTACCGGGTGAAGGGTCTCCCTGTGGGGGAGAAGATGCTCTTCAGGGTCGTAGCCGTCAACATCGCGGGACGCAGCCCCCCCGCCACCCTCGCTCAGCCAGTCACCATCAGAGAGATCGTGGGTAAGAGACATGCTGCCAGTTTTTACACAGAAGATCTTTTATAAAAGACGTGTTTAACATAGACTGGAGAAATCATGGAGGCACTAATGATTTCCTGTTAGATTCCTTTAAGCAAAGAGTCTGGAAAACGGACTAAAATGAATGTCTATTGAGTTAGAAGTGAGCCTGAGTCTGAGCTGAGAAAGCACATATGAAACAATCACATTGTTAGCTATTTTAAAAGCTAATGCTAATCGGAAAAACACACAGTTTTATAAAAAGTTTAGTCTAAAGCCATAGGCTGCTGCTATTTTGTGAATTTGTGCTGAGCTTTATGCATAAAATTAACATTAGCATGTGAGCTGGAATAACCTCCGATTGATTAGGCTATTGCTTATGTAGCTAGTGATGCTAATGCCCAGTAAAGTCCTCATAGTCATATTGAAGCACAGTAGTATAGTTTGTCGAATTTACTGTGTTTCATTAAAACCCAACATAGTAATAATTTGCATACTTACTCACATTTATACTTACGGTTATTGAGATCAAAATTAAAATAAAAAAATATCTATAGCTTTCTCATAACATTTTGATTACGTCAATATGGGGCCAAGCAAACTGAATTCTGTATTTAATCATGATCCATTCATTTTTGCTGGTAGAAACACTAAGATTTATCCTCTTTATAATATCACTGGACAAACAAACCAATGCTAAAGCTGCATCTGCTCTGTTATAATACAAAACAATATACTTATCCCAATGGAGAAATGTGTGTTGGATTCACATTGCGCCCATAATGCCTGACAGTAAAAACAGACATGACCAAATTCAAGTCACATAAATTGCAATACAGACAACCACATATTGCCGTAGCATACCAGTAGCCCTATTTCATTCAGATATTAGTAAAAGTATCATACACAGTTAACAATTGCACAGTCAACAGTTTTTAAGCAGCATTGTATAGGAATTTTAGGGTTAAACCTTTAACCTCAGGTATCACATAAAAAAGCGCAGCGCTGGTTCAAATTCCAGCTTGGATCACATTGCTCCTTGTCCTAACCTCTCTGTTCTTGATTTTCTTTCTCCAAAAAAAGACAAAAAACCCATACATCTCTGTAAAAACACAGCTGTTCACTGTATCCTATCAAGATGTGGACTATTTTGAAGCGTTTACATTTTACCTTTTGCCTCTTTGGCCTCCCTTCACACTGATTTATAAACATATCACATACTCACTCTACTCTCCATGCATTCAGACTCTCCCACTCCACCCACTCTTCCACAAATCCACTCATGTGCTTCCTCTCTGCGCCCTTTCAGAGTCTCCCAAGATCCGTCTGCCTCGGCATGTGCGAACCAAACTAATCTACCGCGTGGGAGAGAAGGTGAACCTGGTCATCCCCTTCCAGGTTAGTCTATATCTCGCCCCAATCAGTCGAGAAACAAAACATCACAACAGTTAAACAGGCTCAAGTATGCTCTAAACTGAAGTATTGGCAGTAAAAAGTGCAGACTGTAGAGGTTTGATGTCACTAATAGCAAGAAGCAGAAAACAAAATGGAAGATATCATTGGAGCACAATAAAACCCAATGGATGTTTTAGTACTTTGTGTTTCTGCTTCTACAACTCCCCAGAGAGGACAAACTGAGCACTGCTGAAAGAGAAGTTTCTTTTTCAGCGCATGTTCTTGCTTTAATGTATTTTTGATTTTCAGCTTCAACTCTAATAATGGAGAATGGGGGTAGAATAAGTAGCACACCACAGTTAGCTACATATAATCATATATACTGGATAAAAACAAAAAGCTCAACATTTTTGGCTGTAAAAATGGCAACCCTTGGTGGCCACTGAGCAAAGAATTACATTTCATGCCCCTATACCACTTACAGGTTAGGTTTGTTCAGAAAATAATGTACAAATTCAGATACAGAATATTTCCAAGCTCTTATAACAGCTCTTAGATCAGATTAGTCTGGTTTCCTGTTACACTGTGATGTAGATAAGTAACATTGTGTTCTAACCAGGGCTGAGGGACAAACACACGCTAGCTTTTTCACATAACATGCAAATTATAGGCTATAGTTTCAACATTAATTAATTACTCCACTCATAAATATAACAAAACTCACCATAATGAGTCAGAGAGACTGGGCTTGTTTCCTGCAACGAGATGGTCCCATCTTGGAATGATGGAGATAGTGATACTCGAAATCTGTTCTTTATGTTCGGGAGACTCCATAATCTCGTTTTAGTTGCTGTTACGACGGAAAACCCTGCTTCACAAAATAAGATGCTGGAAATGGATGCAGGGTTTTTAGTGATTTTGTAGCCGTCTCAGGATATTCCGACTTGATTTTAATCCAGGTTGCGAGAGTTAAATTGCCTCTGCCCTTCACCTATGTACTGTTTTATTTATTTTTTTCAAAAAACTCCAAAGGCTTATCTTTTAATGTGGGGTGCTTCATTTCTATTTGTCAAAGCAGTTTTGGTTCTTCATAGCCTCATTAGAGCAGCTTGTTATTGCACAGAGCGGGCTTGGGGCTCATGTATTGCCTGTTGTATTGAACTTATAGCTAGGACTCGTGGTATAAGGCTACATTTAATTCTAAATCTTTTTGTTGGTCTGTTGTTGGTTTGTTTGTCTCTAAAAGAAGTGTGAGGTCTGCAACTGCAATCTGAACTTTCACCACCAGGTGTTGCAAAAATTGCCAAAAACTTCCAACTCTGCCTTTAAGTCTTTATAACAGAAAAAGCAGCAGCTAATTATTATAAACACATAGTGAATTTTGACTAAGAAATTTAATTAATCCACGTTATTTGGAGAGAATAAGCCGTAATCTCCTGACAGTAAAATAATTACCTTCTGATGTAAAGATCACAGCGTTAAAATATGAGCACAGTCAGGCGTTCTCTTCGGAGACTCCCAAGCATTTTTAACTTAAAAGTAAAGAGCAAGGCAGCAGAGTTTGTTCAAAGAAGTCTAAAAGTGCTCTTTATGGCCTAAAAAGAAAGAGGTCGAATATGTTTCAGTAAAGGGAACCGGAAAAATACTAAAGATATTCCAGCGACTTAAGTCCTATCTTTGGTGTAAATGAAATGAGATCAGTTGGTGCAGACGGAGCAGCTCAAAGGGAACATAGAGCCTCACAACGTCTGACAGCAACTCCCAAATAATGGCATTAAACAAGCAGCAACGTGGGAGCTAAATAAAACCAGACAAGTTAAAGTGCGCTGTGGCGATGATGGCTTTTGAAGAAGATGAAAAGCTGGAGGCTGTGGTTCGGGGACGGTCTCATGGGACGAGGGCAAACCCACTGCTGTAGGATATGATCCAGGAAGTGGACAGAAACATATACAAAGGCAGTGCTAGATTCAACTCGAAATCTGGTCTAATGTGGAGCTGTTTCGACCGATTAAATCACCCAGGGCATTTATTTATATGGGGAAGCTCAGTTCAAATCTGTTCGAGTTAAAAATGGCAGTTTTGTTCGTGTTGGTGAAATTGAAAAGGCAGCCATGTTGTTAAATTTAGGAGGTAAAGCAAAAATTGTGTGCATTCTGGATAAAACGCAGGCAAAATAAATGGCCATGCAGTGAGACATGATGTAAAAATCACCTCTGAACGGCTGAGTGGAGTGAAAAGTAGGTCAAGGCTCTTTGTGAAAAATGGCCGAATGAAAGTATTGACAGCTGCTAGTGGCCTGTCACTGTTTTTTTTTTTGTTTTTTTTTTTGCTTTTTTAACAAATTAGTGGAAGAAGCATGGTTGTAGGATTCCGTTATTGGAGGCAAACTTTGGCAACAACACAAGCATTATGTTAGATGAGCTCTTTGTATATGAATTTGCAGCATAACACAAACAGTAAATTGTTTGGGTGTTTTTTTTGTTTTTTTTAATTACTGCTTAGACCTCTAAATCTAAGGACATTGGCAAATCTGTTGTGCAAAGTTTTAGTAAATTCACTGTAAAATGCTAAAGAAGGAGAAGCTATTTCAAACTATCACAAAACTAGCCATTCTTTTACATCTAATGAAATATTATGACTCTATATCACTATATTCCAGGTGTATATGAAGCTTACAGTGGCTCACAGTCCTTTGTTCCCCTCGTACCTGCAGGGCAAGCCTCGTCCCGTCGTGACCTGGTTCAAAGACGGAGTGCTCCTCGAGGACAAAACGGTGGGGACCCGCACCAGCGAGGTCGACTCGATCTTCTTCATCCGCTCCTCAGAGAGGTCCCACTCGGGGAAATACACGCTGCACGTCCAGATCGAGAACATGTCGGACAGCGCTGACATTCACATCCAGATTGTAGGTCAGTCCCAGATCCTCCAAACACAGAATATGAGCAGCCGTGTTTTCTCTTTCAGAGCTTTTTTAGACCGCGAAGCAGCAGTATAGGTTGGATTTTAAAACTATTACAGACATAACTCTTTGTTGCTCTTGCAATAAAGCAGTTGTGTCAAACTCAAAGTGGTGAGTGGGCCACAATAGAAATTAAGAATTATTTCAGGGGCCGAAGATTGTGACACTTGGAACACTTTTATTAAATTTGGAATGTAAAGTTTCATCTTCACTTGAGTTTTACAAAAATCTTTAAAATGTTTTTTTTTTTTTTTTTTTTTATGAAAACTGGTTTTAATGAATTAAATAGGGTTTAGATGTTTAGTCTTGAACAGGTTTTAGTTGGATTTGAATGGATTTTATTTGGATTTGAACAGGTTATAGTTGGATTTGAACAAGTTTGAGTTGGATTTGAACAGGTTTGAGTTGGATTTGAACAGATTTTAATTGGATTTGAACAGGTCTCAGTTAGATTTGAATGGACTTTATTTGGATTTGAACAAATTTGAGTTGGATTTGAACAGGTTTGAGTTGGATCTGAACAGATTTTATATACCTTTGTTGTAAAAACTGGCTTAAGAGTTCATGAACAAATTAAATAAATCTGAATCAAATCCATCTGAAATCTGTTCAAATCCAAATAATAGCCAAAAATATCACCTACTGAATGCATTGGAGGGCCACATAAAACATTGCAAAGGGCCACATTTGGCCCCCAGGCCTTGAGTTTGACATGTGTGCAATAAAGCTTTTAAAGGCAAGTGAAGAGTTTCCCTTTTAAATGTGAAAGAAGAGACATACAGTATGATGAGGTTCAACTATTGTTTGTAATGATGCAAAGTCATAAAAAGTGTATAGGCCTAAACATTTCAAGCTCAACAACGAGTATTAGTCAGACCAAGGCCACCATTACTATTGTTATAGCATGAATGAGCGCGCACTAAAGAAGCCAGTATGACTTTAGAAAAGTACAGTCAGGTCTGTGTGGAGAGGACAACACCAACAAAGGCTGAATAAACTGCAAATACATAGACACAGAAAAAAAAACCTTGCACAAAGCCTGCTCCATTACTCAGTTATGGGATTTCTGCCAAGTGGAAATCACTATGACGGGTCCATAAGCATTCTTCTTTAGCCATTTTATTATTCTGGGTGACCACCGTCTAGTTTTTATATATTTTTTTTATATTGTGTAATTTTATTGCCTCAGACTTATCAACAGCTAGACAGGAAAAGGAGAGTGGAAGGTGAAGGAGTGACGTGTCGGGAGTCGAACCCAGGTCCTTCCAATTATGTGGGTGTCCTGGGTAAACTCTTGAGGCACCCTTCTATGTGTTATGCCATATGACTTATTGTTTCATCCTTATGCTAATTTGCTAAGCATCTTTGTCATTTTAGCTCAAGTACCAGATTTCCTTTTTTTCCTCCTTTCGTCTCCTTAAACAGTGCGTCAAATCATTTCCAATCCATGTTTAATTTGCTGCAAAATCCTCTATTTTCAACCTTTTCAGCTGTTTCTCTGTAAAATAAGACGTATTTTGCAACAGACTAACCCATTTCTTTGGTTTATTTCCTTGGTCCTTCGTTGTTGACATCAGTGTCCACCAATGGGAGTACTGGAAGTGAGCTGTAATTGGCCAAAATCCCTCATTCTCATCTATAATTATAAAGCCCAGATCATGTCTTAAGGTCTTACTTTTTC